>CM067374.1:82566711-83766711 GCA_034401795.1 Chaetoderma sp. LZ-2023a | reverse complement strand
ATTGGCCCAAGCTGTAATTCTGTCCAAGGCGAGCTGCATTCTGTACGTGGCAGTCGTTGTGTACTCCTCGGTGCACCAGAGTACGAGGTCATCTGCATAGAGGGCCGCTTGGATCCCATTGGGCAGCTCTGCTACAATGTCATTAATGAAGAGTATGAACAGAGTCGGTGATAATACTCCGCCTTGTGGCATCCCTTGTCTCAGCAATACATTCTGTCCAGATTGTCCATCCACCAGCACCCTAGCTCTGCAATTGTGTAGGTATGACTTGGTCCATCGGAACATGTTGCCACCGATGCCTGTGTGCCAGAGCTTCACGAGGAGGCCATCCTTCCACACCTTGTCAAATGCCTTCTCCAGATCGATAAAGGCAGCTAGCATCACCCTCTTGGCTTGAAAAGTGTCCTCTATGACCTGTGCAAGATGTGTTGTTTGATCTTCTGTGCTCTTGTATCTTCTGAAGCCGGCCTGCTCTGAAACGATAACGTTCTCCGACTCCAGGTACCGAGAAGTGTATTACGTCGCCGCTGTCTGTAAAAGTCACCCAGCAAAGATGGTCCATGTTTGGTCATGTGCTAAGGATGCCAGAAGAGACACCAACACAGAGAGCCTTGGAATTTGCCCTACTCTGAGCCACCAAATACAAAGCCAGAAGAGGATGTCATTGCATAAATCTGCTAAGTGTGCCACGAGGTGACCTCAAGAAAGCAGGACTCGGTACACTCAAGGCAAGAATGGACATGAGGAAGCTAAGGATTTCGTCTGAGGAAAAGACACAGTGGGCAAACGTGAAGGACCCCTTTTTAACCCTCAAATTTGTTCAAGATAATCTCCATTTTCTCATAGAAAATGTCCTTTTGCTGACCAAGATAAGACTATTTTTTGAAAATTTACCATTGGAATAGCTGGCTCGATTATCGAGCCAGCCATTCCAGTGATAAATTTTCAAAAATATTCTTTTCTGCAAATGGACATTTCTCAAGACCACTGCAGAGCCATTTTCACCGGCTTGGGTGTTAAATGTTAATTCTAATGTTACAGTAACATGTGCGTCTGTTTGACTGTCTTTCTTCCATAGGTACACGATAACGGTGAAGCATGCACAGTTTGAATGGAGTATTAAGAGAAGATATAAACATATTCATCAATTGCACGAACACCTTTCGTATCTCCGGACACGCTTAAGCATCCCAATACCAACTAAAAAGTCAGTATTGTTCCCTGTTTCACAGTTCACACTAAATGATCTCATAGTTCATTCTATAGTACAGTTGTTCACTGCCTTTCCTTAAAAGTCTGACATGTTGTAAGAATTGTATGTCTCTACTATTTAATAAACATGCTGTTGAATATTTTGAAACTAATTTGACTGGGTGTTGTTGCTGCTTATGTCTTCCTACATGCCGTTTAGCTGATTATGACGTCATATGTCATCATTACTCTGGAAAGTTCAATTATGTTCAGAATAATCAACAGTATGTTTTATTTTGTTTTGGAAACAAGTTATTTCTGATATTTGTTACACAGGTCTGGACAAATGGTTGCAACCATTTCTTAGTCAAATTGTCTTATATGCATTTTAGGCCTGAATTCATGATAGCCTACTTTCAGTGGCACTAAACACACCTACTGATTGACGCTTTAACTCTCAAGCTTGTCGAAACCACTCTGCATTGTTCTTGAGAAAAGAATTTTGCCATAGACGGCAACAGCTCCCAGTCAAATTAATAACTATTGTGATGGTTATAGAGCCAGCCATCCCATTGGTAAACTTTCAGAATTAGACTTCTTGATCAGGATATGGTCATTCAGTAAATGAAAATTTCAATTTTCTTGACATATCTTGAATTTTAAACGTTTGATAATTGCGGTGAATGCCACTTTGACTGAAATACATTATTGTCTCATACACCAAGGGCATAAAGTCAAATTGGTTTAATAATTATCAGAATGATTTGAAATATCATCAGTCAAAATTGCATTAAGAAAATTCAATTCTCAGTGTATTGGAAGGCCAGGAGAGTGTTTAAACAAATTTACCACTTGCATCACTGGCTTGATCATTGGGCGAGTCATTCCATGAGTAAATTTTCAAAAATAGTTTCCATAGGTCTGCAAATGGACAGTTGTTATTACACCACAAAAACTTCTATACCGTTCAATCACTACTTGCTAAATCAACTACTCTGCATTTAGCCACCAGAATAAGATTTTTATGCTCGCTCACATGTGTCCATATGCCTATACCACTTCATCACACCCGCGACTAGGCTACTGATAGAGTACACACTCGGCATATGGCCTATCAGAGACTGGCACCCGTCTATACACACTCCTCAGTGTCACATGCGCAAAGGATCCCAACTAGGAAACAGATTCACTTTTCAAATATTCTGCAAGCCGATAGTTAGCTTAAAATCCAGTCTAGGTTTTTTGTACTTTACTGTGTAACTGATTTGAAGGATTAATAATCGAAAGATCAATTGCCTAATATGAAATCTCTGTTGACAAAGTTACGTTTGTTGAATGTTTTATGGATTTCTGATGATTTAGTGTTCTTATGTAACTTCGTTACCTGTTTTCATGGTAGTCACCCATGCCTTCCATTTCATCATCATCGCCATTTACCCTCACTTATTAGTTAAGTAGGTTTTCTCCTACTAATGTTAAGGATTTTTCCTTCATTTTCTATGTCCCTAGAAAGGTTTTTAGGGTGTCATATTATTCATTGTGATATTTGAATTCATATTTTCCCGCCTTTAAGTCATGTGCCTTTTTTTCATTAATTTGGGATTCCTTTTTTAGAGAATATTTTTCATTTCTATGAGGCTGTATGCTTGAATTTTTACGTATTTTTTCGTTTTTAGGAGTCCGTAAAATTGGCGGAGATAGTCTAATGTTTTTCTGCGAAGTGCGATCATTATCAGCACGGCTAAGGATAAATTTTCGGATTCGGTCGATATTCTGAAGGTTAGCAGACGTGTCCGCAAATGGGGGAAGCCGGTGTCCCTCACGTCCAGGCAGGAGGTTCGCTCGCCTAAACCTGAACCGAAAGATTCTAAGGAGCGCACAAGGTGTCTTCATGTAAGTCACCGGGCAAAACCCACCTAGGTCTTGAGCATTACCCTCAAGCTGTGATGTCGGCGACGGAAGTCCCCGATTCATCTCCATATCCCAAGGCTAATTTTTCCGTCATTCATTTTTGTTTTTTTTCGAAAAATCGTTAACTTCTGGTCTAGCTAGCACTTCCGGTTTGTGCTCATCTGGAAAGCTCTAAGAAGAAGCCCACAAGGTGTGTTCGTGTAAGTCACAAGGCAAAACCTGCCTAAGTCTTGAGGAAGGGCATTACCCTCAAGCTGTGGTGTCGGCGATGGAAGTCCCTGATTCAGCTTATTATGCCAAGGTTCAATTTTCCGTGATACTGAAAGCCAGGAATGTCCAGAGATCGCCAGTCCTTAACATAGTTCCGTCAGGAAGCTCGCTAGCTTCCGGTTTGGCAAGCACTTCCGGTAGGTGCTTGGTAGATTCGGGTCTGCAAGACCCTGTTCTACTTCCGGTTTCCATTTCCGGTCCTCCCTCTTCCGTTTCCGGTATGACTTCCGGTTTGGCCGGATATCCGGGTCCTCAGGACCCTGTTAATTTTCCGATTTCCGGTAGGCGTTTTTCTCCACTTCCGTTTCTGGTGCTAGCTCTTACGTTCCTGGTCAGGTCTGACTTCCGGTCTTACCGGATATCCGGGTCCCCAGGAACCTGTTAATTTTCTGATTTCCGGTAAGCTCATGCTCATTTCCGTTTCCTATTCTACTTCCCGTTCTCGTATTCCCGGTTCTTCTACTTCCGATTTTACCGTACTTCCGGGTCTGTATGATCCTATTCAGTTTCCGGTTTTATACTTCCGGTTTGCTCATTTCCGTTTCCTATTCTACTTCCGCTTCTCGTATTTCCGGTTCCTCTTCTACTTCCGGTTTTACTGTACTTCCGGGTCTGTATGATCCTGTTCAGTTTCCGGTTTTATACTTCCGGTTTGCTCATTTACATTTCCTATTCTACTTCTGGTTCGTGTATTTCCAGTTACAAGATTTTTTCCGATTCTGGTTTTCGTCCATCCGGAGATAGGGTCGTTTACGGTTTAAGGGACTTCAATTTCCGTGTTCGTTTTCTTAGGACCTAGTCATCATCTGGCCTAATAGTTAGTCTTATTTCTGTAATTGCTTTAATGAATCAGTATATTTAATGGCTGAAAATCTTCATACAGAGACATTGCCAGTCTTTTAGCCTTTTGAATTTATACAGACATTCAGCATTTATTCTTTAGCAGTAACAGTATTTCAACGTAATTAAAGACTCTTCCGACTGGTTTCCGTATGGGATTTTTGGTTGGTTTTTTTTCATATGCATGCGCCTATCGTAGGTTTTAAATAGAACATTCAGCCGATAAGCCAGTTGTATTCTTCTGTCAAGCATGTATTTTCAGTTAGTCTTAATGTTCCCATGCTTCTTTATTTAATTTTTTCTTCTTTCGGAGTTAGTATATTTTATTGATTTATTTATTTCTCTTTCTGACTAAGTTTCTACGCATCATTTCTAGATATACGTAATTTTTCTTTCATCCATCTTTAGATGGCCAGTTGTCTTCGGGCCGTTCAGCCTTTTTTCTCGCTCCTTTCTCCGCTTATGTTGGCAGGTTGATATATTTATTTTAACCTAAGGGAGTTAATTCGTTGCGCTTATTCTAAGGACATATTTTTTATCTCGGTTTATATTCCTTCTTTTCCTTTTATAGGTTATTTCTCCTTTCTTAGTGTCTTTTTATTCTTGTGGATATTATTCTTGTTTCAATTTCTTCTCGGGCTTCCCTCTCTTAATTCTATTCCTTTTCAGTGACTGTCAGTTTTCTTCTCCGTCGTCATGGTTATGGTGAGTCATTTCGCCCTGGTTTCATGTCGCCTCTTTGTCATTTTAGCGGTTTTTTCCGCTATTGTTTTCAAATTTTGGCTTGCCTCTAGTTTTATCCTTTTACTTAAAAGCTTGTTCTTTCCTTACTTCTCGGCGTCACTTTTCTCGGCTAGTAAATGTACGGGTTTTTTTCTTTGCCTTCTACTTCTGGTAGCTGTTGATCGTCGTCTTATATGTCAGTTTGATTTTTCTTTTCCCTTTTTTAATTTTCCCCTTTAATTCCTTTAATGATATCTTTCTATTTTTTTGTAGCTTTCTGGGGTTTTTCTTTTAGATCACAGTTCATTGTGCTGATCCTTGAAGTTGTCTTTATGCATGTTTATTTCATAGCCTTATTTTTTCTATAGGCTTTTCTGTATTATTCAGTTCCTTCTTGTCATTCTCAGTAGATGGTTTTCAGGTGTGTTTTCCGCTCCTTGGTTTTCTGTCTTGTGGGGCGGATGTGTGAGATCAGGTTTTCTGTCGTGTAAGTTTAATATCTTCTTTATAGCCTTAAGTCTCTTATTTTTTCTTGTCTGATTAGTAGGTTCCTTGAATTATTTTTACATTTTCTTTCCTCTTAATTTTAGTTGTTCTCATAGCGGTTCTTCTTTCCTTTTAGTTCTTCAAAGCTGGGGGAGGGGGTTGGGGTGGGGGGGGGGTTTGTTGCTGATATTACTTTTCATTCCATTACTCACATTTTGATGGTTGATTTACATTCTGCATCATGCAAGGCTGTATCTGAATACAATATTTTGGCGCGATTGTAATTTAGTCTTTGATCTTTAGTATTATAGGGCAATTGCCTTTTTTAGTTTGCTTAGCAAGGCATCATTTTTTAGGCGATCTATCACTCACTCTCGCAGCTTGCCTAACTTTCATCCCAGGAAAGCAATTAATAGCTCTATTTAAATCTCAAATCTGTATTCAAGGGTTAGATATTTTACTTCTTACATGGGAGCGCAGATTTATATCATTCAAATGTATTTGCAAATTTTCATTCTGCTAGAGGAGCGATCACTCGCCTAACACTGATCATGGAGAGCAATTTTTTAACTTGCCACAACTTTCTAGAAATTAAGCTCATGTTCAGCATGAAACATTTCGTGTTGTGTAGATTTCACTTTATTATTTCTTCTGTTGATAGAGTGGGAGTTCTTGCACTATCGCTATTATATATATATATATATATATATATATATATATATATATATATATATATATATATATATATATATTATTGACCTTGTTCTGACATCTATTTATTGGTCTCTCTTATTATGTTGAAAGATTTCGGAAATTTTTTTCCATTTTCTTTCTTGCTAAAGGAAGAGTTCATATCTAGAGTCATGTAGCTGTCTGTGGACACATTTTTTACAAGGAAATTGAGATCCAGGATTTAATCCCTCTGCATAGTTTTCAGCTGCAGCAGGAATTCTTCATCATCTATCAATTCAAACAATTTATCCGTGGTCTTCTATTTCCTCGAGTATAGTTTCTACATTCAACTCTTTCAATAATTATTCCAGAGGTATGCAGGTTGTCATGCAGGCTAAGTTGGATTATAATTTTCAAAAAGTTAAGCCTAGTCCGTTCTCAAGTTTCACGCATCTCGGCGTCTCTTTCAACCTGTCTCAGAGCTTAGTCTTTCATTCAGAGGCAAGGGTGGAGGCAATCCTGTTGGCTATGGACATTCTGACAACCGCTTTCTCAGTCAGGGCAAGATTGTTTCTCAAGGTTCTTGGCTTGATGGTCAGCATCGAGAACGTCGTTCTCTTGGCGGCGCTGATGAATGGACCCTTTCATGTGTTCATGATGTCCCTCTGGAAGCAGTCAGTTCATTTTATTTACCATCAGATTCCCATTAGAGAGCACTTGATCCCTCATTTAGACTTTTGGAAGGATCATTCTCTACATCCGATGGGTGTTCCATTAGTCAAGACGTCTCCTCAGGTGATTATTTTCACAGACACTCCCCAGGAGGGGTGGGGAGCAGTCCGGATCTCCCTGTCAATTTCCGGTCTTTGCTCCTTGGAGGAGTCGAGATCTTTCATCAATATCTTGTAGTTGTGGGCTGTCAAGAAAGCACTCCTCGTTGTCAGATCGAGTGAGAGACCTCAGGATCTCGATTCGATCAGCCAGTTCCATGGTAGTTTCCTACATCAACAGACAGGGAGGAACGAGGTTTTCACTTCTTTGTATGGAAATTTGGAATCTTCTGTTGTGGTGCCGCAAGAACCAAATCTTTCTAGTTTTTAGTCATGTTCCAGGCAGACTGAGCTTTTATGCGGACCAGTTGGTAAGACTCAGCAGGTTTGTCCACTCTGAGTAGCAGGCTTTGGTGGTGAACACTGTCTCAGTCCTGGACATGAATGTTTGCCTACGCATTTCCTCTAACTTTTTTGATTCCGTTGGTTCTGAAGAATGTCAGGGACCAGATCTGCGATATTCTTCTGGTAGCCCCTTTTTGGCCAAGAGGATCTGGTTGGTAGACCTTCTCGATCTTCTGGTAGACTTTCTTCGTCTTCTTCCAGTGTCCCCAGATGTTCTGTCTCAAGTAAGGGGCACATGTCTTCATCCAAATCCAGAAATCTTCAGTCTGTGCGTTTGGAGAATATCAAGTGCCCGGTGCCTGAGATCAATTTTTTTTCAGGATCTCAGGAAATCCTTGACTTCTAGTAGGGAGTCGACAGTTAAAGTTTACAAGAGTCGACTTAAAATCTTTGGAGAATGGTGTTCAAACCATGGTTTCTTGCCCGGTCTTTTTCTATTATCCAGGTGTTAGATTTTTTATCATATTTTTTCGATTCTTTACAACTATCAGATAACACCGTTATAGATTTTTCTCGTCTTCTTCTCTTCCTTGTCTCTTGAATGGCGATATCAAGGATATAAAGATTGTCAATAGTTTTATTAGAGGATTGGGCAAAGTTCGTCCTCCAGTGACTAAGCCTTTGCCTTCCTAGAATTTGGCCTTAGTTCTTCAAGTATTGGCAGGTAACCATTTTGAACCAATTGGATCTGTCAGTCTTAAGCTTTTTCCTTGTTGTTTTCGCTTCAGCCGTGAAACATCAGAATTTCATGTTCGTTCTGCAGATAAAGACACATTTATCAAATCGGGGGTTGGCTTAGTTTTATATCCCAGAAGAGATTTTGTATTGAAGACCCAGTCTAACCGTTACCCAGCCAAGCCGATTATTCTTAAATCTTTATCGTCTTTATCACAGTCTATTAAGTTCTGCTGTCCTGTCAGGGCCTTAAAAGTCTATAGACGTCAAACCGATTTTAAAAGATCCTATCCTTCCCATGGAAATATAACGATTTAAAAATAACAAAACAAGCCAAAGTCCATTTACCAAGCACATCCCGCCAATTTCGCTAGAATATGTCTGCCAGAAATGGTGAGAATTTTCTCTTGTTTTGTTTTTTTCCTTGAGTTGACAATTTTCCTTGTTTGATAATCACTGTGTGAATGTTATGGATGCTCTATTATGTTATTTTATTAACATTTGGATAGGATTTGTTTAATTTTTATCCTTGTTTTATGATTCTTAAATCTCCACCCACCAAGGGTTATTAAGTGGGGCACTGACCAATTCTACGGGTTTAGCAAGTAGTGATTGAATGGTATAAATGTTTTTGTGGTACAGTAACAACTGCCAGCAGACCCTCCTTGTGAGATGGTCTGTAGTTTTTTTAACCACTATAAAACATACTTACCATTCAGCCACTACGACCCATCCTCAACGACCCCGCGTGGGAATGATTTGAGAATCAGTTTATTGTGTATCGCAAATATTTGGAAAAGTGAATCTTTTTCCTAGTTGGTCTCCTTTGCGCATGTGCTGGTGACTGGTGTCACTGAGGAGTCTGTATAGACTGGTGCCAGTCTGTAATAGGCCATACGCTGGGAGTGTACTCTACCAGTAGCCTGGTCGAGGGTGTGATGAATTGGTATAGGCATAAAGAGGCATGTGAGCGGGTATAAAAATCTTATTCTGGTGACTAAATGCAGAGTAGTTGATTTAGCAAGTAGTGATTGAACGGTAAGTATGTTTTATAGTGGTTAATAAAACTACAGACCATTCCACAAGGGGGATGGGGTGGGAGCGGTTGTGTGTGTGTGGGGGGGTTCTCAAAATTAATTCAGAAACCTTTTTGTTCCTCATGACCATAAACCATTTAACCCCTTAACCATTGAATTCTTTCAAGAAAGCTTATTTTCTCATAGAAAATGTCCATTTGCAGACCAAGCAAAAATTATTTTTGAAAATTGATCACTGGAATGACTGGCTCGGTTATCGAGCCAGTCATTCCAGTGATAAATTTTCAAAAATAATATTCTCCTGGTCTGCAACTGGATATGTCTGAAGACCACTGCAGAGGCCGTTTTGGGCTGGTATGAGTTTTACATTGTTAAAGGTCAAGTCGGGCAAGAGCGGGCTCTGCAGTGGTCTCAAGCAGTGTTCATGTACATGCAAAGAGAAGACTATGTTTAAAAATTTGCCGCAGGAATGACTGGCTTGATTACCTGAGGCAGTCAGTCCTGTGGTAAATTTTCAAAGATCGTCTTCTCTAGGCATTTAAAGGGACATTCAATAAGCACAAACTTAAATTTTCTTGACCAATCCTGACCATTAAATGGTTAAAGGGTTAAAATGCATAAAACTCATATACACAATGGATGAATCTGATCTGTCAGTCAAGTATATGACATCATAATAAAAATGCGTAAGGAATGAGAAAGCTAAGTCTGTCATGAACTTTTAAAAGTCTGTCAGTTGTACGAATTGTATGTCTACTATTTAATAAATGGTTTGAGTATTTTGAAACTAATTTGACTGCGCCCCAGTCAAATTAGTTCAAAAATATTCAACGGTTTGACTGTATAGTTTCCTTGAACGAGATTCCAACACGCGGAGGCGTGAGCGGTGCTTAGCTATAGATTGGCGGGGGAATAGCTAAAAGTGCATTATTATTAAGTTATTTATGGCTAGAAGAGACATAGATCATTTAGTAATTTTCTGTTTGCGCGCTGATCTTATGTCTTCTAATTTTTCACCAAATTTTCGATCCAATTGATATTAACCAATGAGTTTATTGCAAAGTTATAATTTGATCTAGCCCTGCCTTTCCTTTATATACTATTAGCAGAAGTATTATGATGAATTGCCTAAGTTTGGGAAATAGATGGTCTATTTCTAGCTGTTCCCGGCCCAACTCTAGCTAAGCTCTGCCCACACTTTGCACCAATTGCAATCGATTTATGTACTATGAATCCTGAATTCTCAGAATCCCAATTTCAAGATAACTAGTTTAGTAAATGACAGGTAACCTGTTGGATACTTTAAAACTAATTAGATAGGGTATTGTTGCTGCCTATGTCAACAACACCGCCCAGTCAAATTAGTTTCAAAATATTCAAATTTTTTTTTATTAAATAGTAAATCCATCAAAGACATACAAGTCATACACTTAATTAACAGATTATTCCAGCTTCAAGACAGGGTATTTCTGTCAATTGTGATTGTGACGTCAGCATACGTGTGATGTAATTGATTATGACATCATATACTTGAGTGACAGATAGAATTCATTCATTGGTGTTTTGGCTAATATATTATAATTATTTTAAAGTAAAAAGGGTAATAACTCTACTAATCTATGAGTTAACCCCTAGCACTCTGATGTCAATATTCTATATTTTACTGTGTCAATATCAAAGCAACTGGTGTACATTTTTCAACAATTTTGCTGGAAGATGGTGCTGTCAAAGACAGCAACATCTCTCACCAAATTTGTTGAAAAATGTACACTAACTCATCTTTTAATTTAATTTGAAAATTTTAAATTTTTTAATCAGAGTGGTAAGGGTTAAGCATGGTTACCATTAGAACTGTAATAAATCCCTTTGAATTTTGTTTGTTCATAATGACGGGATGATATCATTAACCGATTACCCCTTGAAATCTCTCTGAAATCTGTTGAACATTTTGAAATTAATTTGACTGGAACCAGTTGCTGCCAAATAGCCCCCAGTCAAATTAATTTCAAAGTATTCAATTCTACAATTAATTTGTGTTTCTCACTGTTTACCGTCTGCCTACTCACCTTCTGCAGACTACAATTTCCATGGGTTTTAACTCTGGATATACTGAACATTTTGAAAACAATTTCACTGAAATTTGTTATTTATTACCCATTGAAATTATTGTCTGGTGGCTTGCCGAAGTCATCCAGCTAATGTACAGTGGCACAAGTCATTCAGAATCTGCGATTTCAATGCATGTCTACCTAGCATGTGTTTCAGCGCAAAGCCGAAAAACAAGTAAATTTGTATTTGTCATGTCATGTATTTTTACAGGCACCAACTGAGACGCCGCACAATTCGTGACCACAAAAACAAAGTGATGACTCGATTCCCTAAGCGACCAGAAATAATGGTTCGAGAATCGCAAGTACCAAAGCGCATGGTATGTACTAGATGTGTATTCCTTCCTGAAATTAAAGTCTATTTTAATGCAACGATAGAATATAAATGTTGAATATTTTGAAATTAATTTATGTGGAAGCAGTAAAGCAGCATGTGCATGAAGCGAGCAAATTTACGTTCTTGAATCCATGTCAATAAATTGTGTGCAAGAATAGTTTAACAATTAAGTGTGTATGCCCCATAATTGTGATGTATAATGTGGTATTTGTTGTCGGAAATGTAAAGAATTTGATGGACAGACAGACAGACAGACAGACAGATAGACAGACAGACAGGCAGGCAGGCAGGCAGGCAGGCAGGCAGGCAGGCAGACAGGCAGGCAGGCAGGCAGACATTTACTAGTTGGGAGTCTTGATGAAAAACAATCTTTAGAGTGATCATCTTTCTTCCAGTAGAACTCATTCGCTGAACCGTGATCAACATCAGGTGTAAATCAGCCAATGAGTTCTACTAGAGAAGTGAAGATGATTTTTTCATATGGATGAAGCAGCTTTGAAACCTGGAGAAAAGCAAGCACTGATGAAGACAGATCAGTCGTTAGACAGGAATAAAGATGATGGACATCAACCGTAGCCTAGGTGCTACGATTTTGGGTGTACCATAGCGCCATGGGACAAAATGTCTTAATGTAATGGATCTTTCCAGAGTAATGATGTCATAATCAGCTAAGAGGTGTGTAGGATGACGTCATAATCATTCATAAATGATTCTATATGGCCTGTCTTTATCTCTTAATAGTCCGACACATTGTACAAATTGTATGTCTCTACTATTTAATGAACATGCTTATGGCAGCAACAGCACCCAGTCAAATTAGTTTCAAAATTTAGTTTTAAAATATTCGACAGCTTACCTGTATAGTTATCTGGAAATGGATAGTCTGGGAGTTCAGAGATCGATCGATCCCAAGACGATTGAGGTGTGGGGTGGAGCTTAGCTAGAGATGGGTGGGGCATAGCTAAAACTGGAAAGGTCCATTGGTGGCCCCTGTGCTAAGCTGTACTCTATCAAACTGCTTCCACCTAATTCCTACCATCAAGCCAACACAGCTCACGATAGTAGAAGCACGTCTTACTGGGCAATCACACGGCCATCATTATGCTGCCACATGATCCCACAACAGAGACAACCATCAGGCCATCATCCATCACCTATCATCATTGGATCCATTTCCAATGAACCAAATTGTCATCATCCATGTTGACTGGTAACCCGCTTTGCATGACTGCAAGCCACAGAATCCTTAGAGTGACATCAGTCTTATTAATGATTTGCAATTATTGTTTCAGTGGTCTCATTGCTTTCCTTTGTTCCCTCACTCTGGTTAAATTGTTGATCATGTCACTCGCTCTTGATTGGTCTGTTCAACACCTGTGAATATATGTATCTATTTCTAGCTATGCCCTGCCTATTTCTAGCTAAGCTCCACCCACTTTGTATGTGCATATGAATCGATTTTAACCCAGTGAACTGAATTTACAGAATCCCAATTTCAAGGTTGCTCTACAGGTACATGTAAGCGTTTGAATATTTTGAAAATTATTTGTCTTAGAGTTGTTGCTGTACTGCCTGTAGCAGTAACGCCTTCCAGTCAAATTGGTTGGAATTCACAATATTCTCCAAAATGTTTATTAACCCTTACCACGCTGATATCAATATTCTATCTTTTACTGTGTCAGTAGCAAAGAAACTAGTGTACAGTTTTCAACAATTTTGGTGAATGATGTTGCTGCCATAGACAGCAACATCGTCCACCAAATTTGTTAAAAAATGAACACCAGTTAATATTTTTGTTTAATTTGAAAATTTTAAATTTTGACATCAGAGTGGTAAGTGTTAAATAGTGACGACATACAATTCAGATGGTTATTGTTGGATATTAGCCGTGTTTCTGTCGACCCTATGTTATTTGATCGTTATATCAGCTAACAGGTGACATGTTTTAATCGTTAATGTCAGCTACTTGAGTGACGGATCGGATCTTTCCATTGTACTGGTCCTGAAGCGTGTGATTGTGTCACAGTGCACAGGCACTCACATCTCACAGTTTCGGTGTGAATGTGACAGAATAATACATTAACAGTTCATCTGTTCAATCATTAATCCTTAATCCAAATATTTGAAGTGGTTTTGAGAAATGACATTTTGCAGCCCAAGAGAAGATTTTTTTGAAATTTTACCACTGGAATGACTGGCTTGATAAATGAGGGAGTCATTCCTATAGCAATTTTTTTTAAAGCGGTGTTCTCTTGGCCTGTAAATGGTCATTCCCAGAGCAGAAATTAAAATTTTCCTAACAGATCGTGGCCACTAAAGTCAGTAACGGGTTAAAAAATAATTTGATTGAGAGCTGTTGGTGCGTTCTTTCTCATAACCAGCTTCCAATCAGATAAGTTTGATTAAAAAATATGCCAAATTGTTCTTAGGTCATACAGGTCTGTTGTGTTGATAAATATAAATTTCCTGTATCTCAGTCTCTTAATTAATTGGCAAACAAACAGGAAAGCTATTGAATAATTTGAACTTAATATGACTGACAGCCATTGTTGCCTAAGGCAACAATGGCTTCCAGTCGTATTAAATGCAAAATATTCAGCAGAATATTCTATGCATCGTAGCAAATGTACTCTTTCTGTCTTTCATGGATTTGTCGTTGAAAAGGTTAATAAAATTTACATGTTCTATTTTTAGGAAGAAATGGAAAAGTACTTAAACAGTATACTCGCGTGTCCATTTTACAAGGAGAATCATGAAACTGTAAGTTAATTAAGGAAGTTAATGTATTTGTCAATCGATCCGATCGAACAATCAATCAATCAATAAATTTGCCAACTCCCAATCATGATCCATAATTTAAAAAGATTTTTGAGAGGACATTGGTGTAATGGTTTAAAATGCTATAACGATCATGCTTGCAAGATTCCAAACCTGAGAACCAGAATCAATCCCGCATTCAGACATTACTGTGCAGTATAGCTGGCAGCCTGCTCTAAAAAAACAGCTGTCAACGATGCTGTCAGTAACCCTCTGTTGCGCTATAGCTCGTTTTATTAAATATTACAAGTAGGACAGTGAAAAAGGTAATCGCATGAACTGGAAGTAGAATGTGATATTCTTTAATCACTTAATAAAATAGCTATTATTATATAAGAATTATCCACATTACTTCTGACATAGGTTTCAGACCAAATCCTGAATGCGAGCAATGTTTCCCACCATTAACGTCAATGTTTGATTAAACCTGTAACTGGGCTTGTGCGATTATTGTTTTGAGTAATCACAATAGGTTATTTAAGAATAATCGTGAATACTTGATTAATCAGTCGGGGTACACATTACACAGATACAGCAATCAATGACGAAAGCTACAAGGGTGTTTAGAAATGTACATTTGCAAGCTAAGAGAAGACTATATTTGAAAATGTATCACTGGAATGACTGGCTCGATGCTCAAACCTACCTGTAACCCTTAAGATGACAGTGTCTCAATTCCAAGGCCGCTATACAGGAAAGCTGTTGAGTATTTTGAAACTAATTTGACTTGAATCTGTTGCTGCCCTTGGGCAGTATCAGATCTGTCAACTTAGTTTCAAAATATTTAAGTGAATATTCCTTAGAGCAGAAAGAATTTAGCAGTTCTGGTCCATGTGGGCTGAAGGGTTAGCGTCATGGCATTATAATGTCTATATACAGTACAGTTCAGAAATAAATTTAAATGTTTCTAAAGCAAAATAGAACATAGTGTTCAATATTTTGACCATAATTGGATTGCAATGAGGCAGCAATGTTTTCCAATCCAATTATCTTCAAAATATTCAACAGAACATTTCTTACTAACTAACAACATATTTCTGTTTTTGTTTTGAAAACATGTTAATTTAATTATGAGCTGTAGCACATGAGAGTGAGCAATTATGTCTATGTCACTCTAGTTCAAGAAATAAATCAGATCTGGCATTATCTCATCTTCTCTTCATTAGTATTGTTCAAATTCTGGGAAATAGCAAAACATAAACTAGTATCTAATTCCGAAAACGGATGTAATTGTATTATCCAGCTTTCTCATATCCTGAAATAACACTTATTGTTTTGTTTAATCTGTTTCTATAGCTACGCTTCTTTGAAGTAAGTTCACTGTCATTTGTGAAGCACCTCGGTGTTAAGCGACGAGAAGCAATGGTAATGAAGTGTTCTGGAGGTCGGCGGACACGAATTGGATGCTGTGGTTGTTTGCACGGCGGACATATTGCTTCCTCATGGAAAAGAAGGTTAATATTTTTTATGCTTTAGCCCTTTCAACACAACAAACCAGATATTGCAAATTTTGTTTAATATAATAAGAAATATGGTGAAATTAGTTCAGCTCAAAAGCCTTCAGTATTGCTGTTTCAGTCAAATTGGTTTCAAAATATTGAGCAGGAGATCGACATGCTTGATTTGAGGTTGAGACACTCATATTTCAGGGATGAAAGAGTTAACCCTTTAGGCGTTACAGACCAGAAATGACAAATTCTTTTTTGATGTAAGGGACTTTCCCTCTTAGCTAAATCTGAATTATTTCAGCAACAGCTTTAGTTAAATGTTAGATCATGTTTGTAATTAGTCGTCATTAGTTAACGCTTTCATCGATGAACTGCAAATTTCTCAATTTCAAGACAATAATAAAGGAAAGCTTTTGAATATTTTGAAATTAATATCACTGGAAGCCATTGCTACCTTAGGCAGCAATGGCTTCCAGTCATATTAACTTCAAAATATTCAACAGAATATGTTGCGCATCGGAAAGAATAAACCTTTTCAGTCAACTGTACACTAAGGACCAGATACCAGATTCTGCTGGACATTCTGAAACTAATTTGTCTGAAATCCACTGGCAGCAACAGCTTTCAGTCAAGCCAGTCCGAAAATACTTATCAGTGTATCTATATTCTGTGTCAGAGTGACACATTAATTAGCCATCAAAGCAAGGTACATTTCATCCCAACACAACGAGATATAAGTGATATGCTATTTTTCAGTGAGAATTGTGTCAAATACGACAACATAAAAAGCAGGTGAACGTCAAACGCTACCACAGAAAAGACTTATGTGATGTCACTCACTACGATGTAGTAACTCTAAGCTAAACAGTAGATTATTCTGGTCCCGTCTTAAGCTTAGATTTTCCAAAGAATTCTACGTTTTATGCAAAGAAAATTACAGGCTCAGGGTTACCTTAATTGGCTTTGATGTACTACAAGTATATTGAAATTAAAACCTTTTTGCATTTCCACTTATTGTCACTTAGCAAACTGTATGCACAGCATGTGTACATGCATGCATGTGCGTGTATGTGTAGATGTGTGCATGTTATGTACCAATGTATTGTAATTATATTTACAGGTGGCTGCTGGTTAAAGACTCATTCCTGACCTACATTAATCCAAAAACGGGTCAGATTTCTGATGTCATGTTGATTGATTCAGACTTTAGTGTTTCCAGTGGTATGAAGAACACAGGCGCTAGTGAGGGGGTACTCATAACAAATATGTCACGGTCAGTGATCTAATATTAAAGAGACATTCCCTGGTAGATGTAAATAAAATTTTGGGAAATTCTATTTTATTTTGCTAATGAAATGGTCTCAATGTGTTGTTATATAAATTGCTATTTTTTATGTACACATTTGTGCGCACTGCACTTTTTCCCCTCAGAAGGAAATATTAGCTAGCCTGGCCTGAAAGGCGAAGTGAGCTTATGCCATGGAGACCATCCATCCGTCCGACAATTTTTTCGTTAAACGACTTCTCGAGAACCACTGGGCCGATTTCAATTATATTTGGCAGGAACCATCCATAGGGCATGAAAATCTCTTACGTTTGTTCAAAGGAAGCCGGTTGGCCAACTTGATCGGCGGTCATCTTGGAGTTTGGCTGATTTTTAGAAACCTCTTTAAAAATCTTCTCCGAAACCACATGGGGGATTGATTCAAAATTCATGAAATATTATCTAGGGCAATAGCTGAACCAGGTTTGTTCAAAGGAAATTGATTGCCAAAATGGTTTGCCGGGCATCTTGGATGACCTAGTTTTCGCGAAAACATATTCTCTAGAACCGCTGAACGGATCGGGCCAAAATTTGGGAGATATCATAGGGGTTAAGGCCCATTAAACTTTGTTCAAGGGAAGTTAATAGGTAAACAAACATGGCCGCCATGGACCAATCAAAATTTAGCGTGTTTGCCGGTCATATTGGATTCTTTTATTTGATGGATTTTGAAGCGGAAATTTTTTTTTTATAGGTATTTGGCTTTGCTGATTTCAACCATGCCATTTTTTAATCTATCAGATAAATGGTTTGACGGTGTGTAGTAAAATTGGCATTTAGTACAGGTCTAACTGCATGCTATCCTTTGCATCATTAGGCTGAGTGGCCCAGCTCAATTATCAGTTTGCTCAGTTCTTTGGTGTTGGGTAGTGTGAGTTGAAGTTTATTAAAAAAATAATTTGACAAAGTCATTGCTGCCTCAGAAAGCAACAACTTTCAGTCAAATAACTTCCAAAATATTGAGCATTATTAATGCAAGAGGACACAATACATATCTTAGATATTTCGCTAGCTGAGGAAAATGGTTAATTAATGTGTAATTGAAGTTTTATTTTCACAGTCTGGTGATGTATAACATAAGAGCTTTTAATGCCACAGATTAACTAAGTGTTGCTTAAATATTATAGATATGTATTATGTGCTCTGACATCTATACTGTTAAAATATTTTGAAATGTGTTTGATTCATTGAAAGTTGTTGCTGCCTAAGGCAGCTATGACTCGGTCAAATTATTTTCTAAATAAACTCCAGCATCGCAAAACCCATGGCCATCTCTGCTGCTAACCTGGCCATTCAGCCATATGTACATGTGTTAAATGGTTGGTTTGGAATACACTCAGTTGAAGCTGCTATAAAAACCTCCTGTATTAACCGTTTCACTGATGAATTCCCTATATTTTCAAGACATCCATACAGTATTAAAACTGTTGAATGTTTTGAAATTAATTTGACTGGAAGCCAATGGCTTGCGAGTCAAATTAATTTCAAAATATTCAACAAAAGTTTTATATCATAAAGAATATACTTTTTCCAGAATTTATGGGTGAAAGGGTTAAGAGACTACCTGCCTTAAAGACTATTTTCTTCATTTGCTAAATCCAATTAAGCAATGTATGTGACCCTTTATTAGCCCTTTAATGCTCAAGCCAGCCAAAACCTGCCTCTGCCTTGGGGAATGTCTATTTGCAGGCCAGGATGACTATTTTTGAAAATTTACCACTGGAATGACTGGCTCGATAATCGAGCCAGTCATTCCAGTGATAAATTTTCAAAAATTGCCACATCTTGGCCTGCAAATGGACATATACTGAAAATTAAAATTTTACTGAAAAATGTTAACCATTAAAGGGTTAAGAAACCAGCTGCCATAAGCGACTGCTTTCTGATTCTCACTTGAGGGTCTTACAAGTCTCTTACAGCATGTCATCAATTTCTGTTGTTAGCACTGATGTCTTATATTTTCGCTTAAATATTGTTCAAACGCACCCTTGCAAAAGCAGTCCACAGGTTGTTGTCAATATCTTGAAATTTAAACCATTTGACTGAATGTCATTGGAAGTGGCACTGATTGATGTAAAACTCAATAAAGGTTAGTTCAGTTACCAATGTTCCAGGTGAGCGATACAGGCCCAGGGCCTCTTGTTTGAATTACAAAACATTCTTATTAGTAAGAACTTAAAACAATCGTAAATATGTCTAGACAGTTTAAGAATATCAGACAAAATACTGGCGCTACAAGTTCTACAATCCCTGTCACTTGCAAATTTTCAAAAGACTCGGCGTGGAGGATCCAAGCTGCAAAAACTAATACGTTTTAGCTCACCTGGTCTGAAAGGCCAAGTGAGCTTATGCTGTAGCAACCATCCGTCGTCCGTCCGCCTGTCCGCCCGTCAACTTTTCCTTTAAATGACTTCTCAAGAACCACTGGGCCAATTTCAATTATATGTGGCAGGAAGTATCCTTATGGCATAGGGATCCAAGTTTGTTCAAACGGAGCCGATCGGCCAATTTGGCCAGCGGCCATATTGGATTTTGCCCGATTTTTAGAAACCACTTTAAAAATCTGTGGTTGACCTAGTTTTAACGAAAAGGACGTCTCCAGAACCAGGCCAGTAATCAGGCAGATAAGATTAGGGACTAAGGGTCATTAAACTTTGGTCAAGAGCAGTTGATCCGTAAGAAAAACATGGCCGCCATGGGCCAATCAAAATATAGCGTGTTTGGCGGCCATATTGGATATTTTTATTTGATGGATTTTTAGGCAGAAATTGTTTTTATATAGGCTTTGGGGTATTCTGATTAGGGCTGCGTGGTTTGGCTTACAGCCATATCGGTTTCGATATGACTTCATAGCCGTTTTAACCGAATATCGCTTTTATGGGCATGAAACAAAAAATTTAAATGATAAAAAATAGCAAAAAAGTATTTTCACGCCCTGATACATTCGTAACATTTTACGCCTTTAAAGCTTAATATACCTCATAATATCCATCATCGCGGGAGTGGGATTATTAATTAGACCGCCTAAATATTACGCACAGTTAAATAAGCATCGTATATTTTGTCAAAATTAATCATCAGCAAAACAGGTTGCGAAAAGACGTAAATCACATGATTGTAATTAATTATGATGTAATTATCTCCCTTTCTTCTTTCATTTCCAATTCGGCCCGGCGACGAAATCATGCCTTGAAGAAAATATTAATTGTAATATTGCGAACGCGAATTTCATAAGTTAATATGATATTGTGTATAGAAGATAAGGTTTTAAAAACGGTTTGAGTAATAATTTTATTTAAAATTATATCCTAATCAGCAAAATGTATTCAGCATTATATTTATTGGCGAGATTTCTATGCATTCGGTTGATTTAGTTTTGGACGATCTTGCATTATGTTAATTTGCCGGTGACGTAAATAATATGGATGCTGTTGTTTAGAAATGTTTCCCCGATACAAATTTCAATGACAAATTCCCGCGTTACTATTGTGTTTTATATTGCAAATTTATCTAAGACTACCAGAGAAAAGACGAGTGGATATTTATTTAATTATTTTGCTGCTTGATTTCTCTCGGCGTACAGAGAGTTACATGGAGTTACACAATATGCGCAATTGGGGCCACGTTCAATTATTAGTTGCCCCGAACGTAGCTTAATAGAAAGTATGGCCATTATTATTCATTACGCTTTTCATGCTCGTTAGTGTCTTTTATTTTTAACAATCCTGATACGAAAAACCGAAAATATGTTCATATTCGGTTTTTCGATATTTATTTTTTATAATCGGTTATGAAACCGTCAGTGCAGGATATCGGTTTTAAATATGGTATCGGTATATCGCGCAGCCCTAATTCTGATCTTTCTTATATGCTTTTGTGAGGATTTGGAGTGGGTAGCCTCTCGTTGTGTGGTGGGAAATAAGATATGTCCCATGTTTAACGTATGTGTCAGTGCAAATTCTGCACAATCTCAGGAACTGACTTGCATTTTTGCTGAACTGTACTCTGGGTAGCCAACTAGCCATGGGCCTGAATCGGTGTCACATGGACACCCGCTTAAAAGCTATGGCGCCCCAAATTAGGACATCGCCTGCACACTCACTACCCCCAGTTTCCTGCTATTATTAGCTCACCTGACCAGAATGGTCAAGTGAGCTTATAACGTCGCGACCGCCTGGCGTCTTTCTGTACATTCATCCGTCCGTCAACTTGTTCTTTAAAGGACTTCTCAAGAACCACTAGGCCGATTTCAATTATTAGCTCACCTGGCCTGAAAGGCCAAGTGAGCTTATGTCGTGGCGACCGTCTGTCATGTGTCCGTCATCCGTCCGTCATCCGTCCGGCAACTTTTCCTTTAAACGACTTCTTCTCAAGAACTGCTAGGCCAATTTAAACTATATTTGGCAGGAAGCATCCTTAGGGCATAGGGATCCAAGTTTGTTCAAAGGAAGCTGATCGGCCAATTAGGCCGGCGGTCATCTTGGATTTTGGCTGATTTTTAGAAACGTCTTTAAAAATCACCGAAACCACTTGAGGGATTGAAGGAAACCTCATGAAATATGATCTATGGCAAGAGCTCAACCAAATTTGTTCAAGGGAACTTAATTAGTCAAAAAGTTTGGCGGCCATCTTGCTTGACCTAGTTTTAGCGATAATAAAGAACCGCTGAAGGGATCAGGCCAAAATTTGGCAGATATGATTAGGGACTAAGGGCCAGTACAGTTTGTTCAAGAGAAGTTGATCCGTAAAAAAACATGGCCGCCGTGGGCCAATCAAAATATGGAGTGTTTGGCGGCCATATTGGATTTTTTTATTTAATGGATTTTGAGGCTGAAATTGGTTTTATATAGGTTTTTGGGTATTCTGATCTCAAATTTGCAATTTTCGAAACTGTCGGATAAATGGTTTGGTGGCCATCTTGGATCATCTTCCCGCCAAAAGCTCCCATACTAAAGCAATGGGAAATTTAAAATGTCTTCTCAAGAACTACTAGGACGATTTCAATTATATTTGGCATGAAGCATCCTTAAGGCATAGAGATTCAAGTTTGTTCAAACGAATCCAACTGGCCAATTTGGCCGGCGACCATCTTGGATTTCGGCCGATTTTTAGAAATGTTTTTAAAAATCTCCCAAACCATTTAAGGGAGCGATTCAAAACTCACGAAATATGATCTAGGGTAAGCGCTGAATCAAGTTTGTTCAAGACGACTTGATTGACCTAATGGTTCGGCAGCCATCTTGGATGACCTACTTTTCCCAAAAACGTCTTCTCCAGAACCGCTTGAGGGATCGGGCCGAAATTTGCGAAATATGATTAGGGACTAAGGGCCATTAAAGTTTGTTCAAGGGAAGTTTCTCCATAAAAAAACATGGCCACCGTGGGCCAATCAAAATGTGGTGTGTTTGGCGGACATATTGGATTTTTTTATTTGATGGATTTTGAGGCCAAAATTGGTTCTATATATGTTTTTGGGTATTATGAGCTCAAATTTGCAATTTTCGAAACTGTCGGATAAATGGTTTGGCAGCCATCTTGGATAATTTTCTCATCAAAAGCTCCCATGCTAAAGCAATGGGAAATTTAAAATGTCTTCTCGAGAACTGCCAGGCTGATTTCAATTATATTTGGCAGGAAGCATCCTTAGGGCATAAGGATCCAAGTTTGTTCAAATGAACCTGATCGGCCAATTTTCCCAGCGGCCATTTTGGATTTCGGGCAATTTCAGGAAATGGCTTAAAATCTTCTCCGAAACCACTTGGAGAATCTTCATCTAGGCCAAGAGGTAAGCCAATGGATGACCTGGTTTTCTCCAGAACCACTGATCAGATGGGTCGTAATTTGATAGATATTTTCCGAAAATTCCTGTAACCATTAAAGTTTATTCAAGGGTGGTATGTAAAAATTCATGGCCGCCTTGGACCAATCAAAAAAATGTAGTGTGTTTGGTTGCTGGGAGAGCCAGGTCTGTTCAAAGGAAGACGATTTGGCTGGCAGGCATCTTGGATTTTGGTCGATTTTTAGAAATGTCTTTAAAAATCTTCTTGGAAACCACTTGCGGGATTGATTCAGAAATCATAAAATATCATGTAGGGCAAGAATTGAACCAAGTTTGTTCAAGGGAACTTAATTGGCCAAATGATTTGGCAGCCATGTTGGATGACCTAGTTTTCCTGAAAATTACTTCTCCAGAACCACTGAAAAGATTGTGCCAAAATTTGGGAGATATGATTGGGGACTAAGGACCATTAAAGTTTGTTCAAGGGAAGTTGATGCATAGAAAAACATGGGCGCGGTGGGCCAATCAAAATATAGTGTTTGGCGGCCATATTGGATTTTTTTATTTGATAAATTTTGAAGCCACAATTAGTTTTATATAGGTTTTGGGGTATTCAGACTTCAAATTTGCTATTTTTGAACCTGTGATAATTGGTGTGGTTGCCATCTTGGATGATTTCCCATTAAAAGCTCCTATACTAAATCAATAGGAAATTTATAATGTCAACTGGGCCGATTTCAAGTATTTGTGGCAGAAAGCACCCTTCGGGCATAAAGATACAGGTTTCTTCAAATGAAGCTGGTCGGCCAATTTGGGCAGTGGCCATCTTGGATTTTGTCCAAATTTTCCAATGTCTTTAAAAATCTCCTCCGAAACTGCTTGGCGGACTGATGTGAACCTCGGGAAACTTCATCTATGGCAAGTGCTGAACCAAGTTTGTTCAAGAGAACCTGATGGGTCGATTTGCTTGACAGCTATCTTGGATGACCTCATTCTTCTTGCAATTCTCACCAAAATTTTTTGATTTTACTTATAGGCGATCACCTTTCTAGTGAGAATGCCTATGTTCCAGGTGAGCGATACAGGACCCTTAGGCCTCGTGCTCACAATGATGTTAAAAGGAACACAGTTCACATTCAGATTCAAATTCAAATGACACCCTGTGGTGAACATTGGAAAAAGGGAGACCGCAAGTACAACCAGTTTAGGAACACAGTTTTAAAAAACACTGGGAACCTGACCGGTCGATAGAGTATAAAAGGCCTAGAAAAAACAGTCTCGGGCCATTCACACATTCGAGTCACATAATGTACTCAGCTTAAGGTTAATACAGATTCAGTTGAAGAAGTGTCCCAGTATCTGTAGACTTAGTTATCAACCTTTATTGTCAAAACTCTACTCATTAACCGCTTTGCAGATTTCAACCTAATTTGTCTCGGAAGATCCTAATGGTTGGGACTTCAGACTATATACAGAATTTTGATTGGTCAATCTTTTATGCGAAAATCTGAGATTTTATGAAAAATTTACCGAAAATTGTGAAAATGCTACTCCTCATTAACCGCTTGGCGGATTTCAGCCTAATTTGGCTGGAAGGACCCGGTGGGTGTACACGTCAGAACTTGTAAACAGAATTTTGATTGGTCAATTTTTTCAGCGACGATCTTCAATTTTCCGAAAACTGGCGGGAAACCGTTTAAAATGCTACTCCTCATTAACTGCTTGGTAGATTTCAACCAGACTTGGCTCGCTTGACTCCAGAACCTGGATACAAAATTTTTGAGTGGTCAATTTTTCCTAACAAACAAGGTTGGAATGATCCTGTGGCAGTCGCCTTAACATATCAAACGTGAATTTTAATTGGTGAATTGGTGGCCACATTGGATTTGACCAAAAATTACCCATCTTGTCTTTTTAATTGCAAATTGTTCACATGGTAATGGTATAGGTGAGCATCACAGACCCTTGGGCCTCTTGTTACATGTAACCTACTTTTTGTCAAAGATGTTTTGTAATGGCTATCATGGCATGGTCTGCACTTGGAGGTGCTGAACCTGTGGATTGACAGTCCAGTTCAGTAAATACATAGCTTCAGAAATAAAAAAATATACATGTAGCTCAAATACAGGTAAGATGCATTTCATATACACTACCAGTAGGCAGCATGCATCCCAATATGACCTTACCATTGTAATTCTTCATATGCATGTTTTCAGGAACCTGCTAATGAAATGTTGGACACATCGGAAAGCGAAGGAGTGGGAGGAAATCTTGACTGATGTGGCGGCTTCGACTGCATCAGACTTCACAAGTACAGGCAGATTTGGCTCCTATGCCCCGCTCAGGGATGACTGCTATGGAAGATGGTAAGGATGGAGCTTTCCAGGTTATCCATCCATCATATGACATCATGTGACATCATAATCAACTATGTGATGCATAGCATGATGTCATGAATGACTTGATTTAGTCCATCTTAAATGTTTAGGCAGCAACAACACCCAGTCCAAAAAGTTTCAAAATATTCAACAACTTACCTGTATAGTTTTCTGGACATTGATAGTGAGGGAGTTCAGGGATCGATCGATCACAACATGAGCGAGGTGTTGGTGGAGCTTAGCTAGAGATGGTTGGAGCATAGCTAAAACAGGAAAGGTCCATTAGGTGGAGCCTTAGTTTTTATCGGATTTTATGAGTGGTTCCTCACAATATGATTGGTCAAGCATATTCACCTGAAATAATAGAGGGGTACGGATCTGTCATTAAAGGTGTCTAGATTCATAATTAAAATATGTCACTTGGTAACTGACATCACAATCGACTTAGATAGGTCTATCGTGAAAATAGCAAAGCTCCAATAGTAACCAACTGGATTGTTATCTCCATATGTTTTGAAAGACAACAGAGATATTGCAATGGCATCTGTCTGTTTGTCCATGTGTCTGTCTAGCTATCTCTCCGAAAACTGATGGAATTCAACCATTTTTGTTAGTTGCCCGTATGATTGCAGATTGCGAAATGATGTTTACAGTAGACCAGGGTGAAAATGTTAAAATTGGTGAAATTGGGGTGGGGTGGTGGGTGTGTTGGGTGGGGTGGGTGGGTATGAGGTGGTTTGCGATGGTGTGCCATCAACTTCGCTTTCTAGTATGGCTTTGTTGAATTTACAATTTTTAGTTACGTGCAAATTCTGTGAATTCGTGGTTCAGTGCATTAAAAGCGATTCAAGCATGCATATAAAGTGGGCGGAGCTTAGATAGAAATATATTGTAATAAAGAACATTCTGTTGAATATTTTGAAACTAATTTGAATTGAGACAGTTAAATTAGTTTCAAAATATTTAACAGCTTACTTGTATAGTTTTCTGGAAATTGATAGTCAGAGAGTCCAGAGATCGTTGTATCCCAACACGGATGAGGTGTGGGTGTAGCTTAGATAGAGATGGGTGGGGCAAAGATAAAACTGGAACGGTCAGTTAATGTAACTATGCAATGAATTCACCCTTCCAGAGTATCCATCGATGATTTGACCTCGTGTGATGTCATAGTTCAGCTAAGCATTGTGTAGGATGACGTCATAATCATTGTCATAAATGATTCTATTAGGCCTGTCTTTAACTCTTAATAGTCCAACATATTGTAAGAATTGTATGGCTCTACTATTTAATAAGCATGCTGTTGAATATTTTGAAACTAATTTGACTGGCCGCTGTTGCTGCCATAGGCAGCAACAGCACCCAGTCAAATTAGTTTCAAAATATTCAACAGCTTACCTGTACAGTTTTCTGGAAATCTATAGTCAGGAAATTCAGAGATCGATCAAGCTTAGCTAGAGATGGGCGGGACGTAGCTAAAAATGGAGAGATCCATTAGAAGCTTGTTTATGTGATAATCTATGTTC
This sequence comes from Chaetoderma sp. LZ-2023a, assembly GCA_034401795.1. NCBI lineage: Eukaryota > Metazoa > Mollusca > Caudofoveata > Chaetodermatida > Chaetodermatidae > Chaetoderma > Chaetoderma sp. LZ-2023a. Next base: position 83,740,017 of record CM067374.1, on the reverse strand, counting down.
AAACTTGATTGTAATGTTTTCTATTTTGTTTAATGTACAGGTTTATTGATGGCTCGTCATATTTCCAAGCAGTGGCTGATGCGTTGGAGAAAGCCAAAAGTGAAATATTCATCACAGATTGGTGGTTAGTTTAAATAAATAAATAAAAAAATAAATGAATGAATGAATGAATGAATGAATGCTCTGTAAACGACTTCTCAAGAACCACTGGGCCGATTTCAATTATATTTGCTAGGAAGCATCCTAAGGGCATAGCGATCCAAGTTTGCTCAAATGAAGCCTATTTTGAGTTATAGATGGCAAAGCTAGACTGAATGGGGTGTTTGCAATCTGGATGCTGAGGAGCATTGTACATTACCTTTGTACAAATGTGACTTATGTCTGTTTGTAAAATTAACCCTCTAATGGTAAAGCCAGGCAAAGTGGCCTCTGCAGATGTATGGAGTAATGTCCATTTACAGACCAAGTGAAGACTATTCTTTGAAAATTTATTACTGAATTGACTGATTCGATATGCCTGGCAGACATTCCTTTGGTAAATTCAAAAATAATCTTCACAAGGCAAAGATCTAGATTTTCATACTCAATCCTGACCATGTATTTAAGGGTTACTATAAATGTGCACTGTTTTCACTAAGATGTGTACTGTCTCACTGCTGCAAGCCACTAAACAATAATTTCATTGAGCAGAAACTTTTGACTTACTGAATATTTTGAAAACAATTTAACTGAAAGCCACCAACAACTTTCAGTCAAATTGTTTTCAAAACATTTAGCCGGTCCAAAGATATAACAGTTGGAATATGTCATCTGCAAAAACTCAGCAGCCAGGCAGTTAAATAAAGTCCGATTTTCCAAATGCTGAATAAGTGTGGAGTGTATGAGGATATGGATGGGAATGGACATATAATGACTGTTAGCTTTTAGGTTCATTCTCAGTTATAATAGTTATATAGAATTTATTATTATCATGATTTAAGGTTAAGCCCTGAGGTTTTCCTGAAGCGGCCCATGACAGAGGGTAATCGCTGGCGCTTGGACCTCATTCTAAAGAGAAAAGCGGTAAGGATATAAATGTTATCCCCTTCATTCCTATTGACTTAAAGGGGAACACAAGAAGGGTCACCATAGATTACATAAATCACGTAGTTCTATTGTAGAGCCCATATTTAAGCTACTGTGTAAAAATTTTCGTTGACATTTAATTATAAATCTGATTAAAATTGCGTTAAAAAGCGCTATGTTGCTCTAATTTTCTGCGAGTCAATTCAACCTATGATGTCATAGGTTGAATCCCGTCTGAAAAAGACCACGATAACGCTGGCGAGAAACCACTGATAAAACGCAATTCGCAACGTTATTGCAATAGCGCTGTTGGATGACCGCGAGAAAAACATTCAACCTATGACGTCATAACCTAATTCTCGAATAGAAATTTGGCTAACGTTTCACATATTTAACTAACAAATATATCTACTTCTAATTTGAGCACAGAGCTTATAATTATATCTTTAAAAACGTTACAGCCTCTAGACTAATTTTCTGTAAAATAGTATAGAGGGGGTCTGGTGATTCCCTTTAATGCAACAAATTATGCTTACGCTTCAAAACAGCATAAACTCTTCCCCTGAGGCTGGTATGCGAAGAATCACTGGCCTTCCAATCTGATTTGTTTTTGAAATAAGGATTCTCAAGTCATGAAAATCAACACCATTATTAACACCTGAAGTGACATCATCAAGCATTAAAGGGCAATTTGCATACATCTGTGAGGTAAAAACCACTTCACCAACCTTAAGTAAACCAAAACATGTCAGCAGAAAAGCGGCTTTAAACAAGCTAGTTTCATATGCTGAAAAGCATATCCCTGATAATGCTTCACACACTTGTCTCAATATATTTTCTGTGATGGCAGATCTAGTATACACCCCCTTCCAAAGGCACTTACACCCTTCCAACTTCTTTATTATAAACTGTTCTGTGGGATCAACTATATTACTAATCTTATGCTTAAAGCTGATGCCTGGCACATATCTTGATATCGTCGATGGGGCATAACCATTCTTAAAACAATGTGAAATAAACAAAATAATTTGTGACAGCGGCACTGACCATATTGCCTGCAGCCCATATTTAGTAAAGAAAAATTTGAGAGAAGCCACTGCATTATTATATACTAATTTTGAATTCCCAGATAGGCTAGCCTGTAATATGTCCCCAGACTTCAATCAAATATTGTCCAAAGATAGTCCGGAATGTGCTCTGGATGTTTCTCTGCTTGCGGAGCCAGACGATGGAACTTCTCTATATGTAATAGAGAACGCGTGTCAGTATAAACATTCTGGGAACCCAAAACATGAGCTGATTTCAGCCAAACATTAAGCTGTAAATATTTTAAAGTAAATGCCCTCAGTAAAATCATCACCTTCAATTTGGACGATATACTATTTATTATCTATGCTACACCTTCATTATCACAGCAAAACAACAATTTCTTATTACACAACTCTTCGCCTCAAATGTACAAGCATACCAGCAATGGGAAAAACTCTAACACTGTTCTGGTATATTATCGGTTATGCCCTTTTCATGCCACTGCTCCGGCCACACGACGTAAGACCACTTCGCAGAGAAATAAACGCCAAAACCTAAACCCTTCCCTGCTGCGCTGTCTGTAAACAACTGCACATCCGTATTGGACATCCAAAACTTGTCATGGAATACCGAAACCCCATTAAAACCAGAAAAAAATTGCAGCCATAATGCCTGGTCATCATGCATGCCCTACCTATGTGGAGATGGTGATGAGGTTTAGACAGCCCACATATCGCATCTATCAGGCATCTGCAAAAAGGTCTACCTGGAATTGTGGCTCTACAAGAAAAATTCAATACCTATGACCTCTCTCGAAACCATTTCATTGGTTCGCTTCCTTATCGCAATGACCTTTTCCATCAGGATGCGCACAGCCATAATTGTCATATCTATTTCCAAACTCCAAAAACATAGTTTCGCTATTGGTCCTGCTGTCTTCTCGTCCACTATTGGACCCTCAATCTCACCATCGCGGAATGTCTGCATTATACTTTCACACGCACTTGTCCCTTTCACGCCGCCAAACAAAAAATCATCAAGATAATGGATTACTTGTCTGAACTTCACATGCCTACATATACAAAATTCCAAGAAAAACGCACAGTTTTCAAACATGCTACAACTTATCGAACAGCCAAACGGCATACATTATACAAAATAATAACTTCCCTCAAATTTAAATCCCAACAAATCAAAATCTTTAGGTGACACTGGCAATAGCCGAAAAGCTGACCGTATGTCCGATTTACCCAACAAACAGTCTGCACCCAATTCCTGAACGATACTCACTGCCATGTCAAAATTAGTATACTAGACTGAACACAACCTTTCATCAATGAATTCATTAAACGAGTCGCCTAAAGGGTAGGACAAATGATGGATCATTCTATATTCACCTGGGTTCTTTTTTGGTACTAAACCGATTGGGGATACCCTCAACAAAGGCATGGGTTGTTCCTGAAATGGCCCTGCGATTCGGCCTGCGTGCACCTCTATCTTCTGGAAAACTGTCTTACCATCCAATTCTGCCGACTTCAATTTATGGGCCTCCATTGCTTTACGCAGTCCTGTGTAATGTATGAGGAAGCCATATCTAAAACCTTGCAAAATACTAACTGCATCTTCATAATCATAGTCTTCTAATTCTGATTCTCTTCTCCACATCAATAGGTCTTTTTGACATCCCAAACTCCCATTCCCTATTGTTTATTGGGACGAGCAGAATCCAACCTGCTTCGGCCATTCCACCCTGCTGTTCTCCCTCCCCTGAAACAGTGTGTGTAGTTGTCCCTATAACCACCTTGTTGAAATGTGTCTCCACTGGCTCGAAAACAACTCATTTTGCCATGTCTAGTATCCCCACAGTTAGAACATGCATGTGTAAATTTACATGGCATCCATTGGCAGTAGTCCTTGTTAAAAGCAAAACATGTCCGCCTCGTGCCTACAGGTTGCTGTTGCGCTGCTGCTGTCGCATTATATCGTGATGCCTTCAAAATGGGGTTTGTCATTATCCTAAGCCACAGATCTGAATTAATCTTTCCCCAATTTTGCACTTCAATGGACTGACGCGAGCGAAACTACTCATTATAAGTTCGCCATGCCCAACCTACATTTCGACCAGCTGCCTCCCTTATAATAGACATGTACTGCAGCAGTTCACCTACTTTGTCGGCATGTCTACCAATGTAAATTGTCAAAAATATTTAAAAAAGCGTCTGTCCACTTTTCAACAGTCGAGATTTTATCTGTGCATGTCTTGGGCTTCGATTCAAGGGTCCTATTGTCGTGCATTCTCAACAGCCCACCCGAACATGGCTCATGCAATTCTACACTGCACTTGAGCAACAAGGCAATATTTATATATTCATTTTGCCAAATCTTTTGGCAAATGGCATGAGGCACACGCGCATACATAGCATCCGCACTACACCGCACTCATTCAACACCAGCATTCATACTACCAGTGCTGGACAGTGACTGCACACTCGTGTCGACTTCAACCATACCAGACTGTCCTAATATACTCTCAAAGTCAATAACCGCAGGGTTTTTACTGTTGCTATTGCTATTACCGGTAACATTGATGTCAGCCTCCATTTCAGCACTCGGCCACAACTGTTTCAAATGGCGTTTCCGGCCTCGCGCCAGCTGCTCCGCCACCCTCACGATCCGCCATTTCTTCTCTTTGTCTTTCTTGTCATTGCCGTTTCCTTCCATTTTCCGGCACCGCCGCAGCTGCCTGCTTCGGTTGCACGCAACTATGTCTACCCCTACCTCTTGCCGACATCGAATTATATGTATACAAATTTTTCCGACTTACAACAATTAATTGGCTTTTTGGCAATTTTCTGTTGATTTAGTAACAATTCTTTCAATGTATTTGTCCAAAGTGAGTGAATATTACACGTTCATGGTCACATGACCACCTTACATCATTCTGGTATTCAGAACCCATTTACTGGAAATGACTTGCTCATAGAAATACATAACAATAGAGTGTGAAAATAAATTTGGCCCGTTGCCATTGCAATAAACCCAATTATATTGCTTCCTTTCACATATTTTTTCAAATCTCCGGTTGATAATTGCTTTATCACATGCAGTTGTATGGGTGAAGAGATGTACTATTAAGTCTAATAATATACAATAGATTACATGTGCTTTATACTTAGAAAGAACTTTTAGTGTCAGTGTTGCCTTGACCCTTTAAACCCTCAAATTTGTTCAAGAAAATTTCTTGTAGAAAATGTCCATTTGTAGATCAAGAGAAGACTATTTTTGAAAATTTACCATTGAAATGACTGGCTCGTTTATCAATTTCGTTCACATTAGAAAAGAGGAAGTATTCAAGCAAACTTCAAAATTTTAGCAATATTGATCAACAACTTAAGCAAACTAGATTTTTTAACAAAGATTCATAGGCAGTTGCAAATACTGATCATGTTGTAATTTCTGATCACTGAGAAAGTATTATCATTTTATGAAAAGAGAAATACTAGTGTTTGTAAATGTAGAACTTGAATCACTGTTAATGTCCCACCTCTTCAAATCTTAAATACACATTTGGAGTACCAGTATCAGAACCCACATACCATGAAATCTATGTGGTCTGCAAATTGATGATTATAATCGAGATTTCACTATGGCAATGATACAGGTTGTGAAATTTTGTCAAATTTGTTGCAATTCATAAAGTATGATAAAAACCTTATTTTTGTCAGTTTTTATTGAAATCTAATTCTCGTTTGTGGTCTCCTTTAAACATGCCGCTCAAATCTCTAGCTCACAACCCAAGCTGAGCATTTCAGTGGTGAATGAACCTTTCCAGAGTAATGACGTTATATGATGTCATAATCAGCTAAGCGGCGTGTAGGATAACATCATAATCATTACGTCATAAATGAGTCTTTAACTCTTAAAAGTCTGACATGTTGTAAGAACTGTATGTCTCTACTATTTAATAAACATGCTGTTGAATATTTTGAAACTAATTTGACTGGGCATTGGGCCAAGTCAAAAATAGTTTCAAAATATTCAACAGCTTACCTATGTAGTTTTCTGGAAATCGATAGTCAGGGAGTTCAAAGATCGATCGATCCCAACATGTGTGTGTGTGGGGGGCTTAGCTAGAGATTGGCGGGTTATAGCTAAAAATGGAAAAGTCCATCGTCAAAGATAGCCTTCTGTTAGCCTCCAAATAGGTATTCATTTGACTAAATGGTTTATACTCTTTCCCAGTAAAAGTTACAGATAACTATGACTTATATTCCAAATGGCATGCTTTAGTGGAATAGGGCTCGATTATCTACTTTCATTTTAGGAGCAAGGAGTGAAGATTTTCATCCTGTTATATAAGGAAGTTGAAATGGCAGTTGGTTTAAACAGCTTCTACACAAAGCACACACTTTGCGCTCATCATATGCAAAATATCAAGGTCAGTAGTAATCAGTATTGTTACTGTGCATAATTCTACAGTTTATGGTGTCTTGTTAATGAGTTAAATTTCTTTATATGTTAATGGAGGACTCCAGTTTCTCAGTTAACCATATGACATCATAATCAACTACGTAACTTGTAGGATGACATTATAATCAATTACGTCATGAATGACATAGCTAAGTTCATCACGTGTGCATAATTGATGTTGGACTAAGAGTTGTTCTCTGTCTACTATTTAATAAATATGCTGTTGAATGTTTTGAAACTAATTTAACGGCGCCGGCAGCAACAGCACCCAGTCAGATTAGTTTCAAAATACTCAACAGCTTACCTGTATAGTTTTCTGGAAATTGAGATTCAGCTAGTACAGGGATCGATCGATCCCAACATGGTTGTAGCATTGGTGGCGCTTAACTATGGATGGCCGTGAGATAGCTAAAACTGGATTCCTCCATTGTACTTTATGTAGGATCTCTACTTAGCCCTTTAATGGTCAAATTTGGTTAAGAAAATTTTAATATCTGCCTATTGAATGTTCATTTACAGGACAAGAGAATCTATCGAGCCAGTCATTCCAATGGTAAATTTCTAAAATTGTATTCTCTTTATCTGTAAATGGACATTTCACAAGACTATAACAGAGATTGGTTTTGGCCGGTATGATCAGTAAAGGGCTAAAATCAAATTTATGAAACTAGTGTATGTAAGATATGTGATAAGTCCAGCGACATGCAATCCATCGTTTACAGTGTTATGATAAGCCAGTATCTGCTCGGTGATAGTATAATAGAAACAGTTACTTAGGCAAATCAGAATGGTGGGGGTCAGAGTAAGCTTACAATCATCTTGTCTTTGACTTGTTCATCTCGATAACAATATGGTATGTCCCCTTGGTATGGGTAATTATGAATCCAAGTTTTTTTAGCCTTATGGTAAATCCATCACAAAGATAGGACAGGATGCAGAGGTAAATACAAAAACCTAGTATTGATTCCACTGCTGTAATCATGGTCTGAAACTTGATATATTTAGCTTTATGTTTCACCGATGAGACAAAAACAATAGTAACAGTTAGGAATCTCTCTGATTGGTCAAACACCATACTGTCCTTATCTAACAGCCATCACCAGCAAATCTCAGAATCAGACATCACCAGAAAGTCTCAGAATTGGACATCACCAGCAAGTCTCAGAATCAGACATCACAGCAGATCTCAGAATCAGACATCACAGCAGGTCTCGGAATCAGACATCACCAGCAGGTCTCAGAATCAGACCACCAGCAAGTCTCGGAATCAGACATCATCAGCAAATCTCAGAATCGGACATCACCAGCAAGTTTCAGAATCAGACATCACCAGCAAGTCTCAGAATCCGACATCACAGCCGGTCTCAGAATCAGACATCACCAGCAAGTCTCAGAATCAAACCTCACAGCCGGTCTCAGAATCAGACATCACCAGCAAGTCTCAGAATCAGACATCACAGCCAGTCTCAGAATCAAACATCACCAGCAAGTCTCAGAATCAGACATCACCGGCAGGTCTCAGAATCAGACATCACAATCAAAAGAAATCACTTGTCAGTATATTAAAATCAACATATTCCAAATTTCCTCTGTACAAAGTTATTTATATTTGGAAATAAACTTTTACATACCGTAGTTTCTTGACTAAAGGTTGCTGTCGAATATGGGTCGCAGGCCAAAATTTGACCAAAATCTTGCCCAAAAAATTGTATTCAAGTATAAGACGCTGTAAAATTTAGAAAAATGTACCTTTAATAAATCGAAAACTGTATTTAATGCATGCCTAAAAAATATCATGGTGGAAGAGAAATTATTAAATAGGACCATCTAAATATCGCGTATCTTCAATAAAGATCGTTTATTACATCAAAATCAGTCTAATTTTGACATAAAATGTTGCCTCGAAAAAATAGAATTCACATGACATTAGGAATGTGTTAAGATAAGATGGTCACGAGTTGTAATGCCGACCAAATGATCGTAGATGGAATACGTACAACAAAAATTGCTTGAAAGTCTGAGAATTAAAAGGAGATAAACCGCTTCTTATGTTGACGAGCCGCTGGCTCCTTTGCGATTGGAGGTGCTGTGTGATCTTATGCGCTAACGGGAGTTTGTTATCAAACGGGTACGGGAACATTCAGTTCCTATCACGCTATGATAATATATAGCGAGTTCCGAGTTCCGAGTCCAGAATATTTATATCCGAGTACTCGCTCTAAATAAAGATCTTTTGCGATTGGAGGCGAATCACATGATTTATATCTTTTCTCGACGCCATTTTATGTCAAATTCTGGATTAATTTTAATGTAATAGGTGATATTTATTTTAAAATAAGCAATATTTATGCGGCCCAATTTAATAATTTCACTTCCTCATGATGTTTTTGGAGTGTACATTAAACATAGTCGTCAGGCGGCGAGAATTTTCTAGCGCAAAATTTAGTCCAATTTCCGTGCTATAATTTTTAACCTTTTTAGAAAAATTTAGACCATAAAATGTGCTCGATTATAGGATGCACCCCCCTTCCTAGAACATGTAATTTGACAAAAAAACTGTGTCCTTTAGTCAAATTTTTACGGTACCTAATTTAAAATTTAATCTGTGTCACAGGTAATGCGTCACCCAGATCACATAAAGAAGCAGGTGTTTCTATGGGCACATCATGAGAAGATTATCTGCATTGATCAGCGCATTGCTTTTGTCGGCGGCATAGACCTGTGCTATGGACGCTGGGATAATGATGTACACACGTGAGGTTTATAGCTACAGGTTTAAAGACAAAGTCACTGTAAATTGGCTTCATTTTGGATCAGTGATAACAGTGCTTAACACTTTAATGGTCATACCGGCCTCTGATATGGTCTTGTGGAATGTCCATTTACAGGCCAGGAGAATACAATTTTTGAAAATTTACCATTGGAATGACTGGCTCGATAACCGAAATTAAATTTTTTTAAATATTCTCTTTACCTGTAAATGAACATTCAATAAGAAAATATGTAAATTTTCTAGACTAAATTTGACCATTAAAGGATTAATTTGCAGTAGTTTTTCGTTCTAATATCATATCAGAGCCTAACCCACATAACCCCTTCACTGATGAATTCCCCATGTCTCATTTTCGAGGCAAACATACAGAAAAACTGTTTAATATTTTGAAATTAATTTGACTGGAAGCTGTGGCTGCCAAAGGCAATGGATATTTAATTGATCAAAGACTTAGCTGATCTCGATAAAAGTTTATAGATTTGTACTATGCTATCATTGCATCCAGTCGCCATCTTATTGACAGTGATTGGCAAGTTTATACTATTTTAATGAAACTACAGATATGTTCAATCAAATAAAATGCTTGTTTCTATTCTACAACATAAATAAAATACATTTCTGAATTTAGTTTAACAAAGCCTTCTTATGATTACTACTAGGTGCAGAGAAACATGTACCTATAACAGTGTGCAATGTGTACCATTTACCTATCTTACTCATAGTTGTTCTTACACTGCAGGTATGGTAGGGTATGCGATTAGGCTTTAGTGTTCAGTCTAGAGACATTATGATTATGATTTCCTCATTGGCAATAACATGGGATTCTTGTTCTGACAAGTAATTTATAATTTTAAGATCATAGTGTATCCAGTTGTCAGTTATGTTCAACGTGATTTTGCATAATACTCATAGCTTTTGTGGTTCGAGACATTACAGTTTCACCGTACCCTACCGGGCCCTATGTGATAACATGCAATACCATGCCATGACTAATACAATAGTATGCCATGCCATACCATACCATAGCTTATTTTGCAACACTCACATATGATGTGTTATATGCAGAAAAACAAAAAGACCGGATACGCAGGATGCAGTCAGTCTGGTTACTTACTGGGGGGATCTGATCTGTTGATCAAGTATATCATATCATACTCAATTACATCACATGTAGGCTGACATCACAATCATAACTAGTAGACACTTACGGAAATAACTGTAAATCTGCGATGCTTGGCCATTAAGCCGTTAACCCTTGTATTTGTTGAAATGACTGGCTCTGTTATCGAGCCAGTCATTCCAGTGGTCAATTTTCAAAAATACTCTTGGCATGGTCTGCAAATGGACATTTCTCAAGACCACTGCAGAAGCCGTTGTTGGCTGATATGAGTGTTAAAGCGCTAAGACGTAGTATAAGGTCTCTTATAACATGATAAGTGACCATGTCTGGGCAAGTGGAGTTGATTTCTGCCAAAGGCGAAAATTGGTAAATATGAGGCCCAATAGGTCCCCTTCTACATGGGCCTTGGTCTCAGGGGTGATGGAAGCATGACAGGATATCGCAGGCTATCATCTAGGGTCAAGTTCGACTCCTAACCATAGTTAGCTATAGCTAACTAGATTCAGAGTCGAACTTCAAATAATTAACTAGCTAGTCAACTAATTTAGTCAACCGAGCACCCGAGCTCGGTTCAGATGGTTAGTGCAATATTTGCGTAAATTTCAAAATGGCGGACACCGATCGCTTGCCATGAATAAATGCATATAAATGTGTAAATATTTCACTAAATAACTTAGGTTTGATGAAATTATGCCTTCCCATTGTATGCAAATGTTCTCAAGCCCCTATTCCTTCCCATTTTTTGTCATCTGGACATTTTTTGGCATCTTAGCGGACAAAAATAACCCATTCTTGTAAGCCATCAAAACAGATGACAGAAAGCGTTAATGGAGACTGGTACCCGACGCCAACTTTTCCCCAATAGTAATTCAATGAGGAATCAGGAACCAACGAACTATGGTTAACTATTCAGTGGTCCTCTTGGCTTGGACTGCGCATGTTCAGTAAACCGGCAAACTGACTATAGTTAGCGTCTCGAATGTGACCTAGTATGTGCATTGATATTTTTCTGATAAAGGGGAGTTCATGTCTGCCAAAAACGGAAACTTGTAACTTTGAAGATCAATGTATGCCCATCACCGGGGGTAAGATTGACTTCAAAGAATGCCACGTGAAACTTCTAATATGTCCATTGACATTTTCTGATGAAAGTGAGCATATTTTTGCCAAAAATGAAAACTGGGAATTTTCAGGCCCAAGGGTTTCCCTTCCCCATGGTTATGTGATCCTGGTGTTATGTTAGCGATATACGATGTCACATGTTATCTTCTAACATACCCATTAAACTTCTCTGACAAAAGGAAGTCGTTTCTGCTGACAACAAAAACTGGTAGCTTTAAGGTCCAAGGGATGCCCTTCCCCTGGTTATGTGACCAATTGTGTACTGATAACATTAAAGGAAGTCACAGGCTATTGTCGCACATAGCTATTGACCCTATCCAATGAAATTAGAGTAATTTCTGCCAAGAAAAATGGAAACTGGCAGCTTTGATGCCCAAGGCTGCCCTTCCACCTGGGCCTTTGACCTAAGTGCAATGGGGACATGAAAGAATTCCAGAGATTATCGTTAAATGTTTCCATTGACGTTTACTGATGAAAAGGAGTCCATTTCTGCCAAAAATTTTAATGCCCACTGGATGCCCTTCCCCTTGTGTATGTGACACGGGCGATATTAACATCAAAGGGTTTCACATGGTATCGTCTAATATAACCAATGACCTTTTGTGAGGAGGGGGAGATGCCCTTTACCAGGGGTGGGATTAACTTCAAAGGATTTCACGGGGTAGCTTCTAATATGTCTATTGACATTTTCTGATGAAAGTGAGCTAATTTTTGCCAAGAAACAAAAACAGGTAATTGTCAGGCCCAAGGGGTGCCCTTCCACATGGGTTATCTAATCCAGGTGTGATGTTAGCATTATAGGATGCCACATGGTATCTTCTAACATGGCCATTAAACTTCTCTGATAAAAGGGAAGTGATTTCTGCTTTAAAAAAATGAAGATTGGCAACCAAGGCCCAAGGGTGACCTTCCCCTGGGCATGTGACCTATTGTGTGATGATAACATTAAAGGAAGTCAGAGGCTATCGTTTCACAAAGCTACTGATCCTCTCCTATGAAATTGGAGTCATTTCTTCCAAGACAAATGAAAACTGGCAACTTTAATGCCTAAGGGTGCACATCCTCATGGGCCTGTGACCCAGGGGTGATGGAAACATGAAAGAATACCAGAGGGTATCGTTAGATTTATCCATTGACGTTCTCGGAAGGGGAGTCTATTTGTGCCAAAAACGAAAACGTTATTTTGATGGCAGGGCATACCCTTGCACTGGGGCCAGTGCCCACCTGATCATGCAACACCTTTAGGACTCCAATGGTAACATCTTGACCATTTATGTTTGTCATCCGATCAGAACTCTGTGTAGTCACACTTTAAAGATCAATACTGCAAATCCCCATACATTTCCTATGGTACTTTTTGGCCCACAGAAAAGTGGCTAGCTTGAAAACCCTTGGGTAGATCCAAAAGAAAAACAATAACACATGAATCCCAACTGGGTAGCGGAAGTTTAGCAAGTTTGGAGTTGATCGGATGAAAACTAGGAGACGCGGTCCAACATTTTTTTAGCGAAAATAAAGGAAGAAAGAAAGAAGAAGAAGGAGAAGAAGGAACTGTACGTATTTGAATAAATTTCCTATTTAATAAACATTATTTTGAAACTAATTTGACTGGCCGAGCACTGTGACTGCCATAGGCAGCAACAGAAACCACTCAAATTAGTTAAATATTCAACAGCGTACATGTATAGTTACCTTGAAATTGGGATTCTGGGTGTTCAGGATTGAAAGTATATAAATTGATTTCAATACAAGTGGGAGGAGGTTAGCTAGAAATTGGCGGGGATTTAAAATGGATCCCTCTATTAAATCGAGATATATTGGAATATTAAAGAATTGTAAACCAGCATTTGTTGTTTTTGTAGGTTGGTTGATTTGGGTTCAGTGACTGTTGGTGTGCAGGTAAGTATTAACCCTTGAATTTGTTCAACAAATTTCAGTTTTCTCTTAGAAAATGTCCATTTGCAGACCGTGAGATTATTTTTTTTAATTTACAACTGGAATCATTTTTTGACAGTTTAACAGTACGATTGATTGCCGTGGCTCTGCAATAGTCTTAGAAGAAAAGTGTAGTTTACGGCTGACATCGGCAGATTTTGTTTTTGTCACTATATTTTGCTGCGCATTCAGTATCTGTTATCAAGTAGTAGTGCGTCACAGCGGCGGTATCGATTTCACGAAAATCAACAATGAGAAATTAGATAAAAGTCACATCAGCAACTATTGGCAAATATTTCAAAATTACGGTTTATATGATAAATAAAATCTCAAACTCGGTCACTTTTCATATCACTATTATGAATCTCGTTGAAAATTATCAATTTTGCACTCGCTAAAGCTTGTGCAAATTGATAAATTTCAACTCGGTCCATAATAGTGCTATGAAAAGTGACCTCGTTCCAGATTCTCTATTTATTTGATAAACATCTATGAAAGTGTAAGCGTTATGAAGCTTTCAATGCTTGTGTAGGGTTTTTTATCATCAGCTAGCTGCCATAATGAACCTTTCCATTTTTAGCTATGCCCCGCCCATCACTAGCTAAGCTCCACCCACACCTCGCCGTGTTGGGATTGATCGATGCCCAAATGCCCTAGCTATCATTTTCCTGAAAACTATACAGGGAAGCTGTTGAATATTTTGTAACTAATGTGACTGGGTGCTGTTGCTGCCTATGGCAGCAACAGCGCCCAGTCAAATTACTTTCAAAATATTCAACAGAATATTTATTAAATATTGAAAGCAAACAATTTGTACAGCAACGCATAGACCGTCTTGAAATATGTGTTCGTGACGTACTTATCGACGTCATTCATTATGATGTCATTGTACACACCACGCAGTTCATTATGACGTCATATGATGGGTGCGTACTCTGGAAAGGTGAATTAATCAGCCATAACTGTAAAATTTGCTTTATAGAAAAATAAATACAGTACTATGGATGAATCTGCTTTTAGTTTTGCTCCACTAATTCCTATATACGTTCCACCCATGCTTTGTCCATGTTGGAATCGAGTGAACCCCAAACTCACTGAATTTCAATATACAGAAAACTATACAGGTAAGCTGTTGAATATTTTGAAACTAATTTGACTGGGTGCTAGGCAGCAACAGTGCCTAGTCAAACTAGTTAAAAAAAATTCAACAAAATATTTGTTAACTATTAAAGACATACAAGTCGCACAACTTGACAGACTGTTAAGGATTTATGATAGACTTAATTATGTCATTCCTGACATAATTGATTATGATATCAGCCTACATGAGATATAGTTGATTATGATGTCATGTGATTGATCGATAGATTGGATTCCTCTAATACTTTATATGATTGTTTACTCTTTGCAGAAAACATTGGAGATAGTTGTTGAGGTGGATGAAGAAGAAGCGAATAAAGAAATAGCCACTGGGCAGAAAGTGACGATAGAGGGCAGTTATGCATGTAGTAAGGATACTGACAGTAAGACATCGCATAATAATAACGGGGCATCTGTTAATGTACAGAGTGCAGGTGATGATAGGAATCCCATCGTTAGTAACATGCAGTTAAATGTACAGCCAATTGTTAAAGAAGCAAGAGGATGGAATCGTATTCGTGAAGTATTCATTAATCGCACCAATTCTGGCGCTGGAGAGCCATTGGGATTAAAAATTACCCGACAGGAATCACAACCTCCTGACCAAAGTGAGACACAGTCCTCATCACCAACTGGTTTCTTCGGTCGATTCAGGTCTCAATTAAACAGAGCTCAAAGTACACCAGAGGGCAGTCATCAACATCGACATCATCGCTTTTATTGGCATAGGCAGCAGCAACCACCTCGGCAGCAACGTACTTCAGAGGATGAAGTGGATAAGGGAGCGAGGTTTCGGGCTGTTGTTCATGCGGCCCGGCAATCCCGGCAACGTAGACGCGCTCCAAACATGGACACACTGGAACTGAAACTGTTGAGATCCATGAACATTGACTCAGCTGAAAATCAGGTAAGTGATTTAATACTGCATGTTCTAATCCTGTTGATTATTTTTGAAAATAATTCTACTGAAAGTTGTTTCTGCTGCTTAGGCTCAAGTGAAACCTGATTTTGGGGAAGAAAAGATCTGTTATATAGCTGGTAATTTTAACCCTCAGGCTGGCCATAAAACGGCTTCTGCAGTGGTCTTGATTAATATTTATTTACATACCGAGAACATTTTTTATGCTTTGTCCGTCCGTCCGTCCATTCACCATATATAAGTTTGTCCAGGGCATAGTTTCAAGACTTTTTCACATATGGTCACCAAACTTGGTATGTGGATGCATCTTAGGGAGAAGTTGTGCGGAGTATGAAAAGTAGGTCATGCTGACCTACTTTTCATGGTTGATTGAATATCACAGAAAATGTTTGTCCGGGGCATAGTTTCAAGGCTTTTTCACATATGGTCAACAAACTTGGTATGTGGATGCATCTTAGGGAGAAGGTGTGTGGAGTAGGTCAAAAGAAGTCATGCTGACCTACTTTTCATGGTCGACTGAATATCACAGAAAATGTTTGTCCAGGGCATAGTTTCAAGGCATTTTCACATATGGTCACCAAAATTGGTATGTGGATGCATCTTAGGGAGAAGGTGTGCGTAGTATGAAAAGTAGGTAAAAAGTAGGTCATGCTGACCTACTTTTCATGGTCAACTGAATATCACAGAAAATGTTTGTCCGGGGCATAGTTTCAAGACTTTTGCACATGTGCTCACCAAACTTGGTATGTGGATGCATCTTAGGGAGAAGGTGTGCAGAGTAGAAAAGTAGGTCATGCTGACCTACTTTTCATGGGCGACTGAATATCACAGAAAATGTTTGTCCGGGGCATAGTTTCAACACTTTTTCACATATGGTCAGCAAACTTGGTATGTGGATGCATGTTAGGGAGAAGGTGTGCGTCGTGTGAGAAGTAGGTAAAAAGTAGGTCATGCTGACCTACTTTTCATGGTCGACTGAATATCACAGAAAATGTTTGTCCGGGGCATAGTTTCAAGACTTTTGCACATGTGCTCACCAAACTTGGTATGTGGATGCATCTTAGGGAGAAGGTATGCGGAGTAGGTCAAAAGAAGGTCACGCTGACCTACTTTTCATGGTCAACTGAATATCACAGAAAATGTTTGTCCGGGGCATAGTTTCAAGACTTGCACATGTGCTCACCAAACTTGGTAGATGCATCTTAGGGAGAAGGTGTGCAGAGTAGAAAAGTAGGTCATGCTGACCTACTTTTCATGGGCGACTGAATATCACAGAAAATGTTTGTCCGGGACATAGTTTCAACACTTTTTCACATATGGTCACCAAACTTGGTATGTGGATGCATCTTAGGGAGAAGGTGTGTGTCGTGTGAAAAGTAGGTAAAAAGTAGGTCATGCTGACCTAATTTTCATGGTCGACTGAATATCACAGAAAATGTTTGTCTGGGGTATGGTTTCAAGACTTGCACATGTGCTCACCAAACTTGGTATGTTGATGCATCTTACGGAGAAGGTGTGCGGAGTAGGTCAAAAGAAGGTCACACTGACCTACTTTTCATGGTCGACTGAATATCACAGAAAATGTTTGTCCAGGTCATAGTTTCAAGGCTTTTTCACATATGGTCACCAAACTTGGTATGTGGATGCATCTTAGGGAGAAGGTGTGTGGAGTATGTCAAAAGAAGGTCACGCTGACCTACTTTTCATGGCCGACTGAATATCACAAAATGTTTGTCCAGGGCATAGTTTCAAGACTTTTTCACATATGGTCACCAAACATGGTAAGTGGATGCATCTTAGGGAGACGGTGTGCGGCGTAGGTCAAAAGAAGGTCATGCTGACCTACTTTTTATGGTCGACTGAATATCACAGAAAATGTTTGTCCAGGGCATAGTTTCAAGACTTTCACATATGGTCAGCAAACTTGTTATGTGGCTGCATCTTAGCGAGAAGGTGTGCGGAGTATGAAAAGCAGGTCAAATGTGGGTCATGCTGACCTACTTTTCATGGTCGACAATATCACAGAAAATGTTTCTCCGGGCCATAGTTTCAAGACTTTTTCACATATGGTCACCAAACTTGGTATTGATTATTACAGAAAATATATCTGTTCATTTTTAACATAGTTTTTATATGTATTTTTCATATGGTGCCAAGCACAGTCTAAGTGTGTTTATTTAGAGAAACTTAGATTTTGCTTTTATTAAGCTATTCATAACAAATTGTTCGTTAGGGCAAATCCCACCAGACCAAAAGAATGATGGCCCACCAAATCATTCCTACTCCCCAAATTGTGGATTTAACATCATTACCGCAAACCAACAATATTTTAAGGATGGCCTAATATGGTGATATCTCATTGACAATTTCAAGTTCCTTTCTCTGTGTCTGAGCCACAGCTCCAAACCTTTCCCTAAAGCATATGCCTTCGTGATTATCCATTCAGTTTCTCTGCAGAGTATGCCATCGGGGAGCATACATCAATTTATTGATTTGTCTTGTTTTTAATATTTAGCACTGGAGGGACGGGCTAGATAACTGAACCAGTCATTCGAGTAAGAACTTTTTTTAATATTCTCTGTCTGCAAATGCACATCTTCCATGCGAAAATTCCATGAGAAAATTGAAAATTTCTGAAATCTTTTTAGGATTAATCCTTTCACACATTGATTCCCTGTATCTCAATTACAAGGAATATATACAGGAAAGCTGTTGAATATTTTGAAAGTAATATGACTGGAAGCCATTGCTGTCTTAGGCAGCAATGACAGCCAGTCATATTTATCCCAAATTATTTAGCATCATATAAACATATAGGCATAAGCATATGCTTCTTATTTTGTCATTGAAGTGGTTAAAGGAAGGGAAAAGAAAACTATCAAATGATGTTTATTGGTAATTTCATACAATTTTAAATATATTACGGCGGTAAAAAATGGAAATGAATCGGAATTTGAGAAAAAACATTTGTTAGCTCTAGCAGTGCTTAACCCTTTAACCCTCAAATTTGTTCAAGAAAATTTAAATTTTCTCAAAGAAATTGTCCATTTGCAGACCAATTTACCACTGGAATGACTGGCTTGGTTATGGAGCCAGTCATTTCAGTGGTAGCTTTTAAAAAATAGTCTTCTCTTGGTCTGCAAATAGGCATTTCTCAAGACCACTATAGAAGCCGTTTTCGACTGATATGAGTGTTAAAAGATTAACTTGGAACAAATTATCGATGTTGGTGGTCCTATGTGCTCCATCGAGTGTCAACTCTTTGTGCAGGTAGCGCGTACCTGAACATAAAGAAAGCAGACCTGATATAGCTTCATAACCGGTATGAATAGTATTCTCTATAGGCGCTGATATACAGCAATTGGCTTGCTACAGTTAATTCACTGTTGATCATTTTGAAAACATATTTCAAAGTCACTGTTTCTAGTGGGAGCAATGAGTTTCACTCAAAATGTTTTCAAAATATACATGGCTGGTTTCCGTGGTCGTATCATATTACCTACTGAATATTTGAAATTTGTGTAACTGAAAGTAGGTACTGTTGCTGGAAACAGCAGCTTTCAGTCAAATTGTTTTAGAATTAGACAGTATTTTAGCTGCAGGACTGAGTGGCTAATCAGCTTATGGAAACCATTACTCTGTGTATGGTCACTGCATTCGACCCATGCTAACTAATGGTTACCACGTGTATACACCACAGCTAGCATATGGTAATTATTGGTTATCCAATCTTTTACCCGTGTCACTAGACAGAAGGTTTAAAAGCCAAAATGCAACAGCATCAGCTTTCAGCAGCATTGTTTTCAAAATAGATATTTAGACACATTTTTCAATGACTAGTTCTACTGGCACGATCTTAGCCAAATTTGTGGGACCATTTGCCCGTTGGTCCCGATATGTAAGCAAATTTAGTGTCAAAAGCCAAAATACAGGAGCAACAACTTTCACCAACGCGGTTCCAAAATAGACAGTTTGAATGTTACGACTGCCTGGTTGAAAAATATATCGACGATGTGGATATTAGACCACTTCTTCTTGTTTATGTAAATGATCTATACAATAAATCTGCGTATTGTTACTGCATTATGTAATGTTATTCATTCTATGTTACACTATGTGCAATAGTGTATATAATCCTCGTAAGTTCATGTAAGTTATACTGTAAACTGCTGGAGAATACTGCTAGTCATTAAATGAGTGAATTGTTCAGATTGTCACCCTGGGTGACATTGGTACAAGTTAACCGGCCACAGGAGTACCAGCATTTTAACATGTTGATAGCGTGTTGCAGCATGCTGTATTAGCCGCCCGACATGCCTAAAGCACAGCATAGGTTCGCTACATCCTTGTATTAGTCTGCTTAATAAATAAATCATACAAGTTATATGAGTTTTGACAATGCTTTTCCTATTATGTGTTACACGAGATATAGATTGAGGTGGTGGCTAAGCTTATATGTCTGGAACTTGGTGAATATCCAGATCTGACCGTTGTATTCCACTATTGCTATACCCATATAGCATATTTAATATTGTATGAAATCAA
This sequence comes from Chaetoderma sp. LZ-2023a, assembly GCA_034401795.1. Lineage (NCBI taxonomy): Eukaryota > Metazoa > Mollusca > Caudofoveata > Chaetodermatida > Chaetodermatidae > Chaetoderma > Chaetoderma sp. LZ-2023a. The sequence continues at coordinate 83,719,899 of CM067374.1, read as the reverse complement.
CAATAAACGTCATTTAATAGTTTCATTTTACCTTCCCTTAATGGCCAGGGTAACACTTACTGGTACAGGTAAATGTCAGTGTTGTAAGAGTTGGAATGGAAGCTATATTGCTGTGCATTGTGGCCTCTTTGTTGCTGAAAGGTATCACTGAATGGTTGAAATAATAAATTAAATTCACTTTTAAATGTAATAGATAACAATTTTGTTTTAACACTTTAACACTCACACCGGCCAAAATTGTCTTCCAGACTGCTCTTGGGAAATGTCCAGACCAATAGAAGACTATTTTTGAAAATTTACCACTGGTATAACTGGCTTGATAAACAAGCCAGTCATTCCTGTTGAAATTTTTCAAAGATAATCTTCCCATGGGTGACAAATTTACATTTTCTATGAGTAAATTGAAATTTTCGTAAACAAATTTGAGGGTTAAGGGGTTAAAGTTATCATAATTCGGTTAAGCTATCAATGCAATGTCAAAAGTCACATTGTAGTGAAATCGTGGGTTAAAGTGTGGATGAATTAAATCATTTGAACCCTAGAAATGGCCAAGACAGCCAAAAACATCTGCTGCAGTGGTCTTAAGGATTGTCCATTTGCAGACCAAGAGAAGATTATTAAAAAATGCATCACTAGAATAACTAGTTCGATATCTAAGCTAAGCATTCCAGTTGTAAATTTCCAAAAATAGTTGTCTCTTGGCTTGCAAATTAGCATCCACTAAGCACCAATTTGGATTTTCTTGACAAATCTTAAACAGCTTATAGACGATGCCTTTGTATTTTATTTTACCTATCAATGCATTACTTACTTACTAAGTCATGATGTAGAAATGTGATTGGGCTGTATATCTGGTTGTTGTGCAGAATGTAATCATTGTAACGCTTTAAGGGCTAAATTGGGACAAAAAACCCTGAAATATTTGTTTATTGAATGTCCATTTGCAGGCCAAGAGAATACTATTTTTGAAAATTTACCACTGTAATGACGGGCTCTGTTAAAATAATCTTCTTGTCCTGCAAATGGACATTCTTTAACACCATTGCAGAGGCCATTTTGGTCAACTTCACCATAAAAGGGGGTAAATCTGACTGCTAACCTGATTGTATCTTGAGCTAGATTTTCAACATACCTTGCATCTGTATAGGCACTGACATTAACACATGGTGTAAATCAACAAATAGGCTAGAGTAATGCCCCCCCTCCTCTTCCCTGGTCAGACATTTAAAATTTAATCATAACCCATCAACCATCCTACCACCGTCCTCTCCCGACATTCTGCATACATGCATGCAGACAGACTATCTCAGAGCATACTGTTTATATTCAAGTATTAGACAATTTTTTTTTTATTGATTTTCAACAGCTTAAAAAGAATGACACTTGGGATGGGAAATGCCACAAAAATAGGACTTCATTGGGTCGGGAAACATTTTCGCTATCGGGTCTGATCAATAACCAATTTGTAAAATGAGGAAATAAAGTTCGGAAATACCCACTTCCATTTTTAGCTCACTGCCTGAAAGGCCAAGTGAGCTTATCCCGTGGCGACTCCGTCATCTGTCCGTCGTCTGTCCATCATCCGTCCATCCGTCAACTTTTCCTTTAAATGGCTTCTCAAGAACTAATACCCCTGCTACAAGTGCTAGGCCTCAAAGTAGATCTAAGATCTCTGATCTTGGGTCGGGCGCAGGGGTGTAACACTTTATCTGGGTACCAAGCCAGATATTTGGAGCGAGTGGCCAACCATAGCACTAAACAACTCATCTTTCATGACAGTTAATATTATGAATATCCGTCATGGTGCTCGCCGTGTGAGTTCCCGCCAGACATGTGCAGCACCGGACCACCCAGCCTCGAAGGGGTCCACCCAAGCTACTGGTGGTAAAGTTCGTAGACCTTGGAGAAAAAGGAAGAAGGTTGTCCAACCTAAAGTACAAGTAAGCAAACTGCTGACTATCATGCAATGGAATGCTGAAGGAGTTTCTAACAAGAAAATGGAGATTAGCCAAATTCTCAAGGAGAAAGGCGTAGATGTCGCGTGTATCCAAGAAACTCATCTAAATGCGAACAGAAGATTCTGTATAAGAGGATTTCAGTGCTTCAGATCTGACAGGGATGGAAGACATAAAGGAGGAGTCATAACCCTGGTTCGGAATAACCTAAATGCCATTGAAGTTCAGAGAGACATGGATGGACCTGAAATTCTCACAATCAAGGTAATTCCAGAAAAACGTCCTATCACTGTTGTCAACTATTACTGCCCTAATAATCAACTATTGAATCTCAGGAAAATCCCAGTTCACCCAGATTCAACTATCGTTGCTGGTGACCTCAACAGTCATTCTCAGTTATGGGGCTATCATTCTACTGATAGGAGGGGTAAAGACATTGAAAATTGGATGGATGAGCAGAAGCTGATTCTCTTGAATAAGGCAGATGACCCCTCTACATTCTACTCAAGACGATGGCATACCTCAAGTTCTCCTGATCTAGCATTGTCGACAGAAAATCTACATCAAGAATCTTTGCGTATTGTTGGGGAACAGCTTGGAGGCAGTGATCACCGCCCTGTTTTCATTACCATTAACATGGATGTTGAGATTGACCGGAATCAGACTCCTCGATGGAACTATAAGAAAGCAGACTGGGACAGATATCAGAAAGAGAGTGACAGATTGGTAAAAGACATTGATGTCAAAAACCAAAATATCAATAAAGTTGTTAAAGAGCTTAACTCTGCCTTACTCTCTGCTGCTGGCAAATGCATTCCTAGGGGATCCAGGAAAAATTACAGACCTTACTGGAATACGTCTCTGCAAAAGTTACACGAAGAAATGTCCAACGCAAAGGAAATTGCAGAGAATGTCCCAACAGAGGCCAACCATGTAAAAATCCAACAATCCAAGGCAAAATATCTGAAAGCCAAAATCAGAGCCACCAGAGAATCGTGGGGAAAAAACCCGTCAAGCTTAAATCTTGAAAAAGATACGAACAAACTCTGGAGGCTTGTGAAGCAGCTTAATGATGAAAACACCAGAGTACCGAACATAACTCTTGAAGAGGATTGTGAAATTAAAACAGGAGAGGCTGCTGCTGAACACTTTGCTTGTATGTTTCAGAAAGTAAGCAATCTAGATGTGCCAGTGAGTTGTAAAAAAGCTGCAATGAAGTCTGCAAAGGGGAACGGAGACACACAAATACATGCCGCTGGAATGGATGAGCTTCTGACCATCAGCGAGTTGGAGAAAGGCTTGAAAGTTCTGAAACACAGGAAGTCTCCTGAACCAGATGGAATAACCAATGAGATGTTGAGAAATCTGGGTACTATTGGAAAGCACAAGCTTTTGGAGATTTTCAACCACAGTTGGAACATAGAAGTTCCCCAGTCTTGGAGAGAGGCCAACATGATCCCTGTACTGAAAAAAAGGCAAGAATAAATCCAAAGCGGCAAGTTATCGACCTATCAGTCTGACTAGTTGCACTATCAAAACCATGGAAGGAATCCTCAACCAGAGACTTCTTCGACATCTTGAAAGCAACAATCTCCTAGCGGATGAACAAAATGGCTTCAGAAAGTGTAGATCTACTGAGGATCAAACAACGTATCTGACACAGTCTATTGAGGAGGCGTTCCAACAGAAAAAGCATACCATCACTGTGTGGGTTGATCTGCAGAAGGCATTTGATAAAGTATGGAAGCATGGACTCCTCCAAAAGCTCAGGACCAGTGATATTTCTGGAAAAATGTACAGCTGGATATGCCAGTATCTCCACAACCGAAATGCATCAGTATAGCTGAATGGGACGAGCAGCAAGAAAGTCCTGCTACAACATGGTGTACCTCAGGGTGGTGTAGTCTCTCCCACCCTCTTCACAATATTCATCAATGACCTGGTGAAGAACCTTCCAATGGGAGTCAGAGCTGCATTGTATGCTGACGATCTTGTGATGCGGAGCAGCGAGGCGTATGTGTCAACAGCCAATTACCGCATGCAACTCGCAATTGATCACCTCAATTCTTGGGTTGCAAGATGGTTTGTCCAGATCAACAAAGAGAAGACAGTCGCAACTCTATTCACACTATCCACTAAAAAGGAACACAAGACAAGTCTGAAATTTGGTGACTCAGTTCTGCACTTTGAGGATGAAGTAACTTATCTTGGTCTGATATTTGACAAAAGACTAACCTGGAAGGCGCAAATCAGCAAAGCTGAAGGTATAGCCAAGCGAAGACTGGCAGTTATGCGGAAGCTCTCTGGGACAAAATGGGGAGCTCACATGAACATTCTGAAACAGGTTTACACTGGATCAGTTAGGCCAATTATCGAATACGGCTCATCATCATGGATGACAGCTGCTACAAGCACCCTTCAGACATTGGATAAGGTACAAAATCAGGCTCTTCGTATCATAACAGGGTCTATGAAGACCACTCCAATAGCAGCGATGGTAAAACTTACAATATCCAGCCACTCCAGCAGAGACGAGAAATCGAGGCTGAGATTCAATACGAGAAATTCAAATTGATGCCTCACCATCCCATGCATATGCTGACTCACCAAATGTCTAGAGGAAGGCTCAAAAGGAATAATTTCTTATTAACATCAAAGAAAATTGAAAGAAACAGAGAGTCAGACATCTTCCCCAGATGTAGAAACATAACTGCTATCTCTGAGAGGGAACCGTGGAAAGCTTCTGAAATAGAAAACACAATTTCAATCTGGCCCTCGATTCCAGGGATTGAAAGCAAGGGAGATCAAGCAGAGGTGACAAACAAAGTTCTTGCATTGAGTCAAATTGCAGAAAACTACCCTGATGACGAGTGAATACATGTTTATACAGATGGATCAGCTATCCAGGCTGTCAAGAATGGAGGGGCAGGTGCTCACATTCGGTTTCCATGTGGAGATATAACGGACTCATGCTTGCCAATAGGGAAGCACTGTAGCAATTACACTGCAGAAATCCAGGCACTGATCTTAGCTAGCTAAATGCTGATACAATGAAAAACCAGAAATGAAAATATTGTCTTCCTGACAGACTCCCTCTCAGTGCACCAGGCGCTGGAGAGTGGAAAGGAAAGTACAGATTTAATTCATGAAACTCTTACGCAACTGGCTAAGGAGAACAATGTCAACTTACCCCTCACATTGTGGCATATTAGGAAATGACAAAGCTGATCAACTGGCTAAGGAAGGGTCAAATAAAGAACAATTCAACCGTGAGGTTGACTTTGAAGAACTGAAGCATATCATTAAAGCCACAAGAGCCACCAGCAGGCAGCATAATGATGCAACACACAGCCTCAGTATGGAGGATCAGACACATATCTTCAGATTGAGGACTGGTCACAATCGTCTCAATGCACATCTTCACCGTCTCAAGATTACAGATTCTGCACTTTGTGCGTGTCAGCAGTCAGAAGAAACAGAACATCTCTTGCAGCACTGCCAGCGATGTGAACAGGCTAGGAGAAGCTTCTGGCCTATTGAAGTATCTTTTGAAGAGAAGATCAGAGGAGACAGAGACAGTTTGATGACCACTTCAGCTTTCATGCACCAAATAAGGAAAGCAGTCTAAGATTACTGTCATGAGAAAGATGAACGCAAGAAGAAGAAGAACTAATACGTCGATTTCAATTATATTTGTCAGGAAGCATCCTTAGGGCATAGGAATCCAAGTTTGTTCGAATGAAGCCGATCGGCCAATTTGACTGGTGGCCATCTTGGATTTCATCCAATTTTAGGAAATGTCTTTAAAAATCTTCTCAGAAACCGCTTAGGGAATCGATTCAAAACTCATGAAACCTCATCCAAGGAAAGACCTAAGTCAACATTGTTCATGAGGATTTGATTGACCGAATGGTTCAGCGGCCATCTTGGATGGCCTACTTTGCCTGGAAATGACCTCCAGAACAGCTGAAGGGATCAGGCCGAAATTTGGGAGATATTATTAGGGACTAAGGGCCATTAAAGTTTGTTCAGGGGAAGTTGATCTGTCAAAAAACATATTGGATTTTTATTTGATGGATTTTGAGGCCGAAATTGGGTTTATATATTCTTGAGAACTACTGGGCCAATTTCAATTATATATGGCAGGAAACATCCTTAGGACATGGAGATTTAAGTTTGTTCAAACAAAGCCGATCGGGCAATTTGGCCGGTGGCCATCATGGATTTTGGTTGATTTTTAGCAATGTCTAAAAATCTCCGAAATTGTTTGAGCGATTGATTGAAAACTCATAAAATATCATTTAGGGCACGAGCCAAGTTTGTTCAAGGGAACTTGAGTTGCCAAATGGTTGACCGGCCATCCTGGGTCATCTTGGGTGGCCTGGCTTTCATGAAAGCAACTTTATCTCCAGAGCCACTGAACGGATTGTATCGAAATTTGGGAGATATGATATTGAGGGCCATTAAATTTTGTTCAAGAGAAAATGATACATAAAGAAACATGGCCTCTGTTTTCTTGTTACAAGTCTGCTCAACTCATTAGAGTTCTACTTATTGTTAATGGCCATTGTAGTTGAGATGCCTATGGTCCAGGTGAGCGATACAGGCCCCTTGGGCCTCTTGTTAGCTCACCTGGCCAGAATGGCCAAGTGAGCTTATGCCATGGTGACCGTCCGTCATCCGTCCTTCGTCCGTCCGTCAACTTTTGCTTTAAAATATATCTCCTAAACCGCTTAGCAGATTTTAATCAAATTTGGCTAGAAGGATCCTATCGTGGTAGGCCCTAGAACTTCTTTTCAGGTTTTTGATTTTGCAATTTTTGGGTAAAAAATTTGAGATTTTATACATATTTACCGGAAAGTGTCAAAACGCTTCGCCATAGCTTCGTGACGGATTTCAGCCAAATTTGGTTTGAGGGATCCTATGGAGGTAGGCTGTAGAAGTTCTATTCAAATTTTTGATTGATAAATTTTTGGGGAAATCTTAGATTTTGTAAAAAGGTTTACTGGAACGTGTCAAAATGCATCTCATGCTTAGCTTCTTGACAGATTTTAACTAAATTTTCGTAATAGGATCATATAGTGGTAGGCTCTAGAACATCGATTCAGATTTTTGATTGGTCCAATTTTTTGGTGAAAATCTTAGAATTTGTAACAAATGTACCGGAAAGTGTCAAAACGCATCTCCTCCTTACCTTCTTGAGATATTTCAACCAAATTTGGCTTAAAACATTCTGTCGACATAGGTTTTAGATCTTTTGAAATTTTTGATCTTCAATTTTGTAAAAAAAAATTGTATCTTGACGGATATCAAAAAAATTTTCCTGGAACGATCATATACTGGTAGGCTCTAAAAGTCTATTCAGATTTTTGATTGGTAAACTCTTTGGGTCAAAATCTTAAATTTTGTACAAAATCTACTGGAAAGTGTCACAACGCATCTTCTTAGCTTCTTGAGAGATTTCCAAACAAATTTGGCTTGAATCATTCTGTCAACGTAGGTTCTAGATCTTCTATGCAAATTTTGATTGGTCAATTTTTTTGGTTAAAATCTTAGATTTTGTAAAAAAAAATGTACCCGAAAGTGTCAAAATGCATCTTGTCCTTAAATTCTTGATGAATTTCAACAAAATTTTCCTGGAGGGATCATTTAGTGGTAGGCTCTAGAAAATATATTAAGATCTTTGATTGGTCAATTTTTGTGGCGAAAAGCTTAGATTTTATTTTTTTAAATGTCTCAAAACGTATTTTCTCCTTAGCTTCTTGACAGATTTCACCCAAATTTGGCTAGAAGGATCCTATGGAGGTAGGGGCTAGAACATATATTCAGATTTTTGATTGGTCAATTTTTTTTGGTGAAAATCTTAGGTTTTATTTTTTTTAATTACCAAAAGCGTCAAAACATATCTCCTCATTAAACTGCTTGGCAGATTTCAACATAATTTGACTGAAGGGACACTACTTGTGTGGGCTTCTGAACTTGTATATATAATTTTTATTGGTCAATTTTTTTTTTAATTCTTAGGGTTTATTTAAAAAATTTACCGGAAATTGTCAAAGCGTTACTCATCATTGACCGCTTGGCGGATTTCAATCTAGTTTGACTGGAAAGACCCTATGGGTGTAGGCTTCAGAACTTGTATACAGAATTTTAATTGGTAAATCTTTTGGTGAAAATCTTGAATTTTATGACAAATTTACCGGAAGTTGTTTAAAACACTACTACTCATTAACTGCTTGGGCAATTTCAACCAGACTTGGATGGAAGAACCCTATGGTGGCAGGCTTCCGAAGTTTTACACAGAATTTTGATTCCTCGATTTTTTCGACACCCATCTTGGCTTTTCCAAAGCTTTTGTGAAATCATTTGGAAAGACCCCAGGTGAGTAGGCATCAGAATGTAGACGGAATTTTGGTTGGTCAATTTTTCCGGCAGCCATTTTGGATTTTTCAGAAATACTTTACAATGCTAATCAATGGCCAGATTTCAACTAAACCGGGGTGGAATTCTCCTATGGTGATCGGCTTAAAGACTTCTAATGAGTGTTTTGATTGGTCAAAAATATTTCCAGAAGCCTTTAAATTACTACCACTACTACAGCTCGATATCAAACACATTTGGGTGGAGCGACCCTATGATAATAGGCTTCAGGAAATCTAATGAGAATTTTGATTTGTCACATTTCTTTGTGGTCATCTTGCATTTTCCAAAATTCCATCATGTCTTTAAATGCAAATGGTTCAAATGCTAATAATGGTCCAGGTGAGTGCCACATACCCTTGGGCCTCTTGTTTTATCACACAGCCACGATCACGTCATTTCATTCTTGATCAAACACAGATATATTAAATCACCATAGAGTGCTTGTGGATATGCCACACCAATCACAGAAGAGGTTAAACCTCTTTTGTGTTTAGAGACTCTTAAGCAAGAGTATCATCGATGCGATCTCATGCTTCCTTGTCTGAAACGACTTCTATAAGTTATCAAACGAGTGCGCATCAGTCACCATCATGCAATCATAATGTATAGTAATTTCCGAGTTCCGAGTCCAGTATATTTATATCTACCGAGTACGAGCTCTAGCCTGTCTTAATTTTATTCAAACTTACCACATTCCTAATATCACATGAATTCTATGTTTTCAAGACGACATTTTATAATAAAATTAGCATTGATTTTGATTTAATAAATGATTTTTAGTGAAGGCTACGCAATATATTCAGGCAGTCCCATTTAATAATTTCTCTTCTGCGATGGTGTTTTGCAGCATTCATTGAACATAGTGGTAAGGCGGTAAGAATTAGTATGAGGAAATTGCAATCAGTTTTTGTGTTACTCTATGAGTTTTAACCATTTCAGAGAGTATAAGGATTTGGGGGAAGATTTGGTCCAAAATTTAGCCTGCGTCCAATTCATGCTAGTGTCCCTTCCTTGAATAACAAGGACAAATTTGTCCAATATCTGCGTCATTGGTCTATTTTTCAGTCAGGCCGCCATAAAGTCAAAAGTGTTTTTTTTTAAAACAAAGCTATTGCTGTTGCTGTTGTGTTTTAGTTTTTTGCCATAAAACTGGCATATCTCTTCGGGACCCAACAGACACACATCAACCCAAGTCCACGAAATAGGCATACATGTTCGGGACCACATGGGCAAGCTTCCACCCAAGTTTGGAGAAGATTGCACCTGTAGAACCAAAGTTATTGAAGAATGCGTAAATGTATATTTTGTAAACTGTTGCTAAAAGCTGTTGCATTTTAGACCCCAGAATTGGCACATGTTGCCGGGACCACATGAACAAGCCGCCAGCCAAATTTTGGATAAGATTGCTCTAGTAGAACAAGAGTTATTGGAGAATGCGTAAAAATTTCTTCTAAAAACTGTTGCTAAAAGCTGTCGCCGTTGCTTTTTAAGACATCAAAATGGGCATGTCTGCTCGGCAGCCCACAGGCATACTTCTCTCCAAATTTGGAGAGGATCCCTCCACTAGAAACAGAGTAATTAAAAAATGTCTTAAGCATAAGAAGAAGCACTCCATGCTCGCATATACTCTTGCATATAGCGACACGGGCAAGAACATTACCATTGGAATGCCTGTTTGTAATTATTCCAAATTTTGTGCAACCGTATTTCATGGCAAGATATCACATTTCTTTTGTATTTCACTAATTTCAGTGAAATCTGCACATTCACCAGACCAATCCATTATGCAAAAGATGATTCCATTTCTAGCTATGCCCCACCCACTACTAGCCAATCACCACCCACTACTAGCCAATCACCACCCACTACTAGCCAATCACCACCCACTATTAGCCAATCACCACCCACTTTTTTATACCCCTCCAAAAACATAGGCGGGGTATTATGTGATGGCGTGGTCCGAACAGGCGGGCTGCAGAGTTGTTTCCAGATGATAACTCAGTTGCCGTTTGTCGGATCGCTTTGAAACTTCATAGGGTGGTTGGACTAGGTCGGGGGAAGAAACCTCTTAAAATCGAAGATGATCCAAAATCTAAGATGGCCACCAACCACCATCGGCCATCTTGAAAATTGGTTTCCGGTTGATAAAACCTGAACCGTTTATCGGATCGCTTTGAAACTTCATGGCGTGGTTGGACTAGGTCTGAAGAAGAAACCTATAGAAATTGACAAAGATGTTAAATTCAAGATGGCCACCATCGGCCCTCTTGAAAGTTGGTTTCCGGATGATAACTACGTTTATCGGATCGCTTTGAAACTTCAAAGGGTGGTTGGACTAGGTCTGGGGAAGAAACCTATCGAAAGCAAAGATGATCCAAAATCCAAGATGGCCACCAGCCACTGATGGCCATTTTGAAAATTGCTTTCCTGATGAAAAAAACGGATCGCTTTGAAACTTCATGGCATGGTTCGACTAGGTCTGAAGAAGAAACGTATCGAAATTAACAATGATGTGGAATTCAAGATGCCCACCAGCCACCATCGGCCATCTTGAAAATTGTTTTTGGATAATAACTGTTGCCGATTATCGGATCGCTTTGAAACTTCATAAGGTGGTTGGACTAGGTATGGGGAAGAAACCTGTCGAAATCAACAATGTGCCGAAATCCAAGACAACCGCCAGCCACTGGCAGCCATCTTTAAAATTGGTTTCCAGACGATAACTCCTTAACCATTTATCACATCGCTTTGAAGCTTCATAGCATGGTGTGTCTAGGTCTGGGGAAGGAACTTATTGAAATCAACAATGATCCAAAATCCAAGATGGCCACCAGCCACCGACGGCCATCTTGAAAATTGGTTTCCGTATGATAACTCCTGAACTTTTAATCGGATCGCTTTGAAGCATCATGGCGTGGTTTGACTGTCTTCCAATTCAATTATGTTCAAAATATTCAACAGAACATTTTTTACTAAGTAAGATGTTTCTGTTTTTGCTTTGGAAAGGTGTTAACTTACTTATGAGCTGTACTATAATGCTCTCAAAGTCAGACTTGAACTGAGGGTTAACGAAAATTAGAAATCATCTTGAAATATGCCTCAACAGCGTATATTTCCAATGCAATGGACAATTCTGTCAACAAAAACAATATCCTCTGCATGCACCTCAAGCACCAACGATTTTGTACCAAAACGTCGATGACACTCCCTGTGATATATCATATGAAGATGGATGGATTCGTGCAACATTCTATCAACACACCCATCCAAGCGACAGAGAGCAGATCAACCGAAGGGTGTGTGATTCCTTTTTCACAGGTCTATTTAAAGCATGATAGGAGCACTAACGTTACAGTTTACAGAAATGTGAGGAAATCCATACACACACTGCTCAATACCAATCACCACCTTAGCCACCAAAGGTCAATAATCCCTTCTCTCACCAAGCGGGCTGACACCATCATCAAGAAAGGAGATAGGTAAGAGTAGGAAGAGAGACACATGAAATTTCCTCTCATTGACAACAACTACATGTACCATGATTGGATGGTGGATGTCCCAAATAGGAAAGATAGGATCAGAAAAGAGGACACCAATAATGATAAGTATATCATGGCATGCATCCCATATATGAGAGAGGTGTCTGATTTTCTTCAAAGAGCTTTGAAATCACATGGACGTGACATGTACCACAAGCCTGTAAACTCCATTAGATCTCGACTGGTACATAGTAGAAAGAAATCTCATAAAGAGAAGATGTGTAGAGTGGTTTACTGGGTCAAATGTGATGACTGTCATGCGTGTTACCTGGACAAAGACTGGTTATGATGGTCAAATAACACGAAACCAGCACATCAAAGCACAGACATCACATATGCATTGATAATATGAAGCTCTTAACAACAGGAGAATGTTAGAGGAAATGCAAGGTACATGAGGCGATAAAGATCAATCGAATGAAACTGACCATGAACAAATACCAGGGAGTAGAAATCCAACTGATTTACAACTCTCCTGATCATTTGCGTGAAGTTAAGGGGTGGGGACTGAGTAACAAATAGACACACCTTTAGGGGTGGGTTATTCATTCTATTACTCTCATGATATTGAGCATATAACTGTTACCACACTGATGTCAGATTCTTAAATTTTCAAATGAAATTAAAAGATGAACTGGTGTACACTTCAACAAATTTGGTGGAAGATGGTGCTGTCGAAGACAGCAATATTGTCCATCAAAATTGTTGAAAAATGTACACCAGATTCTTTGCTATTGACATGGTAAAAGATAGAATATTGACATCAGAGTGCTAAGGCTTAAATCATGATGAACCTACCACTAACCCTGTGATTGTTTAATTTGGGTTTCGTGGAAACATATTTGGAATATCAGTTATGAATTAGCAATCAGAAGCCAGTTGGCAATAGAAGGATTGTATTCGCATATGCTCCCTTGTCAATGAAATCAATGGATGTAACCCAATAGGGAATTGTATGTCAGGAGTTTAGATTATCTATGTTGATGATAGCTAATGATAGGTTAAGCTTTCTTGCTGCAATGTCTTACACAAAGTCAAAACGTATTCAGTGGGGTAAACAGTAAGCATCTTGGATTCAATAGAATGAAAGACCGGCTCCAAGAGACACTGAGATTTAAAAAAATTTGTGGTAAAGTTGGCAAAAATTATAAAATCTAATGGGGAAGATGTTTTGATGGTGTGTTAGGGTTTTTTTTTTAGAGCTATTCACTTCTAATTTGGAGGAGGGGTTGGTACCTATTGGCATAGGTTACCACTGGTATAAGAACTAGGTCAATATAATCAAATTTAGGGATAAGATAGGTCAACGTTCAATTTTACCGTAGTAGTAGTAGTAGTAGTAGTAGTAGTAGTAGTAGTAGTAGTAGTAGTAGTAGTAGTAGTAGTAGCTGTAGTAGTAGTAGTAGTAGTAGTAGTAGTAGTAGCAGTAGTAGTAGTAGTAGTAGTAGTAGTAGTAGTAGCAGTAGCAGCAGCAGCAGCAGCAGCAGCAGCAGCAGCAGGAAGAGGAGGGAGATGATTGGGTGGGTGGTGGTTATAATAATTGTAAAATCTTTATTTTAAAATCTTTATTGAGAGACTAAAAACTCAGTTATAGAATCTTGAGGTCCTTAACTTATTGAAGAGAATATGTACATACATATATATATATATATATACACACAGATAAATGTTAGAAATATTACAATGGATATGTACAGCTTATAAGCTTATAGAAGTCACAGCAGAACTCTATTTCATCCTGTATATTATAAGTACAGTACAATGGTATGTGTCTTCAAAACAAAAACAGAAGCATGTTATGTTAGTACAATTTTGGACATGTTGAATATTTTATAATGTAATTTGATTGGAAAAGATTGCTGGCATAGGCAAAAATATAAAATACATATACATACATGCACTCGAGATGCCTGCTATATCTTATTGTATGATATTGGCACTACAACTAGATTTTGAACATGTAATGGTCAAGTCAGCCAAAACTACTTTGCAGTGATCTTGAGGAATGTCCATTTGCAGACCAAGACAAAGCTATTTCTGTTAATTTACGGCTGAAATGAGTGGCCCGAAAGCTGAACCAGTCATATCAATCCAGTGGTAAATTTTCTAAAATCTTAACTTGATCTGTAAATGGACATTTAATAATAAAATATTTTGATTTGACAAACTTTGACCATTATAACAAACACTTCTTTGGGTCAAAATATTGAGTTTTGTTAGATGACCACCCACCTTTATATGACAATCATATTCATTTGGCCCTATATCCAAAATTTGGGGATTGGATTTGTCACTCAAGTAGCTCATAATGCTGTGGAAGCCCCAGTCAAATTAGTTTTAAATTACTCAACAGCTTACCTGTAAAATTACCTCGAAATTGGGATTGTGTCAATTCATAAATTAAAGTATATAAATTGATTCAACACACGTAAAATGTTGCTAGAAACGGATCCTTCCATTAAGTCTTTAGTGGTCACTGGAGGAAGAATCCACTTTTACCTATGCCCCGCCCATATCTAGCTAAGCTCCGCCCATGCTTTGCCCATGTTGGATTCAATCGAATCCTGAATTCCCAGAATCCCAATATCAAGGTTACTATGAACTAGGGTTGCGCGGTTTGGCTTACAGCCATATCGGTTTCGATATGACTTTTCATATCGGTTTTAACCGTATATCGGTTTTATGGACATGAAACAAAAAATTTAAATGATAAAAAATAGCAAGAAAACAGAACGTATTTTCACGCCCTGATACAGTCGTAACGTTTTACGCCTTTAAAGCTTAATATACCTTATAATATCCATCACCGCGGGAGTGAAATTATTAATTAAACCGCCTAAATATTAAGCACAGTTAAATAAACATCGTTTATTTTGTCAAAATTAATCGTAAAACAGGTTGCGAAAAGACGTAGCCTAATCACGTGATTGTAATTAATTATGATGTAATTATCTCCCTTTCTTCTTTCATTTCCAATTCGGCCCGAGGACGAAATCATGCCTTGAAGAAAATATTAACTGTAATATTGCGAACGCGAATTTCATAAGTTAATATGATATTGTGTATAGAAGATAACGTTTTAAAAACGGTTTGAGTAATAATTTTATTTAAAATTATATCCTAATCAGCAAAATGTATTCAGCATTATATTTATTGGCGCGATTTTTATTCATTCGGGCGATTAGTTTTGGGACGACTTTGCATTATGTTAATTTGCCGGTGACGTAAATAATATGGATGCTGTTGTTTAGAAATGTTTCCCCGATACAAATTTCAATGACAAATTCCCGCGTTACTATTGTGTTTTATATTGCAAATTTATCCGAGACTATCAGGGAAAAGACGAGTGGATATTTATTTAATTATTTTGCTGCTTGATTTCTCTCGGCGTATAGCGAGTTACATGGAGTTACACAATATGCGCAATTGGGGCCACGTTCAATTATTAGTTGCCCCGAACGTAGCTTAATGGAAAGTCTGGCCATTATTATTCATTACGCTTTTCATGCTCGTTAGTATCTTTTATTTTTAACAATCCTGATACGAAAAACCGAAAATATGTTCATATTCGGTTTTTCGATATTTATTTTTTATAATCGGTTATGAAACCGTCAGTGCAGGATATCGGTTTTAAATATGGTATCGGTATATCGCGCAGCCCTACTATGAACATGTAAGCTGTTGAATATTTTGAAACAAACTTAACTATGGCGGCAACAGCGCCCAGTCAAATTGGTTTTAAAATTTTCAACAGAATATTTATTAAATAGTATATCTATCAAAGACATACAATTTGTACAACATGACAGAGTATTCCAGCTTTATGACGGAGTATTTCTGTCAAATATGATGTCAGCATACAATTGTGACGTAATTGATTATGATGTCATGTGCTTGATTGACAGATTGGATTCCTCTATTGAGATTTCCCCTTACTAAATATCCATTTGTAGGCCATGAGAAGACTATTTCTGAATTAGCCACTGGTATGACTTACTGTAACCTGCAAATGGACATTTATCAAGAGGACTACAAAAGCCATTCCTGACCTGCTTGACCATGGAAGTGTTAAATTTGAAATTTAAAGCTCTTAAATTGCTATGCGCTCATAGTATATCCAAACCAATGTATGTAGTATGAGTATACCAAAAAAATACTGTGAACAATCCCATTTAATATCACAGTTATCAAACAAGTTGAAAATTATCACATTGCATAAATTTTAACGATTGCAAAGTGAAAACTTTCGATGAGGTAAATAATAGTGATTTTAAATTGGACCGAATTTGTGATTATATTTATCTATAAATCTAAATATTGACATATTTATACATAACGTTGATCCATGTAACTACATGTTTTATCTTGTATTAGCGACTAATCTCACCCTGAAAACAAGCACATTGGACATATTACACCGATAAAGTATACTACTGGTAATTTGAACTATAAGAAATATTTGCACAAATCAAACATTATTTATATATCTAACAATATACATGTACATTGACAAAAATATATATTTTTTATCTACTGTGGGATGTCACAAGCGATATTGTTACACCATTATGCATGTCACTTGAGCTTGACCGTGGCGTATTTAGATCAAATGCCATGAGGAGGACCATATTCTGATTGGTCATTTCCCACGCTAATAACCAATGGAAATACTTTGCTACATTATTACCCGGATTCATGTCTAGGACATTAGATGGTCGAGCAAAGCGCAAAAAGCGGAGCAAACAGAGTTATTTTAAGTAGGTCCATGCTCATGGCGTTTATGGAAATATCATGATAACTCCCACTCAATGAGATAGAATGTTTTGCGCTAATTTGTTTGGGTTCAGATTTTTATTATTACATGTTATTCTTTTATTATTATTGTTTTATTTATGTAGTTGTCTAAACCTATAGTGCTACGAGGTACTGATCATGCCTCACCTTTCCAGACAGTCTACTTGACTTGAAAATTTAACAAATCTTTTTTTTACCAAATTTTTTTTCTTTTTCTATCTCAGGCGTGTTTGAGGGTTACCATGCCCGTTCCATTCCATTCCTACTGAAACTACTCTTGTTCCTGATTTTCTTCCTGTGCCTAGCATTTACCAGCCCAAGCATCCAAAGAATCAATTACGCTGTTTGAATGGTGAAAGTTTGTTTGCCTGGAAACTAGTACGCTATATATGTGTGAAATTATTATAAAGAAAGGAGTTAAGAGCTTGGAGAGCATGTCAGTGAATAAGGTTGTAAATGAAGAAAGTTATGCAGAAGTTTGAATATATAAAGTTGCTATGTGAAGTTATTGAAATTGAAGTTGAAAAACAAAGTACAAGTTAAGACTGCGTTGTTGTCGCTCTCTGGAATAATTATAGTAAACCTCCAGAATAGAGAAAATACCATCGGTCTATCCAGTCCATAGCCTAATCGACAATCAATCAGTCCGTCTGTCACTCCATCTGACAGAACGTATAGTCAGAGGCTCACACTCAAGAGTCACAACCAACAAACCCTGGTTACCGTAATTATATGATAAAATGTAATATTCACAAGAAATTTAGGTTTAAATATACTAAAATAACAATCTATTTTCTTGTTCAAACTTTGCCTAAAAAAGGGCTCAACTGATCTCACTCAGTTTGATGTTACATGACTTGCTAATAAAGTTTAATGTCATTGATAAGTAGAAACCTTTATCGCGTCATATTTGAGATGCAGTGGTGAATGGCCTGAATGCATATGTTATAGCAACACAAAGACTTAACTGATGTCACTCAGAGTTCAATGAGACAACAGAGAATGCTCATACTAAAGATGTGTCAAAGACATTGTCCAGAATGAATAGTTACGCCACCTTGGAACTTTGATTACCATGCCTTTTGTTGTATTAATGAAAGTTACAGGACTTATTAAACTATTTATTATCTGTTACCAGAATGACTGGCTTTGTTATCGAGCCAGGCATTCCAGGGATAAATTAAAGAAAACAGCTATTGGCTGCAAAGCGACATTCTTCAAGAGCACTGAAAAGGCTGGTTGCTGTCGGCCTGACCGTTTAAAGTTATCCTGAAGCAATAACATTAATAAAATCTTTGAACATTTTAGTGACGATCATATTCTTCTGAGCCACCATTTTACTTTGATTTTGGTAGCCACCATTATTTAGGATTCGATTACTCTCGCTGTCGCGCCAAGTCCAGTATAAAACAATTCTCGTAACGCTAATAAAAGTCAGTCTAATATTGGCCTCAGAGGTGAGCTGATTTACCTGTATAACATGTAGTAAGTGTATAGTAATTCGATTCTAAATATGTATTTCCTATTGTAAACGTGAAACGTGCTAAGCTAGATATTTTGTAGAGCAATTTGACAGATAATTGTTACTGCCGATAGCAGCAACACCTTTCCTTCAAATTATTTGCAAAATAATCACCAGAAAATGCAAGTTCTACTATCTAATGTTTTCAAAACGATTTGACTGAAAATCGTTGCTGCAACAACTTTCTACCAAATTGTTCTCGAAATAATCAGCAGGATTTTCAATGTAGTAACACATTCTGCATATATTTCCAGCAATTCGATTGACAGTCGTTGCTGACTGAGGCAGCAATAACGTTATCAAATTCTTCTCAGAATAATTAGTGTCGAGATGCCAATATCATTACCGTTTTTATTCGAGGAAAGGACGCTAGCATGTATTGGACGGAGGCTAAATTTTGGCCCAAATCCTCCCCAAAAATCCTTATACTCATAGAAAGGACGCATAGAGAAATTGAAACCCATTCTCTAAAATGGTTAAAACTCATAGAACCTACCACGAAAATTGAACGCAATTTCCATACGCATGCTTCCCGCCATACCACTATGTTTAATGTATGCCTCAAAAATATCATCGTGGAAGTGAAATTATTAATGGGACAGCCTAAATATTGTGTATCTTCAGTAAAGATCATAATTTATTACATTAAAATCAATGCTACTTTTGACATAAAATGTCGCCTTGAGAATATGGAAATCATGTGATATTAGGAATGCGGTCAGATCAGCAGTTGTGTTTACTAGAATTCTTCTAATATCTGCCATTCTCTATTTTCATTGGCTTGTATGGGAGAATTTATCCAATCAGAACAGAGAAATAATATTTCTCTTCAGTAAAAATTAATAATAGAACAGTGTTTACTCTCGTATTGCGCATTAATTTTGTAATGCCGACCAACATTAAATTATCCAAAACGGAATCAGAATTAAAATGAGATAAAGCGCTTCTTCCTTTGGCGAGCCGCTGACTCGTTTGCGATTGGAGGCGCCGTGTTCTCGCGAGATCTTATGCGTTAACGGGAGTTTGTTATAAAACGGGTACGGATCAGACCTAAAGTACAATACTTAGTTCCTATCACGCAATGATAATATATAGTATTCAGAGTTCCGAGTCCAGAATATTTTATCCTAGTACTCGCTCTAATTAAAAACAATCTTTTGCGTTTGGAGGCGAATCACGTGATTTATATCTTTTCTGGATGCCATTTTATGTCAAATTCAGGATTAATTTTGATGTAATAAATGACATTTATTAATGGATACGCAATATTTAGGCGCTTCAATTTAATAATTTCACTTCCGCGATGATGTTTTGAAGTATACATTAAACATAGTCGTAAGGCGGCGAGAATTTGTACTGTTGAATTTCCATGCTATCATTAATTTTTGTTATGAAAGTTGACAAAAAAAATGTGCTCAAAGACTGTACTCGATTACAGGATGCACCCCTTTCCTAGAACATGTAATATGACCCAAAAAATGCGTCCTTTAGTCAAATTTTAACGGTAGCTAAAACATGTTTGTACAATTAGCTAGACCTGTGTCATAAATGTAATAGAGATCCGCCATGAAACATATTTGCGTAGACTAGTAGGTCAGCAAAGCACCTGCACAAGCTGACATGCAGTGACATGGTTACCTTCTGACTGAGTAGTTTTGAACATATTTCAATATTCACCTCTGATCTTGACAAAGTATACGACACAGGTCTGCTGAATTGTACGCACATATATCAGCTAACCACATTGAAAACCTGGCAATGATTATTCTGGGAATAATTTGATAAAGTTGTTGCTTATTTAGTCAACAGTGACTGTCAATCGAATTGCTAGAAATACCATCAGAATGTGTTATTACATTGAGAGTCCTACTGATTATTGGCTCACCTGGACTGAAAGGCCAAGGGAGCTTATGCCGTGGCGACCGTCCATCGTCCGTCCGTCCGTTGTCCGTCAACTTTTTCTTTAAACGACTTCTCAAGAACCACTGGGCCGATTTCAATTATATGTGGCAGGAAGCATCCCTAGGGCATAGAGATTGAACTTTGTTCAAACGAAGCCGATCGGCCAAAATCCAAGATGGGCGCCGGCAAAAATAGCCAATTTTTAGAAACACTTTAAAAAATCTCCGAAACCGCTAGAGGAATTGATTCAAAACTCATAACACATCATCTAGTGCAATGGTAGACCCATGTTTGTTCAAGGTAACCTGATTGGACGATTTTCCTGGCGGCCATCTTGGATGACCTAGTTTTCGTGAAAACAACCTCCCGAACCGCTGAAGGGATAGACCTGAAATTTGGTAAATATGCTTAGGGACCGAGGTCCATTCAAGTTTGTTCAAGGGAAGTTTGTATGTTAAAAAACATGGCCGCCATCAACCAATCAAAATTTAGCGTTTGTTGGTCATATTGGCTTTTTTGTATTTGATGTATTTTGATGGCGAAAATTGCTTTATATGTGCTTATCAATGTGGCGTGTTCAAATATGCCACTTTCGAGACTGTCGGATTAGCGGTTTGGCTGCCATCTTGGTTTGCTTTCCCGCCATCAGCTCCCATAGTAAAGCAATGGGCCCATAGTAAAGCAATGGGGAATTCTTTAAACGACTTCTTCTCAAGAACCACTGGGCCGATTTCAATTATATGTGGCAGGAAACATCCATAGGGCATAGAGATCTAATTTTGTTTAAACGAAGTGGATCGGTCAAAATACAAGATGGACACCGGCCAAAATGGCCGCTTTTTAGAACCACTTCGAAACCGCTGGAGGAATTGATTCAAAACTCATAACACATCATCTATGGCAACGTTAGACCCAAGTTTATTCAAGGCAACCTGATTGGCCTATTTGCTTGGCGGCCATCTTGGATGACATAGTTTTCGCGAAAACGACTTCTCCCGAACCGCTGAAGGAATAGCGCTGAAATTAGTAAATATGCTTAGGGACCAAGGGCCATTCAAATTTGTTCAAAGGAAGTTCGTACGTTAAAAAACATGGCCGGCATCAACCAATCAAAATTGAGCTTTTTGTCATATTGTTTTTTTTGTATTTGATGTATTTTGATAGCGAAAATTGCTGTATATATGCTTATTAGGGTGGCGAGTTCAAATATGCCACTTTCGAGATGGTTGGATAAATGGTTTGACTGCCATCTTGGTTTGCTTTGCTGCCATAGGCTCCCATAGTAAAGCAATGGGCCCATAGTAAAGCAATTGGGAACTCTTTAAACGACTTCTTCTCAAGAACCACTGGGCTTTTTTACAGTTATATTTGGCAGAATGCAGCCTTGTGCCATAGAGGTCTAAGTTTGTTCAAACGAAGCTGATCGGCCAAAATCCAAGATGGCCATCGGCTAAACCAGCCAATTTTTTTAAATGTCTTTAAAAATCTCAGAAAGGGCTTGGGGGTTGATTCAAAACTCATGAAACATCATCTAATGCAGGAGGAGAACCAATTTGTTCAAGAGAACCTGATTGGTCCATTGACTTGGCGGCCATCTTGGATGACCTAGTTTTCGCGAAGACAACTTCGTATCCAGAATCGTTGAACGGATTGGGCCTAAATTTGGGAGATATGATAAGGGACTAAGGGCCGTTAAGTTTTGTTCAAAAGTAGTTGATACATAAAGAATCGTGGCTTCTGTTTTCTTGTTATAATTCTGCTCAACTCTGTAGGGTTCTACTTATTGTTGATGGGCTTTCTGGTTGAAATGCCTATGATGCAGGTGAGCGATACAGGCCCCTTGGGCCTCTTGTTTAAAAAGTAATTTGGTTGGAAGTTGTTGCAGCAATGATTTTCAGTCAAATCATTTTCAAAACATTAGATAGTAGGACTTGCATTTTCTGGTGATTATTTTGTTGTTGCAGCAACAATTCTCAGTCAAATTGCTATAAAAATTGCTATAGCACATGTCATGGTTATAATAGGAAAAACACATTTGGAATGAAACTACTGTACGCTCGCTACATGCTACACAGGTGGATCAGCTCACCTGGGAGGCCAACAGTGGACTGACTTTTATTAGCGTTACGGGAATGGTTTTATACTGGACTTGGCGTGATAGCGAGAACAATGTAATCCCAAATAATGGTGGCTACAAAAATCTAAAAAAGATGGTGACTCAGAAGAAGACATCACTGAAATTTCTTAATATTTTCATAATGTTATTAATTCAGGATAACTTTAAGGTTAGCTGCATGTACTAAGTTCATCTATGACCTGAACACAACATGTCCATTTGAGTATGATGCTGCTTTTGGTTGTTGAATTATTGGAACACCCTGATCATCGAATCGTTCTATTACCTTATGTAGGATACTGCTAAAATCCATACCTGGGGAAAACTGGATAGCCCTCACAGACTTTAGTATTAGCTCCACTGAAATGTCAGTTTTCTCGAAGTTAATAGGTTCCATAAAGACAAGAATTAATTTCACCTGCCCAGCATATGCACTGTCTAGGTGAGCCAACTTTAATTCAAACAAATTATCTTCATTAGTTAGGTACTCATTGTTAATAAATGCTACCATCTTTTTGCAGTGATGTATAGCATTAGCTTTTTCACTTACTTCTAGTCGCCCACCACGCATATCTCGATTAACAATGTATGTCTGTAAGTTCTTGATTTTCAGCTCAGGCAGCACCATACTTTGAATGAGATTCTGCAAGTTGTCTGGAAATGACAGAAATATGTCCACATTTAGAAAAGGTTCATCTCCATTCCAAAATGGCATAAATATGTTTATTCTGTCCATGAAGCGGTAGTAATAATATACTAACTTAACCCACCTTCTCAATTCTGACTTTTGATACAACCATAGAATAATCTTTATCCCAGCAGTTGCAAGTATAATAAAAGGAATAATTATACTTAATTGGAAAACTATAGGGTTTTGATACCATTGTGAAAGTACTTCAAGGATTGCGAATCTTTGAGAACACAAACATTGGGTGGAATTTACTAGAAGGTTAATTGATAAATTATGAGGCAGAGGTTGGCCATAAGTCTGACATTTATAAGAGAATTTGTTTGGTAGGAGATTTGCTGGAGTTGCTATCAACCAATCCAAAAGCTCACGATTCTCTTCTATACAATATATCATATTCCCCTGTAAATTAATGGTGAGGTTTCTATTCATTGCCAGCTTGTCGATATCATGACGTATATCAGAATTTATAAACACTATTTCATTGTTTGAAAGGTCAAGATAGGTCAAATTCAACATGTGTGAAAATTTAATATCAATGGTCTGAAGGCTATTTTTTCGTAGATTTAATGTCACTAATTTTGTTTGACTGTGAAAAGCATTTCTTGGTAGATCTCTTATTCCATTTTCAGCCAAATCTAATGATTTAAGTTGTCCTAAATTTTGAAATACTGAATACGTGTCTTTCGCAAAGTCCTTAGCAAGTGTATTTTTGCTTAAGAGAAGTGTTTCAATAACAGACAGATTGTTGAAGAAATGGTTTGATATATGAGAAACAGAATTGTTGGACAAATCTAAATATTGAAGGTGATCAAGCCCTGTCCATGGATCTACCAGGCGTGATAGTGAGTTTGTGGACAGGTCTAGGTGCTTTAGTTTATTCTTAGTGAAGTATACCGGAAACGGTGCAAATAGTGATGTTATATTACTTTTATTGCAATACAGATTTTCAAGTTTAGGTGGCAAGGTAATTGTTAAATTTACATTTGGCCCAAAAGGTGTTGGTGATAAACTCTTAGGTAGAATGGGAAGAGAACGGCCAGGATCGAGTAAGAATTGTTTGTTCATTACTGACTGATCTATTTGTGTTAGGTCAGCTTTCCATTTCACTTCGTTCTCATTAATTATGTTCACAGGGAATTGATTGCTTGCATTGATCGTTTTTAAATCGGGCAGGTGAGCAAGTTTGTTTAAAAATGAAGCGTTTTCTAGATGGTTTCCATTCAGAGCTAAATACTGCATTGAGCGTGGAATATATTTTGCAATGTTTCCAATTTCCTTGATTCCATTATCATCAAGAGATAGGTGTGTAAGTGGCAAGCGCTGGAGATTGTAGAAAGATTTGTTTTTTTGCCCCCATTTACATAGGTGGCTTATATTTGTAAGCTTAAGTATACGGATGCTTGATGTTTTCATGAAACCATATAGGGCTTTTGTTATAGTAGTAAATCTCAAATGTTGATTTCCTGTCAAGTTAATCTTGTTAATATGTGGGAGCTTTGTAAAGGCATTTTTATGTATTTTTGTTATGTTGCAGCCTTGTAAATCCAATGTGGACACGTTTGCTGTTTTCAAATTTTCAAACATATTTTCTGAAATATTTTCAATTTGACATTGATGTTTTCCACTTGACAATGATAAAGTAGTTAGATTTGTTAGCTTTTCAAAGCCAGGTCCAAATTTACTTTCCGCAATTCCGTCCATTTTCAGTTCTCTTAGATGTATTAGTAATGACAATGGTTTGTCCAGATAAGAGTAATTTGGCAAAACGATGTTCTTAGGGAAATTGTCATGTATATGTAGAATTTCCAGATTCTTTACTGTCTTGAAGATATTGTCTGTCATGTCTGTAGCAGAGAAAATTGAAATATGAATAAAATTAGAATTTAAATAAAGTTCTTTGAGATTATGGAGTCCGTTAAAGCTTGAATTAGTAATTGAAGTAATTCTGTTATGAGATAAGTGTAACGTTTCTAATACTGACAGTTTGATAAAACTGTTCTCAGGAATTTCAAGAATTTTGTTATTGCTTAAATCCAGTATGGTATAAAATGGCAGCATAAAGTTTGGTATTTCTGTGAAGTTCCTATCTGAGCAGTCAGTATAAATCTCTCCAGTTTCTCCATTGAACACACATGTACATTTCGACTCTATGCATTTCACCGGAGCAGACCTAACATGTAAAGCATGTTCTTCTGCAGTAATCATCAGCACAAGATTTAAAAACAGTAGAATAAATTCCATTATTCAAGTCGTAGATATAAAATAAACTAACTTATATTTTACTGGCACAAAATTAATCAAATTAACACACTTCTAGTTTCTCGTCTCGCCGCACACCTTCGGAAGGTGAAACACGTTTTGATATATCTCTAATATTACTGCGTATATTCAGAAGTCACCTCTAGCTTTATCTGATACATATTTACATGTGTATATTTATATGTATTCATTCGATTATCACTGTTATTCAATGTGCCAAGTATCTATAAGATGTAGTTGGGTGTGGTACTTAGCCGTAAATTGATGCAACAGGCTCGTCTTGTCATAAAATGATGTGAGATTGGTCGTATTTAACTGAGAGAGCCTTGCTTCAAGGTTTCACATTTCTTGATTGGTTATGAGCATTTCCCAGTTTCTTGGCACCTTATGGTCAGTTTGAAACACGTCTTATTTTCTGGGTTTGATACTTTCTCCACACCAGCTTCATTCGTTTCCAGGCTTACAATTGAAGGGCAGTGATTGATTCAGCAATTGACATCTTTTCTCTGAAATAGAATAGATAAAGGCTCATATTTATACAATGTTTGTGCTGTCCATTTCAGCCTTCTCGGCCAGGTTTACATGCTCCACCCACCATCGCCTGAAAGCTTACATATCCATACATATCCATAGGCATAAAGCAACGTCCGTTGTTAGCCAATGTCTAAGACATGGGCTAATGACGGACATTGCTTTGCGCCTATTTAACGCCACAACGGTGCACTAGGCCCCATAATAGGATTGCTAGGTGATGATATACAGTACAGCTCAGAAATCACTTAAAATGTTTCCTAAAACAAAAACAAAACAAGAGTAATCAGAGATTGCAGACCCTTGCCCTCCCATTTTTGTCACACTGTAAAGAAAGTTTTTTGATTTTACTGATTTTTCTGGATCTCATCCAAAGTGATGAAATTGTAGTGTGGTCGAGACCTGGATGGTAAATGGCATCATAGTCAAACCATGGTGGACTATGGTCATTATGATACAAACAAATTTGGTCAAAAACACGGACTCATCATGGTTCGAACATTGTCGACCATGGTCAGACAACTTTGATCATGGTCAACCTTAATAGCTTTGACTGTGTTTTGACCATGGTCAACCTATAGCTCGATCATGAAAATGAACATGTGCCAGACTGAGCCTACAAAATTGTAAGCATAGGTCATGACTCATGAGCTACGGTAATAGTCATGAAGATATACAATAACAAGTACACATATTGATTCAAGGCATCAATGGTAAATAGCGTGCCTGGACATTATTATAATTCTGAGAATAAACAACGATTTTGTGAGAAAATGAAATTATATAAAGGTATAAAAAGATTCACATATTAAAGGTTATCGGGTGATTTTAATTACCCGGAAATAAACTAGTCAAACATCCACTACGATGCCAGTGAAATGCACAAACCAAGTATATCTCTTGATGCAATACAGGACACCTATCTATGCCGACAGATAACCTTCCCAACAAACTTTAGGGGCCATGCTAGAACCGATACCTACGTGGACCTAGTTCTTTCTAACTCAAAGGATATTGTATAAAACATTCTGACTTGAAGACCCAGTGGTAAAATGCCACGACATGGTGATCTGTTTTATATATCCATCGTATCCATGTCACTTATGAAAATCTATCTTCACTGGAAATAGTGACGATCTCTTACAAATATTTTTGACCGACAAAAGTCTAAACCAGCATCAAACGTGTCATAATGATGATGATCTTGTTGACTATATGTGCACATGTTAGGGTATTAGCTTGATTTGATGTCGGCTTCTATCAGTACACAGAGCTAAAAATATGGGATATATAGAAAGATTTGCACCTTATTATAAGACATCTATCTGATGGTAGAATCATGCAATATCTCATAGAGTACGAGAACATACCGAGTTCTACATGGCCCTATGTTTGAAAACTGATTACAAAGCAAGTACAAATATTCTGGTACCGAATATAGTAAATTATTGGCATTTGACAACAGTATGTGATTACTAAATTGTGTATTGTGAAATTACTTCATGGTAGAAATTTAAAAAAATTAAGATTTATTAGCGTATTCATATTCATATGTAACCATATGGGTGGAGTTATGGGGCCGAACCTATTGCAGACAGTAGGGTATTTTATACTTGCTCACATGCCTCCATATGCCTATACCACTTCATCACACCCTCGACCAGGCTACTGGTAGAGTACACTCCCAGCATATGGCCTATCAGAGACTGGCACCAGTCTATACACACACCTCAGTGACAGCTATCACCAGCACATGTACGCGCATGCGCAAAGGAGCCCAACTAGGAAACGGATTCACTTCAAATATTCTGCAAGCAGATAGTAGCTTAAAATCTAGTCTAAGTTTTTTGTACTCCTTTACTGTGTCAGTAACTGATTTGAAGGATTAATAATCGAAAGATCATGCCTAATATGAAGTCTCTGTTGACAAAGTTACGTTTGTTGAATGTTTTATGGATTTCTGATGAGTTATTGTTCTTATGTAACTTCGTTACCTGTTTTCGTGGTAGTCAACCATGCCTTACATTTCATCATCATCGCCATTTACTATCGTATTGTTCATTGAGATATTTGAATTCATATTTTCCCGCCTTTTTAAGTCATGTGCCTTTTTTTCATTAATTCAGGATTCCTTTTTTAGAGATAGTCTAATGTTTTTCTGCGAAGTGCGATCGTTATCAGCGAGGCTAAGGATGAATCTTCGGATTCAGTCGATATCCTGAAGGGTAGCGGACGTGTCGGCAAATGGGGGAAGCCGGTGTCCCTCACGTCCAGGCAGGAGGTTCAGTCGCCTAAACCTGAGCCGAAAGATTCTAAGAAGGAGCCCACAAGGTGTCTTCGTGTAAGTCACCGGGCAAAACCCACCTAAGTCATTACCCTCAAGCTGTGGTGTCGGCGATGGAAGTCCCTGATTCATCTCCATATGCCAAGGCTAATTTTTCTGTCATTCCTTTTTTCGTTTTAAAAAAAAAGCAGCAGTAACTTCCGATCTAGCTGGCACTATCCAGTTTGTGCTCATCTGGAAAGATCTAAGAAGAAGCCCACAAGGTGTCTTCGTGTAAGTCACCAGGCAAAACCCGCCTAAGTCTTGAGGAATGGCATTACCCTCAAGCTGTGGTGTTGGCGACGGAAGTCCCTGATTCAGCTCATTATACCAAGGTTCAATTTTCCGTGATACCAATGGCCAGGAATGTCCAGAGATCACCAGTCCTTAACCTAGTTCCGACAGAAAGCTCGGTAGCTTCTGGTTTGGCAAGCACTTCTAGTAGGTGCTTGGTAGATTCAGGTCAGCAAGACCTTGTTCTACTTCCGGTTTCTTTTTCCGGTCCTCCCTCTTCCATTTCCGGTATGGCTTCCGGTTTGGCCGGATATTTGGGTCCTCAGGACTGTGTTAATTTTCTGATTTCACGTAGGCATTTTTCTCCACTTCCGTTTCCGGTGCTAGCTCTTCAGTTTCTGGTCTGGCTTCCGGTCTTACCGGATATCCGGGTCCTCAGGACCCTGTTAATTTTCCGATTTCCAATAGGCTCATGCTCATTTCCGCTTCCTCTTCTACTTCCGGTTCTCGTATTTCCGGTTTGTCTTCTAGTTCCGGTTTACCATACCTCCGGGTCTGTATGATCCTGTTCAGTTTCCGGTTTTATACTACCAGTTTGTTTATTTCCATTTCCTATTCTACTTCCGGTTCTCGTATTTCCGGTTCCTTTTCTACTTCCGGTTTTACTGTACTTCCGGGTCTGTATGATCCTGTTCAATTTCCGGTTTTATACTTCCGGTTTGCTCATTTACGTTTCCTATTCTACTTCTGTTTCACGTATTTCCGGTTCCTGATTTTTTTGCTTCGGGTTTCGTTCATCTTGGGATAGGGTCGCTTACGGTTTCAGGGACTTCAATTTCCGTGTTCGTTTTCTTAGGACCTAGTCATCTTCTGGCCTCAGAGTTAGTCTTATTTCCGTAATTGCTTTAAAGAATTGGTATATTTAATCGCTGAAAATCTTCATACAGAGACATTGCCAATCTTTTAGTCTTGAATTTATACAAAAAATTCAGCATTTATTCTTTAGCAGTAACAGTATTTCAACGTAATTAAAGACATCCGACTGGTTTCTGTATGGGATTTTTGGTTTAGCTTTTTTCATATGCCCCTATCGTAGGTTTTAAATAGAACACTCGGCCGATAAGGCAGTTGTATTCTTCTGTCAAGCGTGTATTTTCAGTTAGTCTTAACATTCCCATGCTTTGTTATTTAATTATTTTCTTCTTTTGGGGTTAGTATATTTTATTGATTTATTTATTTCTCTTTCTGACTAAGTTTCTACGCATCATTTCTAGATACATAATTTTTCTTTCATCCGCCTTTAGATGGCCTGTTGTCTTCAGGCCGTTCAAGCCTTTTCTCTCACTCCTTTATTCGTTGTGCTTATTCTAACGTATTTTTATCTCGGTTTTTATTCCTTCTTTTCCTTTTATGGGTTATTTCTCCTTTCTTAGTGTCTTTTTATTCTTGTGGATATTATTCTTGTTTCCATTTTCTTCTCCGGGTTCCCTCTCTTTATCCTATTCCTTTTCAGTGACTGTTAGTGTTCTTCTCTATCGTCATTGTTACGGCGAGTCATTTCGCCCTGGTTTCATGTCGCCTCTTTGTCATTTTTGCATTTTTTCTCCCTTTTCGCTATTATTATCAAATTTTGGCTTGCCTCTAGTTGTATCCTTTTACTTAAAAGCTTGTTCTCTCTTTACTTCTCGGCGTCAGTTTTCTCTGCTAGTAAATTTACTTTTTTTTCTTTTCCTTCTACTTCTGGTAGCTGTCGATTGTCGTCTTATCTGTCAGTTTGATTTTTCTTTTCCCTTTTTTCATTTTCCCCTTTAATTCCTTTCATGATATCTTTCTATCTTTTGTCGTTTTCTGTTCTTTTCTCTTAGATCAGAGTTTATTGTGCTGATCCTTGAAGTTGTCAATATTCATGTTTATTTCATAGCTTTATTTTTTCTATAGGCTTTTCTGTATTATTCAGTTCCTTCTTGTCATTCTCAGTAGATGGTCTTCGGTTGTTTTTTCTGTTCCTTGGCTTTCTGTCTTGTGGGGGCGGATGTGTGAGATCAGTTTTTCTGTCGTGTAAGTTTAATATCTTCTTAATAGCCTTAGGTCTCTTATTTTTTTGTGTCTGATTAGTAGGTTCCTTGAATTATTTTTACATTTTCTTTCCTCTTCATTTTAGTTGTTCTCATTGTAGTCCTTCTTTCCTTTTAGTTCTCCCCCTTCAAAGGGTGGTGGGGTGGGGGTGTTGCTGATATTACATTTCATTCCATTACTCACATTTTGACGGTTGATTTACATTCTGCATCATGCAAGGCAGTATCGGAATATAATATTTTGGCGCGATTGTAATTTAGTCTTTGATCTTTATTACTTTAGTATTATAGGGGCAATTCCCTTTTATAGTTTGCTTAGCAGGGCATCATTTTTTAGATGAGCTATCACTCTCACTCTCGCAGCTTGCCTAACTTTCATCCCAGGAGAGCAATTAATAGCTCTCCTTAAATCTCAAATCTTTGTTCAGGGTTTAGATATTTTACTTCTTACATGTAAGTGCAGATTTATATCATTCAGATGTATTTGCAAATTTTCATGCTGCTGGATGAGAGATCATTCGTCTAACACTGATCGTGGAGAGCAATTTTTTAACTCGCCTCGATTTTCTAGAAATTAAGCCCGGGTTCAGCATGAAACATTTCATGTTGTGTCGATTTCACTTTATTCTTTCTTCTGTTGATAGAGTGGGAGTTCTTTCTCTAGGGTCATTCCGTATCAAATCACCCAATAAAAATGTGATTCTAAACCTCACCGTTTCCAATTTACTTCAAAATTTGTTTATATGTTTGTTTTGGCCAGAAAAAACAAAATCTCAAGTTTTAGCTCAATCGGACCAGTGGTTTCTGAGATATTGGCCATTGATTTTTTTAACAATTTTGGCCAAAATGGGCGTGGTCGCCAAAATACAAATGGCCATAACTCCTGACCAAATGGTCCAAACTTTTACAAAGTGTCATAAGAAAGGGAAACAAACAAGGATTACAAATCTGCCATGATTTATATCATTTGGGTGATTCTAGGGGTGATGACCTTTTAACCTATATTTTGACCTTCAAATTGACCTTGTGGATCACATGACCTTGAGGTCGCAATTAAAGCCTGGTAAGTTACCTACAATATATAAAAAAACTAGGGATGTATTATTTTTTGTTTGTCAGTAATATCAAGTTGAAATATGTACACACCTACTGCTGACGTCTCAAGACTCTAAATGTACACATATCAGGCAATGACAGGCCTGTAGCACCAGAACATGTACTAATATTCATTGAGTACTATTAACATTTAAACAGGCAGCTTACATGTATTGGTTCGTATCACCTATTAAGATTATTCATAATCAAATGCCCAGTTTGAACACACTTTAGAAATTTGAACTAGGTCATTTTGACAGATAACGTATTTCCTTGATGATAATGATGTCAGTGATGGAGTGATTATGACACAAAGAATATCCGCCTCTGGAATCCAACATCTGTCCGCTTGTGATGGCCAGTGAAATTGTCTCAATGGTCCATTTGGGTGCATGAACTTGATATGATAATCACCATACTCCTCCGACACTTCCTCTACCATACCTATCCATGGCACATCATCATACATGCAACAAACAAAGTTCTGGTCCTTTATTTCCCGGGAAATTTGCAACAAATTCACTACATCTGAACCTAACACATCAGCATCAGTGATTTGAACTATGTCAGGTGGAGTAGACTGTCCACTCAGTTTGAAGACTTTCAGCATTGATTGTGAAACAGGGACAAAATGATGGTATTTCTGGGTGCCTTTCACAGTTTTGGCTGACTCGAATCTCATCTGCAGTTGCTCTTCACAAGCATCAACGTGATCCTGCTTTACATGAAGGAAATGAATACCAGGTATATTCTTTCACGCAAAAATTGAACATCGCATCTTGGATCAGAATGTGATCAGCTGAAGGATGTTGGAGGCTGGCTTTAGTTACAAGTCTCTTGACTGTGCCACCAATGCCATCACAAGCACTTTTACCATGTGAGGTGGCAAAAAAGTTCCATTCACTGTCCAATCCAAAGTCTTCTTTGTGGTAGCATAAGTTGATGAAGTTATTCTTGTTTTTATATTGGCCTCCACAGCCATCTGTGAAGTAATGAATTTTCTCAACTTCGGGTAATACAGATTTTATGTAGGCAATGGTATCTTTCAGGAATGCATAAACAGTCACAGTGGTGTGAACTTTGCAGTCGCTTATGACACACATGTTAAAATCCTCAAGGCTTCCATCATCCAAACGGTAGTATGCCACAAAGGGGTGGAGAGTCGCTTGCACATTTTCCCAATGAAAGCTTTGGATTTCATCTTGGACTACAAATGAATAGTTTTCGGCAAAGTCACCTTGTAAAATGATTTCTTTCGTTGGTGTCACAGAGGATTTCAGATTATTCATGTAAGCACTTTGGGACTATGGCGTGTTAATTTCAAAATTTGATTAGCTAAGTTTTCAATGAAGTCATCCTTTGATTCTACAACTGTCACTAATTTGGTATGATCGACACTAACCCATTGCTGATATGTCACCTCATCCACATCGGCTAAATCATCACATTGATGTAAAAAATCGACAATGCCCTGTAGGCCTGGGCAGTTTTTGCACTGCCCCATCATACAAGCTTCATTCTCAGTAGAACATACACAGTGGGCCATAAGATCATGGACATTTACACTTAAACATGAATCGACCATAAGCTTTGGGATCTGGTGGTACTTGCAAACACAGACTGAATGGGTGCCCAATGTCCCTGCTAGAACACACCATTTTGGTCGAAGAGCCGCAAACGAAGAGAAACCTACTTTTTTGTCTGGATTTGCTTCATTCCACGATACATGCAGTTCATTTAAATTGCACAATACTAAGCCCTTCTGATGTTCTTCTTTTTCCCCATCCGTATTACGGATACTGACTTTTTCCTTCTTTTCTGGACACATACGACTGTTCTCATCTGTTTGATAAAAATTCACAATTTCAGCTTTAAGATCCATGGGCATGGATTTTCCCTTGTTTTTATTGCATTGTGCTAATATTCCTTTCTCTTTTTTTATAGCACAGCTTTTCTTCACAAGATAGTTTGATGCCCCGAATTCATTCATTGTCCATTCTATAGTAAAGGGGGAGAGGGTCAGTATTTGAACACGTTCTGCATATGAAGTAGACTGTTTGAATTTAGCTTTTAACTCCTCAAACATAGCACAGTATAATTGTAAATCATGCATATCATCTTCATCTTCCGATTCAGTTGAGTCAAAGTGAACATCATAAACTTTTTCTAGACTATGTTTTAGTTTTTTCGTACCTTTCCTCAACTTCTGTTTCCCCTTAGATTTCTTTGTTGATGGTGCCAAATGTCCAGCCTTAACTGGCGTTTCATCTAGTCGGGCTAATGCAGCATTTATGTCTATAAGTGAAGTGTCCTTTTCAGGTGAACTACATGTAACCTCATCATTATGTGCATCATTATCAGACAAACAGACTTGCATTGTATCATCCACTTGTTGGCTGGCACCTGGGACTTCAGCACTGGTCTCAATGGTCTGAGTGACACAGGTTTTTCTTAGTTTTATGAGGCAGGTACAACACAGTTTTTCACCTGGTTTCACATTTGGTGGTGGACTATCTAATGTGTCATAGGCACTTAGAGTCAGGATTCGCAGCAGATTTGTCCTAGGATTGCTAGGGTGAGTGTCAAAAGGATCACAACACTTTCTCTTACGTAAAGAAAACTTTGTAAGTAGCTCTTGTTCATGGTGACAACAAATTGTCTTAATATTAGCTTTTTCAAGTCTGCTTCATAGCATTAACATTCTGACATCCTCCTGCTGCGTTACTTTGCGTATAGTCTTCTTCTTGGTGTGGTGCAGTTGGTGGCATGGATTCACATCAGTATGAAAGCTACGGCTGTCACTGTAGGGCAAATAGGACAAGCTCAAATTAGTCTGGCATTTAACACATGATAAACCAAAACCTAGAATTTAACTCATAGCACTCTGCATGCTGTATGGATATCTAATTAGGGGCCACCACTTCCTGTCCAGGGAGTCTAAAGTCAATTTCAGAAACTTCACACAAACAATCTGTATTTGTCACTGTTTGTAGCACATGCAAAAAGTAGGGTTTTTTGCAGTTCAACCATAAATTTCAACTTGATATTACTGAAAAACAAAAAATAATACACCTAGTTTTTTTTATATATTGTAGGTAACTTACCAGGCTTTAATTTACATCATTTGTGACCTCAAGGTCATGTGATCCACAAGGTCAATTTCAAGGTCAAAATATAGGTCAAAAGGTCATCACCCCTAGAATCACCCAAATGATATAAATAATGGCAGATTTGGAATCCTTGTTTGTTTCCCTTTCGAATGACACTTTGTTTGTCAAGATTGGACCATTTGGTCAGGAGTTATGGCCATTTGTATTTTGGTGACTATGCCCATTTTGGTCAACGTTGTTAAAAAATCAATGGCCCATATCTCAGAAACCATTGGTCCGATTGAGCTAAAATATTGATATTTTGGCTTTTCTAGCCAAAACAAACATATAAACCAATTTTTAAGTAAATTGGAAATGGTGAGGTTTAGCTCATTGGGTGATTTGACACGGAATGACCCTCTATCGCTATTATATATATATTATTTTATTGACCTTGTTCTAACATCTATTTCTTGGTCTCTTATTATGTTGAAAGACTTCAGAAATTCTTTTCCATTTTCTTTTTTGCTAAAGGAAGAGTTCATATCTAGAGTCATGTAGCTGTCAGTGGACACATTTTTACAAGGAGTAGTAGTGTCGGTAGTAAAATGATACCACCTCCCTGAACTGGATTTCCATTTAGACAAATGAGCCCCCACCATCCTCTCAATCCCTTGGGCATAGGTTGTTGAGACGGGGACCACCACGGATCGCCGAACGGCTGCCAGGGAGGTATGATCATCCCGACACTACTACTACCAGGGGCTGAACGCCCATTTAGAGACAAGCCTCCACAGTGATATACACCACTGAACGCCATCAACCACAGGGCCGGCCTCTATTCTGTATATGCTCAGACAAACATGTAGTCTCTGCCAGAGTTGCATCGGCATGATGGGACCACCCATAGGGGCTTCCATCTACCTTGACAACGCTGACCTGGGAGGAGGCTAAAGTGATTAGTATGTGAACCAGGGCGGACTGGTGCTGAGCAGGGGTCTCCAGCAGACAACCACGCCTACCCTCTCCATCCCATACAAGTGGCAGACAGACTCGATCTCTTTACGTTGGTGAAAGCGGTCGTAAATGTTTCTCCGCAAGGGGTCGACCCAAGGATTGTATTAGGGGTGGGGGTGGGGGGGGGGGGCTATCCCGGAAGTGGGCCCACTTGGCATCCAATATCATGGCAGTCTCAGCGCCCTGTGCCACTGCTGTAGATGCCAGCACGAGCAGTATGATGAGAATCATGGCTATATATGAAGAGTTAAACTGAACAGAGTGAACCCCTCGAGGAATATCTGTGCCAGATCGAGCCCTGTTCCACCCGGATCGATAGTGATCTTCATCCTCTCAAGGGCAGGGGCTAGCTGCTTCACTCTGCCGCCGGCTAAAAAACGTAGCTCTAGACCTATATGAGTCGTTTGCGGGCTAGTGAGTCTGACTCGCTGAAGCAGTTTAACAGCACCCTTGACTTTGGAGACATGTGACACACCATCTACCCATAGGGTGCCCTCCTGGAGGTTAACAGCTTCTTCTGGTCCATTGAATGGACGACGCAGCAGGAGCTTTCCACGTGTAACCCCGATCCGGGGACCCACCGTCGCAGGGAGACACCTTCACCTATGTAGGTGAGGAAGGATGATCCCCGATTGTAGAGCTTTCGAACTGTCCCATCCTTTTTCACAACAGTGGAGAGGGGAGTAACCGCTATGTCAATGACTGCGGGAGGCCTATATAGGGGCAACCATGTTTGCCAGTCACCCCCAGATCCAGCGCGGTACCACACTTCATTCTTCTCAAATATGAAATGCAGGTTTTTGCCAGGGTCAATAGCAGGCCATCATGGGCCATCGGCGGGGCACCGCTTGAATAGGGTTTGACCAGATGAAAGCTGAGGTCGTTATTTAGGGTGTTGATGTCTGCCACCTCTGTATCCGAGAGCTCAATCAATGACTCAAGGATGTACTTCGTCTTCGGGAAATCGTACCGAAACACGATCTTGTGGCTATCTATGTTGCGCCCCAGGTGTTCCTTCGACACATCCTTGACGTCTGTGAGCAGCTCCACCCCATCACCCCCAATGGGGTTGAGGGAGAATGCCTTGGAGTTTGCTTCTTACTGTAGGGTGAATGACTTGCCATCGCTCTCTTCTACCTTGGCAGCATCAGCTGCGTACACATCTGCCAGGTCAGCAAGACCAGTCGAGTGAGCAAATATGGGTTCCATAGCACGCTATAGGAGGCGTTTAAACAGGACATATAACCATGCTGATTGTCCGATTGCTGCTCTCCGGTGGTGAGAACGTAATCTCACCCTCTTTAGAGGGGAGACGGGTGGTACAGTACCGTGTGGAATGGGTACTCTTCGAGGTGCCCCAGCGGTGCACAACATACATACACGCCGATGTGCTACATCAACCTCCGGGCAGTGCACACAGCATCTCACTGGTAGAAGTCGGCCGGGACATGATAGAGTATCTCCCAGGTGCCAACAGCAACCTATGGAAAGCTATCAGTCCTAGCCTGTTCACACCTGTAAATCACCTGTTTGACAGCCCCTCCATTAACATATATGCCAGCATGGATAGGGTATCGGATGACCATTTAGAGTTTACCATCATTACTCATTGACCTAACATGATATCACACAAGGAATATCTGACCTTTGCCGAGATGATGAAGAGCCCGCTACAGGGTTGCCCCTTCATGACCCCTGCACAGATGCTCGCACAGCAACAGATCTGTCAACAAGAAGGAGAGCGACTACAGCGGGAGAGCTGGTATCAACAGAACGCGAGCATTGCAAGGAGGCGAAGGAACAGTGAAGGTTCCCGATACTGGCAGGCCCTCCTGGAGGAGAGTAAGCGGGACGATGTCTTCACATACGACGATGAGCCAGATGTAGCAGAGACCGCGGACGAGGATGAGCCAGATGCCATACAGGGGGAAGAGGAGATGCCGCAGACGTGTAAAACCAAGAAAGCCATCCAGCGGCGGACCTACTATCTTGGTCATAACGTGAAGTTCCAGATGTCACGTCTCATAAAGCTACTGGCACCCAACAGTGCTGGATGACCCCTGTCTAAGAGACATCTGTCTCGACACCAGCAAGCTGGCACGGTTCACCAGGCTGTCCAAAATGAACCCTTCTATGACTCATGAGCAGATTCTGCAGGTGATGCCGTTTAAGCCTCCAGATATACTATGGCAAAATCAGAGTGGCGGGAGCAACCAGAAATATACACCTCCATGATGGCTGACGAGGGCGGTACCATCCACGGCTGGCGACTCCAGCAGATAGATACCATCAGACAGAATCTCGGCCATGAGGCAGAAAAGTACAGCAGAACGCGCAGGCAATACAAGCACTGCTGCGGGTGTGATTGGAGCCAGTGCTGGGGTTGCAGCTGTGGCCACTTGCTACAGGGGTGGGGCCATTGTCGCCATTCCGCTGGGTGGCGTGACACTAGCCGTCACTGTCTTGGCCACGGGCTTAGGGGTGGGGCAGCGGCAGATCACAAGGAGGCTTGAGAAGCATGCTAAGTATGTGGCACTGGCACAGAGTATGCTATGGACTATCGACGAGTCTGTCAGCAAAGCTCTCGAGGATGGCCAGGTCACCGATGAAGAGTACCACCAGATATTGAAGGTCCAAACCCTGTACCACATGGAGAAACCTAAAGTGTGACAGCAATACCTCAAAGGCGGGTTGATATGGAGGAGTTAAAAAACGAGATGTTACAGCGAGGTCACCTCGCTGGTCTCTGGAGTCGAGACGACTACAAATAGTGTGCTGTCTGTATGGTAGCTTTAAGAACACCAGTATAGATGGCCTTCCCACTGAACCTCACGACAGTCATCCGGAGCCAACCACCCCTCCTGGGTACACCCTTGACTGGCCTGAGAGGTCTACTGGATGATATACCAGAGCTAAAACCGTTCTCCATTACAGTGAATGGATGGTCCCGAACCAGCTTCTCCGTCAACCCACAACTGCTGATCAACCACCCCATCACCATCAAGGATGCGGAGCAAGCTCATACTTGGATGGCTTCTCCAACCCTCTCATACTGGAATCAGCAGCTGAACTTTGCTGTGTGGTGTGCCACGGCAGGATATGGAGTAAGTTCCACCCTGCTTCACTCCTATTCTGGTACTCCTGAAGCTGTGCTCATCGCCAGCTGTCTCAGATTCCACTTCACGGTGCGACGAATCCTCCATGAGCTGGTTGCAAGCCTCCCTGATACAAATGCCTTTGACCCACAGCTCAACAGTCATAGTGTCTCAGCGGCCAGCAGACTACAGAGAGAGTTCAGCGCTCATCCAGACTATCGGTGGCATGGGGTTATGTACGGTGCTATTTCACCACACCTACGGTTGATTCTGAGCAACATGATCGTGAACATCGAGGACCTCCAAGTCAGGGGCTATAACAACATGATAGTCGACGGGAGTTCCCCCGGTGTCCACTTTGGCTTCAACACTGACATCAATGCCCCTACGCGTAGTACGGGCCATACAGTCGTTCCAACCCTGATACTGCAGCCAGTCGACACGGCAGCTCCAGGCGTCCCGACACTGCAGCCAGTCGACACGACACCGCTTCCCGTGGCAGCTCTACGAGTGTTGTCAGGTCTAGCTATCGTGGCGCTCGGGCCAGCCTACTCTGCCGCTAGCAATACAGCTATAAGACTATCCTGACTCTACAGTAGCAGTGGGGACCATGGTGAGACACTGAACCAGGTTGGCATTCCCTACAGCCCCTATACCCACTGCCAACATGCGCATCCAAGGGCTGGAGGGTTCGGCAGCGCATCCTTTTTCCAGCTTGTAGTATTGCAGAGCCTTGTTCAGCTCTGAGTCCGGTGAGGCCATGGCGGTCTGCAACTGCTGGAACATATCTGACAGATACTCCCGATCCTTGTAGAAACCTTTAGCTCACAGGAGCTCGATACTCCCGCCCATGATAAGGTATTCGAGGAAGCAGATCTGTCCCTTACCAAATCCTAGATAGAGCTTCACAGCTGTCAGCTCCTCTGTCAGCTCAGCACTGGAGAGCTGAGCGAGCTCATCTGGTGTCTTCTTCTTGTAGTCCTTCAACTCCCTCCGGAAGACATCAATAGTACTTCTCGCATAGCGTGAGCCCGGACATGTTTAAGATGTCTCAATAGAGAGATGAATATTCCTGAGTACCAACCCGGGCACCTGGCAGACACAGACTGGGAGGATCTTATTAGCTCTCTCGACAGGGGACGCAGACGTTTAGCCGCGTTGTATACTCAGTGCTTAAACAATGACGTCAATGGTACAGATCGTGAAGCAACTGCCCGAGAGCCAGGCGAGTCTTCAGAAGGTGGAGAACCTGCTGCGAACCAAGACACAGAAGTTACTGACCAAAGCAAAACCTCTGGCAGTCCATGTTGCCAGTAACATGGCAGCGAATGTGGCCATGGTGAAGGTGACATGGGGAAATGAGGTTCTTCCTGCTGCCACTGCGGCTGTCCTAGCTACAGTGGTGAGTGGGGTGGCTGGGAACTGTCTCGGAATAACTCACCCCATCCCAAAGATCGCCCTCAGTGGTGCCTCCTGCACTGTTGCCGCCAAGATCAGGGGTGAACGTGTTACACTAATGGAGGCTGTGGTTCTAGGGCTAGCAACGAGTGCAATGGCTGAGATTATCGTCGCCTACGTTTAACCCCTCTGAATAGTGAGAGATGGATCACAAGACCCCTGCAGCATATGAGGCATGACATGCCGGAGGGCGGTGTGTAGCCCATAGTCGAGCACGCAGACTGAGGATCGCCAATGCCCGGAAATGGTGGACCACCCACAAGGCGTGCCCCTGCAGAGAGGGCCAGTACCCTGAGCACTGCTACCTATTCCCTTGGCCGACTGCGTGGTCCTCCTATGCCCAACTATTTCATTGGGGGTATGACTAGTAGGTTTAAGTCGTCTGTATATAGGACTATGACTCTGTCACTCACAGACCTAGAAAGCAAAGAGCTAGGCGATCTTGCTCACATGGTTCAGAGGACACTTGCTTCTATCTCCTTCTTAGACTTCGATGGGAAGGGAGACCCGCGAGAGACCCGAGGTACCATCCCAGCCCGAGATCTCATCGGGAACACTGATACGGTAGGACAATCGGCCATTAACAAGGCCAAGACTGTATACAAGGGGATGGGCATTAAGGAGAGGGCGATGATGCTCGGTATGCTCGGAGTCGATGAGGCTGGAGCCATCAAGGTTATGGCCGAGTCCTTTGCACAGGACCTGGTTAAGAATCTCGTGAAACCACGGAGCTCATTCCGACAGGATGGAGAGAATCTCAAGATAGGCACCCTCGGCCTGAGCCATATCACTGTCGACGGCCAAACAGGTGCAGGTGCTACCGCCAGCCTCTGGCTACCAGAGGTGAAGAAGTGAGGGTTCTTTGGTTTGCCGTTTAAGACCACAGGATAGTCATGGCTTCCCGTGCATGTTTCATACAGATACTGGATGTACTAGACACTGTGGGTGCTGACACAGGCCCTCTACGCTATCTTCTCAGCTGCTGCTGGGATTTCATGCGTGACGCCTCCATCGCATCCTTCATATCCGCCGGAGGTACAGGATTCCCCGCTCTGCAGGCGAAAGAGCTGGTGCAGGAAGTACTGCCGTTTAGTCTCCCAGATATAGACGAGGCTACCGCCGACCAAATGCTAACCATCCTTCGCACACATGTCTGTACCATTCGACAGTAGGCCGGCCGATGCTGGCCAGGTGGTGCTGATCATTGCCCCGTCAGGACATGGGAAAAACATCTTGCTGCAGCCTCGCCTGGCTGAACATCTACACTCTCAATACATCCTTCTGGTGTCTGACTCCGCCGCTGAGGCGGTTGACAGTAATGATCAATGGTACAATGGCCCAGTCACCAAGACGGAGAACCTGCAAGCACTGATGGAGAAGCTGCTGGCAGAACCACTTGTTCTAGTTATCGATGACCCTGAAATGGACCAGAAGACAGTCGCCTACCTCGGCAACATCACCAGGCGCATCCGGCACACAAAGATAACCTTTACTGGTAACGATTGCTATACTTCAGCTCCAAGTGTGGACGTGCCCTGCTCGAGACCATATGTGACAGCCTAACCCTCAAGGAGACCAAAGGGGACTTTATCGCAGGTGTACAGAGGGCAGCTGATCTGTACCGCTTCATCTTCAGCAACAAGGAGACAGGTGAGCTGTCACACTTCAAGCCATCTCTGGAAAAGGCGCAGACCTTCACCAACAAGCTGAATCCGGCCAGGAAACTAGCCTGCTCTACGCGTCATCGCTGACAGACTGTCGGCCGCAACTTTTTTTCATTCATCAGAATGCTGAGGAACTTCGTCCACAGTCTCCGCTACTTGTCAGATGCTTGAGGACCTTCGTCAGAAGCTTGAGGATCTTCGTCAGTTTCGTCAGAAGCCTGTCACTTAAACTCTACTCACTGGTAGGACTCTCTTCTTCTGGAACTTCTCACGGAAGACACACTTTAGCCATGCGCGACGAGCATCTGACTTGCGAGCAGATTTGATGAGGTAGTCCTGGTAGTTATCTGGGAATATCAGAAATGCTGGCAGATTACTGGCTAATCTCCTGCGCCCTCTTTCGTTGAAGAAGTGCTCAACAGCCTCCTTGCGGCCAACCGTGAGCCCCTCCTGAGTACCTTCTGCATGACCGGTGTCGTGGCTCTCCGCTACAGCGGCACTGACCTCCTCCCTGAAGTAGTTATTTGGTCCGGACTGGAGGCTATCCAGTATATCTCACTCTTCCTGGCTATGGAGGCTAAATATGGCAGCCCACTTCCTGACCGTTAGTAGATCTTTGGGTTCGACCCTCGCCCTTTGGAGAGCTAGAATAACAGGACTGTTGGTTTGAGCCACAGGTAGGTTGAGTGCCCTTCCCTAGGGTGCTGTCAAACTTCTGGTAGAGTATCCGAGTCAGGAGTTCTTTTGTACTACGAGCTGGCGCTCCTTCCTCTATGGCCGCCAGTATCTCCGCATCAGACGGAGGTGTGAGATTTTTTATCATATCTTTTCGATTCTTTACAACTATCAGATAACACAGTTATAGATTTTCCTTGGCTTCTTCTCTTCCTTGTCTCTTGAATGCCGATATCAAGAATACGAAGATTCTCAATGGTTTTATTAGAGGATTGGGCAAAGTTTGCCCTCCAGTCAAGCCTTTACCTTCTTGGAAGTTGGCCTTAATTCTTCAAGTATTGTCAGGTGTCCATTTTGAACCAATTGTATCTGTCAGTCTTAAACCTTTGCCTTGTTGCTTCCGCTTCATCCAGGAAAGATAAGAATTTGATGCTCTTTCTGCAGATAAAGACA
The DNA here is from genome assembly GCA_034401795.1 of Chaetoderma sp. LZ-2023a. Lineage (NCBI taxonomy): Eukaryota > Metazoa > Mollusca > Caudofoveata > Chaetodermatida > Chaetodermatidae > Chaetoderma > Chaetoderma sp. LZ-2023a. The sequence continues at coordinate 83,676,989 of CM067374.1, read as the reverse complement.
GATTTCTCGAATCTGATGTTGGTTTAGTTTTATATCCCAGAAGGGATTTTGTATCCAAGACCCAGTCTAGCTGTTACCCAGCCAAGCCGATTATTCTTAAATCCGTTATCATCTTTTTCACCTTCTGTTAAGTTCTGGTGTCCTGTCAGCACCTTAAAAGTCTAGATGTCCAACCGATTTTAAAAGATCCGATCCTTCCCACTTATGGGTTCCGTACGCGGAGGAGGCAGCTAGACCAGTCTCTCAGGCCATTGTTGCCAGATTGATCTGTGAGACCATCAAATTCTGATTTGAGATTGCCTCCCCTGGCGAGATCAAATTAGCCAATGTCAAGGCTCACGACGTTCGTGGTATGGCTACCTCCTTCCCTCTTTTCGCTGGCTCATCATTGGACAACGTCATGCAAGTCGCAGGTTGGAATGTGAATAGACTCTGCTTTTTTCTGTTTAAGGGATCAGAGCCCTGCGGCCTCCTTTTTTCGGAAATATAATGATTTAAATATAACAAAACAAGCCAAAGTCCATTTACCAAGCACATCCTCCCAATTTCGCTAGACTATGTTTGCCAGAAATGGTGAGAATTTTCTCTTGTTTTGTTTATTTCCTTGAGTTGACACTTCCTTGTTTGATAATCACTGTGTGAATGTTATGGATGCTCTATTATGTTATTTTATTAACATTTGGATAGGATTTGTTTAATTTTTATCCTTGTTTTATGATTCTCAAATGGCCACCCACCAAGGGTTATTACGGTAGGTGGGGCATTGACCAATTCTACAGGTTTAGCAAGTAGTGATGGAATGATATAGATGTTTTTCTGGTGTAATAACAACTCTCAACTGACTCCCCCTCTCCCCCCCCCCCCCTTGTGGGATGGTCTGTAGTTTTATTAACCACTATAAAACATACTTACCTGTATCGCAAATATTTGGAAAAGTGAATCTGTTTCCTAATTGGGCTCCTTTGCGCATGCGCGTGCATGTGCTGGTGACAGGTGTCACTGAGAAGTGTGTATAGACTGGTGCCAGTCTCTGATAGGCCATATGCTGGGAGTGTACTCTACCACTCGCCTGGTCGACGGTGTGATGAAGTGGTATAGGTATATGGAAGCATGTGAGCAAGTATAAAAATCTTATTCTGGTGGCTAAATGCGGAGTAGTTGATTTAGCAAGTAGTGATTGAATGGTAAGTATGTTTTATAGTGGTTAATAAAACTACAGACCATCCCACAAGGGGGTTTGTTGGGGGATCTGCCAAAATTGTACCCAATTTACGTGATCAAATTATGTACTACAAAATTACTTTATGGTAAAATTTTTTAAATTCACAATATAGCTAACGTATTCAAACCACTAAGCGCCTATGTGAGCGAAATTCTGGGTGCCGAACATATTACAGACAGTATGGTACTGAAAACCACGAATCAGCCAACATTTAAACCAATTTTTGCGTACTCCGAAATTACTTCATCTAGCGTTTCCTTTAGATTCGGAATATAACTAGTATATTAAGTCTCGAATCTCTGTGGGTGAAATTTTGGGGCTGTACATATTACAGACAATAGAACTCCGAAAACTGTGAAACACCCCAAATTTAATCAAATTTTCAGTATGAAATTGTCTATTACAAAATTGCTTCATGGCAGAAAGTGTTTAACCGCAATACATTATTTCACTATTGTATTCATGTACCTATCTAACTACATTTATGAAATTATGTGGCCAAATTTGCTGCAGACGTTCCTAGCTTAACACATGCATAGGCCTAGACATTTGGTCGATTTCTGTATTCAACAATCCGTTACAATATTATTGAGAGCTGTTTTAACTAGAAATTTTGAACATTGGAGGCCTTTCCATGCCGCTACATAATTGCATTGACCCTACATGAATGTGTTCCCACTGATGGATTAAGGACAAAAGGTTACTCCTGATAACCACATATCCATTATTTTTAGCAAACTTTATCTACTTTTTCGCGCTCTACAATATTAGTATACATGCTTTTTTGTTGAAATTTCCCACACACACATAGTACACCTCGGGTAGAAGACGTTCTCGATGTTAACAAATTTGCTTTGACGCCTCGCACAACTGCAACAATTGTAATGATGAAGATTTCTGCATATGAATGACTATGAAAATCTTGCGATGGTTTACTTACATTGGCATTGTTTGAGATAAAATTTATACATTCAGTCTTTATATTATTATGTTTCTATGCATATGACATTTACCATTTAAATGTCAGTATTAATGATGATTACATAATTTATGGGTAATTGAATAATTAAGACTACATGCAAAAATACATAAGATTATTAGCTCACCTGGCCTGAAATGCCAAGTGAGCTTATGTCGTGGCGACCATCCGTCGTGTGTCCGTCGTCCGTCCGTCCGTCAGTCAACTTTTCCTTTAAACGACTTCTTCTCAAGAACCACTGGGCCAATTTCAATTATATTTGGCAGGAAGCATCCTTAGGGCATAGGGATCCAAGTTTGTTCAAATGAAGCCGATCGGCCAATTAGGCCTGTGGCCATCTTGGATTTTGGCCAATTTTTAGAAACGTCTAAAAATCTTCTCCGAAATCGCTTGATGGATTGAAGGAAACCTCATGAAATATGATCTAGCGCAAGAGCTCAACCAAATTTGTTCAAGGGAACTTAATTGGTCAAATAGTTTGGCAGCCATCTTGGTTGACCTAGTTTTAGCAAAAACAACTTCTCCAGAACCGTTGAAGGATCAGGCTGAAATGTGGCAGATATGATTAGGGACTAAGGGCCAGTAAAGTTTGTTCAAGAGAAGTTGATCCGTCAAAAAACATGGCCGCCGTGGGCCAATCAAAATATATCATGTTTGGCGGCCATATTGGATTTTTTTATTTGATTGATTTTGAGGGCGAAATTGGGTTTATATAGGTTTTTGGGTATTCTGATCTCAAATTTACAATTTTCGAAACTGTTGGATAAACTGTTTGCCGGCCATCTTGGATCATTTTCCCCCCAAAAGCTCCCATACTAAAGCAATGGAAAATTTAAAATATCTTCTTCTCGGGAACTACTGGGCCAATTTCAATTATATTTGACATGACGCATCATTAAGGCATAGAGATTCAAGTTTGTTCGAACGAACCCAATCGGCCAATTTAGCCAGCGACCATCTTGGATTTCAGCCAATTTTTAGAAATATTTTTTAAAATCTTCTCCCAAACCACTTGAGCGTTCGATTCAAAACTCATGAAATATGATCTAGGGTAAGCGCTGAATCAACTTTGTTCAAGGAAACTTGATTGACCAAATGGTTCAATGGCCATCTTTGATGACCTAGTTTTCACAAAAACGACCTTTCCCAGACCCGCTGAAGCGATCAGGCCAAAATTTGTGATATATAATTAGGAACTAAGGGCGATAAATGTTTGTTCAAGAGATGTGGCCACGGTGGACCAATCAAAATATAGTGTGTTTGACAGCCATATAGGTTTTTGGTTATTCTGATCTCAAATTTGCAATTTTCGAAACTGTTGAATAAATGGTTTGGCAGTCATCTTGGATCATTTTCCCGCCAATAGCTCCCATACTAAAGCAATGGGAAATTTAAAATGTCTTCTCGAGAACTACTGGGCCAATTTGAATTATATTTGGCAGGAAGCATCCTTATGGCATAGAGATTTCATTTTGTTCAAACGAAGCCGATCGGCCAATTTGGCCGGTGGCCATCTTGGATTTCGGCCAATTTTTAGAAATGTCTTTAAAAATCTCGTTCTCCGAAACGGCTTGGGGAATCGATTCAAAACTTATGAAACCTCATCTAGGCAAAGAGGTAAGCCAAGCTTGTTTAAGACAACTTGAATGACCGAATGGTTCGGCAGCCATCTTGGATGACCTAGTTTTCCCGTAAACGACTTCTCCAGAACCACTGAATGGATCAGGCCAAAATTTGGGAGATGATTAGGGACTAAGGGTCATTAAAGTTTGTTCAAGGGAAGTTGCTCCATCAAAAAGCAGGGCCGCCGTGGGCCAATCAAAATGTAGCGTGTTTGGTGGACATATTGGATTTTTTCTTCTTCTTTTCGTTCGCTGAGCATACCGCCAGTCCTGTAAGTGACTATCGACATGATCATATGCGTTAAGTGCGTGGATCCATGGTTTATTAGAGTGCGCCGTGCGGCCTGGAACCTCCGTCTTCAGCACTCGAGGTTTCTGTCAGGGTTACCTCACCCTTACCTCCTTTAGTCGCCTCTTACGACACGCAGAGGATACGGAAGGTGTATTCTAAGCCCCACCTACAGGGCAAGTGGATTTTTTTATTTGATGTATTTTGAGGCCAAAATTGGTTCTATATGGGTATTCTGAGCTCAAATTTGCAATTTTCGAAACTGTCGGATAAACGGTGTTGTGGCCATCTTGGATAATTTTCTTGTCAAAAGCTCCCATGCTAAAGCAATGGGAAATTAAAAATATCTTCTTTAGAACTACCAGGCCGATTTCCATTATATTTGGCAGGAAGCATCCTTAGGGCATAAGGATCCAAGTTTGTTCAAATGAACCCGATCGACCAATTTGCCCAGTGGCCATTTTGGATTTTGGCCGATTTCATGAAATGTCTTTAAAAATCTCCGAAACCACTTGGGGAATCTTCATCTAGGCCAAGAGGTAAGCCAAGTTTGTTCAAGAGGACTTGATTGACCAAATGGTTCGGCGACCATCTTGGATGACCTGGTTTTCACGAAAATGACTCCTCCAGAACCGCTGGTGATCAGGCCGAAATTTGGGCCATTAAAATTTGTTCAAAAGAAGTTGATCCATCAAAAAAACATGGGCGCCGTGGGGAATCAAAATGTAGTGTGTTTGGCAGCCATGTTGCACTTGCAAAAATGTCCACAAACTCATTTAAAAGACTGCTAAACCACCCACCAACAATTTAAACAAAAATTGATGGTGCTCCAGGTGAGCGACACAGGCCCCTTGGGCCTCTTTATTAATGTGTTGCCTCCCGTAGTAAATTAAGTAAATTAGATGTCATCCATGGTCAAAACATGGTCGACCATGGTGAAATAATTGTTTTCAAATCTTGATTGACTATGGTCAAAACATGGTTGAAATGTTATATACATTTTTCATAAATTTGATCATAGTCACAGAGATTTTACTTTTATTTTATTTGACCATGGTCAAGACATTGTCGACCATGGTCGATGTAAATTATCACAGTCAGTACCATGCTGACTGTCCGTCATCTGTCTGTCCATCCGTCCGTCTGGGGTCTGTCCATCAGGTGTCCGTCAACCTTTGCTTAAAAATGCTACTACTCATTAACCGCTTGGCGGATTTCAACCTAAACTGGCTGAAAGGACCCTATGGGGTGGGGTGGGGGGGGGGGAAGGGTGGGAGTAGGCTTCAGAAATTGTATACAGAATTTTGATTGGTTCATTTTTTCATCAACCATCTTGAATTTTCAGAAAAATATCGGAAAATTGTCTAAAACACTACTACTCATTAACTGCTTGGGCAATTTCAACCCGGCTTAGCTGGGAGGATAGTACGCTGATATGTTTCAGAACTTGTATACAAAATTTTGATTAGTCTTTTTTTCCGGCGACCATCTTGGATTTTCCAAAAATTGTTGGCAAATTGTTTTTAAATGCTGCTCATCATTAACCGCTTGAATGAGTTCAAGCAAACTCGGCTGGAAGGAGCCTAAAGTGCTATGCTTCAGAGTTTGTATACAGAATTAACTGCTTGAGCAATTTCAACCATACTTGGCTGGAAGGATACTAGGCTGGTAGATTTCAGAACTTGTATACAGAATTTTGATTGGTCCATTTTTCCAGTGGCCATCTTGGATTTTCTGAAAATTTTGGGAAATCAGTTAAAAAGCTACTCCTCATTAACCGCTTGAACGAGTTCAAGCAAACTCGGCTGGAAGCACCCTAAAGTGCTATGCTTCAGAGCTTGTATATAGAATTTTAATTGGTAAATTTATTCGGTGGCCATCTTGAATGTTCCGAAAAATGGCAGAAAATCGTCTACTCATTAACTACTCTGATTTCAACAAGACTGGCTGGAATGAGCCTGGTGTGGTAGGCTATAGAACTTGCATATAGAATTTTGATTGGTCAATCTTTCCGGTGGCCATTTTTGATTTTCTGAATATTTTGGGAAATCAGTTAAAAGGCTACTCCTCATTAACCGTGTGGCCGATTTCAACCAAACTCGGCTAGAAGAACCCTAGGTCGGTATACTTCAGAATTGAATACAGAATTTTGACAGCTTGATTTTGATGGTGGCCATCTTGGATTTTCTTAAAAATGGTAATTCATATAGAACGCTACTCCTCATTAATCGCTTGGGCAATTTCAACCAAATTTGGCTGGAAGGATCCTATTGTCGTAGACCCTAGTTAAGTTAAGCCTATATTTCGATTTGAGAGACCAGTGCAACTCTATTGTTTAAGGTGAAAGCTTTGTCAGAAATGTGCAAATTTTGACAGACTGATTGACAGACTTATACTAGCTGAGAGTTGTGACTAGAAATATATAAATTTAAGCCGATAGTATTAATTTTTCACAATATTATCTCTAGGCGTTCAGATTAGTCTCAATTGATAATAATAGTGCTACTGATGCAACACACCACCGCTTCTCTGATGCCTCGAATGTTGCCCATTAATGGTAAAATTTGGTCCACAAAATCACATTTGCTTTTCGAATGTCCATGCGGGCCAAGAGATTTTTTTTTTTTCATTTTACCTCTGGAATGACTGGTTCAGTTATGCAGCCAGTCATTCAAGATGTTAATTAGAACAAATAATCTCTGCATGTGCATGGATATTCTTCAAGACTAATGACATTTTGGCAGACTAGACCATTAAAGGGTTAAGCAGTCTTCTGTATGTCCATTTGCAGGCCAAGAGAAGAGAATTTTGGAAGATTTACCACTGGAATGGCTGGCTTGATAACCGAGCCAGTCACTCCAGTGGTAAATTTTCAAAAATTATCTTCTCTTGGCCTGCAAATGTACTTTCAGTAAGCAAATACTTTGATTTTCTTGACTAAATTTCGTCATGAAAGGGTTAAGAAAAGTTTGGAACACTTGGAAAATTATGTCACTGGGAGCTGGTTTTGTTGCACTTATCTGGCTTCTAGTAAAATTATTTCCAAAAATTACCCATTTAACCCTCAAATTTGTTCCAGAAAATTAAATTTTTCTCATTGAAAGTTTCCAATTACAGACCAATATAAAATTATTTGAGAAAACTTACCACTGCAATGACTGCATGGCTCAATTATCGAGCCAGTCATTCCGATTTGAACATTCTATCTTTTACGGTGTCAATATCAAAGAAACGAGTGTACATCTTTTACTTTAATTTGAAAATTTAAAATTTGACATCAGAGTTGTAAAGATTAAAGAGAATATGTTTTCCATTGCATTTTTCTCATCTACAGTATCAAAAGGGTTAACATAGAGAATGTTTACATCACTGCAAGCTTCCCACGTGAAGCTCACCCACCCACTTTCCACTTATATGCTACAGGTAGCAAAATCATTTTCTGGAACTTAAAAACTAATATTTATATTCATGCAAAAATATCTGTACAACTTACCACAAAGTATTTCAGTGATGCAATAACAGTTGACGAATGTGTTGTTATGATTCGTCTCTTCAAGCACGCACTACTAGCATTCGCATTAAGCGCTACTGTACTGGGCTTCTAGAAAATTCTGTCTGTCCCTGATGACATCATTATTCAGGGAATCCCAGCCATACAGCATCCAAACATTTATACGGACCGCATTTATGCAGCACTGATAAGTTCTCACGTAACACTTCAGTGACTTCAATAAATTACGGTCACTGGATATAGAAAATGTATTTTAAATGTATTTTAAGGATTGGCAGTACATTAGGGTGGCTCGTTAAGGCTTGATCAGCTGTCTTAAAGAACCACCATGTTCTGGCTCCAAACAGCAGGTGATCTTTATAGACAAGTGATTCTAAATGATTACGTGTTCCTAGCCACAGTCTAGGGGTTTCCCTAACAAAACATCCGAGGCAGTAAATATTGTAGAGGATAGAACAGTCCTGTATAAAGCCTGACAAATTTTAGGTCACAGCGGTTAACCCTTTAATGGTCAAGATTTCTCAAGAAAATTAAAAATTTTGCTCTTTGAATGCACATTTGCTGGCCAAGATGAGACAATTTTTAAAGTTTTTACTACTGGAATGACTGGCTCAGTAATCGAGACAGTCATTCCAGTGGTAAATTATCAAAAATTGTCTCATCTTGACATGCAAGTGGACATTCATCATGACCACTGCAGAGGCTGGTTTTAGCTCGCTTGACCATTAAAGGGTTAAATAGGGAAGATGCTGAGAATTAAAAAAATGATTTGACTGTAAGTCATTACTGCCTGAGGTTAAACTAAATTACATTTTGTAAACATTATATGAAGAAAATGTGTTAATCACAGCTGCATATTTTTTTAGCATTTGCCTTTGTTGCTTTCTGTAAATTTAATGGTGAGCAAATTTTCAAGTTTTATGTGTAAAGTTGTACTGACTGTTTTTGTGAAAATTTTAACATAAACTTGCTGCTGCCAAGAGAAATAACAACTTTCAGCAAAGTTGTTTTCAATATATGCACCCACCTTCACCTTTAACTTATTTGAAACTGAACAGTTGTGAGTGGAACATTGTAAGGGTGAATGTTGAGTTATTGATTTTGTAGGGGATCTAATATCACATTACATTTGTAGATTGATATATTTTTAGTGCCAAGATTATTATGTTCATAGTAAAGTTTGAAATGGATATTATATATATATATATATATATATATATATATATATATATATATATATATATATATATATATATATATATATATATATATATATATATATATATATATATAAAGCTTGGCCTTATACTTAACTCTGAATTTTACTTCAGAATAGCATCCAGTCATAAAATGTGTTATTAACAAATAGGTAATAAAGACCTTTTCTTGTTAGCTCACCTGGCCAGAACGCCCAAGTGAGCTTATGTCATGGCGACCATCCATCATCCGGCATCCTGCATCGGTCAACTTTTCTTTTAAATGACTACTTATCAAGAATCACTGGGCTGATTTCAATTATATTTGGCAGGAAGCATCCTGAGGGCATTGAGATCCAAGTTTGTTCAAACAAAGCCGATCGAACAATTTGTCCGGCAACCATTTTGGATTTTGGCCGATTTCTAGGAATGTCTTTAAAAATCTTCTCCAAAACTGCTTTAGTGATCGAATCAAAAGTCATGAAACATGTTTACGAGCAACACCTGAACCAAGTTTGTTCAAGGGAACTTGATTGGCCAAATGTATCAGCGACCATCTTGGATGACCTAGTATTCCTGAAAGCGACTTATTCTCCAGTACCACTAAACAGATCCAGGTTATCAATGAAAGTTGATACGTAAAAAAAACCCATGGGTGCCGTGGATCAATAAAAATTTAGCGTGTATTTCGACCATAGTGGATTTTCTTAAAAAATCATATAAAAAACTGCTTATTAACCACTGGGCAAATTTTAATAAAGCTTGGCTAAACCTTCACAGAAATTAAATTGGTAAATCTCATTTTGTTCAATTGTGCCAGTGGCCAATAATTTCAAGGGAACGATGCAGGCCATTTGGGCCTCTTTTTGTAATAAATTCCCATCTACTATCCCATGTTGACAGATTATATTAGGAGGTCTAAAATTATAATTTGCTAGATTACGGATAGAGGTTAAATATTTATACCCTGCCAAAAAATTATGTGGTGTATTATGTAATGCCGCTGTCCGCCCACCCGTCCGTCCACCCGGGTGGGCGGGACGTTTCCGGATGATAACTCCGTTATCGTTTGTCGGATCACATTGAAACTTCATAGGGTGGTTGGACTAGGTCTTGAGAAAGAACCTATCAAAATCGATGATGATCCAAAAGCCCAGATGGCCGCCAGCCACCAGTGGCCATCTTGAAAATTGGTTTCCAGATGATAACTCCGTTCCCGTTTGTCGGATCGCATTGAAACTTCATGGAGTGGTTGGACTAGGACTGGGGAAGAAACCTATCAAAATTGACAATGATCCGAAATCCAAGATGGCTGCCAGCCACCGGTAGCCATCTTGAAAATTGGTTTCCAGATGATAACTCCGTTATCATTTATCGGATCGCTATGAGACGTCATAGGGTGGTTGGACTACCTCTGATGAAGAAACCTATCGAGATTGACAATGATCCGAAATCCAAGAGGCCGCCAGCCACTCGTGGCCATCTTGAAAACTGGTTTCCAGATGATAACTCCGTTACCGTTTATCGGATCGCTTTGAACCTTCATAGAGTGGTTGGACTAGGTGTGAGGAAGAAACCTATCAAAATCGACAATGATCCGAAATCCAAGATGGCCGCCAGCCACCGGTGGCCATCTTGAAAACTGGTTTCCAGATGATAACTCCGTTATCGTTTATCGGATCGCTTTGAAATTTCATAGGGTGGTTCGACCACCTCTGAGGAAGAAACCTATCGAGATTGAGAATGATACAAACTCCAAGATGGTTGCCAGCCACTGGTGTCCATCTTGAAAATTGGTTTCCAAATGATAACTCCGTTACCATTTATCGGATCCCTTTGAAACCTCATAGGGTGGTTGGACTAGGTGTGGAGAAGGAACCTATCGAAACGGTTTGACCGACTTCAACCAAATTTGGCTGGGAAGATCCTATGCTGGTACCCTCCAGAAGATTTTTTCAGATTTTTGATTGGTCAATCATTTGACATTTGTCATACACAGCAACATCGTCCACCAAAATTGTAAAAAAATGTGCACCAGTTTGTTTGCTATTGGCATAGATAGAATATTGACATCAGAGTGGTAAGGGTTAAACCAGCCAAAGCTGTTTCTCGCAGTGGTGGTGTTAAGGAGTACCCATATTGCTTGACATGAGAAAGTAGTTTTTGAAGATTTATAACTAGAATGACTGGATCATTAAACGAGCCAGTGATTTCCTGTGTACATTTTCAAAAATAGCCTCTTGACCTGCAAATGGACATTCACTGAGCAACAATTTTGATTTTCTTGATCACTCTGGGCCATTAAAGGCTTAACCCTTTAACACTCATATAGGCCAAAACAGCTTTTGCAGTGGTCTTGAGAATTGTTCATTTGCAGACCAAAAGAAGACTATCTTTGAAAATTTACCACTGGAATGACTCGCTTGATAACGGAAGCCAGTCATTCCAGTGGTAAATTTTCAAAAATAGTCTTCTTTTCGTCTGCATATGGACATTTTCTATTTAAATTTTCTTGAATAAAATTGAGGGTTAAAGGGTTAAGCAGGATGCAATGGAATTTTAAAACACCCTAATCAAAAGTAACTTAAAATGTTCCCAAAACAAAAACAGGATTATATAGGTACAATTTTGTACACGATGTAAGAAATGCTCTGTTGAACATAATGAACCTTTCCATCCATTATATGACGTCATAATCAACTACGTGACAGTAAAATTAGTTACAAAATATTCAACAAATTACCTGTATGGTTTTCAAGAAATTGATAATTGCAGCATTCAGGGATTGATCGATCCCAACATGGCAAAGTGTGGGTGGAGCTTAACTAGGGATGGGCGGGGCATAGCTAAAACTGGAAAGGTCCATTGGATTGGAAAGGCAAGCAATGGCTTCCAATCAAATTAAGTTAAAGATATTCAACAATACATTTTATTTTATTTTGGAAACATGTTAAGTTACTTTTGAGCTGTATTATAACATATTTCACATTCATAGGGCAAGTCGTTTGCAGACAGACTGTTTCCATGGAATCAGCCACCACCAGAGGCTAAAGAGTAAGTGGCTATATACTCCTAAGATTTGTACACATATTTATTGTCTTATAATGGATATTTCCAGTTTATCCATCAATCATATTATGTCAATCAAGTACGTGACCTGTAGGATGACATAATCATTGAGGTCATGAATGACGTGGATAAATTCATCACGAACGCTTAATTGATGATGGACTAAGCATTGTTGTGCGAATTGTATATCTACTATTTAATAAACATTCTGTTGAATATTTTGAAACTAATTTCACTCGGCACTGTTTTTGCCATAGGCAGCTTACCCGTATAGTTTTCTGGAAATTGATATTCGGGAACTTCAGGGATCCATCGATCCCAACATGGGCAGAGTGTGGGTGGAGTTTAGCAAAAGATTGGTTAAGACTGGATTCTTCCATTGTTAGGATATTATCAGTGTTCAAGAAAATCGCAATACTGATGGAACTTTACCAAACTTAGCTTGCATATTGAATCTGCGTGTCAGAAATAACATAACGATTATTGGATCATGGTTATGGTGACCAAATGAAAATTGAGTTTCTAAGTCATGACTTATGATCCACTGACATAATATTCACCAGACTTGACTTATAGCTTGCCTTTGTGGATGAATAAAACTATTGGTTTTAGTAATAAAAATTTAAAACATTCAAGGTCTTGCTTAACCCAGTTCTTAAAATTGTGTTTCTGTGTAAGTTCTACTGAAGGAATCTGTACGGGATATGCGCTTGTGGACCTGAGAATTTTTTTTTATTATAGGTAATTCAATAGGGTCAAAGTTAAAAAATATTCAACAGCTTTGCTGTACATGTGGTTTGAAATTTAAACTCCGTTATTTCTAGTGTCAGAGTGTTAATATTGATATTTAACAGGTTGGATTTATCACCCTCTAGTGCAACAAGCCTGAGTGAAGGCTGCGTTGATACCACAGGACTGACCGGCGGAACTCGGTACTGGATCGGCAAAGATTATTGCAACTTCATCTATAAAGACCCAGATGTTCTGGACAAACCATTTGAGGGTAGGAAATCACGTTAATGGATCTTTCCAAGTTATCCATTCATCATATGATGTCATAATCAACTATGTGACATATAGGATGGCGTCAGAATCATGATGTCATGAGTGATTCGATATAGTCCGTCTTTCAAGAATGCAAAATAAATTTTGAAAATTGACCTGGAATAGCTCGCTCAATACCCAAGACAGGTATTTCAGTGGTAAATTTTCAAAAGAAGTTGTCTCTTTCCTGAAAATGGACATTTCTCTAGACCACTGTAATGTCGGTTTTGGTCAACTTGTATCGATCAATCCTCGAATGCCCTGACTATCAATTTCCAGAAAACTATACACGTTAGCTGTTTAATATTTTGTGACTAATTTGACTGGGTGCTTTGTTAGCTCACCTGGCCTGAAAGGCCAAGTGAGCTTATGTCGTGGCGACCATCCGTCGTGTGTCCATCCGTCATCCGTCCATCATCCGTCCATCCGTCCGTCAACTTTTACTTTAAAACAACTTCTTCTCAAGAACCACTGGGCTGATTTCAATTATATATGGCAGGAAGCATCCCTAGGGCATAGAGATTCAAGTTTGTTCAAACGAAGTCGATCGGCCAAAATTCAAGATAGCCGCCGGCCAAAATGGCCAATTTTTAGAAACACTAAAAAATCTCCGAAACTGCTGGAGGAATTGATACAAAACTCATAGCACATCATGTATTGCATCGGTAGACTGAAGTTTGTTCAAGGCAACCTGATTGGCCTATTTGCGTGGCGGCCATCTTGGATGACTTAGTTTTTGTGAAAATGACTTCTCCCGAACCACTGAAGGGATAGGTCTGAAATTTGGTAAATATGCTTAGGGACCAAGGTCCATTCAAGTTTGTTCAAGGGAATTTCGTACGTTAAAAAACGTGGCCGCCATCAAACCAATCAAAATTTAGCGTTTGTTGGTCATATTTGCTTTTTTGTATTTGATGTATTTTGATGGCGAAAATTGCTTTATATATGCTTACCAGTGTGGCGAGTTCAAATATGCCACTTTCGAGACTATCGGATAAACGGTTTGGCTGCCATCTTGGTTTGTTTTCCCGCCATAGGCTCCCATGGTAAATCAGTCAGCCCATAGTAAAGCAATGGGGAATTCTTTAAACGACTTCTTAAGAACTACTGGGCCAATTTCAATTATATTTTGGAGGAAGCATTGATAGGACATAGAGATCTAAGTTTGTTCAAACGAAGCAGATCGGTCAAAATCCAAGATGGCCGTCGGCCAAAATGGCTGATTTTTAGAAACACTAAAAAATCTTCTCCGAAACCGCTGGAGGAATTGATTCAAACCTCATAACACATCATCTGAGGAAATGGTAGACCCAACTTTGTTCAAGGCAACCTGATTGGCCGATTTGCTTGGCGGCCATCATGAATGACCTAGTTTTCGCGAAAACGACTTCTCCGAACCGTTGAAGGGATAGAGCTGAAATTTTGTAAATATGCTTAGGGACCATGCACCTTTCAAGTTTGTTCAAGGGAAGTTTGTTCGTTAAAAAACATGGCCGCCATCAACCAATCAAAATTCAGCGTTTCTTGGTCATATTGGCTTTTATGTATTTGATGTATTTTGACGGCGAAAATTGCTTTATATATCCTTATCAGTGTGGCGAGTTCAAATATGCCACTTTCGAGACTGTCGGATAAACGGTTTGGCTGCCATCTTGGTTTGTTTTCCCGCCCTAGGCTCCCATAGTAAAGCAATGGGCCCATAGTAAAGCAATAGGGAATTCTTTAATCGACTTCTTCAAGAACCACTGGGCCAATTTCAGTTATATTTGGGAGGAATCACTCATAGGGCATAGAGATCTAAGTTTGTTCAAATGAACCCGATTGGCCAATTTGGCTGGCGGCTATCTTGGATTTAGGCCGATTTTAGGAAACGTCTTTAAAAATCTTCTTCTCCGAAACCGCTTGGGGGATTGATGCAAACCTCATGAAATATGATTTATGGCAAGGGAACTTGATTTGTCAAATGGTTCGGCGGCCATCTTGGTTGACCTAGTTGTAGCGAAAATGACTTATTCTTCAGAAGCGCTGAAGGGATCAGGCCGAAATTTGGCAGATATGGTTAGGGCCTAAAGGCCATTAAAGTTTGTTCAAGAGAAGTTGATCTGTCAAAAAACATGGCCGCCGTGGGCCAATCAAAATATAGCATGTTTGGTGGCCATATTGGATTTTTTTATTTGATGGATTTTGAGGCGGAAATTGGTTTTATATGTGTTTTTGGGTATTCTGGTCTCAAATTTTCAGTTTTCGAAACTCCTTGGGCCTCTTGTTGCATATGGCAGCAACAGCGCCCAGTCAAATTAGTTTCAAAATATTCAACAGAATGGTTATTATGTAGTAAAGACTTACAATTCATACAACTGACGAACTATAATATGCCATTCATTACCTAATTTGATTGTGATGTAAGCCTACCTGTGACATAATTTACGACGACGTCAAATACTTTGCTAACAGATTGGATTCATCTAAATATTATGAATTCAATTGCTTTACTTACCGTCAAGGCGTTGTTATGAACCCTATTGTACAGGTTTGATCTTAGATCTATATGCCTGTACTAGTGTTTCAGCTCTTAAGGCATCGTTTCTTCAATTCTCCAGAAAGCTGCTCATGTCCCTTATTTATTTACAATATCAAATACCATCATATTTTACAGACTACATTGATCGTAGAGTAATGCAGCGTATGCCTTGGCATGACATAGCTTCTGTGGTGTATGGAAAGGCAGCACGCGATGTCGCTCGACATTTCATCGGTAGATGGAACTTCACAAAGGTAGGCTCAAGCCATGAACACATGTAAAACAAATTCAGAAATGTATGGTAGAACCAGGTACGACTGGATAGGAGTGGAATGACCCATCCTCCATGTCAAAATGGGAATCTTTAGACTGAAATGTGATACTTTCTAGGACCATATGTGTGTTAACCCACCCTGCACAGCTTTGTGAGGTGTGCAGCCAACTTTGCAGCCTCTTCCCCTATTTTTTTTCTCTATCATTTGTTTGGAACTCCTTTCATCCCATATTTCCAGAAGTCTGCTTACAAGATAGATGCAAATATAATATTGTATTATGTGATTGAGAGTAATTCACCTTTCCAGAGTATGGCGTCATACTCGGCTAAGCGACGTGTAGGATGACATCATAATCATTATGTCGTGTATGATTCTATTAGGCCCGTCTTTAACTCTTAATGGTCTGACACATTGTATGAATTGTGTCTACTATTTAATAAACATGCTATTGAATATTTTGAAACTAATTTGACTGAGCGCTGTATAGATTTCTGGAAATTGATTGTCAGGGATTTCAGAGATCGCTCGATCCCAACACGAGCGAGGTGTGGGTGGAGGTTAGCTAGGGATGGGCAAGGCATGGCTAAAAATGGAAAGGTCCATTACTACCTTATGATGCCTGTACTCCGGGCAAGGTGCAGGAGGTTGGGTGGAGCGGTTACAATAGTTTAAGGTGTAATAGTATCTAGTACACAAAAAGTGGGCGGGTAGTCAATATGCTTTAAGGCGCCTCTACACTGAAAAATTTAAAGAAGGGATTGAAATCAGAATCCATATGGCTTTAACTACATGTATATTTAATTTGCAATTATCAACACAGAAAAGCAATGCCAGGTATTGTGCAAGAGTATCAAGGACAGTGAAAGATGTGAACCGCCTGTATTCTGTGGAGGAACTATAGTCATAAGCCTGCGATGTGCCGCAGCCAGAGTTTCCTGGCTACTCAGTACTGCGTATGGCCAGCCATAGCACTGATTACAGCCTGACACTTTGTTTGCATTCTGTCAATCAAAGATTGGAACCAAACTTGCTGTATGGTGGCTCACTCCTCTGTCAAGGCCTGCCAATCTCCTGGTGGGTTGGACTG
This sequence comes from Chaetoderma sp. LZ-2023a, assembly GCA_034401795.1. Lineage (NCBI taxonomy): Eukaryota > Metazoa > Mollusca > Caudofoveata > Chaetodermatida > Chaetodermatidae > Chaetoderma > Chaetoderma sp. LZ-2023a. The sequence goes on along the minus strand of CM067374.1, from coordinate 83,660,174 downwards.
GTCCAGCAGAAATGGTTGTCTGCAGATGGTCCCGCGCATGCTCAGTGGGATTTAAGACTGGAGACCAAGCTAGTCACGCCATTCACTTGATCCCCTAAGTTTCGAGGTAGAGGTTAACCACCCTTGCTCTGTGTCGTTGTGCATTTTTGTCCATCAAAATGAACTCTTGCCCTATTACACAAGCATATGGCTGTACAAAGAGATAGAGAACTTCGTCCATATACCTCACACCAGTCACAGAGCAATTCACCTTTCCAGAGTGTCCACCTATCATATGACATCATAATCAACTATGTGATATGTAGAATGACATCATAATGAATGATGTCATGAATGATGTCTATAAGTATGTCATGAACGCATATTTGAAGACGGTCTCTGCATTTTTGTGCAAATTGTATGTCTTACTATTTAATAAATATTTTGAATATTTTAAAACTAATTTGACTGGACGCTGTTGCTGCCATAGGCTGAATGCTGTTGTGATCTTAGACCGTATTTTCACTAGAGAGTTAATCCGGAATAACACCATACGTCAGTATGGCGTTGTTCAGTGTTAAGTCTCTAGTGAGAACACGGCGTTAGACAATTGAACACCATGCAGTTTAATACAGTTTGGCTCACTTAACATGTTTCCAAAACAAAGTAAAATGGACTGCCTGAGGCAACAATGGCTTCCAATCAAATTAAGTCTAAAATATTCAACAGAACATTTGTTACATCGTGTTCAAAGTTGTACTAACTATCATGTTTCTGGTGTTTTTTTGGAAACATGTTAACTTATTTATTAGCTGCGCTGTATCTGGGAATTCAATTTAGGAATCTGAAATTTCGGTAATTTATTGATAAAAATGAAAATTCAAAAGATTAATTCTTACATCAGTAGAAGAAAAGCTGGTGTTGTCCGGAATCAACGTTGTTGTTTCCGATTACTGTATCGGAAGGAATGGAAATTAGAAAATTAAAATTTTCAGTGGTATAAGGATTAAGAGATCTGTTGGGAATTTGAGGAGAGTTCTTAAATTCATATTTGGAATCTAATTTTAGCTTAAATTCCTATTTGATATTTAATTTTATTTTAGTTGGAAAAAGCAAAGTATGATGCCAAATATCCGTTTTTGGTGCCAATGGCCTATGATAACATTCCAGTACCTTTGGACATCAAGAAGATCATGTACAACGTGAAGGTTCAGGTGAGTTAAAGCTGGACTGTCATGTTAGAATATTTAACTGTCTGCCTGCTGAAAATCTGCAGACTACGTTTTGCATAGGGATTAGCTCTAGATATGCTGAATATTTTGAAAACAAATGGACTGAAAGTTGTTGGTGTCTTAACCACCAACAACTTTCAGCCAAATTGTTTTCAAAATATTCAACAGGTCCTGAGTTATTGCCCATTGAATTTATTAGACAGTTAATACAGAATAATACCGGCATTATAATGGTAATTCTAGCCAGATGTTAGATGTTTGACTGTAATTCTAGCCAATCACCACTGGAAGCTGGAGTTACATGCCCACCTCTAGAAAAGAGGTCATAGTTTGAGGTTTCATTTGGGAACTTTTCTTGTCCCACCCTAAATTGGTATTACTGTGCTGTGCACTCAATTTATCTTTGAAGATTGATCTCAGCAAGATGACACGTCTCTCATGTAACTGCGGCTTCCAGTGGTAATTGGCTAGAATTAGAGTCAAACATCTAACTTCCACTTTCAGGCAAGTTTTCGTTTAACTAATAAATTATGAATTCAGATCTGTAACTTAATGGTAACATACAAATTTAAATAGTTGCTCATTGAATGTCCATTAGCAGGCCAAGAAAAAAGTATTTTTGGCAAGTTAGCAATGGAATGACTACCACGGTCATTGAACCAGGCATTCCAGTGTAAAATTTAGAAAAAAATAGTCTTCTTTTGTCCTGTAAATGGTGATTCCTCACGACCACCACAGATGCGTTGTCTGACTTGACTATTAAATGGTTAAACATTACATTTGGTAAATTGATTAGTGTTCCGCTTTCTGGCCTGAAAAAGTTAATTTTCCAGGTTTTGTGGTCAACTTTTCCTGTTCTTTTCCATTTCCAGGTGCTACGCAGTAGCGGACAGTGGTCAGCTGGTATTTCTAATACAGAAAGTTCCATCCACAGTGCCTACCTTAGTTCCATCACCAATGCAAAGTACTTCATATACATCGAGGTAGGGATTATGATTAGAATTCTAGGAATGGTTAGAAATAAGGTGGAATAGAATCTTTGAAGCTATAAAATTACCTGTTTATTTGAGCTAAGAATATTCTATAATACTGGAGCTTTCCATTTTTAGCTATGCCTCGACCATCTCTAGCTAAGCTCTACCCACACCTCGCTCGTGTTGGGATCGATCGATCTCTGAAGTCTGATTATCAATTTCCAGAAAAGTATAAAGGTAAGCTGGTAAATATTTTGAAACTAATTTGAATGGGTGCTGTTGCTGTCAATGGCAGCAACAGCGCCCAGTCAAATTAGTTTCTAAATATTTGACAGAATGGCTATTAAATAGTAAATACATGATTCGTACAACATATAGGACTATTAAGAGCTAAAGACGGACCAAATAGAATCATTATGACGTAATGATTATGATGTCATCCTACACGCCACTTAGCTGATTATGACGTCAGATTGATAGATGTATACTCTGGAAAGGTGAATTGTGGTGTTCGCATATGTGCTAAAAGAGGGATCCATTTTAGCTATGTCCTGCCCATTTCTAGCTAAGCCCTACACACTGTGCATTCATTTGTATAGATTTTAACATTTTTAATGCTGAATAAACCTTTCCCACATTAGTGTATTTTGGGAAAATACCTTTCCAGAATGCATTGAATGCATTGAGCATATGACTTCTGGCTGGTAATGGCAATAGCCGACGCACAAACAGCATTACTTTACTATTGGATTCCAGTACAACGCACTTTAAGCAGTTTGTATGAAGCACTAATTTCATAATGTTATTGAAGTCATACATCATTGGAAAGCTAAGCCAAATTTTTATACGTTTCTGTATTCGTTTTTATTGTTTTGTTAAATTTAATAAAGTTGATTATGATTTTAAAATAGGCCCTATTGTCCACTTGATTTAATGAATCGATGCATAATGGTGTATTTTATATATGCAAATAACCCACCGAAAATTCTGTAAAAATAAAAAATATAATACATTAATGTTTAGACAATTTAATGCGCTTTCCAATGATGTATGACTTAAATAATATAGTGGTTTTAGTTTATCATAGGAACGGTTTAAATTGTGATGTATTTTGGTGTAATAGTAACTCAATGCTGGTCAGCTGCTTGTTGGCGGCGTTACCAGCCAGCAGTTTGGCTATGAGCATTGATTTAGGGGAGTCCCAGCGTAATGACATCCATGTGGGAAAGATGTATTCTAGGGGTGTGCTCGTTGCTCACGATTTCTGATACGATTTCTGATTTTATCAATTTTTCAACCTATGATACGATATCGATAATTTATTTGGTGATCGTGAAAAGAAAAATTCAATGATGCCATACTTCGTTGACTAGCTAATTTCTAATGCACCAACAGTATTTATTTCATCCTCGTAGGTTTAACTGATATTAAATGAATTTACTGTTACTTAATTCCAAGTGTCAGTGTTATTTATCTAAAGCACCTCAATTTTAGCAAGCCATATATATCAAAAAGATCGCTAGCATTGATTGTTGCAAGATATTTATTTTTGCACAATGTTCTAGATGCTCTCATCTAGTTATGCTCCTCTTATATTTTGATTGGCTAGTACGATGCACTTAATCACAAAGTATAGTAAACTCTTCTATCGGGAATGAAAATTATAGAAAAAATAACACACTGGCACAATTGTGCATGATTGTGCACATGTTCACAGTTTTATAGCTCCTTTTCTTACATTTTCATTGGCTAGTATGTGAAGTTAGTCAATGCGAACCTAGTTTTCTCTTCATAGCAGAAATTTAGATCGTAGCATAGGCCATACTCAAGTAAGGCGAGAGTGATGATCTAAACTCATCCTTAGCCTATCATCATATGATTTATATCTTTTGCGACAACATTTTATGTCAAATCTTGGACTAATTTTCATGTAATAAACGATGTTTATTAAAGCATAAGCAATTTTTAGGCGGCATATTTAATAATTTCACTCCTACGATGATCGTTATGAGGTATACATTAAGCATATTCATAAGGCAGCAAGAATCTATAATGTGTTAAATTTTCGTGTCATTGTCTATATTTTTAAAACAAATTTAGAGAATCGATTTCAACTTTTTCTCAAAATATAGGCAGGTCTGACGATATTGTGATATCGTTTTCACTTGCAAAACGATATCGTGAGGAGCTTGACCATTTTGAGCACAGCTTTAGTGTATTCCAAGAATCCAAATTTCAAGGTAATTATATATGTAAGCTATTGAATATTCTCAAGCTAATATGACTGGAATCTGTTGCTGCCTATGGCAACAGCTACCAGTCAAATTAGTTTCAAGTTGTCTAACAGAAATTAGGTTGTACATTCTCCAAAGACACTTTTCGTGGGAGACCATAATCCTTTCATGACAGACCTACGTCATTTTGACTGGGAGGTCAGATAAGAAGTGACGAATTTTGATAATGGCCCTGTTAGGTACATGCTTTGTGCATGTTGGTATCGATTTATGTACTTTGACCCCTGAATCCCAATTTCAAGGTACCTACCTATACGGGTAAGCTGGTGAATATTTTGATACTAATGGGACAGGGTGCACTTGCTGCCATTAACAGCGTCTGACAAATTAGTTTCAAAATTTTCAAGAAAAATGTTATTAAATAATAAATCCAACAAAGACATAGAATTCGTACACTTGATGGACTATTCCAGCTTCATGAGAGTGTATTCTCTGTCAATTATGATTGTGATATGAGCCTACATGTGACATAATTGATTAGGAGGTGATGTACTTGTAACAGCTGGGCAGCTCCAAAGGCAGGGCTGAGTTCAGGAGCGCAAATGTTTGGTGAATGTTCACCTATTTAATATGTTCGCTGTTCGTGGCGAACTATATTCGCCTTCCTGAACAAGTTGTCATGCATATCTTCGACGAGCATTCTTTTGCGACGTCACATGATAGTTACGAGACATAACTTTTTGTCAGATGCGATATATTGTGATGTCATATTTATTACGTCATAATGAATATCAGGGTCTCGGAAACAATCCACAAGCATAAACATATTGGGTGACATCTGACATAATACTACGCTCGGTAAGAACGCATTGGTATGCATTATTTATGGTTAAATTGGCACTCAGTGTGGCTGAATTGACGATGCTGTATGTTTTGCCACCATCTTGGTTTTCACGGCAAATCATGGCGAGCCTCCTATAAAGTTGTTCGCCTCGTCACAAAACGTTCGCCACAAACGTTCTGCGAACAGCCCGTTCAGGATGGCGAAAGTACCACATGATTTAACCATTACTCGGCGAACGGAAAATATTTGGGCTCCTGAACTGACCCCAGCTCTAGACAAACTCGATACCTGCCACCGCAAACACCTACTCACCATCACTGGACACAGATGGCCAGACAGCATAATTTCTAATGACGTACTATACAAGATGTTGCCGCTCTCTGTCAAAGTCGCCCAGCAAAGATGGTCCATGTTTGGCCATGTGCTAAGGATGCCAGAAGACACACCAGCACAGAGAGCCTTGGAATTTGCCCTACTCGGAGCCAACAAATACAAGACCAGGAGAGGAGTCATTGCATAAATCTGCTACGCCTACTATGAGGTGACCTCAAGAAAGCAGGACTCTGTACACTCGAGTCAACAATGGACATGAGGAAGCTAAGGATTTCGGCTGAGGACAAGACACTGTGGGCAAAAGCGAAGAAGGACTGATTGTAGCTGTAGAATATTTCTACTACTACAGCCGCAGAATACAGTAATCATACATACTTGAGCGACAGATCAGACTCATCCATTACGTCATATGGTTGATGATTCCCTCCAGCAGAAGCTAGTGTCTATGAGCACTCCCCGTGTGATTGTTCTCTCTGTCATTTATTGGTAGGTGGGTGGGGAGAGGCCCATAAGGAATAGAATTTTTTTAGTTCATTCCTGTGTCTGGATTAGGTTTTCAGGGCATATCTTTAGAATGCTGGTGTGAATGATGGGTTCCGATCTGTCACTCAAGTACCTGATGTCATAATCAAAATATGTCACCTGTTAGCTTATGTTACAAAAAAATGAAGTAACGTCAGTTTCAAAATATTCAACAGCTTACGTGTATTGTTAGCTCACCTGGCCTGAAAGGCCAAGTGAGCTTATGCCATTTGCGACCGTCCGTTGTCCGTCCGTCGTCCGTCAACTCTTTCTTTAAACGACTTCTTGTCAAGAACCGCTGGGCCAATTTCAGTTATATTTGGCAGGAAGCATCCCTAGGGCATAGAGATTCAGTTTGTTCAAACGAAGCCTATCGGCCGAAATTCAAGATGGCCGCCGGCAAAATGGCCGATTTTTATAAACACTTTAAAAAATCTCCGAAACCGCTGGAGGAATTGATTCAAAACTCAAAACACATCATCTATTGCAACGGTAGACCTAGGTTTGTTCAAGGCAACCTAATTGGCCGATTTGCCTGGTGGCCATCTTGGATGACCTAGTTCTCGAAAACACCTCCCGAACTGCTGAAGGGATGGACCTGAAATTTGGTAAATATGCTTAGGGACCAAGGTCCATTCAAGTTTGTTCAAGGGAAGTTCGTACGTTAAAAAACATGACCGCCTTCAACCTATCAAAATTTAGTGTTTGTTGGTCATATTGGCTTTTTGTATTTGATGTATTTTGATGGTGAAAATTGCTTTATATATGCTTATCAGTGTGGCGAGTTCAAATATGCCACTTTCGAGACTGTCGGATACACGGTTTTCCTGCCATCTTGGTTTGTTTTCCCACCATGGTCTCCCATAGTAAAGCAATGGGCCCATAGTAAAGCAATGGGGAATTCTTTAAACGACTTCTTCTCAAGAACCACTGGGCCGATTTCAATTATATTGGGGAGGAAGCATTCATATGGCATAGAGATCTAAGTTTGTTCAAACGATGCGGATCGGTCAAAATCCAAGATGGCCGCTGGGCAAAATGGCCGATTTTTAGAAACACTTTGTTCAAAGTTATTTTGTACGTTAAAAAACATAGACGGCATCAACCAATCAAAATTTATCATTTGTTGGTCATATTGTTTTTTTTTGTATTTGATGTATTTTAATGGCGAAAATTGCTCTATATATGCTTATCTGGGTGGCGAGTTCAAATATGGCACTTTCGAGACTGTCGGATAAATGGTTTGGCTACCATCTTGGTTTGTTTTCCCACCATAGGCTCCCATAGTAAAGCAATGGGGAATTCTTTATACAAGTTCTCAAGAACCACTGCGCCGATTTCAATTATATTTGGCAGGAACAATCCTTAGGGCATAGATATTCAAGTTTGTTCAAATGAATCCGGTCGGACAATTTTGGCGGCGGCCATCTTGTATGTTGGCCGATTTTTAGAAAACTCATTAAATATTATCTAGGGCAACAGCTGAAACAAGTTTGTTCAAGAGAACTTGATTGGCCAAATAGTTTGGCGGCCATCTTGGATGACCTAGTTATTTCGAAAATGACTTCTCCAGAACCGCTGGAAGGATCAGGCTGAAATTTGGGAGATTTGATTAGGGCCTGAGGGCCACGTTGATCCATCAAAAAATATGGCTGCCGTGGCCCAATCAAAATGTAGCATGTTTGGTGGCCATATTTAATTTCATTATTTTGACGAATTTTGAAGCCAAAATTGGTTTTATATATGTGTTTTGGCATTCCGATTTCAGATTTGCCATTTTCGAAACTGTCGGATAAACGTTTTAGCGGCAATCATGGATCATTTTCCAACTAGAAACTCCCATGTACTAAATAAAGCAATAGGAAATTTCAAGTGTATTTGGCAGAAAACATACTTAGGGCATGGAGATACACGTTTGTTCAAATAAAGCTGGTCTGTAATTTGCCTGGCGGCCATCCTGGATTTTTGAAATGCCTTTAAATTCTTCTTTTCCGAATCCGCATGGGGGATTGATTCAAAACTCATGAGAGGTTATTTACGGAAACAGCTGAATCCAGTTTGTTCAATGGAACTTGATTGCCTAATGCTTCAGCAGTCATCTTGGATGACCTGGTTTTCATGAAAACAACTTCGTATCCAGAATCGCTGAATGGATTGGGCCGAAATATGATAAGGGACTAAGGTCCGTTAAGTTTTGTTCAAAAGTAGTTGATACATAAAGAAACATGGCTTCTGTTTTCTTGTTATAATTCTGCTCAACTCTGTAGGGTTCTACTTATTGTTGATGGCCTTTCTGGTTGAAATGCCTATGATGCAGGTAAGCGATACAGGCCCCTTGGGCCTCTTGTTACCTTGAAATTTGAATTTTTGGAAAGCAAGGTTCAAATGCTTAGAAAAAGTGGATGGAGCATACCTAAACATGGATGGAGCATAGCTAGAAATGAGAGGGGCATAGCTAGACATTGGCGAGGTATAGCTAGAAATGGGTGAGGCATAGCTAGAAAAGGTTACGTTTAAATTTCATGCATGCAATATCTCGTCTCAAAACTTCCCTGGAGATTGTGCGGTAACAATATCAATGCATATTCAAAGTTATTTTCCATTTTAAATTTAAGATGTGTAACTGGATTACTTTAACCCTTTAATGGTCATGCCAGCCAAAACCAGCCTCTATTATGGTCTTGTGAAATGCCCATTTACATGTCAAGAGAATACAGTTTTAAAAAATTTACCACTGGAATGACTGGCTCGATAACCGAGCCAGTCATTCCAGTGATAAATTTTCACAAATTGTATTTTCTTGACCTATAAATGGGCATTCAAAAGGCAGATATTAAAATTTTCTTGACAAAATTTGACCATTAAAGGGTTAATACATATGTATTTCAGATATTTGACTAATACTGGCTCTTACTAAATAATTGCCCACTCTTTATGATGAGTCGCTAAACAGCATTAGTGTTTATAATTAGATAAGTGTATTTGTTTGGTTTTCAATTCTCTACGAAGAAGATTGCTCTCCAATTTTCATTGTTCAATTGCTTTCACTGAAGATACTTGACCAATCAAATTGTATGACATCTTCTCGAAGTAAAATGTGAATAGTATGGTCAAAATCTCGTGTTCCATGACCAACCTCTGGCAAATAAAATTTTATGGCTGATTTTGATGGTTTAAGGTAGTTGTTACAAAATAAACTCCCATGGCGGTCTGGAAAACCTGGGAAGAATGTGGTAGGGCATGAAATCCAAAATGGCCACCAGTCACCAATTGATGAATTTACATTTTCAACCAAACATTCTGGAAAACTCAAAATCAATTCTTTTTCCACTAATTCGAGGGTAAGCAATCAATTTCCGAGGTTATTTTTGTGATTAGAGGTCTACTTGTTAATGAAATCCAAGATGGCCGCCATCAGAGTGATCAAAATGCAACATATATAGCTATCTTGAGAATAAACACTGAAAATACTGTACTCCAGCGATTTCTCCAGAGCCGCTGTACGGATCAGGCCGAAATTTGGGAGATATGATTAGGGACTAACGCCCATTAAAGTTTCTTCTAGGGAAGTTTCACATCAACATGAGTTACCGTATTTCGCTTAATAGTAGCCTAGGCTTCTATTAGGACATCTCTGAGAAAGGGGGTGGGCTTATATTACAGAGTTTTCCCAAAAAAGTTTTCTAAAATTGATACCACGGAAATTCAACGTATTTTCTCCCGAAAAAGTTCCCACCGCGTACGTTTAATGTATACCTTAAAACATCACCGGGGAAAAAATACAAATAACGTGATTCGCCTCCAATTGAAGAGTTTATTTTAGAGCGAGTACTCGGATATAAATATTCTGGAATCGGGGACTCAGAACTCGGGAATATCTATATATTGTCATTGCGCGATAGGAACTGAGTATTATCCTGATCTTAAAAAATGGGTACCCGTTTGATAAACTCACGTTAGCGTATAATATCTCGCGAGAACATGATGCCTTCCATCTCAAGAACCGCTGGCTCGCCAACTTAAGAAGCCGGCTATATTGTTGTTCGTAATAATTCAATTTGGATCATTTAATGTTGATCGGCGTTACAAAATTGATGCATATTTTCTCCCGTGCTTGTTGTTTGGTTCATAAATTTGGTCTTAAAATATATTTATAAGGAAGGTATTTAATCACGCCAAGACTGTTTTACGCGCATTTTGACTACAAAAGTATGGAATAAACTTTATTATATCTTGAACATACGTGACCTACTACTAGTATTAATCTAATAGACGGTTGAGATTTACAAAGGCGAGGCCTGTATTGACTGCTAGAGGGGCCGGGAATGTATTAGGGCAGAGATCGGTCTGAAGTTGACACACCCTGTGACACGATTGTTATTATTATACATGCTATTCTTACAAATTTGCTTTTAAGAAACATTTTCCTATACAGTCTGCTGAGTTAGGGGGTGGGCTTCTAATACAGAGTTTTGCCGTTTTGAAACTTCTAAGAAATCATTGGAGCTCATATGTCAAAGTTAGGGGGTGGCCTTCTATTAGAGTATATGCTACTATTAAGCGGAATACGGTACATTTTATTTTCTATTATACTTGCATTTCTATAATCACTAGTTAATTGGATTAATTCCATATTTGTTTGCCTTTGCTAACAATTAATCTGAAGTTGATACGTAAAAAACATGGCCTTAGTGGAATAATCAAAACGAACGAATTGGGCCGATATTTGGGAGATATGATTAGGGATTAAGGGCCATTAAAGTTTGTTCAAAGGAAATTGATATGTCCAAAAACATGGCCACCATGGACCAATCAAAATGTAGTGTGTTTGGCAGCCATATTGGATTCTTTTATTTGATGCATTTTGATGCCAAAATTGTTTTTTATATGTTGTTAGCTCACCGAATGAGCTTATGCCATGGCAACCATCTGTCTGTCCATCCGGCAGTCGTCCATCTGCCAACTTTTGATTAAAAACACTGCTCCTCATTAACCGCTTGGCGGATTACAACCTAATTTGGTTTGAAGGCCCCTAGGCGGTAGGCATCAAAACATGTGTACAGAATTTTGATTTGTCAATTTTTTTGCCGCCCATCTTGAAATTTCCCAAAAATGGCGGGAAATCGTTTAAAACGCTACTCCTCATTGACTGCTTGGGCAATTTCAACTGGACTTAGCTGGGAAGATAGTACGCTGTTATAGTTCAGAACATGTATACAGAATTTTGATTGGTAAATTTTTCCAGTGGCCATCTTGGAGGGTCTGAAAATTTTTGCAAATCACTTAAAAAGCCTATTCCTCAACCACTTAGCCAATTTCAATTAAACTCAGACGGAAGAACCCTAGTGTAGGATGCTTCAGAAATTGTATACAGAATTTTGTGGGGTCCATATTTTCGACCACCATCTTGAAATTTCCGACAAATGGCTTGAAATCATTTAAAACGCTAATCCTCATTAACGGCATGGGCAATGTCAACCAGACTTAGCTGGGAGGTTAGTATGCTGGTACGGTTCAGAATGTGTATACATAATTTTGATAGGTCAATTTTTCTGCCACCCAGCTTGGATTTTCTGGAAATCAGTTAAAGGCCTATTCTATAACCGCTTGGCCGATTTCAATCAAACTCAAAATGGAAGAACAATAGTGTAGTATGCTTCAGAACTTGTTTACAGAATTTTTGATTGGTCCATTTTTTCAGGAGGCCGTCTTGGTTATTCTGAAAATTTCTGTAAATCAGTTAAAAGGCTACACCTCATTAACCGCTTGAACGAGTGCAAGCAAACTCAGTTGGAAGGATCCTAAAGTGTTATGCTTCAGAGCTTGTATACAGAATTTTGATTGGTCAATTTGTTCGTGGATTTTCTGAAAAAAATGGCTGAAAATTGTTTAAAGCGCCACTCCTCATTAACTGCTTGGGCGATTTCAACCAGACTTGGCTGGAAGTATACTAGGCTGGTCAGTTTCAGAACATGTATACAGAATTTTGATTGGTCAATTTTTTCAGGAGGCCGTCTTGGATTTTCTGAAAATTTCTGTAAATCAGTTAAAAGGCTACACCTCATTAATTGCTTGAACTAGTTCAAGCAAACTCAGTTGGAATGATTCTAAAGTGTTATGCTTCAGAGCTTGTATACAGAATTTTGATTGGTCAATCTGTTGGTGGATTTTCTGTAAAAATGGCTGAAAATCGTTTAAAGTGCCACTCCTCATTAACTGCTTGGGCGATTTTAACCAGACTGGCTGGAACGAGCCTAGGGCGGTAAGCTTCAGAACTTGTGGACAGAATTTTGATTGGCCAATTTTTCCTGTGACCATCTTGGATTTTCTGAACATTTTGGGAAATCAGTTAAACGCCTACTTCTCATTAACCTCTTGGCCGATTACAACCAAACTCGGCTGAAAAAACCTTTGGCCGGTACGCTTCAGAACATGTATACAAGATTTTGAGGCCTTGATTTTGATGATGGCCATCTTAAAATGGAAATTTTTAGCTCACCTGGCCTGAAAGGCTAAGTGAGCTTATGTCGTGGCGACCGTCCGTCGTGTGTCCATCATCCGTCCATCATCTGTCGTCCGTCAACTTTTCCTTTAAACGACTTCTTCTCAAGAACCGCTGTCCAATTCCAATTATGTTTGGCAGGAAGCATCCTTAGGGCATAGTCGTCCAAGTTTGTTCAAATGAAGCCGATCGGCCAGTTAGGCCGGTGGCCATCTTGTATTTTGGCCGATCTTTAGAAATGCCTATAAAAATCTCCGAAACCGCTTTAGGGATTGAAGGAAACATCATGAAATATGATCTAGGGCAAGAGCTCAACCAAGTTTGTTCAAGGGAACTTAATTGGTCAAATAGTTCGGTGGCCATCATGGTTGACCTAGTTTTAGCGAAAATAACTTCTCCAGAACCGCTGAAGGGATCAGGCCGAAATTTGGCAGATATGATTAGGGACTAAGGGTCATTAAAGTTTGTTCAAGAGAAGTTTATCCAACAAAAAACATGGCCGCTGTGGGCCAATCAAAATATAGCATGTTTGGCGGCTATATTGGATTTTTTTTGTTTGATGGATTTTGAGGCTGAAATTGGTTTTATATAGGTTTTTGGGTATTCTGATCTCAAATTTGCAATTTTCGAAACTGTCAGATAAACGGTTTGGCGGCCATCTTGGATCAATTTCCAGCCAAAAGCTCCCATACTAAAGCAATGGGAAATTAAAAATATCTTCTCCACAACTAGTGGGCTGATTTCAATTATATTTGGCATGAAGCATCCTTAAGGCATATAGATTCAAGTTTGTTCAAACGAACCCCATCGGCCAATTTGTCCAGCGACCATCTTGGATTTCGGCCGATTTTGAGAAATGTCTTTAAAAATTTCTTCTCCCAAACCATTTGAGGGATCGATTCAGAACTTACGAAATATGATCTAGGGTAAGAGCTGAATCAAATTTGTTCAAGGGACCGTGATTGGCCAAATGGTTCAGCGGCCCTCTTGGATGACCTAGTTTTCACAAAAACGACTTCTTCCCAAGAACCGCTGAAGCGATCTGGCTTTGTGATATATTATTAGGGACTAAGGGCCATTAAAGTTTGTTCAAGAGAAGTTGATCCATAAAAAAAGGCCGCTATGGCCCTATCAATATATAACGTGTTTGACGGCCATATTGTATTTTTTTATTTGATTGATTTTGAGGCAAAAATTGGTTTTATGTATTTTTTGTGTGTATTGTGATTTCAAATTTGCCATTTTCGAGACTGTCGGATGAACGGTTTAACGGCCAACTTGGATCATTTACCCACTAAAATCTCCCATACTCAAGCAATGGGAAATTTAAAATGTATTTTCGCGACATCTTGGATTTTGGTCGATTTTTAGAAACGTCTTTGAAGATCTTCTCCAAAACCGTTTGGGGGATCAATTCAAAACACATGAAATATCTGGGACAAGAGCTGCACCAAGTTTGTTCAAGGGAACTTGATTGGCCAAATGGTTTGGCGGCTATCTTGGATAACCTATTTTTTGCCAAAGCAACTTCAGAACCACTGAGCGGATTAGGCCGAAATTTGGGAGATATGATTAGGGTCTAAGGGCCATTAAAGTTTGTCCATGGAAAGTTGATACGCAAAAAAAATTTGGCCACTGGATCAATCAAATTTTTTTTTTTAAATTGCTGAAAAAAAATCTTGCCAAACTTGGCTAAACCCTCTACACAGAAATTAGATTGGTAAATTTGGCCAGTTGTCATCTCGTTTTGTTCGGTTGTACCAGTGGCCAAATAATCTTGGGCCTCTTGTTTCCAAACATATTCTACCAAGTGAAACAAGGTTATGATCGAAGTCTGAATTACATTCTCTCTGAAATATTCTTTTTTGTTTTGTCTTCTCTGTATTGTTATATGATATCTCTTGTTTCAGAACCAGTTTTTCATCTCATTGATCGATCATCCGACCGTGAGTAACCAAATTGCTGAGACTCTGTGTGAGCGCATCATCAGAGCACATAGGTAATTAGAGACATTAGTATATTATCAAGATTAACCCTTTAATGGTCAGATTTGGTCAAGAAAATCTAAATATTTCCTTATTCAATGTCCGTTTGCAGGCCAAGAGTAGACTATTGTTGAAAATTTACCAGTGAAATGACTGGCTTGTTTATTGAGCCAGACGTTTCAGTGGTAAATTTTCAAAGATAGTCTATTCTTGGCCTGCAAATGGTCATTCCTTAAGAGCGCTGCAGAGGCCTGTTTGGGTCGGCTTGACCATTAACAATTTTATCAGTATTATGATGGGATGGATGACCGAAACAGTCATTACAATGATAAATTTTGTAAAATAGACTGCTCGTGGGCTACAATTGTGCATTCAATTAGCAAATATGTGGATTTTCCTGACCAAATTTGTCTATTAAAGGGTTAATTATAATGTTTATTTTGATCAATAAAATACTATAAAATACAGGCCATAAAAAAACAAATCTTGCTTTAAATTTATCACACATGCGCCACCTGGGATTTAGCCTATAGGCTTTTTCAATGATGACATGCTTCCTGGGTTACGTTGATTGTTAAGCCGAAAAAACCCCTATTTTGTTGGTCAACAATAAATGATCTTCTTTTCGTTCGCTGATCATACCTCCAGTCCTGTAAGTGACTATCGACATGATCATAAGCGTTAAGTGCGTGGATCCATCGTTTATTAGAGTGCGCCGTGCGGCCTGGAACCTCCGTCTTCAGCACTCGAGGTTTCTGTCAGGGTTACCTCACCCGTACCTCCTTTAGTCGCCTCTTACGACACGCAGAGGATATGGAAGGTGTATTCTAAGCCCCACCTACAGGGCAAAACAATAAATGATAATAAGCACACAATTCACCTTTCCAGGTTATCCCTCGATCATCTGATGTCATATGCTGTCATAATTAACTAAGTGATGTATATGATGACATCATAATCATTACATCATGAATGATTCGATATAGTCCGTCTTTAACGCTTAATAGTCTGACACGTTGTAGGAATTGTATATCTTTACTATTTCATAAACATTCTGTCGAATATTTTGAAACTAATTTGACTGGGTACTGTTGTTGCCATTGACAGCAACAGCACTCAGTCAAATTAGGTTCAAAATATTCAACAGGTTGCCTGTATAGTTTTCTGGAAATTGATAGTCAGGGAGGGGATCGATCAATCCCAACACTAGCGTGGTGTGAGTGGAGCTTATCTAGAGATGGCATAGCCAAAACTGGAAAGGTCCATTATTATGTAATGAAACAAAATACACATTTCCATCTCCTGGAACATGGCATGACCTCAGACTTAACAAGTCTGTATAGCTGATCTTAACCTTTTAACACTTATATCAGCCAAAAACGGCTTCTACAGAGGGATTGAGAAATGCCCATTTGCAGACCAAGAGAAGTAATAACCGAGCCAGTTGTTCCAGTGCTAAGCTTTCAAAAATAATCTCTTGGTCTGCAAATTGACATTTCCTTTGAAAAAATTGAATTTTCTTGAACAAATTCAAGTCTTAAAGGGTTAAAGGAGTCACTGGCATAACTTGAGGGATCTGATCTGTCACTCACATATATGATGTCATACTCAATTATGTCATGTAGGCTGACGTCACAATACATATAGTGACATATCTAGCTCTGTCATGAAGATTGAAAAGGCCATCAAGTGTACGAATTGTGCGTCTACTATTTAATAAACATTCTGTTGAATATTTTCAAGCTAGTTTGACTTACCTGTATAGTTACCTTGAAATTGGGATTCTGGGAATTCATAATTCAAAGTATATAAATCGATTCCAACATGCAGAATAATAGTGGGTGGATCAGAGCTATATATGGGCGTGTTATAGCTATATATGGGCGAGGCATGGCTATAAATGGGCGTGGCATAGCGATAAATTGGTGTGGCATAGCTAGAAATGGGCGTGGCATAGCTATAAATGGGTGTGGCATAGCTATAAATGGGTGTGGCATAGCTATAAATGGGCGTGGCATAGCTATAAATGGGTGTGGCATAGCTATAAATGGGCATGGCATAGCTATAAATGGGCATGGCATAGCTAGAAATGGGTGTGGCATAGCTAGAAATGGGCGTGGCATAGCTAGAAATGGGCGTGGCATAGCTATAAATGGGTGTGGCATAGCTAGAAATGGGCATGGCATGGCTAGAAATTGGTGTGGCATAGCTATAAATGGGTGTGGCATAGCTATAAATGGGCGTGGCATAGCTATAAATGGGCGTGGCATAGCTATAAATGGGAGTGGCATAGCTATAAATGGGTGTGGCATAGCTATAAATGGGCATGGCATAGCTATAAATGGGCGTGGCATAGCTAGAAATGGGCGTGGCATAGCTAGAAATGGGCGTGGCAAAGCTATAAATGGGCGTGGCATAGCTAGAAATGGGCATGGCATAGCTAGAAATGGGCGTGGCATAGCTAGAAATGGGCGTGGCATAGCTATAAATGGGCGTGGCATAGCTATAAATGGGTGTGGCATAGCTAGAAATGGGAGTGGCAAAGCTATAAATGGGCGTGGCATAGCTATAAATGGGCGTGGCATAGCTATAAATGGGCGTGGCATAGCTATAAATGGGCGTGGCATAGCTATAAATGGGCGTGGCATAGCTATAAATGGGCGTGGCATAGCTGTAAATGGGCGTGGCATAGCTATAAATGGGCGTGGCATAGCTAGAAATGGGCGTGGCATAGCTAGAAATGGGCGTGGCGTAGCTAGAAATGGGAGTGGCATAGCTATAAATCGGTGTGGCATAGCTATAAATGGGCGTGGCATAGCTATAAATGGGTGTGGCATAGCTATAAATGGGCGTGGCATAGCTATAAATGGGTGTGACATAGCTATAAATGGGTGTGGCATAGCTGTAAATGGGCGTGGCATAGCTAGAAACGGGCGTGGCATAGCTAGAAATGGGCGTGGCATAGCTAGAAATAGATCGCTTTATTTAATGTCAGTGATTAATCATTTAAGCCTGCAACTAATGGTTAATTCAGTGGTCTTGAGAAATATCCATTTGCACGCAAAGAGAAGAATATTCTGGAAAATTTTCTCACTAGAATGCTTGGCTCGATAACTGCGCCTGTCAATCCAGTGATAAAGTTTAAAAAATAATCTCTTGACACCTGCAAATGGTCATTCATAAAGCAGAAATTTTGATTTTCTTGAGATATATAATATATATATTAGGGGTGTGCATTTGGAGCAATACCACAACACGTGTACACGTTAGTTTTAGCGAATGTGTACACGTATTTGTCATTCTGCTGCACAAATGTAGAATTGATATAATGAAAATAAAATGACAATGCATTAATTCCCCCCCTCGCCACCCATACCCACCTTGGATCAACAGCGCCTCTAACCACTCAAAGTGCTACTCGTTTTCATTAACCGAATACTAAATATTACATTTGTGTGCTCAGTTAATATTTATTTGCAGATCAAGAGAAGACTATTTTGTAAAATTATCATTGGAATTTACAAAAAGAGCGTTTTGATGTCATTCAAATAAATGTTTCTGAAGACCACTAGATGATGTTTAGGCCGGCTTGGACATTTCAACGAAAATTAAAATCATTTGCATGCCAAGAGAAAACTATTTTTAAACATTACCACTGAAATGACTGGTTCAGTTACCGAGCCATTCATTGCAGTGGTAAATTTACAAAACTAATCTTTTTGTCTGCAAATGGAAATTCATGGAGACCAGTGCATGGGGCCGTTTAGGTCACCCTGATCATTATAGGGTTAAGTTGACACAAGAGGGCTAAAGCTTGTTTACCGGCTTTTGACAAAAATTTGTATTTGGTCCCTGTCCGGGACAGATCAACATCAGGTAACAGTGATTCACCCTTTGATGGTCGACAAGATTGGCTAAGAAAAATCAAAATCTGACAATACTGAATGTCAATTTGCGGGCAAAGGTAAGACAACTTTTTGAAAATTTACCACTGTGATGACTGGCTCGCTCGGTGAGTCAGTCATTGCAGCAATAAATTACAAAAAAAATCGTCTTCTCCCGACATGCAAATAGACTTTCAATATTGGCATATTCCTCAAGACCACTATAGAGACCATTTTGGTCGGCTTGGCCATTAATGAGTTGACCAAAGGCTGGTGGTGATCAGTCCACTGTGAGCTTAGATAAGTGCCACCCGTCACTGCATTCATAGTGATATCTGTGTTGATAAGATCATGTTTGAACAGGAATTCACACACGATGTTGGTTATTCAAAGGAATGTCTATGACCTGATGTCACCGCTACGTCTGGATAATTAGTTAACCACGTTGACTCTCATAGTTGTTCAAGAAAATTTGAATTTTGTCATAAAAATCCCCATGTGTAGACCAAGAGCTGATTGTTTTTGAAAATTTATTGTAGCGATGACTGGCTCGGTTATTGAGCCAGTCATTCCAGTGGTAAAATTTAAAAGACAAAACCTGTCTCCTCTTTGTCTGCAAATTAAAATTTTTTTCAAGACAGCTGTAGGAGCCTAGGTTTTTGGCATGCTTGAGTGTTAAAGGGTTATTTCAGAAATCTGACAGCATTGACAAATAGAGCATGGTGGTGAATTCTGAGAATTAATTTATCAAAAAATATAATTAATTTTTTTTTCTTTCACAAAAATAAAAATATTTTAAAAGAATTTTCCCTGTACACATTTACGGTTTTTGTAACCGTGTACATGTCACCTGAACGTGTTCATGTGTACTGTACATGTGTACACGCGCCCAGCCCTAATATATATATATATATATATATATATATATATATATATATATATATATATATATATATATATCAGCGCTCCCGAAACGGCTGTATTGTCTGGACATGTCCGGGAAACATTCTCAATGTCCGATAGCGTATAAGACCAGCTGGACATCTTGACAACTTTTTTTGCGATCGTGCCGAGCAAAAAATCAATATTTACCAGCAGAAATATCATCGAAGTCACGATACTTCCTTGTGTCAACCGACTCCTATCAACAAAAAAATCTTATCAAACGGGCAACCATTAAACAGATCAGATAGAATGCATAATACTCGATAACCATCACTTTATGATCATATATAGAGTAATTTCTGAGTTCCCGAGTCCAGTATATTAGGTCCGAATACTCGCTCTAGCTATTGATACTTTTTATACCCCACCAACAAATTTGGCAGGGTATTATGTAATGGCGCCGTCCGTCTGCCCGGGCGGGCGTGCGGGCGGGTAGCAGATTGGTTTCCACATTATAACTCTGTTACCATTTGTCGGATCGCATTGAAACGTCATGGAGTGGTTGGACCAGGACTGGGGAAGAAACCTATCGAAATTGACAACGATCAGAAATCCAAGATGGCCGCCAGCCACCGGTAGCCATCTTGAAAATTGGTTTCTGGATTATAACTCCGTTACCGTTTATCGGATCGCTTTGAAACTTCATAGAATGGTTGGACTTAGTCTGCGGAAGGAAGAAACCTATCGAAATCGATGCTGATCCAAAATCCAAGGTGACCGCCAGCCACAGGCGGCCATCTTGCAAATTGGTTTCCGGATGATAACTCTGTTACCGTTTATCGGATCGCTTTGAAACTTCATAGAGTGGTTGGACTAGGTCTGGGGAAGAAACCTATCAAGATTGACAATGATCCAAAATCCAACATGGCCGCCAGCCACCGGTGGCCATCTTGAAAATTGATAACTCCATTACCATTTATCGGATCACTTTTACACTTAGTAAGGATTACTGGTCTGAGGAAGAAATAAATATTTTCTGAGTTTGTCATCATGGCGGGGTATTATGCACCGTTTGCGGAGCTCTTGTTAATTTGTTAAGTTTAGGTCGCCACTCTAGTAGCTACTTGCGTATGTACTATTTATATAGGTTGTGAAAGTACATAATTTATAACGTGTTTAAATTTTCACCTATATAGAAGGACCGTGAAAAGCATGATAAATGTCCTTAGCTTACGTATCCTATCATTGCTAGCACCAAAGCGCTTATGTATGATTTTTTTTTATTGATATGGCAACAAACATAAGAACCCTACTCGGGTATGAATATATGAGTTTTGGCGCTGCTCGAGTCATGACCTAAACTCGTCATTATCTGATTATATTTTCACGACGCCATTTTATGTCAAATTGTGGATTAATTTTGATGTAATAAATGCTGGTTATTAGAGCGTAGGCAATATTTAGGCAGTGTCATTTAGTAATTTCACTACTGCAATGATGGATATGAGGTATACATTAAGCATAGGCATAATACCGCAATAGTTTCTATCGTGAAAATGTGTTCTAATTTCATGTTAATGTCTATTGCCGCTTACCGACTTAGCCATTTTAGGAAATCGATTTTTTTTCTTTGTGCAAATATAAAAATATACGTAATAGAAGTAGTGAAGATTTAAATTTAAATAATTTACAGCCTTATCCTATTAAAATCCGGGATTGGAAATATGCAATTTTTGGTAATTAATTTCAGGTACATTAGGTACCCCCCCAATCACCCAACCCCATGTCCGGCTGGTAAAAATGTGTTTGGGAAGCCTTGATATATATAGACACATTATTATTATTATTATTATTATTATTATTATTATTATTATTATTATTATTATTATTATGTGATTTATAACCTCAGAAATGGTGAGACATTTCGTGTCTATGTAATGATGCCGCTATTACCAGGAATCGAGGGAGAGTTTGGCACAGGGAAAGGGTTTGCTCTAAAAGCTATCACACATTGGAACTATGCATCTATCAGTAGAGGACCATATTCCTTGATGGAGCACCTACGAAAAGAAAGTAAGTGACATAATAGAAACTTATGTATTGGCTGTTTGATTATGCCATGCTGACAAAGTGACTCACTGGAAGTTATGTTTTAGTATATTCTTCTATTCATACTGTCTATTCTTCCATCCTTCTTTTGATTCTTCCTTCACCGTGCTAGCTGCACAATAATGCTAGTTTCTACTGAGCATCATCATGGCCCATTAACCTTGTGTGTTTGTGTGTGCATGCGTACCTTCGTGTGTGCGCGTGAGTGCGTGCGTTCATATATGCATATGTTGGCGGCCATCATGGATGAGTGAGTGAGTGGTGGTTTGGTGGGTGGGAGGGAGGGACGGAGGGAGGGAGGGAGGGAGGGTGGGTGGGTGGGTGGGTGGGTGGGTGGGTGGGTGGGTGGATGGGTGGGTGGGTGGGTGGGTGGGTGAGTGAGTGAGTGAGTGAGTGAAATGATAATTTATTGTGACTTAAGTCATTTGTTCCACTCAAACAAATTGCTAGGTAGATTTACCCTTTCCAGCCCTACAATCTATATCTGAGAAAGTGTTATTTGCTACTTTGTAAGATCAGACTAGGTAACTGAAATTACGATTAATGTTTAAATAATTAAGTAATTTATTGGTATTCTGTAGCTGTCCTGTATCTCTGGGATCTAAAAATAACAATCCTTTACCACTTTTAAGAGCAGTTCCATGAAAAAGTAAATTCTTTATGATGCATAGCATAGGCAGCAATGGCTTCCAGTTATATTAATTTCCAATGTATTCAACACCTTTCCTGTTTGTTTGCCATGAGATTGAGATACATGGAATTTATTGGTGAATGGGTTAAATCTTTTAACCCTTGTGAAGATTTGTCAAGAAAATGAAGTGATCTGATCTTTCACTCGGGTATATGCCATCATAGTCAATTACATCACACTCATTGTATTATACATCTGGCATGAAGCAGGAAAAGTATGCCAACTAAACGAATTGTATGTTTTTGACGAATTTACAAGCTAACTGACGTGTACAGTTAGGCTGTTGAATATTTTGAAAATAATTTAACTGGGAGCTGTTCCTGACATGGGCAGCAACAGCCCCAATTCAAATTAGTTTCAAAATACTCAATAGCTTGCCTGTATAGTTAACCTTTTTATGGTCAAAGAGGCCAAAATCGTCATTTGCAGTGATCTTGATGAATGTAGATTTGCAGGCCAAGAGAGGACTATTTTTGAAAATTCACCACTGAAGTGACTGGCTTGATAACTGAGGCAATCATTTCAATGTTATATTTTCAAATATGGTCTGCGTTTGACCTGCAAATGGACATTCATTGAGCAAATATTTAGAATTTCTTGACGAAAAATGACCATTAAAGGGTTAACTTAAAATTGGAATTCTGAGAATTCAGGATGCAAAGTTCCATACACACGCAAAACTTTATTGAGCATAGCTAGAACACGGCGGGGAATAGCTATTGCAAATTTGTTTAGTACATGTCCATTTGCGGGCCATGAAACTATCAGACATTGCAGTGGTATAAAATTAAAAATGTCATCTCTTGGCCAGTAAATGGGACAATTCTCAAGACCACTGCAGTGACCAGTTTGAGCCGCTTGACCATTAAATATGTGCTTGTTGTCTAAACATTTTCTTCACCTCTCCTGTGGTATCTTGTCACAGTACCAGATCCAACTCAGTACATCAGCTTTTACGGTGTAAGAAAACATGATGAGCTCCGAGGTGAGCCTGTAACTGAGTTGATCTACGTGCACAGCAAGATGCTTATCGTCGATGACGACACAGTTATTATCGGCTCCGCAAATATTAATGACCGAAGCATGATGGGTCATCGTGACAGTGAGGTAGCAGTCATTTACCAGGATAAGCACAAGTTTGAAGTCACATGGAATGGTGTCCTGCACAAAGCGGGATACTTTGCATCATCACTTAGACGGACAGTTTTCAGGTATATAGTTTTATTACCTCCCCTTGTAATTTGCAGCCACAACAGGACTTGTTTTTGCGTTTAATATATAGTTGTGTACAGTACTGCTCAGAAATAACTGAACATGTTTCCAAGACAAAATATAGCGTACCATTGAATATTTTGAACATAATTGCATTGGAATACATTGCTACCTGCCTAAGGCAGCAATGTCTTCCAATCCAGTTGTGTTCAAAATATGTAACAGAACAGTTCTTAATAACTAACATGTTTTTGTATTTCTTTTTGAAGCATGTTAACTTATTTATGGGTTATACAGTAATCATAATACCATCAATAGCATGGCCACTGATTACTGATTAATATTTGATACACCTTTTGGATATTATTTTTAAAACAATATGTAGGATATTTTTGTTTATTGATGTATCAAAGCAAATTGGTAAGCTATCGCTTTTGACTGTTTTCACTCTAATTGCCAAGCCAGTCAAAAATGGTTTCTGCAGTGGTTTTGAGAAATGTCCCTTTGCAGGCCAGGACATTCACTGAGTGCATATTTTAATTTTTTGGACAATCTTAACCATTGTGGTTGACATTTTAATGTTAGAAATATTAAATTGAACATTAAAACAAATAATTAGGCAGTAATCCCACTGGTCACATGTTGTGTTGTATTGAAATGGACATACTTGGATTTCAGAAATGACTGAGTAAGGAAATTATGCTTAGAAAAAATCTCATGAATGCTAATTCCACTGAAAGCTATTGCTATTTCAGGGCACAACCAATGTCAGTAAAATTACGGTACGGTATCCACAATAAAATCGTTTTGGTCTTTTTCCCACTGCTTTGAGTCTTAGAGACCCGAAATGACAAATTCTTAATGATGTACAGATATTTTGTATAATATTTTGAAATATTCAACAGCTTTCCTGTATAGGTATCTTGAAACTGAGACACTGAAATTTCAATGAAATAGCCAATTTTCTTTCCAAGGAACAGATTATCTGTGAACCATACAATGGACCTTTCCAAGTTTATTCATCCATCATATGACATCATAATCAACTATATGATGTATAGGATGATGTCATAATCATTACGTCATGAGTGATTCGATATATAGTCTGTCTTTAATGCTTAATAGTCTGACACATTGTATGAATTGTACGGCTTTACTATTTAATAAACATGTTGAATATTTTGAAACAAATTTGACGGGGCGCTGTAGCTGTCATAGGCAGCAACAACACCCAGTCAAATTAGTCTTAAAATATTTAACAGCTAACGTGTATAGTTTTCTGAAAATTGATAGTCAGGACGTTTGGGGATTGATCCCAACACGATTAAGGTATGGGTGGAGCTTAGCTAGAGATGGGCAGGGCATAGCTAAAACTGGAAACGTCCATTATTGTTCAATTTTGATTCTTTCAGAGAACATATGGGCCTGGCAGAATCAGACACTAGCGTTGATATAAGTGATCCACTGTGTGACACTTTCTATAAGGATATCTGGATGAGAACTGCTAGTCGGAATACAGGAATCTATGATAGGGTTAGTATGAATACATACCGGCGTAGACAAACATACACAGCATAAGCTATTAAATTAATAAATCCATCTACTCTTGTTTCGATGAAATTGTCTCGTATTGTTTGATATTCTTTATTGAATCATAAAACACCTCAGTGGAGACAGTTTAGTATCGGCTTCACTGGAAGTCTTAAAAGCAATATTTTGACCTTGAACAAGGGCATGAGACATGGGAACATACATTTCGGCACTGTTGTAGGGAATTCGGCTATTTGCTGCAAAAACTCGAGACAAGAATTTATAAAACACTGATGTGGCAAATATCTGAGCTTTGTGCATTATTTAATAATCAATCAATATCGTGGGCTTGAGTATTAAAATTTGACCTTTACTAGCTAAGCTGTGTAACATCAGTTCTATGTAACATTTGTCAGTCTGTCAGGTCACTAAGAGTATAGCTGAGGGTATTATTAGCAAGATATGTTAATGTGCAATCCTGGCTGTTAATATAGACCTCTTGGACCCTGAGGGGCTAGGCTTGTCTTGTTCTGGTGGACCCTGTAGATATGGTGGCCCTCACTGCGCAGCATGTTCCTACTATGGTTGAATATCTTTTGTCCAAGAGGCATTCCTTGTACTGCTCATGGTGGATCTGTCTAACCACAACTCTGCCTTCTTGATTTCCTGCTCATCCGAGCGCTTGATAGAATACAGATAGACAAACTCTTCTACGGGAACCCCGGCCCACTCATCCTTCATCTTGCCCAGGACTTTCTTGTTGGTGGTGCTGTGTAGCGGGTGCTCTTCCAGGTGGTCGTTTGTGTCATATAGGTCACTCCTCGCTGCCATATCAGTGTAGATGTCCTCTGTCTGGACCTCCAGTAGGAGGCTGTCTGTGTCCGTGTACAAGAGCTCACAGCGAGCTTGACGTCCACCCGTTTACGCAGGTTCTCCATTGTCTTGCCGAAGACAACATTGTTTATCAGCTTGTAGATCTTTCTCGAAGTCGCTGGTGGTATGTTTCCAGAGCTCTGTGTTGAGTCTGATGTAGGGCTCCATCCTCTGGTACTGATTGAAGCACAGAAGCCTGTGCACATTCATCAGCCTCATGTCCAGAGCTTCAGGTTGTGGTAGCGGAGAACATAGCATTCTTTGTCTCAGATTAGTTACTAGTTTCTCCGGGCCTGTGGTTCCTGCTGTCTGATACTCTGAGAGCCACTCCTCCTTCTTCATCTGTTAGGCGGCAGTGGGTAAGCGTTATGAGTGTTATGTAGTTCTTGCGGGTACTTCAGGTCCACCTCCATGATATAACCTTTCTCAGTATCGTCTGGATGTTGTGTAATCTCTCCGGCTGTCAAGTCATCAATGACTTGAAATCCCCAGTTGGCAGTTGCTGGCTCATTGCCCAGCCATAGAGCTTGTTAGCATCCAGGTACATAATAATGCTTGTCGGTTGGATTGTATCATAGTCAGGGATGTTGTGGCTGTTGGCCTTGACATATGCTAACCATTGATACACCGCCTCAGTCCTTTCTCCACAGAGAGATGCATGTCGTAGTTGGTGAGTAGTTTCAGTTCTAGACCTGTTTTCTTGAGCAGTGTATCCCAGCTTAAACCAGGACTAGTGTAGTAGTGTGCTTGATCCAGACTTTATTGTCGGAGGTATGTTGTGCAGAAGTTATCATCGACGTCTACGAGGAGAAGAGTGTTGGGCAGCAGGTAGAGGTCGTGATAGCCTCCCATGGTCTGACAGTCAAACCTGGCCCAGACAACCTAGTGATGGCTGTAGTCGGTGTCAGATATGCCCTCCCCAGCAAGCTTACGACAGAAGGCAGACTGGCAGCAGAGAGGTCTCTTTGAATCGATCCTATCCATCCATGTGCTCATATGGGTACACACCCTTGCGAAGCAGCAGCTCATGCATGCCATCGCTACGCTCATACTGCTGTGTGAGCGGGAATGTGGTGCTGCTAGCTTGTCAAGTGATGCCGGAAGGAACTGGGCTGAGTTGATGAACAGGAGACTGAAGGAGATGTTCTTTGGGCTCTGGCACCACTCACTTGATTTATCTCCTGCAGTGGTTTGATTTATGAACGCTATTTTATATACTACTAAAATCATTCTTTCTGCAGGGATTATTGTCATATTTACTAAAACCATTCTTTCTGCGTGGATTATGGGCATCTGTGTGGATTATGGGAATATTTACTAAAACCATTGTTTCTGCGTGGATTATTGTCATATTTACTAAAAGCATTCTTTCTGTGTGGGCGATCGAAATATTTACTAAAATCATTCTTTCTGCATGGATTAATATCATATTTACTAAAACTATTCTTTCTGCGTAGATTATAGGCATGTGTGGATTATGGGAATATTTATTAAAACCATTCTTTCTGTGTGGATTATGGGAATATTTACTAAAACCATTCTTTCTGTGTGGATGATGGGAATATTTACTAAAAACCATTCTTTCTGTGTGGATTATTGTCATATTTACTAAAACTATTCTTTCTGTGTGGATGATGGGAATATTTACTAAAAAGCATTCTTTCTGTGTGGATTATGGGAATATTTACTAAAACCATTCTTTCTGTGTGGATTATAGGAATATTTACTAAAACCATTCTTTCTGTGTGGATGATGGGAATATTTACTAAAAAGCATTCTTTCTGTGTGAATTATTGTTATATTTACTAAAACTATTCTTTCTGTGTGGATGATGGGAATATTTACTAAAAGGCATTCTTTCTGTGTGGATTATTGTCATATTTACTAAAATCATTCTTTCTGCATGGATTATTGTCATATTTACTAAAACTATTCTTTCTGCATGGATTATAGGCATGTGTGGATTATGGGAATATTTACTAAAACCATTCTTTCTGTGTGGATTATGGGAATATTTACTAAAACCATTCTTTCTGTGTGGATGATGGGAATATTTACTAAAAAACATTCTTTCTGTGGCGATTATTGTCATATTTACTAAAATCATTCTTTCTGCCTGGATTATTGTCATATTTACTAAAACCATTCTTTCTGTGTGGATGATGGGAATATTTACTAAAATCATTCTTTCTGCATGGATTATTGTCATAGTTACTAAAACTATTCTTTCTGCGTGGATTATAGGAATATTTACTAAAACCATTCTTTCTGTGTGGATTATGGGAATATTTACTAAAACCATTCTTTCTGTGTGGATTATGGGAATATTTACTAAAACCATTCTTTCTGTGTGGATGATGGGAATATTTACTAAAAAGCATTCTTTCTGCATGGATTATTGTCATATTTACTAAAATCATTCTTTCTGCCTGGATTATTGTCATATTTACTAAAACCATTCTTTCTGTGTGGATTATGGGAATATTTACTAAAACCATTCTTTCTGTGTGGATGATGGGAATATTTACTAAAAAGCATTCTTTCTGTGTGGATGATGGGAATATTTACTAAAATCATTCTTTCTGCCCGGATTATTGTCATATTTACTAAAACCGTTCTTTCTGTGTGTATGATGGGAATATTTACTAAAAAGCATTCTTTCTGTGTGGATGATGGGAATATTTACTAAAAAGCATTCTTTCTGCATGGATTATTGTCATATTTACTAAAATCATTCTTTCTGCCTGGATTATTGTCATATTTACTAAAACCATTCTTTCTGTGTGGATTATGGGAATATTTACTAAAACCATTCTTTCTGTGTGGATGATGGGAATATTTACTAAAAAGCATTCTTTCTGTGTGGATGATGGGAATATTTACTAAACGTATTCTTTCTGCGTGGATTATTGTCATATTTACTAAAACCATTCTTTCTGGGTGGATATGGGAATATTTACTAAAAGCATTCTTTCTGGGTGGATATGGGAATATTTACTAAAAGTGTTCTTTTTGTGTGGATTATTGTCATATTTACTAAAAGCATTCTTTTTGTGTGGATGATGGAAATATTTACTAAAAGTGTTCTTTTTGTGTGGATTATTGTCATATTTACTAAAACCATTCTTTCTGGGTGGATGATGGGAATATTTACTAAAAAGCATTCTTTCTGTGTGGATTATGGGAATATTTACTAAAATCATTCTTTCTGTGTGGATGATGGAATATTTACTAAAACCATTCTTTCTGGGTGGATGATGAAATATTTAGTAAAAGTATTCTTTCTGGGTGGATTATGGGAATATTTACTAAAATCATTCTTTCTGTGTGGATGATGGAAATATTTACTAAAACCATTCTTTCTGTGTGGATGATGGGAATATTTACTAAAACCAATCTCTCTGTGTGGATTATTGTCATATTTACTAAAACCATTCTTTCTGGGTGGATATGGGAATATTTACTAAAAGTATTCTTTCTGTGTGGATTATTGTCATATTTACTAAAACCATTCTTTCTGTGTGGATATGGGGAATGTTTACTAAAACCATTCTTTCTGGGTGGATGATGGAATATTTACTAAAAGTGTTCTTTCTGTGTGGATGATGGAATATTTACTAAAACCATTCTTTCTGTGTGTATTATGGGAATAATTTACTAAAACCATTCTTTCTGGGTGGATGATGGAATATTTACTAAAAGTATTCTTTCTGGGTGGATGATGGAATATTTACTAAAACCATTCTTTCTGGTTGGACGGTGGGAATAATTTACTAAAACCATTCTTTCTGTGTGGATTATGGGAATATTTACTAAAACCATTCTTTCTGTGTGGATTATTGTCATATTTACTAAAATCATTCTTTCTGCGTGGATTATTGTCATATTTACTAAAACCATTCTTTCTGCATGGATTATTGTCATAGTTACTAAAACTATTCTTTCTGCGTGGATTATAGGAATATTTACTAAAACCATTCTTTCTGTGTGGATTATGGGAATATTTACTAAAACCATTCTTTCTGTGTGGATTATGGGAATATTTACTAAAACCATTCTTTCTGTGTGGATTATGGGAATATTTACTAAAACCATTCTTTCTGCGTGGATTATAGGAATATTTACTAAAACCATTCTTTCTGCGTGGATTATAGGCATGTGTGGATTATGGGAATATTTACTAAAACCATTCTTTCTGTGTGGATTATGGGAATATTTACTAAAACCATTCTTTCTGCGTGGATTATAGGAATATTTACTAAAACCATTCTTTCTGCGTGGATTATAGGCATGTGTGGATTATAGGAATATTTACTAAAACCATTCTTTCTGCGTGGATTATAGGCATGTGTGGATTATGGGAATATTTACTAAAACCATTCTTTCTGTGTGGATTATGGGAATATTTACTAAAACCATTCTTTCTGTGTGGATTATGGGAATATTTACTAAAACTATTCTTTCTGCGTGGATTATAGGAATATTTACTAAAACCATTCTTTCTGCGTGGATTATAGGCATGTGTGGATTATGGGAATATTTACTAAAACCATTCTTTCTGTGTGGATTATGGGAATATTTACTAAAACCATTCTTTCTGTGTGGATGATGGGAATATTTACTAAAATCATTCTTTCTGCATGGATTATTGTCATAGTTACTAAAACTATTCTTTCTGCATGGATTATAGGAATATTTACTAAAACCATTCTTTCTGCGTGGATTATAGGCATGTGTGGATTATGGGAATATTTACTAAAACCATTCTTTCTGTGTGGATTATGGGAATATTTACTAAAACCATTCTTTCTGTGTGGATGATGGGAATATTTACTAAAAACCATTCTTTCTGTGTGGATGATGGGAATATTTACTAAAATCATTCTTTCTGCATGGATTATTGTCATAGTTACTAAAACTATTCTTTCTGCGTGGATTATAGGAATATTTACTAAAACCATTCTTTCTGTATGGATTATGGGAATATTTACTAAAACCATTCTTTCTGTGTGGATGATGGGAATATTTACTAAAAAGCATTCTTTCTGTGTGGATTATTGTCATATTTACTAAAACCATTCTTTCTGTTCTTTCTGTGTGTATGATGGGAATATTTACTAAACGTATTCTTTCTGCGTGGATTATTGTCATATTTACTAAAACCATTCTTTCGGGGTGGATATGGGAATATCTACTAAAACCATTCTTTCTGTGTGGATGATGGGAATATTTACTAAAATCATTCTTTCTGCCCGGATTATTGTCATATTTACTAAAACCATTCTTTCTGTTCTTTCTGTGTGCATGATGGGAATATTTACTAAACGTATTCTTTCTGCGTGGATTATTGTCATATTTACTAAAACCATTCTTTCTGGGTGGATATGGGAATATCTACTAAAACCATTCTTTCTGGGTGGATATGGGAGTATTTACTAAAAGTATTCTTTCTGTGTGGATTATTGTCATATTTACTAAAAGCATTCTTTTTGTGTGGATGATGGAAATATTTACTAAAAGTGTTCTTTTTGTGTGGATGATGGAAATATTTACTAAAAGTGTTCTTTTTGTGTGGCTGATGGAAATATTTACTAAAAGTGTTCTTTTTGTGTGGATGATGGAAATATTTACTAAAAGCATTCTTTTTGTGTGGATGATGGAAATATTTACTAAAAGTGTTCTTTTTGTGTGGATTATTGTCATATTTACTAAAACCATTCTTTCTGGGTGGATATGGGAATATCTACTAAAACCATTCTTTCTGGGTGGATGATGGAATATTTACTAAAACCATTCTTTCTGGGTGGATGATGAAATATTTAGTAAAAGTATTCTTTCTTGGTGGATATGGGAATATTTACTAAAAGTATTCTTTCTGGGTGGATTATTGTCATATTTACTAAAACCATTCTTTCTGGATGGATGATGGAATATTTACTAAAACCATTCTTTCTGGGTGGATTATTGTCATATTTACTAAAACCATTCTTTCTGGGTGGATGATGGAATATTTACTAAAAGTGTTCTTTCTGTGTGGATGATGGAATATTTACTAAAACCATTCTTTCTGTGTGGATTATGGGAATAATTTACTAAAACCATTCTTTCTGGGTGGATGATGGAATATTTACTAAGTGTTCTTTCTGTGTGGATGATGGAATATTTACTAAAACCATTCTTTCTGGTTGGATGGTGGGAATAATTTACTAAAACCATTCTTTCTGGGTGGATGATGGGAATAATTTACTAAAACGATTCTTTCTGCGTGGATGATGGGAATATTCACTAACCTCTTAGTTTCATGCTAATGAAATAGATTTGATTCTTTATGTCATTTCATTACAGGTTTTTAACTGCATTCCAACTGATAAGGTCTTGAACTTTGCTCAACTCGAAGAACTTCAACAAAAGACACCACTGGCCAAATCAGATCGTGCGGAAGCCCGAGAGCAGTTATCCAAGGTCAAAGGTTACCTCGTACTATTGCCATTGTTGTTTCTTCTCAATGAGGATCTGACTCCACCTATTAATTCAAAGGAAGGTCTGTTGCCTGATGCACTGTGGACATAACGTTTGTATTTCTTCATAGTTTTCGTGCATGCTATGTACGTGTGTTTTAAGTGCTATTTATATACAGTTATAACAGTTATTACTAAGTACTCAAAAGTGGTCACATAAGTGAGGTGTCTCCTCGGGTCAGAGACAAAGTGCCTTCTTAATTCAAATTTTTTTTTCTTTATCTTTTAAGCTTTCCAAAAATGGCTTCTGCAGTGGTCTTGAGGTAAATCCATTTGCATGCCCAGACAAGATTATTTTTGAGAATTTATCACTAGATTGACTGGCTCAATAATCGAGCCATTGATTGCAGTGGTAACTTTTCCAAAATAGTCTTATTGGTCTGCAAATGGACATTCAATAAGTAAATATATTGATTTTCTTGACCAATCATAACCATTACCCCTTTAACTGTAGAATTTGTTCAAGATAATTTAAATTTTCTCTAGAAAATGGCCATTTGCAGACCAAGAGAAGACAATTTTTGAAAATTTACCATTGGAATGACTGGCTCGGTTACCAAGCCAGTCATTCCAGTGGTAAATTTTCAAAAATAGTCTTCACCTGGTCTGCAAATGGAGATTTCTCAAGACCACTGAAGAAGGTGTTTTTGGCTGAAATGAGTGTTAGGCTTAATACAGTTGACCAATCCCCCACCTGTCTTAAACCCAGCTCTATTAGTTCCTTTCAAAAAAATTTCAAATGTAAATTAAAAACATTTTGATGTGACATGAAACTTTTGATGCATTTTAGGGGAGATAACTCTCAAATAAGGATGGATCTCGACGAAATGAAATCATGACACTTCGTCTCCCCATTTTGAGATACAACCCGGACATGAAATCTTTGACACATTTTACGCATTTCAGGGGGTTTAACTCTGGCAAATATCAACGAAAGGAAATCATGACACATCGTCTTCACCTAATATGTACACGGGAGCAAAAATTTCAAATGTAGGTTAAGAAGTTTTTGAGATATGGCCCGCATACATATGTACTAACAGACGGACTGACAGACAGACACCACACGCCATCACATAATACGACCCGTTTTTTCAAAATGGGAATATAAAAAAACGTTTATGCCTGAATATAGACAGCGTAGATTTGCCCTGTTTGAAAAATATTTTGGTGGGTGGCATAGTGCGAGTTAGGAGATAATTTATATATAAACACTGGAGTATAATTATATTTATGGCAGCAACAGGTGCCAGTCAAATTAGTTTCAAAACAGCTTTCCTGTATAATAGTTTTGAAATGAAAACTCTGGACTTTCAAGGGTTAATGGTAAACCCGGCCTCTGCAGTGATTATGTTCGTCTGCAGGCCAACCTTTTTGAAATATTACCACTGGAATTCCTGGCGCGATAACTGAGTCAGCAATTCCAGTGATAAATCCTTTAAAATAGTCTTCTCTTGGTCCGTAAATGGACATTCACTAACCAAATATTTTGATATTCTTGATCATAAAATGGGTAAACGATGCTTCCTTTACACAGCGCAATTATATTACATAACTTATTACTGGATATTTGACAAATGTGTGACTGGTTACACCCACTCACAGCAAATTCCGAATGAATAGAAGGTTACACAGGGGTCATACAAACTTGAAAAGGACTTGAATTGTGACATGTGCCTTGAAAGCCTTGAGGTTTTAAAATTCCCTTGAAAGCGCTTGAAGATTGCTTTAACCTCTTAACTCTTGAATTTATTCAAGAATATTTTGATTTTCTCATATAGTGTCCATTTGCAGACCAAGAGAAGACTATTTTTTTAAATTTACCACTGGGCCAGTCATTTCAGTGGTAAATTTTCATAAAGTCTTCATCTGGTCTGAAAATGGAAATTTCTCAGCCCACTGAAGAACACATTTTTGCCTGATATAAGGATTTGATATGAGATATGACGAGTTAAAGTACCACCTTGATTGTATTTATGACCTGATAGGTTTATACATTTCTTTACATTTTAATTTGTATATATATCTATTTAACATAAGGACGTTTATATATTGTTTAAGTATAAATCGCATCTTGTTTTTGTAATTTTAATATATGTTGCTATTTTCATATTTGTATATAATAAAAATATAATTATATATATATATATATATATATATATTATTCTTAATTAAATTTTATTATGATGTATATAATAAGTCGGTCACTGGTTACGGGAATGTTAATGGGTAATTTGTATTTCTGTTCGTCTTTTTAAAAAAATATTATTTTGTTCTGGGAATAGCCATCCACTCACCATTTAACCTTTGAATTTGTTTTAAAAAATCATTTTTTCTTAGAAAATGTCCATTTTCAGACCTAGAGAGGACTATTTTTGAAAATTTATCACTGAAATGACTGGCTAGGTTATCTAGCCAGTCATTCCAGTGATAAATTTTCAAAAATAGTCTTCTCTTGGTCTGGAAAGTGACATTTCTCAAGAGCACTGATCATTAAATGATGACGTCTCCCTCTATTTATACTATCTCTTGATAATCACGATGCATACCGTAATTTCTCGACTGAAGGCCGCCCTCGAATATAGGACGCTGTCCCAAATTTGACCAAAATTCTCCCAAAAAACTTATAATCAAGTATAAGATGCTGTTAAATTTAGAAAAAACGTACCTTTAAAAAATCGAAAATTGGTATAAAAAATAACCATCACTCAGCGCTTTGTTTAATGCGTGATTAAAATTATCATGGTGGAAGAGAAATTATTAAATAGGAGTGCCTAAATATTGTGTATCTTCAATAAAGATTGTTTATTACATCAAAATCAATCTAATTTTGGCATAAAATGTCTCCTTGAAAACATACAAATCGCGTGATAGAAACAGATTGTAATGGCTCTTTTGCGTTTGGAGGCGCTGTGTGATCTTATGCGCTAACAGGAGTTGGTTATCTGGCTCTTTTGTGATTGGAGGCGCTGTGTAATCTTAAGCGTTAACGGGAGTTGGTTCTAAAACGGGTATGGGAATATTCAGATGGTCACTAGTTGTAATGACTCTTTTGCGTTTGGAGGTGCTGTGCGATCTTATGCGCTAACAGGAATTGGTTATCTGGCTCTTTTGTGATTGGAGGCACTGTATATTCTTAAGCGTTAACGGGAGTTGGTTATAAAACGGGTATGGGAATATTCAGATGGTCACTAGTTGTAATGACTCTTTTGCGTTTGGAGGCGCTGTGTGATCTTATGCGCTAACAGGAGTTGGTTATCTGGCTCTTTTGTGATTGGAGGCGCTGTGTATTCTTAAGCGTTAATAATAATAATAATAGTACATTTATAATGCGCTGAAATCCATGCATGTAATGCATGCTCTAAGCGCGTACAATTGATATTTATGTATAAGCCTGTTTAAAAAGATATGTCTTGAGATTTGATTTGAAACTGGATAGAGTGGGAGAGATTTTGATATCAAATGGTAAATTATTCCAGTTAGACGAAGCAGCAAAAGAGAAAGTTTTGTGGCCATATGTTTTTGTGCAAACGTTTGGAATTTCTAATAACATTTGATCTGCAGATCTGAGTTGCCGAGGAGGATTGTATATCTGTACAAGCTCAGACAGATAATCTGGCGCAGAGCCGTAAACACACCGATATGTTAGACTTAGAATTTTGAACAGTATTCTTTGTTCAATCGGAAGCCAATGTAGATCTTGCATGACTGGACTAATGTGTGCATGCTTGTTGCTTAAGGAAACAATTCGTGCAGCCGTGTTCTGAATTTTTTGGAGCCTAGAGATTAGTTCCTTAGGGGCACCGATAAGAAGGCTATTGCAATAGTCCAGTCTTGATATCACTAGGGCTAACACAAGCATGATGGCCGCTTCTCGTGTAATGTACTTTCTAATGTTCCCGATATTGCGCAGCTGCATAAAACAGATCTTACAGAGATAATTAACATGTTGTTCCATACTCAATTCACTGTCCAGCATAACGCCGAGATCCTTTACATAATTAGATAGCTGAATCTGACTTGAACCAACTGTGATGGTATTTAACTCTTGTCTTAGCCCGTCTAATTTTAGGTCCAACAAGTATAGCTTCAGTTTTGTCATCATTTAACATCAACATGTTTGAAGTCATCCACAATTTGATGTTATCACAGCAATCAGTTATTTCTCTGCTAGCTGTATGGCCGGCGGAAACGGATGGCCGGAAACTATTGATAAGCTGGGTGTCGTCAGCATAGAGATGACGCTGAAGATTATGCATCTGGATGACGGATCCTAGTTGATGAGTATACAACGTAAATAGCACAGGCCCTAATATAGACCCTTGCGGTACGCCACATGTAAGCTTGACTGACTCTGAAAGAGTACCGTTTATATAGACTGATTGGTACCTGTCTGTCAAGTACGAATGAAACCAATTCAATGGGAGTTGGTTGTCAAACGGGTATGGGAATATTCAGATGGTCACTAGTTGTAATGACGCTTTTGCGTTTGGAGGCGCTGTGTGATCTTATGCGCTAACGGGAGTTGGTTATCTGGCTCTTTTATGATTGGAGGCGCTGTGTAATCTTATGCGCTAACGGGAGTTGGTTATCAAACGGGTACGGGAACATTCAGTTCCTATTGCGCAATGATGATATATAGCAATTTCCGAGTCCAGAATATTTAGATCCGAGTACTCGCTCTAATTAGAATAAAGATCTTTTGCGATTGGAGGCGAATCACGTGATTTATACACGTATCTTTTCTCGACGCCATTTTATGTCAAATTCTGGATTAATTTTGATGTAATAAGTGATATGTATTAAAGAATAAGCAATATTTAGGCGCCCCAATTTAATAATTTCACTTCCGCTTGGTGTTTTTTTAGTATACATTAAACATAGTCGTCAGGCGGCGCGAATTGTCTAGTGTAACATTTAGTTCAATTTCCGTGGTATAATCTGTGAATTTTTAAGAAAAATTTCGACCCATAAATGTGCGGAAGGAATGTTCTCGATTATAGGACACATCCCCCTTTCTAGTAGATGTATTTTGACAAAAAAACTGCGTCCTTTAGTCAAATTTTTACGGTATGTAGCAATTGTTTTGCACAGTTTCCAGATTGTACTTATATTTCCCCAAGGCTTTGTAGTGATGATTGATTTTGGTGCAGTTGTTTTTTTAGATGCTATTATTTTCAATTACTTCATACATATCTTATATTATATGCCATTTTATGTAAATTCATGATAGATTTGACACATTCTAGTATATTC
Source organism: Chaetoderma sp. LZ-2023a (assembly GCA_034401795.1). Taxonomy (NCBI): domain Eukaryota; kingdom Metazoa; phylum Mollusca; class Caudofoveata; order Chaetodermatida; family Chaetodermatidae; genus Chaetoderma; species Chaetoderma sp. LZ-2023a. The sequence continues at coordinate 83,622,611 of CM067374.1, read as the reverse complement.
CTCTCTCGCGCTCTCTCTCTCTCTCTCTCGCTCTCATTCGCTGTCTCCATCTCCATCCTATCTCTCTCACTACTTCCATTCTTCCACTCACTCGTACTCTCTCAATCGCTTTCTATTCTACTTCTCTACTAAAGCCATTCAAAAATATCTTCTGCAGTGGTCGTGAAAAATGTCCATTTGCAGACCAAGAGAAAACTATATATTTTAAATTTATGACTGGAAAGGCTGGCTCGATATACTAGTCAGTCATTCCAGCGATACATTTTCAAAATTAATCTCTTGGTCTGTAAATGGATATTTTTAATGAGAAAATATAAATTCTCTTGACCATATTTGAGGACTAAAGGGTTAAAAAGCCATCATTATTTGGTGCCAAAATGTGGCCTCTTGAAGAGGTTTTCTGATGCATTGATAAATTGTTTGATTTTCATACTTTTCAAAATTGCTTCTTTAAGTTATTTGTATTTCTTTTTTTGTTAATAATTGTACAGTTGTGTAATATATCGGTAAATTTAAACAGTATTTTATTTTTTATTACCTAAGTTTACAAAATATTGTATGTATGCATATATACCATTTAAACTTTTTTTACCATGTGGCAAACCCATGTCTTCCTGAGCAAATGCTTTTGCATCTGTAATACTAATGATGTTGATGTCAGACTTATTAGGAAGAATAATCAGCACAAGCTAACTGCATTCCATTAGACATGTTAGAATACAATTTCTGGAGAATCACTTGTCCAATTTGAATCAAACCTTTTAGGAGGGTGTAAACTCTTCTAATCTTTGTATCCATGCTTTGTGGGGATATATAGTAATCGCTTTGTCCATGCGTGCGTGCATGCATGTGTCCATCGCCAATTTTTTGTCCGAACCGTATTTTCAAGGGTTTTTCACATACGGTCACCAAATGTAGTATATATGGATGCATCATGGCCGAAATGTGTGTGTGTCATGTATCACAAGTAGGTCAGTGTGACCTACTTTTTCATGGTTCACTGAACATTATAGATTATTCTTGTCCAGGCTGTAGTTTCAAGAGTATTTAGCTGCGCGTAGCAGTTCAATAAACCGTCATGTCCCTTAATCAGTTAGTTAGTTATTCCGGGCTGTAGTTTCAAGAGTTTTTGATACACCGTAATCAAGCTTGGAGAAAAGCTTGCCTGTGGGGTCTTGAAGCTGTGTGATAAAGTTGGGGGTCAAAAGCTCAATGGTCAATGCTACGGCAACCAGATTAAGTTCTCAAAATAACTGCTTCTACTTAAGTGATCTTGACCAAATGCGTGGATGTTTGTTCATGGGGTCCCAAAGATTTGTGAGAAATTTGGGCTCAAGCGATCAAAGGTTAAGGCCACGGCGGACAGATTAAAAACAAATATTTTGATGAGTATTTTGAAAACTGTCTGAAAGACACACTTTCTCAAAATTACTTGACCAGACTTGGATGAAAGGTTGTCCATGGGGTCCCGAAAATTTGTGATAAATTTGAGGTCAAATATCAGGTTGCACAGTGACAATTAAAAATTCTTCTAAACATGAACAATGCAAGTATTGTGTACATTTCTGCTTGTTTACATATGAAGAGCGGTCGCTTGTCGCTGTAGACAGGTGGTCGGGCAGCTCAATAAGCCATGATGTCCCTTTGTTAGTTAGTTCATTTGTCAGTCAGTCACAAAGACATATTCCGGGCCATTGTTTGAAGAGTTTTTTTGGACACACTAATCAAACTTGCTGTATGTATGCATTGTAGGCTTAAGATATGGACCTGCTTTTCACGTTTCACCCGCAGCTACTGAGATTCTATCGATCTTGTTTGTATACAGTAACCAAGCTTGATGTATGGATGCATAGTATGTTGCTGTTGTGTCACATTATAACTAGGTCACCGTGACCTTTTTTCATGGTCCACTGAACATCATAGAAAATTGTATTTGTCTGGGCTTTAGGTTTGCTCTTTGGTATACATTATAACAAATCTTTGTGTATGGATATATTCTACTTGTAGTATTAATTCATGATTCACCCAACTTCCAGATTAATGGACCTTTCCGGTTTAGCTACGCCCCGCCATCTCTATCTAAGCTCCACCCACACCTCGCTCGTGTTGGAATCGATCGATCTCTGAACTCCCTGACTCAATTTATTTATGACATAATGACTATGACATCATCCTACACGCCAAGATTGTGACATCATATGACGTCAAATCATTGATGGATACTCTGAAAAGATTAATTGCATGTGTTCAGTGAAAGTTGGGGGGGGGGGGGGGGTCAGCGGCTGGCAGGGGTATCTTTTGTGATGCACTGTATCACTAAAACATTAATTTATACACATGTGATGTTATGAGTTTGGTCTGTGGCTTACAAATTTTCCTGCATATTCTAGACTGGAATGCTCCTAGCATGACAAGTTTTTCACAATTGTATAATTATGCCCCCCCCCCCCCCCCCCCCCCCCTTAGCGATATCTATTCTCTAAGTTCTGAGCTGCTCCTGAACACTGGTCATTTTGAATTGTACTCAGATATCATGCTTCAAATACTTTAGATCGTCAATTTGTGTGGTCACCATTTTGAATTTTCATGAATTTACATGAATGACTGTATGCATATTTCATTCATGTGTCTCAACAAAGGATGGCTTGAGAACAGCAACTCTGGTCTAATCTGACCTGAGAAGTTAGCGTAGTATAATTAGCATGTCAGAATTACAGTGAACAAATATGCCGGACATTCATTGTTTAATGGCTAAATTTGGTCAAGAAAATTTAAATATTTGCTTATTGAATTTCCATTTGCAGACCAAGCGAAGACTATTTTTGAAGAATGGTTCAATTTTCAATCTGTGGTAAATTAAAAAATGCAAATGGACATTCCTCAGGACCACTGCAGAGCGCGGGTTTGGCTCTATTCGATATGAAAGGATTAATGAATGAATGAATAAATTTTGTCAAGAAATATTTTCTTATTGAATGTCCATTTACAGGCAGCTTATTATACCCCGCCAAAAAATTTGGAGAGGTATTATGTAATGGCGTCATCCATCCGTCCGGGTGGGCGGTTGTGCGGGCGGTAGAGTGGTTTCCTGATGATAACTCCATTACTGTTTGTCGGATCGCATTGAAACTCCATAGGGTGGTTGGTCTAGGTGTGGGGAAGAAGCCTATGGATTTTGACAATGATCCAAAATCCAAGATGGCTACCAGATAACTCCTTAACCGTTTGTCAGATGGCTTTGAAACGTCATAAGGTGGTTGGACTAGGTCTGGGGAAGAAAAGTGACGATGATCCAAAATCCAAATGGCCGCCATCCACTGGCGGCCATTTGAAAATTGCTTTCCGGATGATAAGGCTGTTACCATTTATCGGATGACTTTGAAACTTCATAGAGTGGTTGGGGAAGAAACCTATCGAAATTGACAATGATCCGAAATCCAAGATGGCCACCAGCCACCATCTAGAAAATTGGTTTTCGGATACGAACTCTGTTCCCGTTTATCAGGTTGCTTTGAACTTTCATAGGGTGGGTGGACTAGGTCTGGAGAAGAAACCTGTCTGAGATTGACGATGATCCAAACTCCCAAGATGGCTGCCATCTTGAAAGTTGGTTTCTGGATAATATCTCCGTTACCATTTATTGGATCACTTCATAGGGTGGTTGGAATATGTCTGGTAAAGAAACTTATCAAAATTTGTGATAATCCGAAATCCAATGCGGCCGCCAGTCCGGTGACAAGCTTAAATATTGTCATTTAACAGATTGCTTTGACACTTCATAAAGATGACTGGTCTGGGTCTGAGGAAGAAATAAATATTTTCTGATAGCTCTCATTCATTGGTTTGTCATCATGGCGGGGTATTATGTGCCGTTTGCGGAGCTCTTGTTTTTTCAAAATTTACCACTGGACTGACTGACTCAGTTATCAAGCCAGCCATTCTAGTGGTAAAATTTCAAAAACTCTTCTCTTGAACATTTCTTAAGTGGGCATTAAATGTTAAATTATGAATGTTTGTGTGATAGCTTGGGTGCATATATCAGTAATGCTTTATATGAATTGTGAAGGGAAACCAAGCTATTCAGTCATCCCACGATTACCTCCATCAATTCAATAATACCAGCTGGTCCAGGTGAGCAACAAAGACATAGTCACTCCCAAGTGAGTGAGAAAGACCTAATCATTCATAGGTGAGCGAGAAAGAACTAACCACTCCTAGGTGAGCTAGAACGACCTCATCTATCTTATCTTCAGCTCTTTCAAATTTGAGTTAGCAGTGTTATTCTGGCAATAATAATAATAATAATAATAATAATAATAATAATAATAATAACAACAAGAGGCCCAAGGGGCCTGTCGCTCACCTGGAGCACCATCAATTTCTTTTAAATGAGTTTGTGGACATTTTTGCAAGTGCAATATGGGTGCCAAACACACTACATTTTGATTGGCCCACGGCGCCCATGTTTTTTTGATTGATCAACTTCCCTTGGACAAATTTCGGCCTAATGCCTTCAGCGGTTCTGGAGGAGTAATTTCCGTGAAAACCAGGTCATCCAAGATGGTCGCCGAACCATATGGTCAATCAAGTCCTCTTGAACAAAATTGGTTTACCTCTTGGCCTAGATGAAGATTCCCCAAGTGGTTTCGGAGAAGATTTTTAAATACATTTCCTGAAATTGGCCGAAATCCAAAATGGCCGATCGGGTTCATTTGAACAAACTTGGATCCTTATGCCCTGAGGATGCTTCCTGCCAAATATAATTGAAATCGGCCTGGTAGTTCTCGAAAAGATATTTTGAATTTCCACATGCTTTATTTAGCATGGGAGCTTTTGGCGAGAAAATTATGCAAGATGGCCGCCAAACCGTTTATCCGACAGTTTCGAAAAATTGCAAATTTGAGCTCAGTATACCAAAAAACATGTAGAGAACCAATTTTGGCCTCAAAATCCATCAAATAAAAAAATCCAATATGTCCGGCAAATACACTACATTTTGATTGGCCCACAGCGGCCATGTTTTTTGACGGAGCATCTTCCCTAAGCTTTAATGGTCCTTAGTCGTTTTCGGGAAAACTAGGTTATCCAAGATGGCTGCCGAAACATTTGGTCAATCAAGTTGTTTTGAACAAACTTGACTTACCTCGTTGCCTAGATGAGGTTTCATAAGTTTTGAATCGATTCCCCAAGCCTTTTCGGAGAACAAGATTTTTTAAGATATTTCTAAAAATCGGCCAAAACCCAAGATGGCCACCGGCCAAATAGGCCGATCGGCTTTGTTTGAAGAAAATGAAATATCTATCCCATAAGGATGCTTCCTGCCAAATATAATTCAAATCGGGCCAGTAGGTCTCGAGAAGAAGACATTTTAAATTTCCCAATGCTTTAGTATGGGAGCATTTGGCGAGAAAATGATCCAAGATGGCTGCCAAACCCTTTATTCGACAGTTTCGAAAATTGCAAATTTGAGATCAGAATACCCAAAAACCTATATAAAACGAATTTCGGCCTCAAAATCCATCAAATAAAAAAATCCAATATGGCTGCCATACACACTATATTTTGATTGGTCCACCGCGGTCATGTTTTTTGCCGAATCAACTTCTCTTGAACAACCATTAATCGCCCTTAGTTGCTAATTATATATCACAAATTTCAGCCTGATCACTTCAGCGGTTCTGGGGAAGAAGTCGTTTTTGTGAAAACTAGGTCATCCAAGATGGCTGCTGAACCATTTGGTCAATCAAGTTCCCTTGAACAAACTTGATTCAGCACTTACCCTAGATCATATTTCGTGAGTTTTGAATTGATCCCTCAAATGGTTTGGAAGGAGATTTTTAAGACATTTCTAAAGATCCGCCAAAATCCAAGATGGTCACCGGCCAAATTGGCCGATCGGGTTCGTTTGAACAAAATTGAATCTATGCCTTAAGGATGCTTCATGCCAAATATAATTGAAATCGGCCCAGTAGTTATCGAGAAGATATTTTAAATTTCCCATTGCTTTAGTATGGGAGCTTTTGGCGAGAAAATTATCCAAGATGGCCGCCAAACCGTTTGTCCGACAGATTCGAAAATAGCAAATTTGAGATCAGAATAGCCAAAAACCTATATAAAACCAATTTTGGCCTCAAAATCCATCAAATAAAATAATCCAATATGGCCGCCAAACATGCTATATTTTAATTGGCCCACGGCGGCCATGTTTTTTGACGGGTCAACTTCTCTTGAACAAACTTTACTGGCCCTTAGTCCCTAATCATATCTGCCAAATTTTGGCCTGATCCCTTAAGCGGTTCTGGAGAAGTTATTTTCGCTAAAACTAGGTCAACCAAGATGGCCACCAAACTGTTTGACCAATTAAGTTCGCTTGAACAAATTTGGTTGAGCTCATGCCCTAGATCATATTTCATGAGGTTTCCTTCAATCCCTCAAGCGGTTTCAGAGAAGATTTTTAAAAACGTTTCTAAAAATCGGCCCAAAACCAAGATGGCCGCCGGCCTAATTGGCTGATCGGCTTCATTTGAACAAACCTGGATCCCTATGCCCTAAGGATGCTTCCTGCCAAATATAATTGAAATTGGCCCAGTTGTTCTTGAGAAGAAGTTGTTTAAAGAAAAAGTTGACGGACAGGCAGATGGGCGACGGAAGGTCACCACGACATAAGCTCACTTGGCCTTTCAGGCCACGTGAGCTAATAATAATAATAATAATAATAATAATAATAATAATAATAATAATAATAATAATATTAAAAAGATTCAAAGGTGATGTTTTAAGATTAACTTTCAGATTTTCATCAGTTTTCGCTTACAAATATGCTTCAACATGTCTTCTGTGAAAGCTTGTAAAAATCAATAAATTTAGTCTTTAGTGCTCAAATATCTTAGTGAAAAAAGAAGTATTTTTGAAAATTTACTAATGAAATAACTGGCTCGGTTTTCGAGCAAGTTGTTTCAGTTGTAAATTTTTAAACATATTCCTTCCTTGGTTTGCAAAAGGACACTTCTCATGACCATTGCACAAGACATTTTTGGCCAGCTTGAATGTTAGTCTTAAAAGTTATCATCTTTAAATATTGTTATTGGCTGTATTCGACTGGGTGAAAAGTTACAGTAAACTGGGTCCATAGAGCATATTTTTTATTCGACTGGCATTTCCCGGAAAAAAATAGAGCACGAAACAAGCTAGGGGCCAAAATGTGTGGCATGTTTTGTGAAGTATGTCACGTGATGCAAAATGTGAGAATGCGGGACGTAGTAGCAGCTGAATTCTACTATTATTCAGCATGTCTGAAAATAGTGCTGAGAGGTGAATTTTATTTTCAAGATTGTAAAAAGATAGGAGAATTAGTCGGTTTCTGCACCTTCCATACTGCTAGGGTTTTTTTCATTCGACTGGTACGTTTGTGTAGAGCACATTTTGGCAACTTCGCGAGTAACGGAAAAGTCCCAGTCGAATACAGTCAATGTTGAATCTAAACACCCATACATTCCTTGGCATTTGTATGCTCAGTCCTCATGCTCACAGTTATTTATTTACACCAATTGATTTTATTTATGTTAATTTATTTGAGAATCTATTCTTTATTGTCTCAATTTAAAGAAAATCATCAGCAGCATGTTAAATTGTTAGTCATACGCCCATCTACTGTACACATTCTGGTTAATGCATATAAGGAAATAAAATATTAAATTATGTTATCTTTATGTGATCTTTTCTATCATTACTCTTTTTATGCTTATATCTGTGATTATTCACTATCTTCAGGGCATACAAATTCCACATTTTTGTGATCTGGGATGACTTAATTGTGGGTAGCAGCTCAATAAACTGCCATGTCTCTTAGGTAGTCAGCAGTGATGAAGATGAGCAGGGTTTTAGGTTTAGATTTTAGGCTGGGCGAACAAAATTTTTAAATCACTAGCCAAGGTCATGACCTAAATTCTTCATTCATATTTTAAGATTGTGAACAGAAAATCATTTTATATGACGACTATTGCAGGTTGAACCAGTTTCATTGTATGCTTACTGAATTCTGCGGCTGTAGTAGTAGAAACAGCCTACAGCTGCAATCAGTCCTTCTTCGCTTTTGCCCACTGTGTCTTGTCCTCAGCCGAAATCCTTAGCTTCCTCAGGTCCATTCTTGACTTGAGTGTACCGAGTCCTGCTTTCTTGATGTCACCTCATAGCACGCTTAGCAGATTTATGCAATGACGTCCTCTCCTGGCTTTGTATTTGCTGGCTCAGAGTAGGGTGACTTCCAAGACTCTGTGCTGGTGTCTCTTCTGGCATCCTTAGCACATGGCCAAACATGGACAATCTTTGCTGGCCGACTTACAGACAGTGGCGACGTATTTCACCTCTTGTATAGTGCATCATTGGAAATTATGCTGTCTGGCCATCGGTGTCCAGTGATGGTGCGTGGGTGTTTGCGGTGGCAGGCATCGAGTTTGTTTAGAGCTGCCTTTGGAGCTGCCCAGCTGTTACAGTTGTACAGCATCAAGGGTACGCAGATTGCATTCTATAAACATAGCCTCTTTATCAAGGGCATCTTTGATCTACGAATCCATAACTTCCAGAAGGACTGGAAAGCCATGTTCCCCATGACGCAGCGTGCAGAAATGTCAGCAGTACTGCAAAGCAATGAGCTCCGGATTTTACTTTTCCTCCATGATTTGCCGCCACGAAGTGGGTCGTCATTTTCTATAGTTTCATGCTTTGTCGATAGATATATGTGGGTGAACTCTGTTTTGGATTCATTCATAAAGAGATTCTCAATTTTTAGTGTGCTTGCAGCTATTGGGAGAAGTTCGTCAAGGGGTTTCTTTTCCTCGTCTATGAAGCCCACATCGTCAGCATATTCCATCTCTAGCGGCATGCCCAGTATTGACACTGAGTGGTTTGGTCTTGTGGAACTTTCCCGCACAGATTTCAATGCTGCAGCAAGGTAGCAGGTGAAAAGCACCGGAGATAGACCATCTCCCTGTGGGGAGCCGATTGATGTCTCAAGCTTTACAGACTTCACTGACTTGACTCATACTCTCAGCTTGGTGTCTGCAAGTAGTAGTCTCACTAGTCGTAGTTCATCTTCATTGCAACTGGTCTGGCATAGTACATCTAGGATCTTTGAGCGTTTAATTGTGTTGAAGGCTTGTAACATGTCAATGCCAATTTTGTGGAAGTCCCAGTGTTTGGACATTACTACCGACACAAGCATGCCTTGAGCCCATACATTGTATGCACAGTTGCTTCCATGTTTGAGGCCACTTTGACATGATCCGGTGAAGTAATCCATCTTGTCTTGGATACGGCATAGAGTAACATTGGATAGGATTTTCCGTATGCTGTTGAGGAGCACAATGGGCCGGAGATTGGCTGGGGGCCCAGGTGGCTTCTTAGGCTTGGGTAGTGCGATAAGGGTGCCTTGGCCTACAGCGTCTATGGGAAGGTGGTGCATAAAAGCTGAATTGATTAGGTGCATGATCGGTTTTGAGATAATGTCCCTTGCATATTTGAATAGTTCATTGCTCATGCCATCAGGTCCAGATGCAAGTCCATTTTTCAGGGCTTTAAGTGCCTTCTCAACTTCTGCTGTTTTAATTGGTGTTAGTAATGGCCTGGGGTCTCCTGAGAACGGGTGCAAGGGCTCATCATCGTTGTCAGTGAACTGTTCCTTGAACCATTGTCGGATCGCCTTGGGTCTTCCCTGGTCAGTCCCGATAAAGTACCCTTCAGAGTTATGTACAGTGAGTGGTGGTGTGTAGTCAGTGACACTTGGGGCTCAGGCTGCCCGAAACATTTTGTGACAGTCATCCGTGGCAGTGATTTCATCTGCTAGGGAGTCTGCCTGTTGAATAGCAAGATCTTTTAAGCATTCGCTAATGTGACTCAGAATAATATTGCGCTCCCGACGTAGTTTGGTGCGGTCTTCACTTTGGCGACTTTGATAGATTCGCAGTCGTAACGTTATCTGCCCTGCTGACAGTTTTACTACTAGAGGGTCATCAGTATACCTAGTTTGGTTGTTTTTAAGAACACCTATGGTGCTGGTAGCGGATGATTCCATAGATTTCAGTATTTTGGTTAGGGCTTCGTTTCGATTGGAGCTGACATCGATGTTAGCTATCTGCTCCCCGAGGGCTTTTTTGTATGACATTTGAGTGTCAGTGTCGCTGATGAGCTTGGGTAGGTTGTAGGTGACTCTACCCTCTTGCGTGGTATGGTGTTTATATATTAGGTAGAGATCGTTCATCTGAAGGCATGTATTGACTAGCTTATGGTCAGAATTGAGGTCTGTGCCTCCATATGAACGAGCGTTCCGGAGTAAGGGTTTTGCTTCTGTCTTGCATAGTATGAAGTCTATTTGGTTCTTTTCTTCTTCTTCTTCTTTTCGTTCGCTGATCATACCGCCCGTCCTGTAAGTGACTATCGACATGATCAGAAGACAGCTGTTGTAGTCTTAGAACCTTTCGGGGCTTTGCCATCAGTAATGTGTCCAGTCCAGGTTGTCCGGTGACGGCATGGGTGTTTGAAAGCCGTATTTGTGACAAATAGGCCATTGGAACTAAGGAATGCCATCAGTGCCCTCTGCATAGGATCCCATGCATAAGCCAAGTCCTGAACTTTTGTCCGCAATTCCGAGTTTACCCAGCTTGGAGTTGAAATCTCCACACACGAACAGTTGCTATCTAGCTGGGATTGTAATGGCGGAGCTCAGTTCTGCATAGAAGAAATCTAATATTGCTGGATTCTCCTTGGCTTTTTGGTAGTTGGGCCGTATGCGTTGACAATTAGACACTTAGTGGTGGTGTGTTTTCGCATAGGTATAGCCAGGTCGATGAATGCAACGCGATCACCGACCTATCCAAAACTAATGACATGATTCAAGACCCGTGGTCCGATTATGAAGCCTAAACCCCGGTATGTGGCCTGTTTTTGCTCCATAAGCTCTAGCTTATGGCCTGATTGTAGTTACTGCTCTGAGTGTTTAGCTACTTTAGTCTCTTGAATGCATGCAATATCGATGTTCTAGTGTTCACATTCTGCACCTAAGGTTTGCCTCTGATGTTGCACTCAGACCATGTACATTCCATGTAGCTATGGTAAGCTCCTGGGAAGATTGCGTCGTCCGAGGATGTCGAGCACAGTTTCTTGTTTGAAGAATGGTAGACATAATCAGAGTTGCCTCTGTATGCGGATGTCAGGCCGCAATCCTTGATGACTTAGTTTCCCAACAAAGTTGGTTCTTACGGAGGAGACCGGCATGAAGGCGTCATCTTTCTCCTCCGCTTTTATTAACCCTTTCAATCCTTAAAAAGCAAATTTTTTACGATGTATAGCATGTTGAATATTTTGAAATTATGACTGTAAGCCGCTGCCTAAGGCAGCAATGGCTTTCAATCATACTAATTTCAACATATTCAACAGATTTTCTGTTTGTTTGCCATAAAACTGATATCCTGTTACATGTAATTTATCTGTGAAAGGGTTTAAAAACTTGAAAGCAACGTATTTAACACATTCTTCATTAGTAAATCCTAAATTATTATATCCTGTTTCTAATTGTGGCATTATCATAATTATAAGATTGGGCCCTCGAAAAATTGACTGGCCTCTTAAGTTCTGCTTTTAGGGCCACAAGTGGCTACATGGTTAAAAATCTAAAGCTTTAATTATCACTGGTCAGTCATACAAAAGCTTATTCTGGGCTGTCCATTCAAGTGGCTTTCCTATACAGTAATCAAACTTAGGGAACAGGTTGCCCATGGAGTCCTGACATGTGTGATAAATTTGGGGTCAAGGCCACAGCAACCAGTTTATTTTGAAAACTATGTACCTGGTTAACTCTGGTTTTAAAACATGTCCAAATTTTATCTGCTATATACTTAATGCTCATTGCATTCCTTGAAAGGAATCCGCCTCTTCGTGTATTGAGTGAGGGGAGGCTACTCCCTGCAACTCAAGTGTGTTTCTGCCATGAGTAGCCCCATAATGATTGGCTTAAATTACTTCCGTTGTGGCGTTGGCCACAACATGGTTAACAATCTTTAACTAAGTATCCCAAAGAGTGTGTTTATAAGTCTCCTGAAGAGTGCCTTCCGTACACCTCACAGAAAGCATTCATATGTCTCTCAAAGACCGCTTTCATACACGCATCTTGACTGGTAGCGAGGAGACTGTAGATGCCAGGATGTTCATTCCTTTACTTACTGAATCTTATTTTTGTTCGATAATTTTTTCTTCACTGAAAATCAAATCAACGCCATGTCCAGCAGTAATTGATTGCTCATATGAGTAAATTATTACTTCAGACAAGGATAATCCCTAAAGAAATACATAGTTCTAAATCGTTTATTATATTTATAAACAAGTGTCATCAGAAAATTTACTAAAAATTATCAAACCATATCCTTAACCGCTTTGATTTTAATCAAATTTGGCTGGAAGGATCCTATGCTCGTAGGCTCTAGATCTTCTACTCAGAATTTTGATTGGTCAATTTTTTTGGTGAAAATCTTGGATTTTATGAAAAGTTTAACGGAAATTCTCAAAACGCATCTGCTCCTTAGTCACTTGACAAATTTCAACCCAATTTGGCTAGAAGCATTATATCGTGGTAAGCTCCAGAACTTCTATTCAGAATTTTGAGTGGCTTTAATGAAAAATCTACGGAGTGTCAAAACGCTTCTCCTTAATGGCTTGGTTGATTTTAACCAAATTTGACTGGAAGGATCTTACGGTTGTAGGCTCTAAAACGTCTATTCAAAATTCTGATTGGTCAATCTGTTGTGTGCCATCTTGGATTTTCTGAAAATTTTCCAAAACAATTTAGAACGTTACTCTTTAATCGATGTGCCAATTTCAATGAAACTTGGGTGGAATGCTCTTATCGTGGTACGCTTCAAAATAACAAGAGAATTTTGATTGGTAAATGTTTCTGGCTGACCCGGATTTCCCGAAAATTATCCAGAAATTTGTTAATACTTTAAAGCACATATAAACCACTTGGTAAACCAAGTTAACCCTTAGCACACTGATGTCATTATTCTATCTTATATGGTGTCAATAGCAAAGAAACTAGTGTACATTTTTCAACAATTTTGGTGGAAGACGTTGCTGTCTACGACAGCACCATCTTCCACCAAATTTATTGAAAAATAAACACCAGTTCATCCTTCACTTTAATTTCTACCATCACTACCATGATGGTAGTCTCCAGACCTTCTATTGAGAATGTCGATTCATTGATTTTCTGTGGCCAACTTCGATTTACTGTAAATTTTCTGGAACCATTGAAAACGCTACTCATTAATCAATAGCCTATTTTCAATAAAACTTGGGTGGAACGACCCTATGTCAGTACACTTCGACATATCAAATGAGAATTTTGATTGGTCAATTTGTTTGGTCATTTTGGATTTTCAGAAAGTTATATTATGTCTATTTAAAAGAAAATGGTTCAAATTCTAATGGTTCAGGTGAGCGTCACAGGCCCTTGGGCATCATGATTAATTTACATTTTGACATTCTTGTTGAAACCCGTCTTAAGATCCTATTATGAGTAGTTATTTTTCTACCACCATAGTCCTTAAAAGATGTTTCTATTGCGCTTAATTATCTATGCACATCTTATTAAAAGATTCGGTTGGCCATTATTTCTGTTTAAATAAAACGGCGATTACTTCCATTATTTACGCTATCGAAGAAGGTTTATCCCACCAATAAAACACAAAGACAAATTATATTTAAGGTCACTAAAGACTCTATTAAGATAGGATATGCAGACTGATGAATATCAATATCAACTGTTATACGATGATACAAATGCCATATAAGTACTCAACTCATCCAAACACTATTATACGGCTTCATCCACTAGAAAGCTAACAATCAAACATACATAATAATGACCTAAAAAACTATTAAACTAATTTATGTGCCTTGAAGACTGACTCGGTTGAAGCTAAATCTGGCAGAGTTGGGAATCCACATAACCAAATTTTCATTAGTCACTAAAGGTGTACCATTCGAAAGAACTCCGCGAGATTTAGCAAATTAGAAAGAAATGAAATATACTGTGAAGACATCTGCAAGAGCAAGGCATATTTGACCAAGAAGTTGGAAAGGCCACTTCAGCGAATTCCCCGTAGGGAAAATTCAAGTAAAAATTCCCCAGTACACCAAAGATTACTGACAGCGAAGGCGGTGAAACTTCCTGGGACTTGAGAAATTTTAGAATAGAAAATTACGATGGAGGTGTTGAAGGCTGTAGCTTCCATTGGATTTGAGAAATTTTTGAGAATTGAAAATTTGCCATGGAGTTGGAAAATCCACTTGAGAATAAGATCCCCAATACAAGCACTGACACAACGCAAGTTGTAGAACTTCATAGGTTTGAATTTTGGAATTCCCCCGACTGTTGTATATTCATTTGAGAAATTTGTGAATTTAAATGTTTCACAGGCAATAGTGAAACTTGAATACTGATTACTTGGGAGAAATTAATCTTTGATAAGAGATTATTTGTCCAAAACTCTCAGATGTATAGAATGAAACAGATGAGAGTCCCCAAGTAAGCGTAAATCTCATAAATTCGAATACCTCACCAAAATTGAGAGTAAATAAATAAGCATCATGGGAAATACCGAAGGATGTAAGTTAGAGCCTATTCTATTGCTGGTATAAACAAGGCATAATACTTAAACCAGTATGTAGTTATTCAGGATTCTCCGTTACTTACTTACCTTGACCTCCGGTTTCATATTTGTTTTATCTAGTCCTATTATTGATCGACGTGGATATTTTTTTGTCTTAATTCGCTCGGTTAATTCCTGTTAAGTTGGTTGACTTGCGCAGACTGTGTCGGCTGAAAATGTTAGTGGCCATATCACCTATATATATATATATATATATATATCTGTTCATATTTCTGTCAATTTGGCCATCATCCATTTCATTGCCTTCTGTTTTCTTTTTTTGACTCGGCTTCTTAAGACTAACTGTTCCTCTCCTTATGAAAATTCTTTCTTTAGTCTTAAGTTATTCAAGCCTCATGATTCTTATTAGTTAGTTTATTTTTCATTCTCCTTCCTCGGTTAGTTATGTTATGTGTTCCCGTAATTGTCGTAATCTATTTCCTGGCAATTGTTTCATAGGCCATTTCGTTCATCTTATATATTTCCAATTAGAACTAACATTTTGGAGTCATGTCTATTCTTATTCCCAGGGGATATCTTTTTTTCGATTTTTGTTACTTCCGTTAGCTGTCAAAATTCTCATTTCCGTTGATGTCATGTCTCATATTTAGCCCCTTGTCCATTTCGCTTCGAATTTGTTCCTGCTTTTTCTCCAACATTTCCAGGTTGTGTCAATGAAGATCTTAGTTCATTACCATGGGTGCAAATATTGTACCAAGCTTTAGCAGCAATGCTCTCAATATGAACAAGACGTTTGATGATGTAATTCCTTTGGCTTTTCAATCCATAAGGGCCATTCAAGTGAGTAATGAGTAACTATCATACAGCGACACAGACAAATAATGATCCAGACGGACTGTTGGATGGTGTTCCACCAACAGACCAGATTGTTGGAAGGTCAAACTGGTTAGATGCATTCTCTGCAAAAGATCTAAGGGAGCGTCAGTTGCAGGATCCTGATCTGAAGAATTCTATCATCGATTGAGCAGCTACACACACATCCTGACGTAGAGCTTTATTTAGCTAATCCAGCTGTCAGGTTTTTGTGGGCTTGCCATGATCAATTGATTTTCGTCGATAGTATTTTGCACTATTTCTGGGTAGAGGGAAATACCATAAAGAATTTACTGGTAGTGCCAAAGTCCCTCCAGAACCTGTTTTTGGAAAATTGCCATGATTCCAAGCTTGCCAGCCACATGGGTGGCCAGAAAACTTTAGAGAGTGGAGGCTAAATATATACCGCTTTAAAAATCTCCGAAACTGCTTCGTGGATCAATTCAAAACTCATGAAATATCATATGGGGCAAGAGCTGAACCAAGTTTGTTCAAAGGATCTTGATTGGCCAAAGGACTCAAGCCATCTTTGATGACCTGCGGGACCGCTGAACAGATTGGGACTAAATTTCTGGGATATAATTATGTATTAAGGGCCATTAAAGTTTGTTCATGGGAAGTTGATATTTGAAAAAACATGGCCGCCGTGTACCAATCAAAATGTAGCGTTTTTAGCAGCCATATTGGATTTTTTTACTTGATGGATTTTGAGGCCGAAATTGCTTTTATTAGCTCAACTAGTTTGTCAGCCATCCGACGCATAGTGATGATCCCCAGTCTGTCATCTGTCTGTCCATCCATCCATTCATCTGTCCATCCTCAACAATGGCAGCACGTGTTATCATTTCTGGGCAGATTAACTCCAAACTTGGTCACAATGTTAATGTCGACATCTAATATCTGTCTTGTGAAAATGAAACATATACAATGTCAAACACCAGAGTGATCAGCCCTTAACCATTTGCACTACTTATATAGTGCCACTTTCATTGGGGAAATATTAGACAGGTTCTAGGCCCCCAACCCCACCACCACCACAACTTTGCAATGATTTATCTCCCCCCCATACATTTTATTGCCAAACAAGATAAAAAGAATTAACAGTTTAACATTTTTACCTCCACTAACTAAATATTTAAGATATGTATTGTGTGCTCTGACATCTATACTATTGAATATTTTGAAATGTATTTGACTGAAGGTTGTTACTACCCAAGGTAGCAGACTTTCAGTCAAATTATTTTCTAAATAAACTCCAGCTCACCTGGATACCCATCCCCTTATGCTAACTTGGTCATTCAGGGAGATGTACATCTGTTAAATGAATAGTTTGGAATACTCTCAGTTAAACCTTCTATAAGGACCACCTGTATTAACCCTTTCGCCAACGAATTCCCTATATCACATTTTCAAGGCATCCATACAGAAAAACTGTTGAATGTTTTGAAATCAATTTGACTGGAAGCCATTTCTCCCTACAGTACAATGGCTTCAAGTAAAATTAATTTCAAAATATTCAATAAAATAGGTTTTATATCAAAGAATATCCTTTTTCCAGGACTTATGGATGAAAGGGTTAAGAGACCACCTGCCTTTAGAGACTATTTTCTTCATTTGCTAAATTGAATTAAGCAATGTATTTGAAACTTTATCAAGAGACCAGCTGCCTTAAGAGACTGCTTTCTGATTCTCCCTTTGGGTGGTATCTTAATACAAGTTTGACTGTATGTCATCGATTTCTATTGTTAGCACTGATGTCATCTATTTTCAATTAAATATTGTTCAAAATCACTATTGCAAAAAGCAGTCGAGATATTGTTGTCAATATTTTGAAAATTAAACCATTTGAGTGGCACTGATTGATGTAAAACTCATTAAAGATTAGTTGAAATGTCAATGTTCCAGGTGAGCGATACAGGCCCCTTGGGTCTTTTGTTGGCAAGAAAAACGTGTTAGGGTAAATAACTCACACTCCATCTCTTTCTGATCTAACAATGAGTACAGCCAGTGTCAGCCAATAAATCTGTCCCATCGGCAGAGAAGAGACCAGTGATGTAGTTGAAATTCGTCTGAAAGGAGCTGATGGGATCAATGCAGCGAGTATTCAAAGAAGTGATGTTGTTGTGACAGCTGGTGATAAAGTGTATCAGAACTGTTGTAAGTAGTATATAAACCAAAAAGATATATAAATAACACTGAGCACCCAGGTTTATCTTCTGTCACATTCTTGCCTATGATTGATATGTACTCTGGGGACAATACCTGTATTTTGTCGACGTTGCAGTTTATTTGCAATCTTGCAATTAAACACCATTTTCCGCCTATAGTAACATTTGACCAGCCTCTGTATTGGAAGCTGGCTGAGATTATCAGTGATGAACCAGAGAACAGTCATCTGAAAACAATCGTTCTTCAGTTAGGAATGTTAGGAAGTTTCCACACATTCATGAACTTTCTCGGGGTAATAGGGACTTATGGAGGGCACTGGCCTTAAGAACATACTGGAAACAGTCTATGGCGAAAATCCTGTAGTGCACATGATGACAGGAAAATCAGTCCAAAGATCATTCTGTGGCCATCTGCTAGTGTACAAATGTCTTTATCACTTGCTTGTTTCTGGCATGGCAGAAGATGACCCGGAGGTTGCTGCATTATTGGAGAAGGCGGAGAATCTCTATTCTTCATTGCTAGTTTGGACAAATAACTTTGGAAAATTCTGTCAGCTCTGAAACAATTGCCGAACTTGAACAAAAGATTAATAGAACTACGTGATAAATCAAAGACGAGTCAGTTGCAGCTGAATTATCAGTGTTGGAAACTGCCAGATTGGTGATAAAGGCAGATCGTACTGGGTCTTGGTTGATGCACTTGCATGCTATTTCCGACTGTTTGTCAGTATTTGCTGCTGCTGCTGGCCATTTCAACTATTTGAAATCTGCACATTATCTCCAAGAAATGATTGATCTAGGTCAAACACCCATATGTGTTCAGAAAATTTGTTGATGGTTACCATGTCATCCACCGTAGCAATAAGTTTAGGGCAGGCCTAAGCTCTGACCTTGTAATTGAGCAGACTCTGATGAGGTCATTGAAAAGTATTGGAGGCTTGACTCACGGTAGTTGGATGACCGAGGAACAACAGATTTTGTGGACAATGTCAGCACCAGTGACATCTGAGTACAACACTGCTATGCAAGAATTTACAGACCTCACTTACGCAACAAATGAACAACACAAAGAATGCACAGAAGCATGGATCACGAGATGACACAGACCTTAAAAAAATATGTTTAAGACTTGGTGCTTGCATACCTTTCCCACCAGATCCTACATTGAGAAATGTTTTCAATGGTGTTGTGGCTAACATGGATGTGAATGTTCATGACTGTTGGGAATAAGATCATTGAAAAAATGATTGGGTAGTCTGAGTTCACCTATACTTTCAAGAGGAAAGACAAAGCTAAAACCCATGGAGATGTCTGTCATCAAGGTTGCTCCCAATTGTACCATTGACCATGCACTTCTGTTCCAACGCTTTCTTGTGGTATCAAACTCGGGATCTTTGCTTGCAAGAAGAATGAACTTAGTCCCTTCCCTCTGGCACTCTATGAGACCAGGAATGTTTTACGGAAGGCTGACAAGCCTCAAGCTGCACAAGCGATTGTAGAT
This sequence comes from Chaetoderma sp. LZ-2023a, assembly GCA_034401795.1. Taxonomy (NCBI): domain Eukaryota; kingdom Metazoa; phylum Mollusca; class Caudofoveata; order Chaetodermatida; family Chaetodermatidae; genus Chaetoderma; species Chaetoderma sp. LZ-2023a. The sequence continues at coordinate 83,603,409 of CM067374.1, read as the reverse complement.
CATGTCACAAATATTTCAAGTGAAGAAATTACAAGTACCACACCCAAAACAGATCAATAGGTTCTTGATGGAGGCTCTTAGCTTTACAGTTTACCATGGAAGAGAGGAGCAACCTATGGTACAATAGCCAATTCATACGCCGACTTCACCATACACAATTATGGACTGGCAACTGTGGTCTTCGATGGCTATAGTGAAGGTCCATCTATCAAGGACAACACACACCCGAGGCATGGCCACAATATCCATCCAATAGTGAGATTCACTGCAGACACCGAGTTTTCTGGTAAGGACTTTTTGTCTCGGGACAAAAACAAAGGAGGAATGATCAATCTCATCAGTGCAGAACTTAGGAAAAGGGGCTGCCGTGTCATCAATGCACCAGGGGATGCGGACGTTAACATTGTAACTGCGGCAGTTGATTGGTCGCACATGTGCTCTACAACTTTGATTGGGGAAGACCTTCTTATCACTTTCCTTTCTTATGCAGAAACAGGGAGCAAGGACCTTTATTTCCGTCCAGACAATCAGTCAAAACGAAACAGTGTATGAGATCCACCGGTTGAAGCGCATTCTTGGTAAGAATATGTGTGATCAGTTACTATTTATTCATGCATTTACAGAGTGACACCACCTCCAGGATTTTTGGTATCGGAAAAAAAATAATCAGCTTTTCAGAAACTATTGAAAGGTTATTCAACCATGCAGTCCTGCGCTGATGCATTCATTCTTCCAAACCACACAGATGATAGGATTACGGACCTTGGCAGTCAAGTGATGGCTGTCATGTTTGGCGGAAAGTGTAATGACTCACTTCCATCCTTGCGCTATAATATCTTCAGTAAGAAAGTAGTTTAAGCTAAATCATTTGTAACACCTGAATGTCTTCCTCCTACTTCTTCTGCCACTAGATTCCACTGCCTAAGAGTTTACTACCAGACCATGGTGTGGATTCGTGGAAAAAAAGACATGGATGTCTTGAATTGGGGTTGGATGCAGGAAGACAATCAGTTGGTGCCAGTTAAGAAAAATTAATGCAGCCCCTGACAAACTTCTACAGATGATCCACTGCAACTGCTCAACATGTTGCAAAATGCCATGTTGCAGCTGTAGAGGATATGGCCTACCATGCACTGCTGCCTGTGGAACATGTCAAATTGAATTTGAGTTTGACAGTGATGATTGAAGTGAAGATTGAATTTGGAGTGACAAAAATTGGTCATATTGAATTCGCTAGGCCCACCACCCAACAACCAGGTAGACAACATCGCCTGGCCATAATGGACGCCATCTTGAATTTCTCTATTACGTATTAACCCCATAGCATTAAAAATAATCTAGATGACAAAAATCTAGTTTGAGACACCAAAATCACCAGTCTAGTTGTTTGCTATGAACAGTTAATAGCTACTGGCAATTCTTATGGTTTTGGCGGCCATCTTGGACATCATGTTTAATTTCCTAAATATTTTATAACCCCATGGAATTTTACGTGGTCGTAATACCTGGTCATAATATGTTGCTAGGCTCCAAAACATGGAGTAGATACCAAAGTCACTAGTCTAGTATGGACAGTTAACGACTTATGGCCATTTTAGTGTTTTGGCTGATATCTTGGAATTTCTCATGTATTTAATAAACCCCATCGCATTTTTACTGGTCTTAATGTGTTGCTAGGTCCCATGAACTTGGGGGTAGACACCAAAATCGCCAGTCTAGTATGAATAGTTAACGACGTATGGACAATATATGGGTTTTGGCAGCCATCTTGGACGCCATCTTGTAAATAATGACTCCAATTGTCAGATTGTGTTAGACCTTTAGTATGTTCTATGGTATAGCATATGCTACCATAAAACGCTGAAGCCTTTTGAGCAAGTTTTTGGGGAGTAAGGTGGTTATTTTTCATATATTGACCCTACTTTATGGACATTTTAGGCTCCTTTATCACATCGGCACTGGGAAATAGATATGTTGATGATCGTAGATCAGTTCACTAATTGGGTCGAGTACTAAGCGTTTCCTGAACAAGGGACAGAACTGGTAGCCAAAACCTATGTGGAGCATTCCATCAGCACGTTTGCCTGTTCATATTTCTTATACACAAACCAGGGTCGAAACCGTGAGAGCAACTTATTTAAGGAACTGTGCCGCCTACTGGAGATTTAAAAAATATGCACCACAGCTTATAGACCATGTTTCAATGGACAGAATGAATGGATAAACTGTAACGTCTTGCAGTGTTATCTGCAAGAATATGACTGACAGAAACATTGGTATAAGTGTATTCCTTTCACCGCTGGAGTTATACGATCTACTGTAAGCCGACAGACTGCTTCTCCCAACATGATGATGCGTGGCCGAGAAGTGTAGACATAATGTGCAAGTTCCCAATCTCTGCGACTACAGATGATGCCCTTTCAGACACTAGTGACTTCGCTCAATAGTTACCTGAAAATGTTGCACGAAACTCATGAGGTAGCACGGGATAACCTTAAAATGGCTCAGATGTGCGAGAAAACAAAGTATGATCTATGTCTGCATGAGTGTGCCTATCATGTTAGTGATGTAGTTTAGCTTGTTAATTCAAACATGCAGTCTTACACATACATGCGCGCACACACACAACACACTCGTACATACATGTGCACATGCACGCACGCCCGCATCACAAGACCACCTATTAATGAATACTAGTAACACAATAAAAACTTATAGAAAGATTTTAATGCAAGTGGCATGATAAATTTACAAGGAAAATAATTTTGTTATCCATACAACGCTAATAAACTTTTAATAACTGTGACATAAACAAAGCAGAGTGTTTTAAATTACAAAGGAACAAAGAAATGTGTGGTTATGGGTATAGTTTACATTAGACAAATGAAATGAAAATATACAACGATGGCAAGTTATTGGTAACTTAAACATTTATGTCAAAAGAGACGACCCCCATTTCCGATAATAATAATTTACAGATCTTCAGGTCAGCGATAACTGTTTTATTCATGCTAGATATTTTTTTTAACTAGTCCAGTGATATGATCTATAAGGACATTTTTCTGATGTTAAGAAATATTCTATTCACTATTTTGAAACTAATTTGACTGGAAGCTGTTGCTGGCTGCGTAGGCAGCAACAGCTTCCATTCAAGTTAGTTTCAAAATATTGAACAGCTTACCCGAGTGTATAGTTATTGACACACAGGTCAGTCAGGGGTTAAAGGGTTACGAGTGAGAATGTATTAATTACTTAACCGTAATCCAGTGAAATTGTAAGATTCCTCAATTCAGTACATGAGAATGTATTTTTGAAAATTTACCAGTGAAATAACTGATTCAATGGATGAATCTAGTTTTAGCTATATCCTGCCTATCTCTAGTTAAGCTTCCCTCACACGCTTGGCCTGTGTTTGGGTGGATCAACCACTGAATTCCTAAACTCCCATTATCTAGGTAACTATAGAGGTAAGTTGTTGAATATTTTGAAACTAATCTGACTGAGTGCCACACAGGTACAAAGTTTATCAGATAATTCACGGTCGATCCAAAAAATTCTGAAATAAAATTAATCCAGATATATGTAGATATATCTTCAGTTATCCAATGTTCTTTAGCTGGACAATCGGTGTTCATTTTGAAAACAGTTTTGCTGCAAGTTAGTGTTGCCTTAGGTAGCAACAACTTTCAGCAATACAGTTTTCAAAATGAACATCAGTGGATCTTTCATGAGCGCCTAAAAATGGAAATTTAGTGTTTCTGCATCAATTACAAACCACTACCAATGATCACTAAAACGGCAATAGTTAATATTACAACGAATATGGTATTTTAGATAAGTAACAGAACAGAAATATCTCAATTACAAATTCAGCAACATGACTAGAAAGAAATAACTATTGAATTATTGAGAATGAATGATTTTCACTTATTACATCTTATTCAACACTTCAATTGTATTCCACCGATATTTGTTCAGATGTGAAGGTTTTAAGACGTGTGCCAAGGAAAACACACTTATGATGGAAAAGACACCTCGATCAAGGATTTTGCTTACTATTACGCTTGCCCACCAAGATGTGTCTCTCTATAAATGACCAGAGTTACATCGCTTGGCAAATGTGTCCACTACAGTGTTTATACAATATAGAAAAAGACATGATTTTTAACTGATCCATGGACGACCTCACCTAAGAATGATCTCATCTTAAAGCTGTCATGACATTTAAACTCAATTTTAACCACGCCAAGTAACATGGTGTTAACAATCAAATTTTGTTTTCGGTAACTATCATGGGTCCAGTTACTGATTTTTTAAACGACACCTACCCAAGCCTTTTGACCCGCTATAAAAAGATTCTCTCATCAGTTATCAGTTTACCCACAAGTTTGACAGGTGTTTATGAAATTTGGGGTCGGCCGTATCTCTCCCTGGAGAACATCTCATTGGCAAAGGGAGACACGAGTTCCGTACCTCCCCACACATGCATGTTTCTTGTGTAATAAAATTTGGAGTCGGCTATATCCCCAACATTCCAACAGAAGAGTTTTCCAGAACAGACTTATTTATGTTACTGCGTCAGTACAGTTCATTCAGTAGTGTTGGCACAGATATTTTTATTCGGGACATAACGTCTTCATTCGCTCCTGTTTCTGTGTTGCAATCACAAATAAGTGAAGCAATAACTTTCTGGATCCAGTCAATTTCAGAGTCACAGGAAGAAAGAGATATCTGTATATTGCTTAGCTGACAAGTGCTCACACCAATAACTACTGACTAACTCCGAGCGCTATGTACCGAGCTAATTCTTTTATAATGCATCAGGAATGCTGGTGGTTTTTGTCTAAAGTATCAATACCTGGATAAGTCACCGAAAATGGAAATTTATTGATAACATGCTACTGATATGGGTTAACACTGCCTATCTTAACATATTCTGGCAGCTTTAAGCAAGAATCAAGCTTGTTCAACGAGAAGTTTCAAAGTGTATAATTTAATATTGAGTGTGCTATATTATTAGCTTGGTGACCTGGTCTTGCTCAAAGTACCAATAGCCAGAATAGTCAGTGGTAAAAAATGGGATGCATAAGGACCATTATCAGGACAGACCCACTTTTTGCAGACTAGTAGCCAATAGAATAACAAAAATACATTTTCATATTTCTTAACCAAATCTGAGATACTTTAGCCAAAGTTTTCACTTGGTCGCGAGTAAATAAGCATTTCAATTGAATACTGCAGACAAAATACATGATTTTATGCTGAATATTTTGAAACTACTTTGACTGGAAGCTGTTGCTGAGCAACCATTTCCAGTTAAAGCAGTTTCAAAATATTTAAGAGTTTAACAATATGGATCCTAGAGACTTAAGCAGTAAAAGTGTTAAGCTGGTCACAGTTAAAAGATGTTCTTCAGAGTTAAAGCTGATCTGTCATAGTAAAAGAAGCCATATTTAACCCCTACCAGTAACATGGTGCTATCAATAAACTTCCATTTTCTGTAACTCTATTACGAGTCCGGGCATTGATTTATTAAACAAGACCCGTGCAACACGTCACATCCGAGACGTGACTCATCACATCAAAGATTACGTCCGAGACGTGATTCATTTAGTACAGAAAGTTATCAGTTAGGCAGCAGTTGTGTGGTGTGCATTGAGAGGTAAGCGCTACACAGCGCAGTGATATGCAGACCCGTCGCCTATGTATTACTAGCTGCCAAGCGCTTGTGACAACACCTAACAGCTTAATCTGAGCTCAATGTACAGGTTTTATTAACAGTATCAATACTTGGATTCAAAATAGTTACCGAAAATGGAAATTTATTGATAGCACTATGTTACTTTAACAGCTGGTACATGATTCTGATTATTAGCCAGGGATTCAGTGAGTCCTGATTTCTTTTAGCCATATTTAAATTGTCATAGTATTTGCAAAATGAGTCAGTCCTGCATTATATTACTGGAATTGTTCTTTATTGAGCACTTTAAACATGTCAGTTCAGCATTACGGCACTGTGGCTAGAATTCAAGACTTTGTAGGAGCTGGAATGACCATGACACCTAATTATTTGTTTTCACCTGAATACTGAAGATATATTAGTTGCAACTTAAATGCCAGTAAATTAATATAATGTGATAAAAAATAATATTTAAAGCACTAATTCAAATGTATGTAACAAAAAACAAAACATCAAAATAAATAAATATTGACAGCTTAGTCTCTATGGCAATACATAAAGATCACATTCCTCATCATCCTTTGACATCATCATTATCATCATCCTTTGACATCATCATTATCATCATCCTTTCATATCAGCATTATTATCATCCTTTCATATCAGCATTATTATCGTCCTTTCACATCATCATTATCATCATCCTTTCACATCATCATTATCATTGTTATCAAACAGTTTCTTATCTTTCTTTATCAGCGTCATTAAATAATATCATCACATTATTCATCAGTACTCTTATCTAATTGTTTCTTCTTTCTATCTTCAATATCTTCCGTATCATCTTCCGTTGTGCTCCAGTCATCATCCTCATCATCATCATCCTCTTCTTCAGACTCCACATCTTTCTGTGTCTCTGCAGGAAGTGGTAATGATGATTTCTCCACCTCAACAGCCTCTTCTATGATGACATCGGCGGTCACCATGTCCAATATTCTCGGTTCATTTTTACTTTCAGTAGACGTTTCTGGAAATCGACATGCACCCCGAGGCACATCAGCAGCTTCTGGCGGTACATCAGCTGTCTCCGGCACATTTGGCAGATCACCGTCTACGACATCTTGCCCTAATTTAAGTCCACTTTCCCTGAAAGAAACAAACAACAAGAACAGATCAGGGGTGGGTGAGCTGTATAGTGGCGCTCAGAAATAACTTAACCCAATTCCAAAACAAAACAAAATATACTACACTTTTAGCTATGCCCTGCCCATCCTTAGTTAATCTCTACCCACATCTCATTCCCTTACTATCAATTTCCATACAACTATACCGGTAAGCTGTTAAATATTTTGAAACTAATTTGACTGGGTGCTGTATGGCAGCAACAGTGCCCAGTAAAATTAGTTTCAAAATATTCAACAGAATGTTTATTAAATGGTAAAGACATACAATTCGTATGTGTCGGACTATTAAGCATTAAAGACGGACTATATGGAGTCATTTGTGATGTCATGATTATAATGCCATCACATACGTCACTTAGTCGACCATGATGTCATATGATGGGTGTATAAACTTGGAAAGGGCCATTGGACTGGAAGACAACATTGCTGTCTAAGGCTGCAATGTCCTCTAATACAATTATGTTCAACATAATCAACAGAACATTTCTTCCATCGTGTTCAAAATTGTACTCCCATGTTTCTGTTTTTGTTTTGGTACAACATTAACTCTTTAATCCTCATATCAGCCAAAAACGGCTTCTACAGTGGTCTTGAGAAATGTCCATTTACAGACCAAGAGAATGACTGACGCGATAACTGAGCCAGTCATTCTAGTGGTAAAATTTCAAAAATAATCTTTTTGCAGGCCAAGAAGACTATCTTTGAAATCTATTACTGGAATGACTCGCTCTAGAATGGAGTCAGTTATTCCAGTGGTAAATTTTCAAAAAGGGGTTCTCTTGGCTTGCAAATGAACATTCATATGGCAGAAATTTCAATTTTCTGAATAAATCTTGACCATTAAAGGGATAAAGTTTTACACCATATACTGTATAGTACATTAAAATTCAGGTAGTTAATGTCAGACCTTTCCCTCTTTTGTGTCATCATTTGTTCGCGACATCAGCTAACAAGTGACATATGTTGATGATGACTTGACAGATCAGACTGCGCACTAGCAGCAAAATCATTAACATTAGTACTGAGTGGTAGTAGTGATCATGACCTTTCAGCATGAGACAAGGCAAGTCACTAAATGACAACAGAATCATTCCTGTTTTCAATAAAGCAACAGTGCTTGTCATATTCTCCCTCCACCAACACACATGTTTTAAACCCCATGACGCAGCGTGCAGCAATGTCAGTAGTACTGCAAAGCAGTGAGCCTAGGATTTTACTTTTCTCCCAAGGTTCGCCGCCAAGAAGTGGATCGTCATTTCCTGTAGATAGGTATATGTTGGTGAACTCTGCAATAGTTTTGAGAAATGTCGATTTGCAGACCAAGAAGACAATTTTTTTAAATTTACCATTGGAATGACTGGCTCGAAAACCGAGCCAGTCATTCCAATGGTAAATTTTCAAAAATAATCTCTTGGCCTGCAAATCGACATTTTTATGTGAAAATTGAAATTTTCTTGAACAAATTGTGGGGGTTAAAGGGTTAAATGTTTAATACAATTCCTGCACACATCACAGGGTTTGTGTGTGATACATAATCAATGTACACTACAATAGTAAACTGTGTCAAACTCACAATAATGTCTCCGCACGCAGCTGCGCTAGTCCACGCTCGACTAAGAGGTCAGCCACCAATCTAATATCACTAGTAGCTTCGTTGATAGTGTAGATTTCTCCTGTTAATTCTGGAGTCAAACGCTATAAGAAATACACACAAACATATATGAGATCAAAGCAGTCACTGGAAACCATATGCTGACATGATGGGCTCTAGGGGTGACCCCTTAACACTTACCATTCTGACGTCAATAGTGTCAAAGAAACTGGTGTACATTTTTCAACAATTCTGGTGGATGATGTTGCTGTCGTAGACAGCAACATCTTCCACCAAATTTGTCGAAAAATGTACATCAGTTTAATCGTTTAACATCAGTGTGTTAAGGGTTAATGCTGAAGATTTATCAAGAAAATTTAAACTTTTCACTACTAAATACCTATTTGCAGGCAAAAGGAAGACAATTTTTGAAAGCTTACCAGTGAAATGACTGGCTTGATTATCGAAAATAACCTTCTCTTGACCCGCAAATGGACATTCCTCATGGCCAGTGCAGATGGATGCTTTGACCAGCTTGAACACTAAAAGATTAATTACCATATTGTGCCTATTAGTAGCCTAGGCTTCTTTTAGGATAAGAGGTGCTCAATTTCCAAACCAGTATTTCTGACAAGGTGGGGGGGGGGGGGGGGTGGGTTTATATTAGGTATATTTCAAGAAAAACGAAGTACATTGTATAAAATGGTTAGACAATAACAAGAAAATTAAACATGATTTTACGGTACAAATTTTTGCCGCCTTGACACTACCATGTTTAATGTATACCTCAAAAACATCATCGCGTGAAATTATTAAACGGGACCAATCTCAAGACTCATGCATTTACAATGGCTTGTCCAAGATGAGGTGTTTCTAAAAATAGCATAAAATCCATGATGACCACTAACCAATCAGCTTCTTTCCAGGATGCTTCCTAACAAATCTAGTTGAAGTAGTTCTTGAGAAGTCGCTTACCAGAAAAGTTGATGGATAGACGACAAAGACACATGGATGATGAACAATACCCATGGCATAAGTTCGCATATGGCATAAGTTCACATAGCTATTCATGACAGGTGAGCTAACAAATGAGTGAAACTTCCTACAGTATAATTTAACCCTTTCACTGACAAATCCTTGAAAACATATATTCTCTACAATATAAAACTTATTCTGTTGAATATTTTGAAATTAATTTTATTGGAGGTCTTTGCTGCCTAAGGCAGCAACAGCTTCCAGTCAAACAAGAATGACAATCAGAGATTGCTAAAGCATGCCCACCCTTCTGCCAAGCACAACCTCCCACCCGAGATTGGTCACTGTGATCTTGACCGTTGACACCAACATCGATAGGGTTCTTCCAAACACAAAGGACAACCTCCCACCAAAGTTTAGTAATGATCCTTTCAAACGAACTTGTGGAAACGCAATATTACATCATTCATTAGGTCATAGTGACCTTGCCCTTTGACTTCAAACTCGATAAGGTTCTTCGGCCCACATACGAAAAAGCTCCCACGCCAGATTGATAATGATCCCTTCAATAGAGCTCGAGTTATCATCTGGAAACGCAATATTACGTCATTAATTAGGTCACCATGACCCTGGAGTAGGTCACTGACCTTGATCATCTACCCAAAATCGAAGGTCCTTCTGACCACCAATGCAAAAGCTCCCATGCCAGATTGGAAATGATCCCTTCGATAAAACTTGACTTATCACCCGGAAACACAATATTATGTCATTAATTAGGTCACCATGACCCTGACCTCAAAATCAATAGGGTTCTTCGGACCACCAAGGACAAGCTCCCATGCCAGATTGGTAATGATCCCTTTACTAGAACTCAAATTATCATCCGGAAATGAAATCCCGAACGGACGGACAAAGCAAACGCTATATACACCCATATACTTATATGCGTGGGCATAATTAATTAAAAAATATTCAAGGGTTTCCTCTATCACATATTTGTCTTGAAAACCAGATATGGGAAATTCATTAGTGAACTGGTTAGTGGCATGGTACTCTTAGGGGGAGAGGACGTCTCTAAGTTGATAGAACTTGTGTCCAATCTCATTCCACATATATGTTACAATAAAACATGTTTAAATAAACTCCTAAACATTTCACCTTTAAGCAGATCATGATATTTGGTGATTTCACGGCTGCTCCCATCGCGATCAGTGTCTCTTCACACCATTCTTTACTGCCTGCAGGAGGCAGAAGGTTTGCTATGCGATAACGACTTGCCTGTGCTGGAAGGAGCATAAAAGGTGCTGGCAACACAGATAACCTGAAAACATACAGATAAAATAACCAGGCCAATCCAGGAAGCCACATGCCACAAAATATTCCTTCCAGTGAGAAATCTGCTGACATTCATTCCAGTGGTAAGCTTGAGTAGGGTATTCTCTTGGCCTCCAAATTAGAATTCTGTGAGCGAACAAGAGGCCAAATGGCATGTTACTTACCTGCAGCTCTGTAGTACTTGAAATGCTTCATATTTCATGACATAGATTCAATTATGTCTTAATATAAAATAATTTTGTCGGAAAAGATATGAGATGTTGGCAAATCTTGCCGGAGAATTTGACCAATAAAATTTCTGTACACAAGTTCCGGAGAGATGTTTCAGCCAAGTTTGGTTGACCAATAAAATTCCTGTCTACAAATTCGGAAAGTTTAACACCTTCCAGATGAGTTCCAGCCAAGTCGGGTTGACATCAGGCCATTATTAAAGGAGAGGATAAGCTTTGGCTGATTTTTTGAAAATTCAAGCTGGCCTCTGAAAATATACACTAATCAAATTTGTCGCTAGATTTTCTGAAGCATTCAATCAAGGTTTGCTTAAAATCAGATCATATTTAATGTAGATGAGTTTTGAAGGATTTTATCAAGCTTTGCTTAAAATCAGATCATATTTAATGTAGATGAAAGTTTTGAAGGATTTCCAAAATATTGTAGAAGACCCAAGATTGTCGCTGAAAAAAATTGGTTTAACTTGGATCATTGATTATAAATACTGTTTATTAAGGATGAATGACATTTAGCAAATTTCTGGAGAATCTTAAGTCGCCAAAAAACCTGACCAATTAAGATTTTGAATAGGTTTGGTGTGGAGCAATAGGTGTGGTGTGACAATTTCCTGTATATTTCGAGAAAATCTAAGATTTTCACCTAAAAAATGACCAATCAAAATTTTGATTAGAATTTCTGGCGCGTATGACCATAAGGTTCTTCTATCCAAACTCGGTTGAAATCCACCAAGTGGCTAAGCATGTAATGACGAAATGAATTTTGATAATTTTCGGTAAATTTTTGCATAAAATCTATGATTTTCACCCCCAAAAATTGATCAATCAAAATTCAGATTTTCTGCAGCCTACCACAAAATGGTTCTACTCAAATTTGGTTACAATCTGTCAATTGGCTAAGGCGGAGATGCGTTTTGACAATTACAGGTAAATTTGTCAAAAAATCTAAGATTTTCATCAAAGAAATCGACCAATCAAAATTCTAAATAGTAGTTCTTGAGCCTAGAACCATAGAATCCTTCCAAACAAATTTGTTTGGAATCTCTCAGGCGGATAAGATGTGTTTTGAAAATTTCAAAGTAAATTTCCCATAAAATCTAAGATTTTCACCCAACATATAGACCATTCAAAATTCTGAATAGATCTGGAGGCTGCGACAATATGGTGCGTCTAGCTAAATTTGGTGAAAATCTGCCAAGTGGTTTAGGAGTTATGTTTTAAAGCAAAAATTGGCTGACGATGGATGGACGGACGCCATAGCATATACTCATTTAGTCATTGTGTCCTGAACTAGAATTTTGACTAAAGACAAAATCTTGTCATGAAATGTAAAGGTTTTGATACAAAATGCAAAAATTTGGTCTCCAAACATGAAAATTTTGACAGAAAATGAAAGCTGGAGCTTTAAATGTGAAAATCTGGGTCAAAGGTGACCATTGTGGTGAGAAGCTCAATGTTTTCGGCACAAATTTCAAGATGACTGTCAAACCGATCAATCAAAGACATTTAAACTTGTGTAATTTGCATTCAGTCCCGCAAAAGCTTATATATCATCATTTTCATTGTCATATTAATCAACTAAGATAAGCACATTTTTGACTGGTCAGTGGCAGTCATGTTTTTCATCTATTCATTGAAAAACTTCAACAGTCATAATCATATTTCCCCAATTTCGACTTGATCCTTTCAGCATTTCCTGGGTAACTTTTAGGTAAACTTGGTCATCCAAGATGGCCATCAGACCAATTAGTATATTAGTGAACAAACCTGACCCAGCTATTGCATTTAGATGATGTTTGTCAAGTTTTATATCAATCAGCCAAGTGGTTTCAGAGATCTCAGCAAAGGTTTTCCTAAAATAGCATATATGCTTCATTTGAACAAACATTGGCTCTCTATGACACAAGGACACTTAGAAACAAAATTTAACTGAAATCGCCGCCTAAGTTCTTGAGAAGTCATTTAACACTAAAGGTCAAATTTGGTCAAGAAAGTCTAAATATTTGATTATTTAATGTCCATTTGAGGCCAAGTGAAGACTACTTTTGAAAACTTATCACTAGAATGACTGGCTCGGTTATCGAGCCAGTCATTCCAGTGATAAATTTACAAAAATAGTCTTCTCTTGGTCTACAAAAGGACATTCCTTAAGACCACTGCAGAGGCTGGTTTTGACCGACTTGACCACTAACGGGTTAAAGGATAAAGTTGACAGGCAGACATCCACCACAGTAAAAGCAAATTTTGCCATTCAGTCTATGGAGGGCTAAAAAGTGACCATTTCTTACTTTTCATAATGTGTGTATTCAGAGTTTCCATAATCAACAAACTGTACAAAGGCCTGCTGCTTTTTGTCATCTGTGGAGATGATTATTGCTCTGTACCAACATGCGTCATGACTAAACTGAGCAAAACATGGCGTACCTGTATAAGATGAAACAAAACAATACACCTTCAAACAATGTGCCTTTAACCCTTGAATTTATTCAAGAAAATTTCAATTTTCTCATAAAAAAGGCCCATTTGCAGACCAAGAGAAGAGTATTTTTGAAAATTTACCGCTGGAACGACTGGCTCAGTTATCGAGCCAGTCATTGCAGTGGTAAATTTTCAAAAATACTCTTCTGTTGGTCTGCAAATGGACATTTCTCAAGCCACTGTAGAAGCTGTTTTTGGCTGATATGACTGTTAAACGGTTAATCATTTAACCCATGAAACTCTAGTGTCTTACTTTCAAGACAGCTATAATGGGACGCTGGTAAATATTTTGAAACTAATTTGACTGGCACCTGTTGCTACCCAGTAAAATTAGTTTCGAAATATTCAATAGAATCAGTCCTACATTATGAAGAATTTGTTGTTTCTGGTCTGTAGGAGTCAAAGGGTTAAACCCATAGATGACTGAAAATTCAGATCCTACAAAATTCCAATTCTTTTCATGACAACCAATGATTATTTTGGAAGCAATGTTGCTGTGAACCGTTTCTATTAAGGAGAGCAACTTCTTTCAACATTATTTACAAAATGTATGTATTAAACCAGTCTTTCTTCAACTGATCTCATACATGTAAGACACTAACAATTTTCATCAATCACAACAACTACTAATATTTTTTCTTAATTAATTTGGAAAAAAGTTGAATGAGTAACTTTGGATAACGACTGTTTCAACACTACATTGTGAGGAACTTTTAGAGTGTGGAAATTTACTGACTTTAACCCTTACCTCTCGGATGTCAATATTCTATCTATTACTGTGTCAATACCACAAAAACTGGTGTACATTTTTAAACAATTTTGGTGGAAGATGTTGCTGTCTATGACGGAACAATCTCCCACCAAATTTGTTGAAAAATTAAAACCAGTTCATCTTTTAATTTAATTTGAAAATTTAATGTTTTGACACCAGAATGGTAAGGGTAAGATCAGAAATAACATACTTTTTGAAGTAAAGGCTGAATTCTATGTCTTTGGTGAATTTACAACTTAACAATTCCTGTTGAATACTTTGAAAACTAATTTGATTGGGAGCTGCTGATGACTATGGCAGTAACAGGTTCCAGTCAAATTAGTTTCACTATATTTAACAACTTATCGGTATAGTTGCTCGATAAGTGAGCCTTGAAGAATGTACGTTTGTAGGCCAACAAGAGAAGGGGACTTTTGAAAATTTATGACTGGAATTATTGGCTTGGTGACCCGTGAATGGACATTGCCCAAGACGACTGCAGAGGCCAGATTTGGCTGGCATAATCATTAAAGGGTTAAACAGTACACTGCCTCTTACCTCTCTGCACTGTGCTTAATCGACGTGCTTTCTCCGCATAGCCATTCAGAGACGTGGCCATCTTCTCTAGCTCCTCAAGCTGGGCGTTCGCTTCCTGGATATAGCTACGCAGAGTGGGTGTACAGCTTGCGTCTATATCCTGAATGCGAGCCTGGAAATAAACCTGTGACGGGGCGAGGTTAGAATAAATTAGATAAGAGCAAATAATACACATTAAGCTGAATTATGATTTAAAAAAGAGGCCCAAGGGCCTGTGACGCTCACCTGGACAATTAGCATTTGAAGCATTTGCATTTAAATATACATGACTCATTACATTAAAGACGGGAAAAAATGTTCACAAGAAAAATCTACAAATCCAAATTTTGAACGGAAATTCTGGCGCCGATGATCATATGATAATTGTAGTCAAGTTTGGTTGAAATTGCTCGAAGTAGTAAGAAGAAGCAATTTGACAAGTTCCAGTAAATTTATAAAAAAAATTTGATGAATCAAAATTCTGAATGCTTGTTCTAGAGCCTATGATCATAGGATCCTTTTGGCCTTATTTGCTTGAAATCAGTTAAGTTGACCAGCAGAAGAAGCAATTTGACAATTTTCAGTAAATTTGTCATAAAATATAAGATTTTCACCCCAAAAGTAGCTCAATGAAAATCAACAAGAGCTCCGCAAACGGCACATAATACCCAGCCATGAGGACAAACCAATGAATGCTAGCTATCAGAAAATATTTATTTCTTCCTCAGACCCAGACCAGTCATCCTTATGAAGTGTCAAAGCGATCCATTAAATGGTCTACCGGTATCGTCCGGAAACCAATTTTCAAGATGGCCGCCGCTGACTGGCGGCCATATTGGATTTTGGATCATCGTAAATTTCGATAAGTTTCTTCACCAGACATATTCCAACGATCCTATGAAGTAATCCGATAAATGGTAACGGAGATATCATCCAGAAACCAACTTTCAAGATGGCAGCCCATGGCTGGCGGCCATCTTGGAGTTCGGATCATCGTCAATTTCGATAAGTTTCTTCTCCAGACCGAGTCCAACCACCCTATGAAGTTTCAAAGCGATCCGATACACGGAAATAGAGTTATTATCCGGAAACCAATTTTCAAGATGGTGGCTGGTGGCCATCTTGAATTTCAGATCATTGTCAATTCCGATAGGTATCTTCTCCACACCTAGTCTAACCACCCTAGGAAGTTTCAAAGCGATCCGATAAACGGTAACGGAGTTATCACCTGGAAAGCAATGTTCAATGGCCACCGGTGGCTGGTGGCCATCTTGGATTTTGCATCGTCCCATGGTTTCTTCCCATGACCTAGTTCAACCACCCTATGAAGTTTCAATGTGATCTGACAAACAGTAACAGAGTTATCATCTGGAAACAAATTTTCAAGATGGCCACCGGTGGCTGACAGCCATCTTGGATTTCAGTTTCTTCCCCAGAGGAACCTGCGTATCCTTGATGCTGTATGACTGTAACAGCTGGGCAGCTCCAAAGGCAGCACTAGACAAACTTGGTGCCAGCCACTACAAACACCTATGCACCATCACTGGACACCGATGGCCAGGCAGGATAATTTCCAATGATGCACTATACAAGCTGTGTAATACATCGCCGCTGTCAAAGTTGCACAACAAAGATGGTCCATGTTTGGCCATGTGCTAAGGATGCCAGAAGACACACCAGCACAGAGGGCCTTGGAAGTCACCCTACTGGGAGCCAGCAAATACAAAGCCTGAAGACATTATTGCATACATCTGCTAAGCATGCTACAAGGTGACCTCAAGAAAGCAGGACTCGGTACACTCAAATCAAGAATGGACCTGAGGAAGATAAGGATTTTGGCTGAGGACAAGACACAGTGGGCAAAAACGAAGAACTGATTGCAGCTGTAGGATGTTTCTACTACTACAGCCACAGAATACAGTAATCATACATTACCTACGTCTCAAATGGTTTTAAAATCTCTTCAATTGACATAAGACATTTTGTCACTAACAACAAGAGCTCCACAAATGGTGCATAATATCCCACCTTGTCAAATCACAAACCACCAACTGAAAGCTATCAGAAGATAGTGATTTCTTCCCCAGACTTTGTCCAGTTATCCTATGACGTTTCATAGTGAGGCAATAAACAGTAGCAGAGTTATCATTGACAAAACAATTTTAAAGATGGCCACTGAGAGGTTTCTTCTTCAGGCTCATTCCAGTCATTCTATAAAGTTTCAAACCGATCTGCTAACTTATTGTCAGGAAACTAATTTTCAAGATGTTGCTGTTTCTTCTTCAAACCTAGTGCAGTCCTTTAAAGTTTCAACTCAATCCTTTAAATGGTAGCAGAGCTATCATCTGGAAATGGAGTAATCATCCACAAACCCATTTCAAAATGGCCACCAGTGGCTGGCAGCCATATTGGATTGTGGATCATTGTTGGTTTCGATAGGTTCCTTCCGCAGACCTAGTCCAGTAATCCTATGAAGTTTCAAAGGAATCTGTTAATGGTGGAGGAGTTACCCTGCAGAAACTACTCTGTCGCCCACCCGTAAATGCCATCACATAATACCATGCCAATTTCTTGGCAGGGTATAAAAAATAGTTGAGCATATTCAGGACTGATCTTCTCAATCAGGGCTGAACTTAAGGCAGTGCAACAACTGCATATGGACAGGGATCCCAAATTTCCAGAGTCCAGAAAAAGTGACACAAAAAAGTTTGTCTTAATTTTTTGGTCCCCTGCATAACTTAGCTAAACGTATAGATGCCACACCTTAAAACTGATGTGGCCAAATCCCTCCGAACTAGGTGGGCCCAAGCGGCATCTCATGTAAGAATTTCAGAAACTTTGCACAGGGGCCTGATAGGTCCTAAATTGCATGCATGTGTCTGTGGGCTCACATGTGTAGAGCCCTATATGAAATGGACTTGGACACAGTGTTTCTCACAGTATTTAAATTTTGGAGGACTCAGGGACCCATACCCTGAAATCTGGGGGTCCAAGCTGAAATCTTGGGGTCCCAAAACTCCAATTCTGATCATCCATGCTAAAATTAGAGGGTACCATGGATTCACAACTATGAATTATGTATGTCCCATGCTAGATTTTGTAGGTATTCTTATGCAAAAGCCTATAAAACTACTTAGTATTTAACAATCAAACAAGGTTTTCAGGGGTCCCATGGGACCCACTGCCATTACTTTTGGGGGTCCCAAGCTGAATTTTGGGAGGATATACATCAAAAGGACCCTTATGAGAATCACTGGACTTGGACAAGATTTACTGGCTGATTATATTGAATTATTATAAGAAGTTTAACAGACTTATTATAACCTTTTATTCATTAAATAACAAGCAATTAGACTTTAAGCTTGGTTTTACTTGAAAGACACTAAATTATCATAATACAGAATGGGTGTAACATATTTTCTAATGCATAACCATACAGTGAACAGTTAAATTTTAGAGAATTTATTACTAGAATGACTGGCTTGATTATTGAACCAGTCACTTTAGTAGTAAATTTTCAAAAACAGTCTTCTCTTGGCATGCCAATGGACATTTCTTAAGACTTTTGGCTGACTTGACCATTAAGGATAGAATTCAATAAGGTTTAAACCTTGATTTAACCTCAACCAGCTAACAATCACTTCTTAAAATGAGTCATAAGCGATTTACATGTACTACCAGGTTGAACTTGAAAATGAGTCCTACTTAGGATGAGACACCAGGTATGACATATACCGTGTCAGACCGGGAACCTGGCCGCATATCTTCACCCAGCGCAGCACGGTCATCCGTGCTCGACTTCGGTACTACACCGTATAGCTGATATTGATCAGCTGTAATACGGCACCGCTTTGCCACTTCGCGGGGGGGGGGGGCTTCTCTAAACATCCATGTGCCTTAATGGACGTCTCCGCCGCAGTGAACATATCAACAATATGATCAGCTAACGGCAAAGATGGCATAGCGGTAACAGTCGGCTTTCCTGCCAGCCACAGGCGCTGGTCCCGTTGACTGGCCGATTGATCCACGGCAAGATCTGGCCTGACATTGATTAGCCACTGACAAGCGTCAGACCAGTCTTCCTCCGTGGCCACCTGCGAATGCTCTACAAGACGAGGGCCTTCGTCATCCTCCTGAGCAATCACAGGTGTGTATGTGGCTGGAGGAACTGATACGCCTGGCAAGCCAGAGAAAGCATGCGTGCCTGAAAGAATAGGCATGCCAAACTGACTGGTTTGCCCAGGAGCAGGCGCTGTGGTATTGCGTGGGGAAAATTTCACCACACCACGGCCCTGGCTGACTATCTGACTACCTGCCAATAAGGGGCACCTTTCTTTTTAAATCTGAGTGTTTTATTAAGTGAAAGCCGATATTTAGCAGTATCAAAGAGTATTAGGGAGGCAAGTATACTCTTGAAGTGAAAATGCCCCATAGGAAATGTATCAGGATTTTCAATATTGATATTTGAAGTGCGACTACACCTAGAGTTTTGATCAGATCACTACCATGCTTGGGTAGGATGTCACCCATGGGGTCCTGAGAATAGCTGCGCACCTAAAGGTTGACCGTGACCATTGAAATTGACCTCCAATGCATGGAAAATGGCGCCATAGGTAATGAATGGGAATTTTCAAGATGGTTATTTGAACTTTGACTACACCTAGAGTTCTGATCAGATCATTACCATACTTGGCTAGGATGTTACCATTTGGGATTTTTTTTCAAAATGGCCACCAGGTCACACATTTTGGTTAAAAATACCAGTTTTAATTTTTGACAGAAATTAACTCCGGATGGAAAATGACGAAAGAAACCGAAACCTTTTCTTCCCAAGATGGCCACTAGGTGCACATTTTGATAAAAAAATATAGGCCTATCAGTTTAAATATTTTGCATCATGGCAAACGGTGAAAAAAAATGGTGAAATTATTTTTTCTAAAACGGCCGCCGAAGATTCGTTTTGCTCCGATCGACTTGAAACTTGGTGAACTTCTAGGTTCTATATAAACTTGATTTCATATCAATTTTAGTTTTTGAGAAATCAGCTTTTCAATGCCCAATCCCCTGTTTAAGACTATATGCCCGGCCTCAACGTGGCGCAGGGGTGTAACCCACTCGGTGTCAATCCAGACATTTGGAGGGGCTAAACAGAGCATTATGCACAACGCTAATGAAATGACACTTGGAGATCGAATCAACCGAAATGGTGCTCGCCCTGTGAGGATCTGCCGGGCAGGTGCAGCGCCGGGCTCCATGCCTCGAAGGAGTCCACCCTCAGCTACTGGAGGTCCCATCAACTCGTCTTGTGGAGCCAGGGGACAAGGATGGAGAGCTACTGGCCAACTGAAAGACCAAACCCAAAGAGAACCCCAGTATCAACATCATGCACTGGAACGCAGAAGGGGTTACCAACAAGAAATCAGAGCTCGAACAGTTCCTGTACGAAAACAACATTGATATCTGCTGCATCCAAGAAACACACCTGCAAGAAGGAAAACCATTTAAGATCAGAGGTTACCAGATTTTCCGGTGTGATCGAAGAGGAAGGAAGAAAGGCGGGGTGATCACCTTGGTCCGAAACAGCGTGAATGCCAGCCAGATCAAAACCTTTATGGAAGAGGCAGAATATATCAAGATCAAGGTAACAACCAGCAACTCTGTGATTGACATTCTCAATTATTACTGCCCTAATGACAAGAATCTCTCACTTGACACAATCCAGGTCCCGGACTGCCACTTCCTCATTGCGGGAGACTTTAATAGCCAGTCCCAGAGCTGGGGATACAGAACACTTGATAAACAAGAAGACATTGAAGCATGGCAAGATGAAAAGCACCTTTTACTTGTCAACGATCCACCAGACCAGCCTACATTCTACTCGCGCCGATGGCACTCGACAACGCCGGACGTGGCATTTTGTACAGAAGACATTCACAGAAACCTCAGTAGAGTGGTCGGATTGCAGTTAGGAGGAAGCGACCACCACCCAGTCCTCCTCTCTCTTTCTGGAAGTATTTCGACAAGTTCACCTAAACATCCAAGGTGGAACTACAAAAAGGCAAATTGGAGTCTGTTCGGCATTCGTTCCAATGAGCTTACCCAAAATATAGCAGTAGAAGGGAGAAACATCAACAATGTGATCAAAGAATTTAATTCAAGTATTCTCAAGGCTGCCAACGAAGTGATTCCTCGAGGGTTCAGGGAAAACTACTGGCCCTACTGGACAACAGAACTGCAAGCAGCACATGATAAACTAGACAAGGCCAGAGAAGATGCTGAGGGTAATCCCTGTCATGAAAACCACTTCACGCTACAACACACTAAAGCCAGGTATCTAAAGACCAAGCTGGAGGCCAAAAGAAGAAGCTCGATAGAAAAGACGGCAGGGTTTAATTTAGAGAGACACCACAAAGCTATGGAGACTGACTAAAGCACTGAATGATGAGGGTGTCGGGGGAGAGAAGATTACTCTTGAAGAAGATAGACAAACACTGACAGGAAAGATGGCTGCAGATGCCTTTGCGAAGGCATATGCAAAAGAAAGCAACATTTCTATACCACGAATGCATCAAAGAGGTTAGAAAAGAGCAAAAGGAAAGAACAGACACCAACACTCACGATGCAATGAATGTTGACATTAGTTTAGCAGAACTGAAGAAGGCTATCCGCCAATTGAAGAAGAAGAAAAGTCCCGGGCCAGATGGCATTACGAATGAAATGATCCAACACCTTGGTAATGCATCTCTTCGCAAGTTGCTAGACACCTTTAATCTCAGTTGGACCAATGGAGAGGTTCCTCAGTGCTGAAAGGAAGTCAGAATGACTCCTATTCTGAAAAAAGGGTAGAACAAGACGAAAGTGCTGAGCTACCGTCCTATCAGTCTTACAAGTTGCATATGCAAGACCATGGAGCGCATCATCAACCAGCGGTTGCAGTGGTACCTGGAGTCGGGGAACATTATAGTTTCAGAGCAGGCCGGCTTCAGAAGATACAGGAGCACAGAAGATCAAACAACACATCTTGCACAGGTCATAGAGGACACTTTTCAAGCCAAGAAGGTGATGCTAGCTGTCTTTATCGATCTGCAGAAGGCATTTGACAAGGTGTGGAAGGATGGCCTCCTCGTGAAGCTCCGGCGCACAGGCATCGGTGGCAACATGTTCCGATGGACCAAGTCATACCTACACAATCGCAGAGCTAGGGTGCTGGTGGATGGACAATCTGGACAGAATGTATTGCTGAGACAAGGGGTGCCACAAGGTGGAGTATTATCACCAACTCTGTTCATACTCTTCATTAATGACATTGTAGCAGAGCTGCCCAATGGGATCCAAGCAGCCCTCTATGCAGATGACCTCGTACTCTGGTGCACTGAGGAGTACACAACGACTGCCACGTACAGAATGCAGCTCTTCTTACACAGAATTACAGCTTGGGCCAATCGCTGGTCTATTACCATCAACAAAGAAAAATCATCAGCCATGCTATTCTCACTGTCCACCAAAACCAAGGTTGGCAATCTGACACTAGGTGGTACTCCACTCGAGTACGAGGACCAGCAGAAATACCTGGGAGTCACATATGACAGAAGATTAACATGGAAGGAGCCCATCCAGAACGCAGAGGCAAAGGCCAGAAGAAAGCTAAACATCATGAGGAAGCTGGCAGGAACAAAGTGGGGTGCCAATGAAAGGATCCTCAAGACCATCTATCTAGGTGCCGTACGACCACACCTTGAGTATGGATCCAGCTCATGGATGACAGCAGCTAAATCTCATCAACAGAACCTCGACAGAGTACAAAACCAGGCACTGCACATCATCACTGGCAGAATGAGATCAACACCAATAGAAAAAATGGAGCAGACAGCAGGCATCCCCCCACTTAGCAAAGGAAGGGAATGCAAAGTACTGATCCAAGCTGCAAAGTTCAAATCGTTCAACAACCACCCGATGAAGATCAGGCAAGCACAGCTGTCATCAGGAAGACTTAAAAGATCAAGTTTTGTGAAAGAGACAAAAGCACTTCAAAGGAAACACCAAGAAATGTTGCCAGCACAAATAGAAGCCCCAAACCACACCCTTGATCCTCCACCAACACAGTGATGTGAGCAAGAAGGCCATGACCCTAGCCATGCTGGAAGAAATGTACCCTCAGGAGACATGGATAACGATCTACACAGATGGATCAGCCAAAGATGCAATTAGGAGCGGAGGTGCCGGACTGCACATGCACAGTATCCAAACGGACAACATGAGTCAGCTGCAATACCGACAGGCAAACACTGCACAAACTACAGAGCTGAAGTCGAAGCACTGGTTCATGCAGCTAATACCATCAGCAGAACAGCAGACCCTATTGCACAGATTGTCTTTTTATCTGATGCCCGCTCCGTCCTTGAGGCTATCACCAAAGGTAAGCTGTCACAACTTGAAGAAGCACTACAAACCATCAAATGCTTTCGGATAGCACTGCAGTGGATCCCCTCACACTGTGGAATCCAAGGAAATGAGGAAGCAGACAAGATGGCAAAGGTGGGTGCAGAAGAGAATCAGACAGAAAACATGGTTACCCATACAGAGATGAAGACTATCATCAAGTCACTCTATAGAACACCTCAATCAGAAGATGCCTACCATCATCTCTCGAGGCCAGAGTAAGTGACCATTTTTCGTCTCAGAACTGGACACAACAGACTAAACCAACACATGTACAGGCGGTTCCACCTTACGACATCGCCCGCTTGTCCTTGTGGAGAAGCAGAACAGACCACATACTTCAATGTTGCAGTATGTATCAGCTGCTGAGAGAAGAGATCTGGCCTTCGTCAACCTCTTTTCTTGAAAAGCTGTATGGGCATGTGGAAGAACTGCAGAAAACCACAGATTTCATCTTGAGACCGGCTCTCCAAGTGTGATACCAGTGATCGAAAAGAAGAAGAATGCCCAATGTAAACCTATAGGAATTTCAAGTATGGATCGCAACTACACCTAGAGTTTTTATTGGGTCAGCCCCAGACATGTTCAATGGTTATATAGGAAGAGGCCATATAACATTATTTAATGGTCAGACATCGTCGATTTACAGTTACTTCATTAAATGTGTTCTAGTTGAATTTGGTTTAGTATGTTATCAGGTTTATTACCTGATTTAAATTTTGTCAATCTTCTAAAGATTTTCTGTATTTTGCAAAAAACCGAATTAAGTGTATATTTAATTAAATTTAATGGAAAGCGAATATGCACCTTTGTGGTAAACTCTTTTTAAAGTCAAACAATGCTTCAACCATCTGAACCCCGAGTTGATAGGAAAAAATAGCAGAATCTGAACTTATAGCAAATCACATAGCAAGAGGCCCAAGGGCCTGTCTCACTTGCCTGGTACATAGGCATTTCAACCAGGAAGGCCATTAACTATAAGCAGAACCTGAAGGAGTTGGCTAGAATCATAACAAGAACACAGCGGCCATGTTTCTTTACGTATAAACTTTCTTTAAATAAATTTTAATGGCCCTTAAGTAGACCTTGATCATATCGCCCAAATTTCAGCCCGATCCGTTAAACAATTCTGCAAAAGTATCTTTCACGAAAACTAGGTCATTCAAGATAGCAGCTAAAGCATTAGGCCAATCAACTTCTCTTGCAGATACTTGGTTCAGATGTTGCCCTAGATGACCTGTCATGAGCTTTCAATCAATCTCCCAAGTGGATTCTGCAATTTTTTTTAAAGACCTCATGTTTCAAAGTCAGCCAAAATTCAAGATGGCCACTGGCCAAATTGGCCGATCGGCTTCCTTTGCACAAACTTGGATCCCTATGCCCTAAGGATGCTTCTTGCCAAATATAATTGAAATCGGCCCCGTGGTTCTCAAGAAGACATTTTAAATTTCCCATTGCTTTAGTATGGGAGTATTGGGCAGGAAAACAATCCAAGATGGCCGCAAACCGTTTATCCGACAGTTTCGAAAGTGACAAATTTGAAATCAGCATACCCAAAAACATATATAAAACTAATTTCAGCTTCAAAATCCATTAAATAAAAAATCCAAAATGGCCACCAAACACGCTACATTTTGATTGGACCAGCGCTGCCATGTTTTTTTACGTATCAACTTCTCTTGAACAAGCTTTAATGGTCCTTAGTCCCTAATAATATCGGGCAAATTTCAGCCCGATCCCTTCTGGAGTAGTTTTTGGGAAAACAAGGTCATCCAAGATGGCCGCCTAACTATTTGGCCAATCAAGGTTTTTTTAACAACCTTGGTTCAGCTCTTGTCCTAAATGATATTTCAAGAGTTTTGAATCGAGCCCCCAAGCAGCTTCAGAGATTTTTAAAGAAGTTTCCTAAAATCGGCTAAAATCCAAGATGGTCGCCGGCCAAATTGGCTGATCGGTTTCGTTTGAATAAACTTGGATCCCTATGCCCTAAGGATGAATCCTGCCAAATATAATTGAAATCTGCCCAGTAGTTGTCGAGAAGAAGTCGTTTAAAGAAAAAGTTGACGGACGACAGACAGACGCCACAGCATAAGCTCAGTTGGCCATTCTGGTCATGTGAGCTAACAATGATATTAGAAACACATGCATTCTGGCCTCATTGACTAAGTACAAAAGACTGGAAACCTGGCCTGTTCATACATATGTTAATGTTTAATGTGATGTTAGCCTATACGTGCAGGGCCAAAATTCTTAACTTTCGGGTCATTGGACTTTCTCACTCTTTCGGGTCACTGGTTCAAAGCGTTAAATAAGTCTGAATGCAGCTTTAAAACTAGTCATAAGTAAACCCACTTTTACTGTACACTCAAAACTTCTTATCTAAAATGTCTTATTGGAATTTAGCCTAAATGATCAACACTTTCACGAAGAAGCCGGCCAAGACCAGCCTCTGTAGCGGTCTTGGGAATGGCCATTTGCAGGCCAAGAGAAGACTATTTTTGAAAATTTACCACTGGAATGACTGACTCGATAACTGAGCCAGTCATTCTAGTGGTAAATTTTCAAAAATAATCTCTTGGCCTGCATATGGACATTCAATAAGTAAATATTTAAATTTTTTGGAAAAATTTATTCCTTCAGGGTTAACAAAAGTTTAAATGTATATTAATTAACTCCTTACCACGTCAGGCAGCTCCATGTGAGTGATGCAGACCGGAGACATATGATTCAGAGGAGGAAGCGGCCCTTGCTTGTAAGTCTTATAGTTCTAAAATAGAAATGTACAAATATCTAACACTATATACGACTGCATACAAAGGGAGATAATTCCTACAGCGTATATAAGTTATGGTTCCCAGCACTTTATCAAAACAAAACCATGAGAAATATTTTCACTTTAACGAGGTTGCTGGGAAGTATATATATATATATATAT
This sequence comes from Chaetoderma sp. LZ-2023a, assembly GCA_034401795.1. Classification (NCBI taxonomy): domain Eukaryota; kingdom Metazoa; phylum Mollusca; class Caudofoveata; order Chaetodermatida; family Chaetodermatidae; genus Chaetoderma; species Chaetoderma sp. LZ-2023a. Next base: position 83,577,238 of record CM067374.1, on the reverse strand, counting down.
ATAATATATATAATATATATATAATATATATATATATATATATATATATATATATATATATATATATATATATATATATATACACAATAGATGGGTAGCCTATGCAGACAATAATTTTAATTTATTTTCATTTTCAGTCAACGGACACAAGAGAAGACTATTTTTGAAAATTTACTACTGGAATGACTGGCTTGATAACCGAGACAGTTATTCCAGTGGCAAGTTTACAAAGATAGTCGTCTCTTGCAAATGGAATTCAATAAATGAGTTTTCCTTCAGTTTGTACATTTGTGTTTTTCCCAAATTCCCCGAGTTTTCCCTGACCGGAAAAAAGCAATCATTTTCAAGGTTTTCCTTGATTTCCAAAGACCTGATATTCTAATTGATGCAAGGGATACTATGTGACTATTTTAAAACTATCTATGGCAGCAACAGGTTCCAGTCAAATTATTTTAAAAATATTCAACAGCTTGCTTCTATAATCCTCTTGAAAATGAGACACTGACATTTCAAGGGTCAAAATGTCTATGGTTCAATAACTGTGCCAGCCATGTCAGTGATATACTTCAAAATAATATACTCTGCTCTTGGCCTGCATTGGATACTTCACAAAACTACTGGAAAAGTAATTTCTTGTCAGGATGATCGTCAATCGGTTACTAACTTGACCACCCCTAATACCATTTCTTATTGTCTCGAAATGTGGTAGATAAACTATAACAGAACTTAAACCCTTAATGGTCAAGAAAAGGAAAATTACTGTTTATTGAATGTCAATTTACAGGACAAGAAGACAAGGTAGAGAAAATCATAAAATCTGCTCAGTGAATGTCCATTTGCAAGACACAAAGATACTATTTAATTTAGAAAATTTATCACTGGAATGATGTCTTGGTTATCATGCAAATCATTCCAAAATAGTCTTCTCTTGGCCCACAAATGGACTTTTAGGTACGCAAACATTTTGACTTCTTGACGATGAAATGATTATCTATTCTTACAGGAGGCCCAAGGGCCTGTGACGTGCACTTGGACCATTACCATTTGCATTTAAATAGATGTGATGGATAATTTTCGGAAAATCCATGATTACCACCAAAGAAATTGACCAATCGGGATTCTCGCTTGATATGTTGAAGCCTACTGTCATTGGATCGTTCCACCCATGTTTTGTTGAAATCAGGTCATTCATTAAGGAGTACTGTTTTTAAATGGTTATGGAAAATTTTCTGAAAATCAGATGGTTGCCAAAACATTGAAGTATTAAAATTCTGAACAGAATTTATACAGGCTACCACTATAGGATTCTTACAGCCAAATTTGATTAAAATTGCCCATGTGCTTTAAACGATTTCCCATTTTCCCAAAAATCCAAGATGGCCACCAGAAGTTATGCAGTCCAAATTCTCTATACAAGTTCTGATGCGCACCAGTCTAATTTATACAGGCTACCACTATAGGATCCTTCCCGCCAAATTTGCTTGAAATCATCCAAATGGTTAATGAGTAGTACTAGTAGTAGTCTTTTAACCGATTTCCTTAAACTTTTGTAATATCCAAGGCTGCCGGATAATTGACCAATCAAAATTCTCATTAGAAGTGCTGAAGCATCACCCCCCCCCACCTCATTATAGGATTCTTACACCCAAGTTTCGTTAAAATCGGGTGATTGATATTGGAGTAGAGTTTTAAAGGATTTCTGGATAATCTTTGGGTAAATGACCACCTGTGCTAAAGAACCAGCATGTCTGATGTTTGAATATATGCAGGTTTACATGACATGTACTCTGAGGCCACCGACCATTAGAACCAACCTGTACTTCTCATAAAGTGTCACTTATCTCTTTAATGGTCAAGCCAGCCAAAACTGGTGTACAGAGTGGTCCTGATAATTGTCCATTTATAAGGACAAAGAGAAGACAATTTTGGAGATTTTACAACTGAAAATGTCCTTCCAGTAGTAAATTTCTAAGAATATTCTCTTCTTTTTCAGCAAATGGTTGGTTGGTTACTGAGCAAATATTTACTATTTTCTTTACCAAAACCCGCCCCTGCATTGGTCATGAGGAATGTTCATTTACAGGCCAAGAGAAACTGATTTTTTTATATCTGAGCCAGTCATTCCAGTGGTAAACTTTCAATGTAATAAACAAAACATTTTGATTTTTTTTTACCAAATTTAGCCATTAAAGAGCAAAAGAATTAAAACACCATGAAAAATGTCATGCAGTACAACTCAGAAACAACTTAACATGTTTCCAAAAAAATAAAACAAAATGTACTGTTGAATATTTTGAACATAACTGGATTGGAAGACATTGTTGGGCAGCGATGTATTCCAATCAAATCAGGGAATATTTTGAGCGGTATCACATTGCAAAATACGATGCAAATGAGTACCTGTTGCTACACATTCACAACATCGCTTAGCTATTTGCTGCAATACATAATTTTGATGTAAAATTCAGTCAATTCATTTAATTTTGAAACATTTTTGATAAAACGTCGCTAAAAGTTGCAAAACGATTGTCAAATTTAGTAAGGAAGCGAGATGCGCATGCGTTGGAGACTGATTTCCGATATAGCCCATACACATATATAGCTATAGAGCGCATATCTTCATACCTTCCTTCACTATGGGACAAATGACCGCCGGTGACGCGAGTTCAGTAAGTGCTCTATAGATCAAACTTCTAAAAGCTAGCGATGCACGCATGCGTTAGCAGCTTCCTTCTTCTGGTATAATAATAAACTGTTACACAGACTTCAGTTTTGAGTTTGGACACCAGTTGGAAACTCACAATATGTATCACGGGGTATTCACGGTCGTCGACATATTGCTCGTAACAGACTCTCTTATGAATCTAAATTCTCCTATAGGGGGATATGGCTATTGATCATTGCCTCATCATTAGTTAGCGTTATGATAAACTTTAAAAATACAAGATTATCTAGGCTGATTCTGGTCGATTTAGACAATGTTTGTCTCGGAATATGAGTTATATCATCGCGAATGTTAAACTCCTGTTAGTGCATCCCCAAATCAAGGCCGACACACTACAGTTAGCCATGCTACGGCGGCGTATCACACTTGATTCGCGCAAGCAACAGATTTAGAATGGCATGTCGCCAAGATCGACGCATGCGCTAGAGTGTTCTCAAGTACTCTTCTCCAAAGTCGAGAACATACTTTCTCGCAAGATTATTGGTTAACAAATATAACTATATAGAAAGCAACCAATGAATCGCAAGGAAACTACTGACAGTAAAGAAAATAAACAATGTTTTATGCGGTAATTTTACGAATGCCGTAGTAGTATCTCTATATATAGCAATCGTAGCATTCGTAGTAAAACTAGTAACATGTGGGCCGATTGATACACGCTGATCACAGTAAAACTTTTTATCATTCACTATTTAAGCCAGAGAAAACAACCATTAGTAATTTTTAAATAAAAATTGTTAACTCTCAACTGAAGTCATAGTATCGCAGAAACTCAATTTCATCTTAATAAGCTGTTGAATATGTTGAAAGTTTTTAAGGGGGACCTGTTGCTCACAGCTGCCATAGCCGGCAACAGCTTCCAGTTAAGCACTAAGACTATTCAGTCTTCTTACATTGTATTGAATGATGTGTACTTTGTTTAGCCTACCAGTTGAAAGGGATATGTGATGTAGGTTGGTAAGTTACAAAATATATGTTAACCCTAGTCAATGAAATCGCAGTATTCATGGGAGGTATTTTTGAAAATAATTTGACTGGGATGTGTTGCTGCCTTAAGCAGCAACAGCTTCCAATCAATGTAATTGCCAAATCTGCCAATACGTATTATTTTAGGTTTCCTATACTCCCTGACCGTGGCCAGAGCCAGTACATGCATATTCTGAATCTGACATATGTTATACTGACAAATGACAATACTGGCTACTGTAGACCTGAAGACTGATGCACTACCTTCAACAACATTCTCAGAAGTCCAATATTAATTATTTAACCATCTGTTCATGTCACATTTGTGCAAGTTGTGTAAACTACGTGTCGCATGTTACACGTCTTACCGACTACTAATTTTTTAGACGGACTACTGATTTGCCAAGTGTGGTAGTCAACTTTTCGCTAATTTCGAACCCTGGTTATATTACACATTTTAACACTGAACTCCATCTAGATTATTTCAAAACCATATTAGAAAAGACTACATTCCATATTTATTCTGTTCGTGGCTTGAACACGATCGAAGCGCCAATACATTATAAAAATCATGAATTCGCTCGGCTTGAAAATATTGACTAGCTCCCGGTATAGTACATGTATCAATGACTGCTACATTGGAACCAGTCCTGCATTCCACAGGGAAAACGTTTATTATAAAATTATGCTTTCCGGTTGTTTTCGGATTCACTTGCTCATAGCGTGTGTAGACGAAAAACAGTTTTGATCATGCAAACATGTTTTGAAACGTTTCCCCATTGGAACACCAACCAGTTTCAACACAGTTTATTTGCTATGCAAGTGCTATGAACTGATATGCATTATTCGATTTGTTTAGCAGTTACTGCTACGCAATTGTTTTCCAACGAAATATTCCCTGCAAATTATGTTCAAAATATTCAACAGACCATTTCTTTCTAATTAATGTTTTTGCTTTGAAAACGTAATTTTATCTGTACTATACATGTTTTGTTTGTATACGCAGACCTCTTAATGTTGCATACCTCCCTCACTGCTCGGATTGTATCGCTCTGCTTAACAATCTGAAACATATCAATCACTCTGATGGCCATGCTACGTTGACAGAGTAAATCTGTCATATCGTCACCCGTATCTGTCATCAGACTGACCTTCAATGGGTCACCGAGCACAGGATCTGTCTGTAAACGAAGTGAATATAAGACAAGTCCACATGAGGCATTTAATATTTGCGTGCATGCGTGCGTGTGTGCAGGTTCGTGCGTGTGCTTGTGTGCGAGTGGGTGCCCTCTAAAAACAAGCAGATTCTTTGTTATGCAAGATGAAGATTGGTATTCACCAGCTTATTCATGTAAGCTACATTAACTGTTTAATGGTCAAGCCCCTCAGAACCAGCCTCTGCAATGCTCCTGAGTAATGCCCATTTGCAGGCCATGAGAAGCTTTTTGAAAATTTATCACTAGAATGCGCCTGGCTCTATAAGTGAGCCAATCATTCCAGTGATAAACTTTCAAAAATAGCCTTCTCTTGGCCTACAAATGGACATCAACTGAGTAAAATTTCAATTTTCTTGAGAGATCTTGACCATTAAAGAGTTAAGCTCTACCTGAACAATAACAGTACATGCATGGCCAACGACTTTCTCATGTAGATAATCCAGCGAGTTCAGCGGCCATGAGCTCTCCTCTTTATTCAACTGAAAAACACATACAAAACAATACAAACAGGGGGAGGTTTATTTAATTTCAGAATATTCTACAGAATATGCTATACATAGTAAACGATTTACTTTTTCAGGGATTTGTCTTTGAAAGTGTTAATAATAGAACTTAATAAAATCAATAATAAATTGCAATCCCGTACAAATTTTATGTAGCAGATTAAGCTATGCATGTTGCGGAATGGATAGCAAATGGCTATATATGTGTAGCAAATTAAGATGCGATATGAACATACATATAAATGTTCATACAGCCAGGCGAGAATAAGACCTGCAACTTGCTTGTAAATGGTTGAATGCCGCAATAGAGGAATAAATGTGAAATATATAAGGACTTTGAACCTATGTAGTGAGAGAGACACATAACTAGATTCTGACCCTGACCGTAGTGGTATGTCGACAAATGCGCTTGCTGCATACATTATCTAAGTGAGGCTGCATACTACCTTATCTAAGAGAGGTTGCATACTACATTATATAGGAGAGGCTGCATACTACATTATCTAAGAGAGGCTGCATACTACATTATCTAAGAAAGGCTGCATACTACATTATCTAAGAGGCTGCATACCACATTATCTAAGAGAGGCTGCATACTACATTATCTAAGAGAGGCTGCATACTACATTATATAGGAGAGGCTGTCTACTACATTATCTAAGAGACATTGCATACTACATTATCTAAGAGAGGCTGCATACTACATTATCTAAGAGAGGCTGCATACTATACTATCTAAGTGTGGCTGCATACTACATTATCTAAGACATACTACATTATCTAAGAGAGACTGCATACTACATTATCTAAGAGAGACTGCATACTACATTATCTAAGAGAGACATACATATTTTGAGTAGGTTTCATATGGATGGGAAGGCATATAACTTACAGGAACAATGCTATACAGAACCATCTCTAAGGTAAGCTGTGGTACGTCAATAAATTCTTGTACATCAGCTCTCAGTCTTTCAGGATAATGCCACTCAGAGTTGCCATATTCAATGTACTGCACCTGTAAACAAAGAAACGATGCATCATATGGATGGATACGATCTGTCACTCAAGTATATGACATCATAATCATAATTGACAGAGAATACGCCATCGTGAATTTAGAGAATTGCCTTTGATGGATTTACTATTTAATAAACTTTCTGTTGAATATCATGAAACTAATTTGAATAGGCGCTGTTATTACCATAGGCAGCAACCCCACTAGTTTCAAATTAGTTTCAAAATATTTAAGTTTTTTAGGTAACCCAGAAACCTTGAGGACTGAAGACAGATGTGCTTGGCTGCACTGCATCATCTACAAAACTACAGCACCACACAAAATCTTGCACAATGCAAAATACGAACGACAAGAAGACTAGTATTTTTCGAGATATCAATAGATCCAGAATCTGATCGGATCCGGAAACACATTTTTATATGGATCATGGATAGATTCTGGAGATCCTCCTTACCATAAGACCCTTTGTTGTGTTACAGTTAAAATCTGATCAGTACTTTTTGAGATCCAGCTCCAGACCTAAGAGACAGAGAGACACACAGACAGAGAGACATTTGTTCAGTAAAAATTATCAAGATTTACCAAAATACGTTCCGACAAAACCCTTGTAACCTTTGCTCTAGCCCAAATGCCATCCGACTTGAAAAATGCAGCACAGGCCTGTCCTTCCATCCACTGTACTGGCTGCATATAGGAAGGTGTTGTCTTGGTGTTGAAATATCTTTGCATCACTTCGTTTAGTGACAATATGGCCGCTTCTGTTCGATAAAAATGAACAAGTGCCATTATAAAGTGAATATTGAGATGAATCGATTTTATTTTCATAATTTAAATTTTACCGCATACTCATTTAAGGGTAAAGATTGGCTAAGAAAACAGATTTCTCCTCATTGAATATCTAGTTACAGGACAAGAGATGACTATTTTTGACAATTTACTGATGCGAGGACTGGCGTGGTTATCGAGCTAGTTATTCCAGTGGTAAATTGTCAGAAATAGTATTCTCTTGGCTTGTTTGATGGACATTCCTTAAGTCTACTGAAGAGTCCAGACTTGAGAGAATGATGACACAAGCTAAAGTTAAATGGCTATTAGTTAAATTAGTTTCAAAATATTCAACAGAATGTTTATAAAATTGTAAATTACTCAAAGGCATACAATGCCTACACTTCTGAGACTTCATTTTTTTGTGATGGAGCTACGTCAGTTTGATTGCTGCTTGACAATTTTAACCATTTCACCGAGAAACCCCTGAAAAAGTATAATCCTTACGATATAAAACTTATTCTGTTGACTATTTTGAAATTAATATGACTGAAAGACAGTTTCAATTCAAACTAATTAAAAAATATTCAACAGCTTTCCTGTATGGTATCATTAAAATGTGATATGGATTCATTGGCGAAATGGTTAAGGGTCTCCCTTTAAGCTCTCAAAAGGATCTAGAACTTCCAATCAAGAGAGGAATCCATTTCTAGCTAAGCGTCACTCATTTTTATCCAAGCTGCACCCACAGTTTACGCGTGTTGAAATTGATATGTAACTTTGAAACCTGAATTCTCAGAATCTAAATTTCAAGGTACTATACAGATAAGGTGTTGAATCTTTTGAAACTAATTTGACTGGAGGCTGTTGCTGTTTATGACAGCAATGGCTCACAGTTAAATTAGTTTCAAAATATTCAATAGAAGGTTTATAAAATTGTAAATTAATCAAAGACATACAATGCGTAAACTTCTGTGAGACTTTTCATTTTTTTTGTAATGGAGCTACATCAGTTTGATTGCTCCATCAGCTAACATGTGACCTATATTTGTTTAATGACAGATCGGATCCCTCTTTTATTTTTGGTAGCACAACACCTGCTATAGGAGTTAGTAACCATTTATCCCTTAACATTTCAGCATCATAATTTCAAGAGAACTAAGTTCTTGAATATTTTTGATTTAGGTTTAATTGTCCCCTTATTTTTTCTTAAGTATGGTCCATTAACGTTATTGCTCATTAATATATCAAGTGTTTATTCACTTACAATTCACTTCAGTAAAATGTTTGTGTGTGGGTAAATATTCCGTCCTCTGATGGCTCTCGACCAATTCCCCGTTTTAATGAACCACATCATATGCTTTACCTTTTGTGATCTAAGTCTCATCTACATAGACACCCACTTAGACCAGAAACATACACTTAGACCAGAGGCCCCTACATAGACCAGAGGCCCCTACTTAGACCAGAGGCCCCCACTTAGACATGGGACACTTATCTCTAATGGCACTTATGGCAGATTGACAAGCATGAAAGAAATGATGATTGCCACACAGGACAGATGGAAAGCAAATGTAATTGTAACACATACTAACTTTCACAAGAATCCTAAATAAACTACATATAGGAGTTATACATAAGCATTAAATTTTTTCGACAAAATTTTAATTTTCTCATAGAAGATGCCTATTTGCAGACCAAGAGATTATTTTTTTTAATTTATCACTGGAATGACTGGCGTGGTTATCGAGCCAGTCATTCCCGTGATAAATTAAAAAAAATACTCTTCTCTTGGTCTGTAAATGGACATTTCTCAAGACCACTGCAGAGACCATTTTTGGCTGATATGAGTGTTAAATGATTAATGGAAACTTAGTGATCTCTCTACAATGTTAATTTATCTGTAGACTTTCTAGTGGTAACCATACATCCTTTAAATGAACAACCCTGTGATCATGTGAAACATTTTTGGAAAACACATGGCTGTGCTGAAGAAATAATTTTGGTGCAGTACACATAAAGGATATGCTAGCATTAGTACCATTTTCCGTGCAGACAATCTGGGCAAAGATAGTTGCATCTTCATCCACAAATGTGGGCACAACCTGCATCCTTCTCCTCTCAACAATCGCCGGTGGTTTGTAGACTAGAACAGGAGCAGGTGGCTTCTGTGCAAGATCTGCTGATGGAATATTTTTTTTGACACTAGATATTGTTGCTTGAGGAACATTCAGAATACTCGGAGGTACAGATGCTGGTCTTCCATCATGGCTTTGTTCGAGCGGTCTTCGAGGTCTCCTGTTTGTAAATGAAACATGTTTAACAGGTTACTCTCATGAAACAGTCACACATATAAATATTTAGCTCATCGGTTGGTTGGCCGTTCCTATGTTATGTTAGTTAGTCAGTGTGGGTGGACGGTATACTCATACATGTAATAACATAATTTGCACTAGAAAATTTACACCATTGATTAAGGAGCAGTTTTAAGTTATTTTTGTGAATCAAAAAAGCATCCGCTTTTGTTTCAACGAGAATTCTTAATACTTACCAGATGTACTATCATGATAATGTCTATTATCTAGTCTAGCTCAAAATAAACAATTAAAAACTCTGCACTCTCCTGGTCCTGCCCATACTGTGTCTGGGAATTACCATAGTCGCATGTACCAAGTCAATTCCCAATCAGTCAGATTCGTCTTATATTTGCCTTGACAAACAGCGAAAGCAGCTCAGCCTCACCTCAGCGGGGCGGCTGAGACAGGGCCATAGTACATCTGGTAAGTATTAAGAATTCTCGTAGAAACAAAAGCAGATGCTTTTTTGATTCTACTTCGAATAATACTTACCAGATGTACTATTATGATAAACTCCGGATTTCGACAGCCAAGAAATACCGGTGGGAGGAGGTGAGGCTCGAACCAGCACTCATCCACCATCTGACAGAGAAGGTTGTCAAGAGACTAGAACCCTGGCATACGCTTGGGTTCTGCCATCTAACTCATAGTGCCAAACTTCCATGGTCTAGACCGCCCTCCTCCCCCTTCATTTGTCCGCACAAATTCCAGAGGGCTGTCAAAACGGGGAGCAACACCCACCAGACCCGTGTCAGTCCCAAGTCTCAGCTAGGGCAGTCCAGTAGAGTGCAAAGAAGCTACTACAACTTCTAAATTTTGAAAAAACCATCAGTATATCAATTAGATTTTCAAATTGGAATGAGTCTAATGTCTGCAAAAGAATAAGATGTTCTTGTCCTGACTATTTACTTAGATAGTCTGGTATTTCGACTATAAGTAAACTTAAAATTAGTCACTTGATTAATGTAAACACTTACCATTTTGAGTGCTTGGTCTTTTTGGTTCATCACAGGAGCTCGGCCCAATCCACGGTCGTTCTCAGGTCATGTGCATGGCCATTGTTCAGTGCAAGTGGAAGAACTTGTGATGTGTGCGAAATAGTGGTCGGATGTGGCTTAGTTCAGATTCGATAAATTGGTGACGGCTACCGGATTAAGTGTGCTGGAGATGTCGCGAAGGTAGAAATCAGTGAATGACGACTCGGCATGCCATTGTGCTACAGACATCACCTCCTCTAATGAGACACCCTTATAAAGGGCCGATGCTGCTGCTAGTGCTCGGACCTGATGGGCATTCGCACGATCAATCTGCTTTCCTGTAGCGATTTTGTGCGACATCTGAATAGCATCGACTATCCAACGAGAAATAGTATCTTTCGAGGCGCGCAAATGAGGAGCTTTGAGACATAACCACAGAGATTTCGGGTCATCTCTCCACTCCTCAGTACGTTTCTTATACATTTTCAGACATCTGACAGGACACCAAGCAGAAGAGTTTGGGTCATGTCTAATTAAACTTGGCAAATTGATCAGCTGTCCTGGATACTTAAGTGACCGATTCTTTGCCAGGAAACAAAGACGTGGAAGTAGGCTTGCACGATTTTTCGATGTAATCATGAAGTTCGATTTATTTTTCAAATCACGATTTTTACGATGTAATTGAGGAAAAATCGGAAAATCGTCAAAAATTTCATGTTTTTAAAAAATCTGAAGTGTCTACTTTTCTGTCGCATTTTATCAGTACATGAGTACAATTATAATCGATTTCTTCTTCTTCTTTTCGTTCGCTGATCATACCGCCAGTCCTGTAAGTGACTATCGACATGATCATAAGCGTTAAGTGCGTGGATCCATGGTTTATTAGAGTGCGCCGTGCGGCCTGGAACCTCCGTCTTCAGCACTCAAGGTTTCTGTCAGGGTTACCTCACCCGTACCTCCTTTAGTCGCCTCTTACGACACGCAGAGGATACGGAAGGTGTATTCTAAGCCCCACATACAGGGACCGTTATAATCGATTCATGCCTGTGTTCATTGTGTTTATATCCCGCCATGCCATGCACATGTCGAATAATTACTAATCACAACACATAGCGCTACAATAGTACACCACCTTTGAGAAAACCAGCTAGTTACTCCGTCGAATCGCCATATAATTTTATTTCTTTCGCTGCAGACCCTGAGTCTGTCGTGAAGTGCCAAGTATATACTTAGTTGCAGTGTTAGGCAATCAGTGAACATAATTCTTTTTAATTCTAGAGTTAGCAATTTCAAACGGTGTAATACTTTTTCCTTTTTGATTTGGTTGTCATGTCAAATTAAAGAAAATAGAGTAACAGCATTCCAGATTGTTTGATTTTGAACTACGCGTTCTGTTGATTACTCTTAAATGTAAATCGTACATTCTGAAAGCAACGATAAACTGCACTATAGGACAAGTTTATGCCGTTACACTCGTACCTACTGAAAGCTACCGTCCTATGTACGTGAATTGAACAGTATCTCCCCGGGTACTAATATTAGCGTCTTCGCGTTACTCCGGTAATGACCTAAACTCATCCTACAAAGGGAGGCTATAAGCGGAAGCCGATACATCATGTAATTTATATTTTTTTCTCGGTGACATTTTATCTCAAATTTTGATGATAAATATATAGGCCCGAATTTTCGAACGGTGATCATCGTGCGATTATCTTGCACGGGGTAACCTGTAAATAGGGTTTTAACCAGGGTTAGAAAAATACCTGTATTAAACCAAATTTTCGTACAGAGAAAATCCGCTTATTAGCTGACACAGTGTAACTCGAGAGCGCCGACCGTGAATCTTTTGTCTCGGTATTGCACGCTTTATTTCGGCAATGGGCTACCTGTGTCGTCTGCTATTTGGCACGGGCAAATAATTTAGATAGCTTAACAGACAGACGTACATACAGTAATGGCAGTGTACGTGCGTACGTAGGCCTACGCGCGTGCATGCGCATGTATGGGTGGATGTGGAGGTACCATGTGCATGTGTATGGTTTTTATGCGCATGTGTGCGTCGGTTGGTGTGAGTGGGTGTGGGAGATGTGGATATTGCACGCATTATTTCGGTAGCTGTTCGACTGGTCTATTTCTCGTCGTGGACAGCACATGGTAAATCATTTAGGCTCACATACACGTAGCACTTTAGCAATGTCTGCGAGGAAAAGAAGTGACAATTTTTCGCCAGATCAGCGAATGATGTTGATCGAGCTCATAAAAAATTGGAAAAGTGTAATAGACGGTAAAAAATGCGACACACAATCGAACTTAAAGAAACAAGCAGCATGGGAGGCAATTGCAAGGGACATGCAAGCAGCTTTTCCAGATAGAGCCAAATCGTTCGCTAACGAGTTGAAAGAGCTTTGGAGACGACTCAAAACCAAGGCAAAGGCCAAAGCGAGAGAGAAGAAGGTTGATATTCTAGAGACCGGGGCGCCAAGTCTGTCGTTGGTGATATAGCCCAGGAGATTTTACAGATTTTAAACATAATCGTAGATGATTTACAGCAATTTCATAACAAATATGATGATGATTCTGCTACGAATGACCAGCAGGCAAATGTCGCGAGTGTCGTGCCAGATGATATTGATGTTCCTCGACCAAGTGTCTCTACAATGCCATCGAGAAGTGCAACAGACATTTCAAACAGGTAGGCTACCTCTCATCCAGTGCTAGCTAAATAATAAACATGGGATCGAGACCACATCTGACGATTTTCGCCTATCATCGAAACCACAAACGCCACTAGACCAAATCTGCCATTGGGCTTGTGAATCTGGGCCAGTGGAAGCCTTTGAGTGATCCGATGCTGATCGGAAATCGCTAGATGCGGGGACGATCTCGTGTTGATGCAAATAATGTAATGCCATGCATATATGTAGCACACAAATATCCAGGTTTGCGCCGTTGACCAAGGCGCAGCATCAATATCCAATTGGATATTAGCGCGTCATAGACGCAGCGCCAATATCCAATTTGATATTGGTGCATGCGCCTTTGTTCAACGCTGCTGCGCTTTTGGTCAACGACACAACATGGATATTGGGGTGGTACATATACATATATACCGTCACTCCTGTCTACAAAGGCCACCGTTGGACTATCAGACAAGACTAGGCTTGAAAGACAGGCGCCATGTATATGGATGATCTGGATTACTGTAGCAATGGAATCGGCATAGTCAGTAAAGTTGGCATTTACATGGATGTGGCTGTTTTTTTAACTAACAAAGAGAAGCGATTAGCAGAGTAGCATTGTATTGCTGCAATTTCACAAAATATATTAACAATACGAATTTTAGTTGAGCTTACCTGAATGTTTTAAAGAATAACATACATGCTTTCGAATGACAAATATTATGCTTTAGAATGACAAATATTATGCTTTAGAATGACAAATCCTATGCTTTCGAATGACAAATATTATGCTTTCGAATATCCATCTTGCAGTTCTGGCACGGTAACAGTTGAAGCCGAGAATGACGCCGCTGAAACGTCTTCCGTGAATGACGCCGCCGAGACGTCCGCCGTGAATGACGCCGCCGAGACGCCCGCCGTGAATGACGCCACCGATGATTCAATTTTCACTTTGCCGCAGAATAACACATCTTCGGGGTAAGCAGAACTCTCATACAATGACATATTGACAATCTTTCTGGCTTGACTTGGTTCCAGGAACAACTATATTTAGACTGAACCATGAATGCAACATTTCAACCGTGCATTCTGGGTTGCGCGATATCACATATAGCTCCTTTCTTCTTTCTTTTAGCAACACCAGGAAAACCTCATCACCGGTGTTGAAGAAAGCTGATGAAGCATTGCGCTACCTGAAAGAGGAACATGAGGCAAAGATGAAATTGATATCACTACAGCAAGTGGCGGCGCGCAGCAAGACTGCATATTACAATGAGAAACGTAAAGGACTGTGCCTTGACCTATAGTAGGCCTACAATATTGTGAAATAAAGGAAACTAAAATGTACAAAATATCCCTATGTTTTCATGACCTAGCTATCCCCACACCAACCATCCCAACCCACTTCAATGGATTTCAGGTTAATGTCACTAGATCCTTTGTCGCTAAAATTGCACATTATCGCTTACGATATCACAGAGGCAATTAAGAGGATAAATTTAGTTGCATTCCATCAAACAAATTAGGAGATATACTGAATTTTTGTAACTAATTACTCACTCAAAATGTTGCCGTATGAACCTTTCTCTAAATAGGTTTCCTCACATGTCGACCTCTATTCTATTATCCTGCTGAGGGAGAACCTCATACATGGCCAGCCACTTCGTCATCTGGGAGAGGATCGTTCCGCCGCTTAGCCAGATTGTGTAGGCAGGCTGTTGCCACAATGATGGCCATGTTGTGGTCCAGCAATAAGAGAAATAGAAGCATATATGCATTAACCTCAACTTGAGCAACATTGGTAGCGTCTCATAAAGGCCAAGAATTTGACAGTTTGGTGCACTGTGGTCTGCATGGGAGGGGTGGTTGCGGTGGGTTGACCAAGATTTCGATTTTGCTGCAACTCAATAAATAATTCTATAGCATAAGAGAATTTCCAGAATTCGATCGTGGCCAGATAGAATTCAATAACTATCTCTAAGACTAGCAATCTGATATAGCCGGAATTTTATTTAAAAAATATGGGTTGTATGATGGTGGTTCTTTAAGCTGGGTGGTCGTAGAGCCATCATCTTGTCGTCTAAAAAGCAAATAACCTTATGAATGATCTATATTCATCGAACACATTTCTCTAGAAACATCGTTTAGTGGTTCAAGAAGTGGTCGCTATAAACAGGTTTCACTGTATATGAATATAAAATGAAACTTTGAATACAAATTTGAATTTATTTGAAAGAATCCGGTAAATCTGGAAATAGATAACTATTTTGTAATAAATTTGTATTGTATTTGTATTCAATGAATATCGTGACATGAGAATATGACCTCCTAAAACATTGACCTGTGTATAACTATGCTCATTCAAGATGGACATGTAAATCATATAGCTAGAATATATGTAGTTATACTTACTGAACAACTGAGACGATTGCCGCTACCAACACATGGGAACCGCCTCTTCCAAATACCGAAAGCCCGTTCAATGACCCCTCTTGTTCTCCTCTGTGAACGATTGTAGCGGGTTTCAGCGTCTGTCGTAGGCTGTTGAATGGGCGTCAGCATATAAGAAGTACACTTATATGTTGGCCATTGCTGGGTCTCCCAACAGAATTCCACGAACTTCTCCCCTCCGAAACCGTCCACAAATATTTGACTCTTCAAAGATCCTAGAGTCGTGGGCTGACCCATACCAACGGCTCACTAAATTGGTGAACAGCATACGATGGTCACAAACAAATTGACAGTTTATACTATAAAACACTTTTCTGTTCATAAAACGTTGAGCGTTATTGCCTCCAGGACTCACAATAACACCAGGAAATCCGGTGATGTTGAAAAACCTTTGCATTACCGCCATTCTGTCAGCCTGTGTCTGTGGAAAATTTATAAACTGGTCTTTTCTCTCACAAATTGCGGTTGTAACGCTATGTAGAATAGTACAGCATGCTCCCTGCGACACACCGCACATATCACCTACGACGACCTGGAAAGAGCCACAAGCGTAAAACCGAAGGGCAATGCACAGTTGTTATATCGAAAGAACTGGTCGGTTTCGTCTTGTTGGTCGCATGAGATTGTCCATGATAAGGTCTAAAAGATCACAAAAACGTGCTTTTGAAAGTCGAAAACGCCGTACAAACTCCACATCATTATATTCCTCAAGGGGGTTCGTTCTGTCCCGAAATACTCTCAAGTGCCTTCTTCCAAGACCCTCTCGATGCTCTTCCAAATCATCTTGGGCTTGCTCTAACACGCGTAGCGCGTCCATGACAATCGTAGTGTTTGACTGTGCACGAAACGATTGACAATATTGAGATAAACAACCCCCAACGGACGATTATTTATTCTTTTGTTACTTATAAACATGTGTCTAATTACTTGCGGGTAGGCTAAACATGCTTCGAAAATTCCGATTAAATTTAATCCGATGATCATCGGACGATTAGCAAAATTACACACGATTAAGAGATAAACACCTTTCGAAAATTCGGGACATAATGTTTATTAAACTTATACGCAATATTTAGGCGGTCCCAATTAATAATTTCATTCTCGCGATGATGGATATAATGTATACATTAAGCATAGATGTAGGATGGTAAGAATTCGTAAGAAAATGTGTTCTAATTTCGTGCTATTTTTGCATCAATATTTATTTCAACTTTTCTAGAAACAAGTCACGTTAAATCGGTTTACACTTTTGGGAATTTGGACCTACGATTTAATCGAAAATCGCGATTTAAAAAAATAAAATCGATCGCGATGTTTCAAAGCAAAAGTCGCGCAAGCCTATGTGGAAGTAGCCTTAAACCTTCACCCGTGACGAGAAAACGGTCTTGTTCGGCAGAAAGCGCATGTATTTCGCTTCTCATTCTCGCCGACGCTGCTGCAACCAAGAAAACTGATTTAATAGTTAACAGTTTAATATCTATAGATCTAATCGGTTCAAAGGGAGCATGCCCTAAAACCTGTAGAACAAGAGATAGATTCCATGCTGGGATAGGAATTGGCTGTCTATGTCGCGGATTGCTCATTCCTTTAATAACTTCATTTAAAGTGTCATTCTCCACTCCTTCAACGGCCAGACTGGGAATGACTGAAGCTAATGCACACTAATATGCTGTGAGGGTTGAAGGTACAAGTTTGTCAACTTCGTATAAATGACAGATAAAATCTGCTACGTGTTGAACAGATGCAGAAAAGGGATCGATATCTCTTCCCTTACACCACTCTGCAAATTTGTTGATTCTATAATTATATGTCTTAGTGGTTGACCCTCTTCTGGCTGAAGCAACAAACTTCGCTGCTTTGTCAGAAAAGCCACTCTTAATTGCACGCTGCTTGATAACATTCATGCAGTCAATTTGAACATTTCTGGTCTGTCGTGGAAAACAGACCCCTGTTCTGAGAGATTAGATCTCTTCTGTCTGGAAGAGGGATTGGATTGCAGACCAGAAGGTCCAGCAGATCCGTAAACCATGATCGGCCTGGCCAATAAGGGGCGATCAGTAGTACTTGGCACATACCCTCTCTTATCTTTGCCAGAACTTTTGGGATGAGAATCGTTGGAGGATACGCATACGCGTTCATTCCATTCCAACTTATTGCCAGTGCGTCTACTGCTAGAACTAGCGGGTCCGGGATCGGCAACATGTATGTGACCATCTTTGCGTTCCGTTTCATCGCAAACAGGTCCACATTTGGCTTGCCCCAATGATTGAATAAAACCTCCGCTTGGTTGAGCTGCCATTCCGTCGGACTACAAACTGTCCTTCAACTGAGAGCATCTGCTTAGATGTTCAGTCTTCCTGGAATATGTGCTGCTCGAAGAATAACATTCCTCTCTTGGCACCACAGCAGAAGGTTCCAAATCATCATACACAACTCTGGTGATCTAGTCCCGCCTTGGCGGTTCAAATAAGACACACTGTGGAGTTGTCTATCCTTATTAGGACAATCTTGTCTTGGATTAAGCTCTCAAATTTTCGAAGTGCTAATGTCACTGCTAATAATTCGAGAACATTTATATGTTTCGGCACATTGGTCTGATCCCATTCCCCTGACACTGACTGATCATCCAATACTGCTCCCCAACCCGTTGTCGATGCATCTGTGAAGATGGAAATCTGTGGTTGAGGAGGTTGTAGAGGAACACCTCGCAGGAGATTCTGTTCTGATAACCACCACTGAAGGTGGAATATCAATGGTTCTTTTACTGGTATTTTCAGAGATAACGGATCCGTTCTCTGAGACCAGAATGACATTAGATACATCTGAATAGGCCTGCGCCTGAGTGCCGCATAAGGAACCACTTTCTCCAGAGACACTAGTAAACCCAGTATCCTGAGAAATTGGCACGCCGTCAGATCGGCTCCTAGAGAAACAGACTCCAGTACTGCAATCAAACTCTTGACTCTGCTCTATGCCGGAAAAGCTACGCTGTCTCTGAGGTTGAAAAATATTCCCAGATAAACAAACTCCTGGGATGGAGTCAGTTCTGATTTCTCTAGATTCACAATCCATCCTAGATCCTTTAGTAAGGCTAGGACTACCTGAAGATTGTTGCACAGAGTGACTGGATTCCCCGCTTTCAGCAACCAGTCATCTATGTAAGTATGAACAGCTTTGTTTCTCCTGCGATAAGAAGTCATGGCGAGAACCACTTTGGTGAAGACCCTCGGTGCTGTGGTCAGGCCGAATGGAAGCGCATTGATTTCCCAAACATTGTCTTGAAATGCAAAGCGAAGGTATTTCTGAAAAGGAATTGACATTGGAATATGAAAATACGCATCCTTCAGATCTATCGACACTGCCCACATGCCTTTTCTTAGCCCTGTCATCACCGCTGCTCGTCTCCATCTGAAACTTTGGAGATAAATTTGTTCAACGGTTTGAGATTGAGAATTCGTCTTCAACCTCTGGTACGATTCAGAACGAGGAACATCATCGAATAGAAGCTTAGGGAGGACTGATTGCTGACTAGATGAATCGCGTTCTTCCGCTGAAGAGCTTCGATTTCTGAGCAAATGGCATCTAGACGATCGGATTCCCTTGGAACGGGAGTCCACACTGGAGTCGATGTTAACGGAACTAACGATTGATGGATGAGCCAGTCCGGTTCGTAGCCGTTTCTTAACCACTGACAGACTAAACAATCTCGCACGACCCGTTCCCATTGGCTTGAGAACAGTTGAAGTCTGCCTCCGACGGTAGGAATCTGCACACAGCTGGCGGTCGATACTGCACGATAAGACGCTAAATCGCTTGGGTGAAGATTCTCGACTCCCTTCGTTCCTCACTCACTGGAACTGATTCCGCCAGAAACCCGTCAGGACCGACCTCCACGGCCGCCCCGCGGTTTCTTGGAATATGACGGTCCGGGACTGCCGCCACGACTATCTTTATGATAACCGCCGCGACCCGAACTGCCACCCTTCCTGTCCTCCTCATATTAGAGGACTTGTATGAGGACGAACGGCCAGGTCTCTGCAATTCGGATGCCAAGGACGGAAGGGCGATCTCTGGCACTGCCTCTGCTGCTCATGCCGATGCCGTTTGTAGGACTGCTGCGGCTGTGTCCTCTTAGTCGACTTCCACGACTTGCCGACTACTTCCTGCTCAGCGACCATTGACGCGACCTTGGATAAGGCTTGCCGTGCCGAGCCGCCGAACAAGCCTGGACCAATGAAAGGCGCAGAAGATAACGCAGCCCTCATCTCAGGTCCTGGTTCTACACAGTTGAGAACCATTCTCCTTCGCTCCGCCAATGATCTGGTGATCACCCTGGCCAGGCAATCCTGGGACAAGCGCATGGTGTCCCGGACAACTCTAGGAGCAGCCTCTGGCACTTCTCCACCTTCCGCCACGCAGGTTAGCATACCCTGCAGGACGGTACATCCGTACGAGAGCGCAGCCATGGCTGCCCTCGCCGCATCTTCAATGAGCGTTAGCTCATTAAACGGATCTTTATTGGCCTGGGAAACAAAGGGATGAGAACGCCCCTTCGATTTTCCAGCCAATGGCCTATTCAGCACCTCTCGCTCCCCGACGGAAAGCTGTGGAACCCGGGCATACTGATGGTAGGCCTGCTCTGGAAAACGGACTCTACTCCTTATCCCCTTCGGGGCCTTGGGCAATGCATAGTCTGGCTGAACCAGACGATATGCCGCAACCTCCAATATGTCGGAAGTCTGCATGTCTAAAGGGAGCGTCGGCATGGCCGAAGAGCCACTTGACAGAGCTCTAGCCGCTCGCTCTGACATCTGTTCCATCGCCGGATCGTGCTGAGATCCTTGATCCGATGCCAACCCGAGACAGTCGGACATCCAGCCAAGGACCTGCACCCATTCAGCTTCGGTGCAAAAAGAGGACTCGTCCATCAATGGACTACCATTCTCATCTTCCTTCTCACCCTTGGATGAGTAGGCCACCGATGATCCATGCTGAGAGCTATGGCCGGCACTTCTTCCAACATGAAGCGCATCCATAGCCCGACTACTAGTGGCACCAGTGTCCAACGAATTGCCGGACATAGATTCACCGCAGTCCATCGGCTCCAGCACGGGAGGCGGGACTACAGCCGCTTTCACCACGGAAGATGCCGGAACTCCGAGAGGAGCCCCACCTAACGCCGCCGGGATGCCGCTAGGAACCGCAAAGCATGGCTCCACCGACAACGCGGGTTTAGCGAAATCCAGGTGGAAAATGCCCGACGGAAGGTCGACATCACCACCCGCTTGGCAAACCCATACAAATCCCGAGGGAGACCCCTGGGATGCACCAGGTTGAGCCGTTAACGAAATATTCGGCATGCCGGAATCTTCCATTAGCAGATCTTCCTCCTCCGCCGTCGGCTCTTGAGCGAAGGTCGAAGAAAGGACAGGTGCTTGTCCCTCCGCAGAACTAGCCGTACCACCGAAAGGTTGCCCTGCACCAGCCTGGATCGTCGATAGACGATCTTCCAGTCCTCTCACTGACGCCTGATCCAGCTTGGCCACCTTGTCCCTCGCGATCCTCTCCAAGCGCGCACGTCGATCACGATCGAATTCAGCCACCAACTCCGACGACCACTTAGCGCCCACATCACACGGACTTCCCACTTTGCACTTCGTGCAAGCGACACAGTGATGACCATTGAACTTGCGCTTCATGAACCTGTTGCATTTGTTACACAAAGTGTCCTGGTTCTTGGCCTTCTGCGAACACAGAGAAGAATTAAAACGCTGCACATGACATACGATGACGAGCAATACGCATAATTGACTTGATTGTAAAGTAGAATTACTTAAAAACATTAACTTTCTCTTAAATTAATGATAATCAAGCCTTTAGGCAGGAAATATTTGAAACTTTTTTGAGTGAAAATTAATAAACACAACTTGGAAATTAACTAACGTTAATACAGCCAAGAAATAAAATGCTGATCGCTACAAACACCCTCGACAATGAAGCGAGAGCTAAAGATCGGCATAAAACAGAGTGCATAGACACGCCAAGCCAAAACGAAACATTAATCATGGGCGCCGCCATCTTGGCTAAGGGCGCATCCATCTTGGAAGGAACAGAGTCGCAAGAGAAATTAACCGAGTACCCGGATAAGATTAAACAGTTAACGGGTACCGGAGCGACTCCAACAATGGCTACCATTTTAAAACAATGTGCCAATTTAAGGAAATTTCAAACAGACATTACGATACGAATGTATAAATTCTAGATTGATACAACCTGCCCATGTGATGATTTTCCTTTTCCTTCCATTCTTCCAGCAATGATTCACACAGAAACTGTTAAACTCCGTAGAAAATTGCAAATTTTAGAGAGCTCAAAAACGTGCCTAGCCAGGAGAGCAAAATAGACGAATCTGACTGTGATTGGGAATTGACTCGGTACCTTCGGCTATGGTAATTCCCGGACACAGTATGGGCAGGATCAGGACAGTGCAGAGTTTTTAATTGTTTATTTTGAGCTAAACTAGATAATAGACATTATCATAATAGTACATCTGGTAAGTATTATTCGAAGTAGAAAACTAGGTCATCCAAGATGTCCACTATGCAAATTGACCAATCAGGTTGTCGTGAACAAACATGGTTCAGCTCTTACAATAAATGAAGTTTCTTGAACGTTATGTTAATCAGCCAAGTGGTTTCAGAGAAAATCTCAAGTGTTTCTAAAAAATAGCACAGAATTCAAGCTGCTATCAATGATGCAAACTAAATCAAACAATCCATTTCCTTTAATCTATTATGAATCTCTTTGATACAATTTAATAAACACTGTTGAATATTTGAAACTATTTGACAGGGAGTTGTTGCTGTCCAGAGGCAGCGATACCGCTCCTAAAATTACTTGAACTTTGTATGCATGTTGAATTCGAGCTATAAACTTTTCGCAGAATGCCATGTTCAAGTGGGTTGAGCTGGGCTCGACATGGGCGGGGCATAGCTAGAAATAAATCTCTCTAATCACCTGCTGACTGGGATTGCGAGGCCTTTATATTTCAGCCTCTCGGAAAGACTGTACATATCTTTTTTGGCAGGCATCAAAGCTGTCTCTGGAATGTCGACTTCTATAATCACATCAATAGGCTGAGAATTCTGATCATCTTTTTCACCCTGTATAGAATGTAAATATATTTCCTTTAATTTTACTGAAAGAATAATTAGTTGCAATGCTGAAAATGTATTGACTTCTAACATATCTCCAGAAAGACAACATATGGTGGTGTTGTGATTTGCTAAGGCACTAGATGTGCTTGACTGGCTGGAGACATTATAAATCAATTCACCTTTCCAGAGTACCCACCCATTATATGAAGTCATAATGAATTGCGCGATGTGTACAATGACATCATAATGAATGACGTTGATAAGTACGTCACGAACGCATATTTGAAGACGGTCTATTATGATTGTTGTACAAATTGTTTGCTTTTACTATTTAATAAATATTCTGTTGAATATTTTGAAACTAATTTGACTGGGCGCTGTTGCTGCCATAGTCAGCAACTGCACCCAGTCAAATTAGTTACAAAATATTCAACAGCTTCCCTGTATGGTTTTCAGGAAATTGATAGCTAGGGCATTTGGGGGATCGATCAATCCCAACACGGTAAGGTGTGGGTGGAGCTTAGCTAGTGATGGGCGGGGCATGGCTAAAAATGGAAAGGTTCATTGCTAATTGGGTGAAACCAATTGCTGAGTATAACTATCTAAATTTTGTTATACAATTTGATATAGGGCCTAGACAAAAAACAAGAGGCCCAAGGGGTCTGTATCGCTCACCTGCAATTATTGGCCACTGGAACTACCGAAAAAACCAAGATGACCACTGGAACAAGATGGCCATCAGCCAAATTTACCGATCGGCATCGTTTGAACAAACTTGAATCTCTATGCCCTAAGGATTGTTCCTGCCAAATATAATTGAAATCGGCTCACTGGTTTTCGAGAAACATTTTAAATTTCCCGTTGCTTTAGTATGGAAGCTTTTGGCGAGAAATTCATCCAAGATGGTTGCCAAACCGTTTACCCGAGTTTCGAGAAATTCATCCAAGATGGTTGCCAAACCGTTTATCTGAGTTTCGAAAATAGCAAATTTTAGATCAGAATACCCCAAAATAGATATAAAACCAATTTCGGCATCACAATCGATCAAATAAAAAAATCCAATATGGCTGCCAAACACGATACATGTCATGTTTGTTGACGGACCAAATTCCCTTGAACACACTTTAATGGCCCGTAGTCCATAATCATATCTCCCAAATTTTGGCCCGATCCGTTGAGCGGATCTGAAGTCGTTTTCGCGAAAACTAGGTCATCCAAAATGGCCACCAAACTAATCGGCCAATCAAGTTCCCTTTACCAAACTTGGTTCAGCTCGCTCCCTAGATCATACTTCTTGAGTTTTGAATTGATGCCCCAAGCGGTTTTGGAGATTTAAAAATTTATTTCTAAAAATCAGCCAAATTTCAAGATGGTTGCCGGCCAAATTGGCCGATCGGCTTCATTTGAATAAACTTGAACCTCTATGCCCTAAGGATTGTTCCTGCCAAATATAATTAAAATCTGCCCAGTGGTTCTCGAGAAGACATTTTAAATTTCCAATTGCTTTAGTATGGGAGCATTTTGTGTGAAAATGATCCAAGATGGCCGCCAAACCCTTTATCCGACAGTTTCGAAAATTGCAAATTTGATATCAGAATACCCAAAAAACAATATATATTTACCAATTTCACCCTCAAAATCCATCAAATTAAAAAAATCCAATATGGCCGCCCAACAAGTGACATTCTGATTGACCTACGGTGGCCATGTTTTCACGAAAACTAGGTCATCCAAGATGGCTGCTGAGCCATTTGGTCAACCAAGTTCTCTTGATTTTCTTTTCTGATGAAAATATGACACAAACCTAAAAGTAGGAAAAGTAGAACTGATATACGCAAAGTAGAACACCACATGAGTCTTGGTTAATGCAAAATCTGATGCACATGCGCATGCTTACACACACGCGCGCACACATGCACGCACGCACACACACACACTAACATTATTTAGGTATGAACACGTCTTTGCCAGCTGCTCCTCCACATACTCTGTAGCCGTTTGAGACCACTTATAACAGTCCCCTGCCGGTGACACGTCAGCTATGTGGCATTTCTGACAGAACTGTCGCTGGGTGAAGAATTCTTTAGTTAATTTACGAATATTCACAGCTTGAAGATGGTGTTGTGTGCCAAAGTCTACCAAAAACACCTGCATCGAAACAATATAAATATGTACAGTTGATAATAATTAAGAACACTAATCTTTCAGGTGCCAAATAGTGCTGGTTCTCTTGGCTTAAAGTTCTCGTGTCCCATTACATATAAACACTTTTGCATGAGATATGAGATACCTGTTGATTTATGTTCAATTTACCCAGCAAGCAATGCTACCCAGCATGCAATGCCCTGACTCCATTATCGTTGTAACTATTAATGGCATATATTCGTTTAGTCTATTGTCTGTACAAGCCAGACCCCAAACAAAAAGAAATCACCTGCACATGCAAATGGTCATTTGTCAGCCAGTCCTGGAAGCGTAAGCATTGCACTTAGGATGTATTCACAACAGTTGTCGTTTACTAGTTACATCTATTAAACATAGTTAGCAGACACACAGATAACTCATCCTGCCAGCCACTAAAGCATTCAGAGTTACCTCCCTTGTAACACAAGGGGTTCATGCACTAACCATCACAGAATGATGCAGGGTACCAGGTTCAGTTTTAAAGCAACATTCCAATGGAATGATGCTTATGCATAATGCTCTACACAATATTGCCGTATTAGGAAGTTGAATGTCTGCTCGATCAGACCACTACTATGCAAGAAGCACATGACCAGTTAACATCCAATCAATGCGTTATTATAAAATTCCAGAGGCTGAGGTAATGCAATGCAATTAGCTCTGGCATAGCAGGCACAAGTTTCATTCTTTGTCTAAGTTTCATATGCAGCAGTCGAAGTTTCTCAATGCTCTAAATTGTTCAAAAAATATTTGTAACTTGGTTATAAGAAGTTATAGGACATTGGAAGGAATATTCTGTCATTTTAGAATTAATTTTGAGTAGAGCTAATTTACGCATCCGTACATTGACAGTTACTTTAAGTAAAAATCGAGAGAACAAGAATAAAGCGAGCGAAAATAAAATAAAAATAGAAGGAAGAAAAAGTGGAACAGGCTTAATCGGATATTAATCACACCAATACTTAGTGGATTACGCAGGTGAAGGTGAAAAAGATGAGCGGAAGACAGTCAAGAATCACCACTAGGCGGAGTCGATCGCCTGTGAGGTAACGAGTGCGGTCTGTGCAGAGGCGATCTGTCAGATTTGACAGTCCATCACGTGACGATAGCTTGTCACGTGAAGCTACATCCCGCGGTCGAGGGAGAGGTAGAGCCCGTAACACTACCAGGGTGAATGCGGCGGCTGGCGCACCAGTGTGGAGCAGTACAGCTCCCGAGAATTGTAGTGTGGCGGAAATTCGTCGGAAATTGAAAGAGCGGGGGATTACCTGTCCGGTGAGTTTCAAAAAGACTCAATTAATTCAGCTCTTTAACTTGAACGTAAATGAGCCACGATCTGTCGGTAGCGCGGTATCCCGTGACTCGGAGGATACCGAACGCGGCCAATCGGGAGACGGGGATGCCCATGACGTCAGAGGGGAAGTCCTAGTAGAACGGGGAAGCCACACGATTCAGAGCATGGATGAAAATAGATGTCTGGATGCTTGGCGTACAACTGGCAGACCGGGCGAATGCAGGCGCAACGATAACAGTGCAAACGGCTCGGAGCTTCGACAGCTGAGAGAGAAAGTCGATGTGTGCAGGAAAAAACTATCCGAATTGGAGGATTTTCGCGTCGGACACGATAGTTCTCGCGCCGACGTGAGTGCAAGTGAAGGATCAACGCTTACGGGTACTAGAAATCGGATTACCGGCGGAGGACTGTCAAACGTATGTACAGATTTGCCATTAGTAAATAACAATACATCTAATCTTGACTCGACTTTTTCAGGGTTCACGCTAAAAAGCTTTTATGCGGGACAGATCGATACACGTATAGGGATAGGCAATAGGCAGCCTGCTCATACTATGTACAATATTAATGATATCAATTTAAGTGGGATGGCGAGTGGTTCGGCAGCTGAGCACCCCTTTTCTATGGGTAATTTACCAAACATAGATATTGTTTCACCTAATTTGAGACAGGCAATAATTGCAGGTAAAGACATTAACCTGGCCCTGCTCTTGATGCCCGACGCGAATACAAGTGAGATCATATCTATTGATCCTAAGACAAGTATGGCTTTCAAAATGAAAAGGGATGCTCGTTTGCAGAAGAATCTGACTTTGGCAGAATTTCTGTCAGCTTTCCTAGCATACAAACGTATTATGTGCGAAGCTTATCCACAACGCTCTAAGGAGCTCGACAGCTACCTGAGGATAATTGTCGAGCTCTATGCTCAATTTTCCAGGGGAGTTTTTTACTCCTACCATAAGGCGTTTTCAGCCAAGGCTTCAGCTTGGTTGCAACAACATGGGTTCAAAGTTGACTGGGCAATAAAAGATAGGGACATAATCCAATCTGTAACAGCAGGGTCGACGTCTCTCATGTGTGAATTGTGCCATCAGTATGACCACTCTGCCAAATTTTGCCCAACATCCAGTGAATATCGACCGTATCCCCGCCTCTAATTTTGGGGGAACAGGTGGTAATGTATACTCTGGGCATAATGATGCCACTGCTAGGAGGAAAGTCTTCCATCTTGGCCAGGAGATATGTAATAATTTCAATTACAGGCGTGGCTGTACGAATAAGCCATGTCGATTCTTACATGTCTGTTGGAGCTGTAAGACTACTACTCATTCTGCATCCAATTGTGGAAAGCTGAATAGCCAGAATAGCAATTTTGGAAAGTACTCGGAAAATAATCAGTCAAAATCAAACTGACTATTGGATCAGACAGTGATGACCAAAATTTTGGGCGAGGATACGGTAGATAGTCCACAAGCCTTTTCAACTCCTATTGATGTAGAACAATTAGCGGTAGAACTGATTAACCATCCGGATAGAGTCTTTGTAGATGATTTGATTCATGGCCTCACACATGGTTTCCATACAGGTGTGGTTGAATTACCTACAGTGACTCTAGAATGCAAAAATTTGAAATCCGCGAGCAATGAGCCCGATATAGTTGATCGTTTGATAAAGGATGAATTGGATAATGGCTATATATGTGGCCCTTTTTCAGAGCCACCCTTTGAGACTCATCGAGTGAGCCCTATAGGCTTAGCTACAGGCAGATATTCAGATAAAAAGCGTCTCATCGTAGATTTGTCAGCTCCACGTGGTAGGGCAGGTCACAACAGTGTTAACGATCTAATAAACAAGGCCGATTACTCATTGTCTTACGTCACTGTCGATGATGCAATCATGTCCATTTTAGAGAGCGGTCAAGGGGCATGGCTATGTAAAACCGATATAACAGATGCCTTCAAAATAATTCCAATAAGATCTGAATTGTGGCATTTGTATTGTATCAAGTGGCAAGGCATGTACTATTTTTATACCAAACTGCCTTTTGGTAGCCGTTCATCACCTAAGATTTTCGATCAGCTATCAGTCGCCGTATGCTGGATTGCAAAAAACAACTATGGGATCGAGACCATTTTGCATCTGTTAGATGATTTCTTAACAATAGAAGGCTATGATTCGGTACCAGAACGTACTATGGCCTTACTAACTTTAATTTTTGGCAAACTGAATATTCCAATTGCAGCACATAAGACCATAGGCCCCGTCCAATCGATCGAATTCCTGGGTATTATATTGGATTCAATAAAGATGGAGGCAAGACTCCCTTTGGTTAAAATACAAAGAATAATCATGAAGATGAACGGATTCCTGCATAGGGGAAAATGCTCCAAGCGAGAGCTATTGAGCTTATTAGGCCATTTTAACTTTGCAGCAAGAGTGATAGTCCCGGGTCGATCATTTGTCTCTTACTTGATAACATTAGCTACATCGGTGAGAGAATTACACCACCATGTCACGTTGAATAGCAACTGTAGAGAGGAGATAGGGATGTGGGCATTATTTCTCCAAAGTTGGAATGGTTCTACTTTTTTCCTGGACAAATTCATTACATGCTCTCCGGATTTGGAGTTATATACAGATGCGTCAGGTATTGGATTTGCAGGGTATTATCAAGGTACTTGGTTTCAGGGCAGATGGCCTGTCAAAATTGTAGATATCCGAACAGAGGAATGTTCCATGGCCTTTTTGGAGCTGTACCCTATCGTAGTGGCAGCCGTGCTGTGGGGAAAGGACTGGTCTCAGAAACGTATCTTATTCCACTGCGACAATTTAGGTACGGTTGAAATTATTCGTAAAGGGCGCTCAAGAACACCACATATTAACAGGTTAATGCGTCGTCTTACCTGGTGTGCAGCGTTGCATAATTTCTGTGTTACTGCCAAGCATATTCCTGGAAGGATGAATAATATTGCAGACTCTATTTCTAGGTTTCAGGAACAACGCTTCCGAGAATGTGCTCCGTTGGCGAAGGGATCACCGGTCCAGGTACCAGAACCGACAGAGATTCTATGGGGCTAGAATCTGCCCTGGACAGGCTGTGGGCATCAGCCATTAGTAATCACACCAAACGCAGCTATAAATCAGGTCTGTCATGCTATTGTCGTTTCGTGGCCATGATGGGTTGGAATAACCGTATGACCAATGTTAGAAGTCTGTTTATAATTTCAGAAGACACGGTGCTATACTTTATAGCTCATTGTGCAGAAGTGTTAAAATTCAGGCACAGTACCATCAAGTTGTATTTGGCAGGCATACGCTTTCACTATATAGTGGCTGGTTATCCAAATCCTTTTGTCAATAGGTCAAATCTACCTTTGCCACGGGTCATGCTGCTATTGAGAGCGGTCCAAAGGTCACAAGCCAGGACATCAATACCCCGATTGCCGATTACAGCCGACATTTTGGCGAGAATTTGTGAAACACTTCGGACAGGTATGTTTGGTGATTATACTGACCATATGATGGCAGCTGCATGTACCATGGCTTTCTTTGCATTTCTGAGATGTGGGGAGTTCACAGTCCAATGCCAGAACACACATAATGAGTCTGTCATATCTTTGAGCGATATAAAGTGGGCGGCTGATCTATCATATGGCGTGCTCACTTTGCAGGCTTCTAAAACAGACCCTTTCCGTAGAGGGGTGGATATTAACTTTTTCTGCATGAATGGGAGCTTAATTTGTCCAGTGTGTAATGTGAGGAGATTCTACTTACTACGGTTGAGAATGGGGGCAAGAGGGGTCGATCCACTGTTCATCACTAACAACGGTCTAAATTTGACAAGAACCTTTTTTATTGGAGCACTTAGGTCCATTATGGAGCGTAGCAATTTGGACAGCTTGCAGTATTGCGGGCACAGTTTTAGAAAAGGGGCAGCGACTTCTGCGGCGCGAGGGATGGTGGAAGACCACATGATTAAGTTAATGGGTCGTTGGGAGTCGGACTGTTATACTAGATACATCGATACATCTCTCACATCTATTAGAAATGCTCAGGAAGCCATGTGTATAGCTTAGAAGTAATCCCACTGATCATGGTCAAGGGTAGGCTGGTCGACGAGGGCATTGCAAATCTCCAACTACTTCTGCATCCGTTCTGACGGGATCGGTAAAGCTGATGTACTGCTGTGTCTCACTGTTATAGGGGTACATCGCACACCAAATTTGGTTGAATTCACTCGTATGGTAACGCAGGGTATGTTATGATCAATTTTGTGACATGGCAACTCCCACCCACCCTCCCATCCCTCATCCATGCACTCTAGTACGGAGCCGGAGGTTCAATATCACATAGCAATCAGCAAGGATATGGTTGCATCAAATGTCTGATACTATTCATGCCTTGATGAAGAAGTCTGCGGTCGCGAAGCAAATTTATTGGCGCAGCAATTACATGTATTGTTGTAGGCATTATAATTTTGACCTATTGACAGTATTCAGAACATATATTATATGATATGTACAGTATATACTTGTATATATAGCATAGTCATTACATGTTAAAGAAATTATGGTACATGTACAGATGTATTCTTTCGTCGGTTGATAACTGCAGCGCACTAGAGTTGTTTTCATATACACTCAGATGGGGATGTAGCTATAGCACATGATACAATTCGTTGCACGTGATGACATTGGCTTGGGTTTGTAGTGGGCAGTCTGTACACACCTAAGCCAATGTAGAACAAATACGTGGTGAGCCACATAGCAGGTAAGCAGTTCTAGTGTGGGGCAGTTGTACAGAACTCGGTGTGTGGATATTCGAAATTGAGTGGCTATGTAAGGACAGTGGAGAGCTAATCATGAACTCTTAGGTATATTAGGGTCGTTACTAGGCTAGTACCGGGGAGAACGGCCATCGGCGCACATGCAGTGATATATACAGGTCTTTTTCCTATATTCTACAACATGAACCGGCATACCGGAGCGTGAACCCGTTACCAGACATATTCGATGTTATAGGGCATGGATAGGGCAATTTCGTGCAGGTAAGGCCCCCTGCAATGTGCTAGGGAGTTATGCATGCATCCACGTTTCAGTGTTTGGCTATCATCAGAGCATATTCGGGAATACAGGAGTGTGGATGGGGCAGGATTCCTGCGGCTACAGCCCCCCCGCAGTGTGTTATAGATGATTGTGAACTTTTGGGGGATACTCGCGACACTGATAAATTGTACAGGTGTCATGACCCATTGGCATGGTGATGGTCGGTGTTAATGGTACATGATCCCATTGCAAGTTATTTGTGTTGCTATTGGGGGCAACAAATGGTTGCCCTATTAAAACACAGCCCTGCACAAATCGACAGTTTAGACATACAATTTCTCAATGTCCCTCATCTTGGGCGGTTATCCTCCAAAAGTGTAAATAAGATACATTAGATATCAATATATAACAATGGTATTATTAACTCTCTGAATTACTGTTCACAGACAAAGATACTGCTGCTCGGAAGCATCCACTGTCATGATAGGGGGTCTCTAACAATCTCCTTCAGGATTAATGCCCAGGCATTGCTTCAGGAGGCAAAGGCTATCAGACAACCTTAACCGTGACAGTGGATGCTTTGAAGCTGCAGGTTGCTAATGTAACCCAAAACATAAGAGCAGATGTTGCCTCTTATGTAAATTTGCCAAATGATAATTTGTCAAAATAAAGTTTTTGAAAACTAGCATTATGAGTTCAGTTGTGTGTGTGTGTGTTAATTGTCGTTTACTAGTTACATCTATTAAACATAGTTAGCAGACACACAGATAACTCATCCTGCCAGCCACTAAAGCATTCAGAGTTACCTCCCTTGTAACACAAGGGGTTCCTGCACTAACCATCACAGAATGATGCAGGGTACCAGGTTCAGTTTTAAAGCAACATTCCAATGGAATGATGCTTATGCATAATGCTCTACACAATATTGCCTTATTAGGAAGTTGAATGTCTGCTCGATCAGACCACTACTATGCAAGAAGCACATGAACCAGTTAACATCCAATCAATGCGTTATTATAAAATTCCAGAGGCTGAGGTAATGCAATGCAATTAGCTCTGGCATAGCAGGCACAAGTTTCATTCTTTGTCTAAGTTTCATATGCAGCAGTCGAAGTTTCTCAATGCTCTAAATTGTTCAAAAAATATTTGTAACTTGGCCACCACCGCCCCGCCTCCAACCTGAAATAGAATGTGAAAAGCAAGTATTGTGACACAATAAGTACGGACGTCAGACACAATGGTGCCTACGCCTATGCATTCAGCACTAGCCGTGTTGAGTCAATGAGCGATTCCAGTCACACGCAATCAGGATAACTGGTGTTAGCTCAATCATTCTCGGTAGGGGACACAACCATGCGCGACAAGCTTATCTTGTCTACACCATTGCATTCAGCACTAGACGTGTTGAGCCGACAAGCATATTATATCATGCACAAGTTGGATAACGAGTGTTATCCCAATCATCCTCTGTAGCTGAGGGGATACGATCAAGCACGGCAAGCTTATCTTGTCTACACCTATGCATTCAGCACTAGACGTGTTGGCGGTTATCCTCCAAAAGTGTAAATAAGATACATTAGATATCAATATATAACAATGGTATTATTAACTCTCTGAATTACTGTTCACAGATAAAGATACTGCTGCTCGGAAGCATCCACTGTCATGATAGGGGGTCTCTAACAATCTCCTTCAGGATTAATGCCCAGGCATTGCTTCAGGAGGCAAAGGCTATCAGACAACCTTAACCGTGACAATTTGACAGCCTGTATTTCAATACTGATCAGTGCAAGTGTCTCAATTCCCAGTATAAAATACGAGAACACATATATATTGACAATAATTTGCGTGACAGCAACAGTATTGCCAAAATAATTAGTAGGTAATACGATTACTACTTGCTACAGATTTGATACAAATTTGACTGTGAATTGTTGCTGCAACAGCTTTCAATCTAAATATTCTTAATTCTGATTTTCAATACGGTCAACCAATCGTGAAATATATGCCAAGATGTTTCGCTAAATGCAGAAACTTAACATTGAAAAACAGAGTTTTATACCAAGGTAAGTTTCTTTGACCTTTGATCTTGTGACCTTAATGTCATCATGCAGACAAGGGAAATACCAACCCATCTTATACTAAATATTCGGTTGAAAACATGCATACATTTTTTAGATTTCATCGGTTTCATGCTATCAAAGAAAGAGCTCCCTTTTAAAGGTTAAATGTGGATACATTTCTCCCATCTATGAAGTGCCATGATTTACGTTTATGCCATTTAGAAAAGCTCTTTGGTAAGGGAGTCCATGCAGTTAAAACAATAGCTACAGCATCAGGCCGTAACCATGTGAAACTGAAGGGCCAGTGACAAAAAATCATTTACAATTTAATACATATATTCTGAATATTTTGAAACAAATTTATCTGTGCTATTAAAGAAACAGCTCCGTGTCAAATTAGGTTTATCCCGTTCACCGATACATCCCCTTTATGTGAATTTCAAAGCAAACATTTATGTTGAATAGTTTGAAATTAATTTGCCTGGAAGTCATTGCTGCCTAAAATAATCAACAGTTTTTGCATATGGTTGCTTTGAGATTTCTATGTCGTGTTTCAATCACTGAGTGTGTTAAAGTAGTCGACAGCTTATCTGTATGGTTAGAAATTGAGATTCTGTCACTTGAGGGTTCAACCAGGCAAGCTAAAACTACATTTACTAACTGTATAGCAATAACTGAGCAATAAGCAATGGAAGCTATATGGATGCTATGTTGAACACAGACATTCTATAGTCCAGCTGCAATGCAGGGGAATCAATGAGTAAAATTGAGGAATCAAATCTGTCACTTACATGGATCACAATGAATTTATGTAGGTTGACATCACTATTAAATTTACATAATTAATGAAGTTTTCTAAGTCTGTTATGAATGCATAGTAGTCTGTCACATTTAATAAGCATTCTGTTGAATATTTTGAAACTAATTTGACTGGGCGCTGTTGCTGCCTAGGTAGAAACAGCACCCGGTCAAATTAGTTTCAAAATATTCAACAGCTTCCCTGTATTTTGTTAGGCGCTTGATATTGGGATTTTGGCAATTCAGGGTTTGATCGATCACAACACGGGCAAAGTGTGGAAAGAAGTGAGCTAGAAATGGGCGGAGCATAGCGACAAGTGGATTCATCCATTCCAAGCTTTCCATTACTTATAAGCACTATGATATGATACAAGATGTGATCTGTATAATACCGTTACGAGAGTCTTGTGTAGGATAGTCTCGATGGTGGCACGGAACCATTTGCTATCAATTTTAGCTGCACAGTATTCACCAATCTTCCACATATGTAGCGATGGCACTGTGTCATCATAGATATCCTGCATACCATCTATCAGTCTGAAAAGTAAAATGGCGGAAAGTAGGATATCGTTAAAATTAAATGGTCTTCGACACAGCGCACATGATTATAACTGGCCATTCAGCGGATCCATTCAGCGGATACAAGACCACCTGGATGTGGCACTGACCTTACAGCAGACACAAGCACAACTGAATATAACTAAACTTTCCGCGGACACAAACATACTTGAATATAACTGTCAATTCAACGAACACAAGCACACCTGCATATAACTGACCATTCAGCAGACACTAGCATAACCTGAATATAAACTTGATCTTTCAGCGGATACAAGATCACTTGAATTAAGAAAATTTATCAAATTTCTTTTTCACGAGTGAGATGACATACTTACCTCCCTAACACTCTTGATATACTAGTATATCGGCTCTAAATTCAATAATATTCAGAATTATAAAAAGTTAGGTGCCCCTAATGGGCAGGTGGATGTACACAGTCATGCACATGACAGACCCCACCCACTGCGCATGCTGGTACTTCCGTTACTAAATATTGGCTGACATAGAAGCAACTATTAAAAAAACCCAAAGGACCAGGCCTCCGTGGGGTGGAGAGGCCGGGATCCTGTTAGGGAGGTAAGTATGTCATTTAACTCGTGAAAAAGAAATTTGGTAAATTTTCTTATTTCACATCATGAGAACATACTTATCTCCCCTCTCTAACACTTTTGATAAAAAACAGAATTTGAAAGTCAATTTGGTGGGAGGGAGGCAAGGTCCTGAAAACCAGCACACCCTCGAAGAGACTAGGCTCTTTGAATTTTCAAGAGATTTAAAACATCTGAAATTGTGACTGAAACACAACCAGGAATAGAATTTTGCATCGGATAATCGACCGATGAAGAGATTGATCAAAAGGCAAATGCCCCCCCCCCACCCTCTTTCTGAGGAAGGGTAGGAGAACACTCTGCTCTAAATGACTAGCACGTTCTTTAATACTTAATGAAAGTATTACTAGACATTGGAAAAAAGAAGAATTGCTTCGATTTCAAAACTCTCTGAAAGAACCACAATTAAGAGACATTAACATCACCAAGACAAAAAACAAAAATGGTCATATATACTGACCTCCGATGTCTTGGACGCGGCACTCATCTCTTCCCCCACCGGATGAAGAGAATTGTACCAGCTAATAGTAGGGAAACCCTACCAACAAATCTGATATTTGTAAATAGCAGAGGAGGAAACTAATTACAAACATAAACCTCTACATTATTTTATTTTCTAAGGACTGAGACGCCGAGCGGGTTAGAAGTGTCACGAAGGTAATGGTAGGTAAAACTTGATTCACAGTGCCACTGGGCTACTGACATAATGTCTTCAATAGAAACACCATTGAATAATGCCATGGAAGTTACCACACCACGGACACTATGAGCCTTGGCTCTATCTACCTGAATTCCAGTGGCTGTCTTATGACAGAATTGAATACATTCTACTATCCATCTGGAAATAGTGTCTCTTGACGCCCTACCGCCAAACCTGAGTTCTTCTCTTGTACTTATTTAAAGCATGGACAGGACACCATACTTTAGCACCAGGATCATATCTGGTTAAGGCAGGCAAAACAATAGGTTGACCTGTTGACTTTAAAGATTGATTCTTAGCCAAGAAATTCAATCTCGGTAGAAGCTTAAGGCCTTCACCTGTAACTATATAACGGTCAGGTTCAGCAGAGAAGGCATGAATTTCACTCCTGCGTCTGGCTGAAGCTGCTGCAACTTAAAAATACAGTTTTAAGTGTCAATAATTGTACAGATATAGCACTAAGTGGTTCAAAAGGTTTATCACTCAAAACCTGCAGAACCAGAGAAAGACTCCATGACGGTGTCATTGAAGGATTTCTCGGTCTAAGATTGCCCATACCTTTAATAAGAGTATTTAAAACACTTACTTCATCACTTCCCCTCTTTGCCAAGCAGTCATTAATGCTGATTTGTATCCAGCAATAGAATTAGGCTTAAGACTATAGGCATCATACAGGTGACAGAGAAAATCAGCTACTACCTGAGTAGATGCTTCCATCGGATTGATACATCTCTTTGAGCACCATTCTGCAAATCTGTTGATTTTATAATTATAAGCTCTGGAGGTTGACCCCCTTCTGGCTCTGGCCATGAAATTGGCTCCTTGCTCAGAAAAGCCCTCCTTAATCGCGGATTGTTTGACAACACCCATGCAGTCAATTGAAACATTGACGGATTGTTGTGAATGGCCTTGCCCTGGAAGATAATATTGTCCATCAGAGGCAGAGGAACCGGATTGCAAACCAGAAGGTCCAGCAGATCCATAAACCACGATCGGCTTGGCCAATTCGGGGCGATCAGAAGCACTTGCCATTCCTCCTGTTTGATCTTCTGAAGAATCCTTGGAATCAGGATTGTTGGAGGGTATGCGTATGCATACATTCCCGTCCAACTGATAGCTAGCGTATCTATTGCGATAGCGCTTGGATCTGGAATCGGAGAAACGTACGTCGTCATTTTCACATTCTTCTTCATTGCGAACAAATTTATGTTGGGCTTTCCCCAATGATTGAACAGGTGATCCGCCACACATTGATTTAGTTGCCATTCCATAGGCAGAATGCTCATCCTTCGGCTCAATGAGTCTGCTAACAGATTCAGCCTTCCCGGAATATGAACTGCTTTCAAGGTAATCATATGATCCATGCACCAGCAAAGCAGCTTCCATGTCGTCATACAGAGACTGGGTGACTTCGTTCCGCCCTCGCGGTTTATGTAACTCACTACTGTAGTTGTCTGAACGTATCATCACAAATCTTCCCTCCACTTCTTTTAAGAAGTGTTCCAGGCCTAGAATTACAGCCCGTAATTCTAGCATGTTGATATGTTCCTTTGACTGATCCAGATTCCAAAGCCCTGATATAGTGGCTTCTTCCAGGCAAGCTCCCCATCCCTCCATCGATGCATCCGTAAACATCGTTACTTGAGGGTGGGGAGGGGTCAGCATGAACCCCGCCAGGAGATTTCCTCTCCATCCACCAATGAAGGTGATGAATGAGAGGGTCCAACACTTGAATGCGCGAGTCCAGTGATCCTGAACTCTGCGTCCACTGAGCCATGAGAAACAATTGAATCGGCCGCCTGCATAAGGCCGCCTGAGGAATGACTGGTTCCATTGAAACCATCATAACTAACATTCTCAGATAGACTCGTGCTAGAATATAACGACTGTTGCAAACCAACTGGATGCACGAGATTCCCACTCTCTCCTGGGACGGATAAACATATCCTATCTCCAGATCGAAGAACATACCCAGGTAAACAAACTTCTGGGATGGAGTCAGCTCTGATTTCTGAAAGTTGATTATCCAGCCTAAATCTGTGAGTTTTCAAAACTATTTCAAGATTTGCTGTCAAACTTTCTGGGTTGTGTGCTTTCAGCAACCAGTCGTCTATGTAAGTGTGAACAGCTATATTTCTCCTGCGGAGGTATGCCGTGATAGCAAGTACCACTCGAGTGAAGACCCTTGGAGCCGTCGAGATGCCGAATGGAAAACCTTGAATTCCCATTGGCATCCCTGAAAAGCAAATCTCAGGAACCGACGAAAACTCTTTGCAATTGGAATGTGGAAATAAGCATCCTTGAGATCTATTGATGCTGTCCACATCCCTTTCTCTAACCCCCCTTGTTGCAAGTGCCGATGGGGGGCCCTGGTCTTTTTGGAGGTGAAGGTTGTCGGCACCTCCAAGAGACAGTGACTTTAGTGAACAACAAGAGGGCGCTGCGCGCACAGTTTTGAAGTGCTGCGCAGAGAACACGTGCGTGTTCAGCCCTCGGCTGCTCGATAGCAGTATGTTCGTGGCGGTGCTGGCATTGTCAGAGGCCAGCAGGCCGGCCGGGTTTAGAGACCGCGTCGGCCGCGCCAGTAGCAGCGTGCTGTTGTACGTCGCCCAGCGCCTCAAGCGCAGCCAGCCAGACAGCAGGCCGCACACCGAGGTGCACGTGGCGCGCGAGGAGCGGTGCGTGGTAACCGGGCCTGATGAGCTAAAGGTTTTTCCGGTTACCACAGGTACCACTCGGATGTTGTCACTTGTACCAGAGACACTCCCACTTCTAAAATTAATGGACACCCCGTCAACCCTAGGTGCACCAGTGGGTGGTCGTTTGACTTGCCACATTCAGGATCTCGAGCGGTTAATTCAGGACCGCTTAGTCTTGCAATGGCTTTCGCGCGGATACAGTCCAGAATGGATAAAAGGTCCGCCGTTGCATCTGTCTCTGGTACCGGTCTGGACTCAAATTCCAAGAGATCCAGACAAGCGGTTGTGCATAGAAGAGGAGATAGAATCTCTAATTCTAAAGGTAGCAATTCAACTGGCACAAGATTGCCCGGGCTTCTATTCAACCGTATTTCTTGTGACAAAGAACACATGGGGGTGGGGACCATTTCTCAACCTCAAACCTCTAAACAAGTTTATAGATACACCGAGTTTCAAAATGGAAACAGTAAGATCGGTGTTGTTGGGGTTAGAGAAGGGAATGTGAGATTTGCTTTTCAGGGACGCCAATCGGAATTCAAGGTTCTTCCATTCGGCATCTCGACAGCTCCAAGGGTCTTCACTCGAGTGGTACTTGCTATCACGGCATACCTCCGCAGGAGAAATATAGCTGTTCACACTCACATAGATGACTGGTTGCTGAAAGCACACAAACCCAGAAAGTTTGACAGCAAATCTGGAGATAGTTTTGAAAACTCTCACAGATTTAGGCTGGATAATCAACTTTCAGAAATCAGAGCTGACTCCATCCCAGAAGTTTGTTTACCTGGGTATGTTCTTCGATGTGGAGATAGGATATGCTTATCCAACCCAGGAGACATTGTAAAATCTCCTCTCGTGCATTCAGTTGGTTTGCAACAGTCGCTAAATTCCAGCATGAGTCTATCTGAGAATGTTAGGTCTGATGGTTTCAATGGAACCAGTCATTCCTCAGGCGGCCTTACGCAGGCGGCCGATTCAATTGTTTCTCATGGCTCAGTGGACGCAGAGAGTTCAAGATCACTGGACTCGCGCATTCAAGTGTTGGACCCTCTCATTCATCACCTTCATTGGTGGATGGAGAGATCTCCTGGCGGGGGTCATGCTGACCCCTCACCACCCTCAATTAACGATGTTTACGGATGCATCGATGGAGGGATGGGGAGCTTGCCTGGAAGAAGCCACTATATCAGTGCGTTGGAATCTGGAACAGTCAAAGGAACATATCAACATGCTAGAATTGCGGACTGTAATTCTAGGTCTGGAACACTTCTTAAAAATCATTGGGGAAAGCCCAACATAGATTTGTTCGCAATGAAGAAGAATGAGAAGATGACGACGTACGTTTCTCCGATTCCAGATCCAAGCACTATCGCAATAGATGCGCAAACTATCAGTTGGAAGGGAATGTATGCATACACATACCCTCCAACAATCCTGATTCCAAGGATTCTTCAGAAGACAGGAGGAATGCCAAGTGCTTCTGATTGCCCCGAATTGGCCAAGCCGATCATGGTTTGCGGATCTGCTGGACCTTCTGGTTTGCAATCCGGTTCCTCTGCCTCTGATGGACAATATTATCTTCCAGGGCAAGACCCTTCACAACAATCCGTCAATGTTTCAATTGACTGCATGATGTTGTCCAAAAATCCGCGATTAAGGAGGGCTTTTCTGAGCAAGCAGCCAATTTCATGGCCAGAGCCAGAAGGGGGGTCAACCTCCAGAGCTTAATATCATAAAATCAACAGATTTGCAGAATGGTGCTCAAAGAGATGTATCAATCCGATGGAAGCATCTATTCAGGTAGTAACTGATTTTCTCTGTCACCTGTATGATGCCTATAGTCTTAAGCCTAATTCTATTGCTGGATACAAATCAGCACTAATGACTGTTATCCCTTGCTTGGCAAAGAGGGGAAGTGATGAAGTAAGTGTTTTAAATACTCTTAGTAAAGGTATGGGCAATCTCAGACCAAGAAACTCCACTGACACCGTCATGGAGTGTTTCTCTGGTTCTGCAGGTTTTGAGTGATAAACCTTTTGAACCACTTAGTGCTATATCTGTACAATTATTGACACTTAAAACTGTATTTTTAGTTGCAGCAGCTTCAGCCAGATGCAGGAGTGAAATTCATGCCTTGTCTGCTGAACCTGACCGTTATATAGTTACAGGTGAAGGCCTTAAGCTTCTACCGAGATTGAATTTCTTGGCTAAGAATCAATCTTTAAAGTATCCAGGTCAACCTATTGTTCTACCTGCCTTAACCAGATATGATCCTGGTGCTAAAGTATGGTGTCCTGTCCATGCTTTAAATAAGTACAAGAGAAGAACTCGGGTTTGGCAGTAGGGCGTCAAGAGACACTATTTCCAGATGGATAGTAGAATGTATTCAATTCTGTCATGACAGCCACTGGAATCCAAGTAGATAGAGCCAAGGCTCAGTGTCCGTGGTGTGGTAACTTCCACGGCATTATTTAATGGTGTTTCTATTGAAGACATTATGTCAGTAGCCCAGTGAATCAAGTTTTACCGACCATTACCTTCATGCCACTTCTAACCCATTCGCCGTCTCAGTCCGCAGAAAATAAAATAATGTGGAGGTTTATGTTTGTAATTAGTTTTCTCCTCTGCTATTTACAAATATCACATTTGTTGGTAGGGTATCCCTACTATTAGCTGGTACAATTCTCTTCATCCGGTGGGGGAAGACATGAGTGCCGCGTCCAAGACATCAGAGGTCAGTATATATGACCATTTTTGTTTTTTGTCATGGTGATGGTGTCATTTTTTATTTAATATGGTGATGGTTAATGTCTCTTAATTGTGATTCTTTGAGAGTTTTGAAATTGAAGCATTCTTCTTTTTTTCCAATGTCTAGTAATACTTTCATTAGGTATTAGAGAACATGCTAGTCATTTAGAGCAGCGTTTTTTCCTAACCTTCCTCAGAAAGAGGGGGGGGGGGGGGGGGGGAGAGAGCGCATTTGCCATTTTATCAATCTCTCTTCATCGGTCGATTATCCGATGCAAAATTCTATTCCTAGTTGTGTTTCAGTCACAATTTCAGATGTTTTAAATCTCTTGAAAATTCAAAGAGCCTAATCTCTTCGAGGGTGTGCTGGTTTTCAGGACCTTGCCTCCCTCCCACCAAATTTACTTTCAAATTCTGTTTTTTATCAAGAGTGTTAGGGAGTAAGTATGTTCTCATGATGTGAAATAAGAAAATTTATCAAATTTCTTTTTCACGAGTGAGATGACATATTTACCTCCCTAACAGGATCCCGGCCTCTCCACCACACGGAGGCCTGATCCTTTGGTTATTTGAATAGTTGCTTCTATGTCGGCCAATATTTAGTAACGGAAGTACCAGTATGCGCATGCGCAGTGGGTTGGGTATGTCATGTGCATGACTGTGTACATCCACCTGCCCATTAGGGGCACCTAACTTTTTATAATTCTGAATATTATTGAATTTAGAGACGATATACTAGTATAGAACTTGATCGTAGTCGACTATAGTTCGTTGTTGTTACCCGGTTCGAGGGTCTGAAATAAGGAGAGTGAATTTGATCTGACAAAAAAGCGGAAGTTGACTAACCTGACGGGGGGTCCGGGGGAAAAATTTTAAATCTAGATGCTCTCAGAGGCCATCTCCTGCATTTCTGGAGAAAAATATAGGTTTTCGGTTGGCTGTGAAATTGTTCTATTTTTACCCATTTTGTCCTGAAAAAGTCAAATAGACTAAGACATTTTCAGGAGAAAATGCATAAAGATAGAACAATTTCATAGTCAACTGTAGGACCCAGAAAATGAGGACTTAACCACTTATACTCGGTCCTCCTTTTAGAAAGGGTTGCCCCTTTGGGCACTTTTCGCTCAGATGCCATTTTAGCAACACATCAACTGCTGTCACAGTCATGTACAATTAAATGTAAAAAAATTTTCACTTTAGAACACATTTGTCAAAGAAGGCGTGTGATAGTTTTCCTGATAAATGTTCACTTGCAGGTCGAGATTATTTTAGAAATTTTCCATTGAAATGGCTTATTCAGTAACTGAGACAGTCATTCCCGTGGTAAATTTTCAAAAATAATCTCTTGACCTGCAAATGGCCATTAACTATTTTTAATTAGAATTTTTAGGCAAATTTGACCATTAAATGGTTAATTGTAGAACGCGAATATAATGGTAACGCGCGTGTTGTCAAGTGTCTTCTACAGTGCGATACTTTTATGAACTTGCTTTCTTCACTTCTATTGTGAGAAAACTCGCGCGCTATTTCATTGGTTTTCTATATACAGCTACCAAGGAAATCGCGAGGAAGAATTAGCTTCTTCAGTATCGATGGCGTGAACGAATGCGTCTCAAACTTCTGTGAAAATCTCTCACGTAATGTCATTGGATTTTCTAGATATAATTATGTCCAACAACCAATGAAATCGCGAGACCAAATTCTCTTCTCATGACAGAAGGTGTGTAAGAACACATCACTAACTTGTGCGCAGTGGCCGATTTTGTAGATCCGCCATTGCTAATTTTGCATCGACTCGATCATTTTCAGACTAGCGAAATGACAAGATTTTGAGTGGTATCATTTATCAGATGTTCTATGCAATTTTATCTGTCATTTATTCGCCGTATGACTTAATTTTCAAGTCACTCACGGTCTATATCCCTCATTAGAAATCAGAAAATTTGCCAGTATAAAAGGTTTACACTATTCCCGGGACAATTAGCTATTGTAAAACCACCCTCTAGGATGAATTTGCCGGTATGACGCGGTTTGACAGATCACGAATACTGGTAACCAAGGTGAATATCGTTTTCACTTAGAAATGTGCAAATGACGCACAAACGCGCGCTCGATCGATCTATCGTATTTGAGTGCGATACCAACATTGTTCACTTGTTCTCTTTTTCCAAAATTTGCAAATTTCCCCCAAAATTCATGTTCAGTAAAATATTTTTACCCATCCAGATTTGATCGGACATGACCGATGTCCGACCGTTATTTCATACCCTGCGGTTCCCTATTTAATTACTATTGCAGAAAATTTGGAGGTGGGTACCAGTCTCCATTAACCCTTTCTGTCGTATGTTTTAATGACCTAAGAAAATGGGTTATTTTTGTCCGCTAAGACGTCAAAAATCGTCCATATGGCATAAAGTGGGAAGGAATATGGGCTTTGGAACATTGACATACAATGGGAAAGCGTAATTTCATCAAACCTAAGTTATTTCGTGAAATATTTACACTTTTATATGCATTTATTCGTGGCAAGCGATCGGTGTCCGCCATTTTGAAATTTACGCAAATATCGCACTAACCATCTGAACCGAGGTCCGGTGCTCGGTTGATTATAGTTGACTAGCTAGTTAACTATTTGAAATCTGACTGGTATTCTAGTTAGCTATAGCTAACTATGGTTAGGAGTCGAACTTGACCTAGGTGTCTTGAAATTGAGGCACTAAAATATCGAGGGTAGAATTACTTAATCCAAAAAACAGCTTCTGCAGGGGTCTTGAGAAATGTCCATTTGCAGACCAAGAGAAGACTATTTTAGAAAATTGACCCCTGAAATGACTGTCTCGATAACTGAGCCAGTCATTTCAGTGGAAAACTTTCTAAAATAGCCTTCTCTTGGTCTGCAAATGGATATTTTCTGAGAAAATATAAATTTTCTTGAACACATTCGAGGATTAAAGGGTTAAAATGGATTGTAAATCTAGTGATTCAGTGAGGAAAGTGTTAATTACATTATATATTCTTTCATATTATACTTACTCCTGAAGGCCATCTGAGGAAGCAAGCTGGATGTAGAATAAGTTTGGACTTTGGTAATTTGTGACTTTTATGCGATTGTATTCAATCTGGTT
Source organism: Chaetoderma sp. LZ-2023a (assembly GCA_034401795.1). NCBI lineage: Eukaryota > Metazoa > Mollusca > Caudofoveata > Chaetodermatida > Chaetodermatidae > Chaetoderma > Chaetoderma sp. LZ-2023a. The sequence goes on along the minus strand of CM067374.1, from coordinate 83,532,602 downwards.
TTTGTTGCTTTTCGGCCGTGTAGCGCTTGTTTTCACTTTATCATTCTTCTTCCCTCGGTAAGATGGCTTACCCCTGTCAGGTGTATTCACATCTTTTAGCGAACCAGATGCAACAGCAAGGCTTGTCGTTGCATGCTTAGAATCTACAATAGAATCTACAACAGGTCTTTCAGTTGCATGCAAAGAACTTGTAGCAGGGCTCGCAGCTGCATTCCTAGAGCCTGCAGCGGGGCTTGCAGTTGCACTCCTAGAACCTGAAGCAGGGCTCACAGTTGCATTCCTAGAAGCCGCTGCAGTTTTTGCAGTCATACTTCGAGAAGCTGCACCAGGGGTTGTATTTACACTCTTAGAACTGGCCGGTGATGGTAGATCATACATTTGATCATTAAGTTCAGATGCTATTCCATTAGAGCGGGCAATTTTCTGTTCTCTCTTGACACCCCTAACTGCACGAGAACTTACAACAGTAGCGGCAATTTTTGTAGCACTTGTTGTACTTGATGAAGCTGCATCGACTGGTAGACCATAGAAATCATCTGAGTCATCAGCCCATGATTTATTATTACTGAGTGAGACTAATTCTACTGTTGAAGCCTGAGTTGATGACGATAAACCATTAGCAGCATTGGTACTGCTATCAGTGACAGATGTAACTTGTGTACTATCTGAAGAAATTGTGCTCAGACTTATAAGGGGTGCCTCTGGGTCAGCATTTCCATTACCATCACCTGAATCTGCAAGGACAAGTGATTCACTACTATCTGACAAGTCAATAAGATTGTCGACCACAGTCGTTGAATGTCTGTTCATTATCACATAATCGGTAACATTTGTTACAATAGATTTATCTTTTTGAGGCGATGACACTATTGCAACTTTGTTGTCCTGGCTCGGTTTATCGGAAAAGTCAATAAGCATATCACTCTCAGCACCTGTATCAGTTGATCCATCAACAAAGCTGGAATCTTTCAGCACGCTGTTGTCATCATGCTCATCAGCAGTCAATGTCTGCAAAGAGTAACAAATGTTTTAGCAAAATTCAAAACCTGCTTGAAGAATGCTAAAGGTAAGTACTAGTTAATCGTTATTAATTTAAGGGTTTTCAGGGGAGATACATGTATTGATAGAAATTAACACTCGCCTGAGGTTAGTAGTTTTATGTATGGGCTACCATGAACTCCTAAGTAACTGGCCCGATGGGCTGCCCATTTTTTTCAGAATGAAATTTGATAAAAACGTACATACATTTTATGTTACGGTTATGGAAAAAGTATGGAAAATTAAAATATCGGCAATTGTAATTCTCCCAAAGGCCATTTTCTCTTTCGCTATTCGCCATATTACCGCCTGCAGCATAGTCCCTAAGTTCCCCCTTGGATCAATATCAATACCAGAGGAGCACATACAATATCAATAGAAACTACATGTACTAGTCACAAATAAACTCAAAATCTGGAATTTAAAATGGGATTATCAATATATTTAAGAAGAATCTTAACTTATAAAGAGAGAATGCTTTCGCATTTGAAAAACAACCAATTTGCAGAGAATGACAAAACCAGAGATCTATAAACCTTAACATAATACAGGGTCACTACAGTATAACTATCCGCATCGCATATTAAAAAAATATCTAACAGAAAGTTGTGGCTGCCTAACCTTATGTTAAATAGTTTCCAAAACATTTCACAGCGATCCTTTGATGTATCAAATAAATCAATGACATAAACCACTGACAGTTACCGGAGTTATATCCGCCAAATTCTGATAGCCTCTTATCTAAATATAGGTCTCCTATTTCCTGAAAATTGCAGCTGCCGACTCAAAAAAGCATCCGCTTTTGTTTCTACGAGAATTCCTAATACTTACCAGATGTACTATTATGATCAAGTCTACCTCAAAATAAACAATTAAAACTCTGCACTCTCCTGGTCCTGCCCACACTGTGTCTGGGAATTACCATAGCCGTAAGGTACGGAGTCAATTCCCAAACACAGTCAGATTCGTCTTATATTTGTCTTGACAAACAGCGAAAGCAGCTCAGCCTCACCTCAGCGGGGTGGCTGAGATAGGGCCATAGTACATCTAGTAAGTATTAAGAATTCTCGTAGAAACAAAAGCGGATGCTTTTTTGATTCTACTTCGAATAATACTTACCAGATGTACTATTATGATAAACTCCGGATTTCAACAGCCAAGAAATACCGATGGGAGGTGAGGCTCGAACCAGCACTCATCTACCATCAGACAGAGAAGGTTGTAAAGAGACTAGAACCCCGGCATATGCTTGGGTTCTGCCATCTGACTCATAGAGTGCTAAACGTCCATGGTCTAGCCTGCGCTCCCCCCCCACCCACCCCCCCCCCCCCCCACCTCATTTGTCCGCACAAATTCCAGAGGCCTGTCAAAACGGGGAGCAACACCCACCAGACCCGTGTCAGCCCCAAGTCTCAGCTAGGGCAGTCCAGAGAGTGCAAAGAAGCTACTACAACTTCTAACTTTTGAAAAAACTATCAGTATATCGATTAGAATTTCAAATTGGAATGAGTCTAATGTCTGCAAAACAATAAGATGTTCTTGTCCAGACTATTTACTTAAATAGTCTGGTATTTCGACTATAAGTAAACTTAAAATTAGTCAATTAATTAATGTAAACTCACCATTTTGAGTGCTTGGTCATTTTAATTCATCACAGGAGCTCGGCCCAATCCACGGTCGTTCTCAGGTCATGTGCATGGCCATTGTTCAGTGCAAGTGGAAGAACTTGTGATGTGTGCGAAATAGTGGTCGGATATGGCTTAGTTCACATTCGATAAATTGGCGACGGCTCCCGGATTAAGTGCGCTGGCGATGTCGCAAAGGTAGAAATCAGTAAATGACAACTCGGCATGCTATTGTGCGACAAACATCACCTCCTCTAATGCGACACCCTTATAAAGGGCCGATGATGCTGCTAGTGCTCGGACCTGATGGCCATTCGCATGATCAATCTGCTTTCCTGTAGCGATTTTGTGCGACATCTGAATAGCATCGACTATCCACCGAGAAATGGTATCTTTCGAGGCACGAAGATGAGGCGCTTTGAGACATAACCACAGAGATTTCGGGTCATCTCTCCACTCCTCAGTACGTTTCTTATACATTTTCAGACATCTGACAGGACACCAAGCAGAAGAGGTTGGGTCATGCCTAATTAAACTTGGCAAATTGATCGGCTGTCCTGGATATTTAAGTGACTGATTCTTTGCCAGGAAACAAAGATGTGGAAGTAGTCTTAAACCTTCACCCGTGACGACAAAACAGTCTTGTTTGAAAGAAAGCGCATGAATTTCGCTTCTCCTCGCCGACGCAGCTGCAACCAAGAAAACTGATTTAATAGTTAAGTTTAATATCTATAGATCTAATCGGTTCAAAGGGAGCATGCCCTAAAACCTGTAGAACCAGAGATAGATTCCATGTTGGGATAGGAATTGGCTGTCTAGGTCGCAGATTGCTCATTCCTTTAATAACTTCATTTAAAGTGTCATTCTCCACTCCTTCAATGGCCAGACTGGGAATGACTGAAGATAATGCAGACTTATATGCTGCTAGGGTTGAAAGTACAAGTTTGTCAACTTCGTATAAATGACAGATAAAATCTGCTACGTGTTGAACAGATGCAGAAAACGGATCGATATCTCTTCCTTTACACCACTCTGCAAATTTGTTGATTCTATAATTATATGTTTTAGTGGTTGACCCTCTTCTGCCTGAAGCAGCAAACTTTGCTGCTTGCTCAGAAAAGCCACCCTTAATTGCACGCTGCTTGATAACATCCATGCAGTCAATTTGAACATTTCTGGTCTGTCGTGCAAGTACAGACCCCTGTTCTGAGAGATTAGATCTCTTCTGTCTGGAAGAGGGATTGGATTGCAGACCAGAAGGTCCAGCAGATCAGTAAACCATGATCGGCCTGGCCAATAAGGGGCGATCAGTATCACTTGGCACATACCCTCTCTTATCTTTGCCAGAACTTTTGGGATGAGAATTCTTGGAGAATACGCATACGCGTACATTCCCTTCCAACTTATCACCAGTGCGTCTACTGCTAGAGCTAGCGGGTCCGGGATCGGTGACACGTATGTGACCATCTTTGCGTTCTGTTTCATCGCAAACAGGTCCAATTTGGCGTGCCCCAATGTTTGAATAGAACCTCAGCTACCGATTGGTTGAGCTGCCACTCCGTCGGACGACAAACCGTCCTTCGACTGAGAGCATCTGCTAAGATGTTCAGTCTTTCTGGAATGTGTGCTGCCCGAAGAATAACATTCCTCTCTGGGCACCACAGCAGAAGGTTCCAAATCAACATACACAACTCCGGTGATCTCGTCCCGCCTTGGCGGTTCAAATGAGACACCACTGTTGAGTTGTCCATCCTTACTAGGACAATCTTGTCTTGGATTAATCTCTCGAATGTTCTAAGTGCTAATGTCACTGCTACTAATTCGAGAACATTGATGTGTTTCTGCGCATTGGTCCGATCCCATTTCCCTGACACTGACTGATCGTCCAATACCGCTCCCCAACCCGTTGTCGATGCATCTGTGAAGATGGACATCTGTGGTTGAGGAGGTTGTAGAGGAACACCTCGCAGGAGATTCTGTTCTGATAACAACCAATGAAGGTGGAATATCAAAGGTTCTTTTACTGGAATTTTCAGAGATAACGGATCCATTCTCTGAGACCAGAATGACATTAGATACATCTGAATCGGCCTGCGCCTGAGTGCCATATAAGGAACCACTTTCTCCAGAGACACTAGTAAACCCATTATCCTGAGAAATTGGCGTGCCGTCAGAAAGGCTCCTAGAGAAACTGACTCCAGTACTGCAATCAAACTCTTGACTCTGCTCTCCGCCGGAAACACTACGCCGTCCCTGAGGTTGAAAAATATTCCCAGATAAACAACCTCCTGGGATGGAGCCAATTCTGATTTCTCTAGATTCACAATCCATCCTAGATCCTTTAGTAAGGCTAGGACTACCTGAAGATTGTTGCGCAGAATGACTGGATTCCCCGCCTTCAGCAGCCAGTCATCTATGTAAGTATGAACAGCTACGTTTCTCTTGCGAAAATAAGTCATGGCGAGAACCACTTTGGTGAAGACCTTCGGTGCTGTGGTCAAGCCGAATGGAAGCGCATTGAATTCCCAAACATTGTCTTGGAATGCAAAGCGAAGGTATTTCTGAAAAGGAATTGACATTGGAATATGAAAATATGCATCTTCAGATCGATCGACACTGCCCACATGCCTTTTCTCAGCCCTGTCATCACCGCTGCTACAGTCTCCATCTGAAATTTTGGAGAAAGAATAAATTTGTTCAACGGTTTGCGATTAAGAATTGATCTCCAACCTCCGGTATGTTTCAGAACGAGGAACATCATCGAATAGAAGCCTAGGGAGGACTGATTGCGGACTAGATGAATCGCGTTCTTCCGCTGAAGAGCTTCGATTTCTGAGCAAATGGCATCTAGACAATCGAATTCCCTTGGAACGGGAGTCCAAACTGGAGTCGATGTTAACGGAACTAACGATTGACGGATGAGCCAGTCCAGTTCGTAGCCGTTTCTTAACCACTGACAGACTAAACAATCTCGCATGACCTATTCCCATTGGCTCGAGAACAGTTGAAGTCTCCCTCCGACGGTAGGAATCTGCACACAGCTGGCGGTCGATATTGCACGATAAGACGCTAAATCGCTTGGGTGAAGATTCTCGACTCCCTTCGTTCCTGACGTCACCGCAACTGATTCCGCCGGAAACCCGTCAGGACCGGCCTCCATGGCCGCCCGCGGTTTCTTGGAATATGACGGCCCGGGACCGTCGCCACGGCTATCCTTATGATAACCCCCGCGACCCGAACCGCCACCCTTCCTGTCCTCCTCATACGGCCTCTTATTAGAGGACTTGTATGAGGACGAACGGCCAGGTCCCTGCGATCCGGATTCCCGATGGACATCACGGCCAGAAGGACGGAAGGGCGATCTCTGGCGCTGCCTCTGCTGCTCATGCCGATGCTGTTTGTAGGACTGCTGCGGCTGTGTCCTCTTAGTCGACTTCCACGACTTGCCGACTACTTCCTGCTCAGCGACCCTTGACGCAACCTTGGATAAGGCTTGCTGTGCCGAGCCGCTGAACAAGCCTGGACCAATGAAAGGCGCAGAACATAACGCAGGCCTCATCTCAGGTCCTGGTTCTACACAGTCGAGAACCATTCTCCTTTGCTCCGCCAATGATCTATTGATCACCCTGGCCAGGCAATCCTGGGACAGGCGCATGGTGTCGCGGACAACTCCGGGAGCAGCCTCTGGCACGTGTCCACCTTCCGCCACGCAGGTCAGCATACCCTGCAGGACGGTACATCCATGCGAGAGCGCAGCCATGGCTGGCCTCGCCGCATCTTCAATGAGCGTTAGCTCATTAAACGGATCTTTATTGGCATGGGAAACTAAGGGACGAGAACGCCCCTTCAATTTGCAAGCCAATGGCCTATTCAGCGCCTCTCACTCCCTGACGGAAAGCCGTGGAACCCGGGCATACTGAAAACGGACGCTACTCCTTATCCTCTTCGGGGCTTTGGGCAATGCATAATCTGGCTGAACCAGACGATACGCCGCAACCTCCATGTCGGAAGTCTGCGTGTCCAAAGGGAGCGTCGGCATGGCCGAAGAGCCACTTGTCAGAGCGCTAGCCGCTCACTCTGACATCTGTTCCATCGCTGGATCGCGCTGAGATCCTTGATCCGATGCCAACCCGAGACGGTCGGACATCCAGCCAAGGACCTGCACCCATTCAGCTCCGGTGCAGAAAGCGGACTCGTCCATCAATGGACTAACGTTCTCATCTTCCTCCTCACCCTTGGATGAGTAGGTCACCGACGATCCATGCTGAGAGCTATGGCCCGCACTTTTTCCAACATGAAGCGCCTCCATAGCCCGACTACTAGCGGCACCAGTGTCCAACGAATCGCCGGACACGGATTCACCGCAGTCTATTGGCTCCATGACGGGAGGCGGGACTACAGCTGCTTTCACCACGGTAGATGCCGGCACTCCGAGAGGAGCCGCACCTACACCGCCGGGATGCCGCTAGGAACCGCAAAACACGGCTTCAATGACAACGCGGGTTGAGCGAAACCCGGGTGGAAAATGCCCGACGGAACGTCGACATCACCACCCGCTTGGCAAACCCGTACAAATCCCGAGGGAGATCCCTGGGATGTACCTGGTTGAGCCATCAACGAAATATCTGGCATGCCGGAATCTTCCATTAGGAGAAGATCTTCCTCCTCCTCCACCGTGAGCTCTTGAGCCAAGGTCGGAGAAGGGACAGGTGCTTGTCCCTCCGCAGAACTAGCCGGACCACCGAAAGGTTGTCCTGCACCAGCCTGCATCGTCGGGATCGTGGATTGCAAGGACTCAAACATTGCCTTGAACTGGGCTGCCCATACGCCCAATGCTGAATCCATTCGCTCGTTCAGACGATCTTCCAGTCCTCTTACTGACACCTGATCCAGCTTGGCTGCCTTGTCCGTCGCGATCCTCTCCAAGCGCCCACGACAATCACGATCAAACTCTGCCACCAACTCCAATGACCACATGGCGCACACATTACACACACTTCCCACTTTGCACTTCGCGCAAGCGACACAGTGATGACCATTAAACTTGCGCTTCATGAACCTGTTGCATTTGTGGCACAATGTGTCCTGGTTCATGGCCTTCTGCGAACACAGAAAAGAATGAAAACGCTACACATGACATAGGATGACGAGCAATACGTACAATAGACTTGATTGTAAAGTAGAATTACTTAGAAACATTAACTTTCTCTTAAATTAATGATAATCAAGCCTTTAGGCAGGAAATATTTGAAACTTTTTTGAGTGAAAATTAATAAACACAACTTGGAAATTAACTAACATTAATACAGCCAAGAAATAAATGCTGATCGCTACAAACATCCTCGACAATGAAGCGAAAGCTAAAAATTGGCATAAAACAGAGTGCATAGACACGCCAAGCCAAAGTGAAGCATTAATCATGGGCGCCGCCATCTTGGCTAAGGGCGCATCCATCTTGGAAGGAACAGAGAAATTAACCGAGTACCCAGATAAGATAAAAAAGTTAACGGGTACCGGAGTGACTCCAACAATGGCTACCATTTTAAAACAATGCCCCAATTTAACGAAATTTCAAACAGTCATTACGGCACGAATGTATAAATTCTAGATTACTACAACCTGCCCCTGTGATGATTTTCCTTTTTCTTCCATCCTTCCAGCAATGAATCACACAGAAAACCGCCAACTCCGTTGAAAATTGCAAATTTTAGTGAGCTCAAAAAACGCGACTAGCAAGGAGAGCAAAATAGACGAATCTGACTGTGATTGGGAATTGACTCGGTACCTGCGGCTACGGTAATTCCCGGACACTGTGTGGGCAGGACCATGAGAGTGCAGAGTTTTAATTGTTTATTTTGAGCTAGACTAGATAATAGACATTATCATAATAGTACATCTGGTAAGTATTATTCGAAGTAGAAATCCTCATTACTGGGAAATCCTCTAGCATGTCAGTGATACAGGTGGAATTGTTTACAAATTAAAGCACATTCTGTTGAATAGTTTCAAATTGAAAACAAGAGGTCCAAGCGCCTGTAACCCTGACGTGGACTTGGTAGACATGGATAATTTTTGAAAAATCCAAGATGATCGACGAAAAAATTGACCAATAAAAATTCTCGTTTGTTATGTTGAAGCCTACCACCATAGGATCATTCCACCTGTTTCGTTGAAATCGGGCCAATAACTAAGGATTAACATTTTAAATGGTTCTGGAAAAATTTTTACAAATCCAAATGGCCACCAAAAAATTGACCAACCACAATTCTGAAAAGAAATGGTAGAGCTTGCCACTATAGAATCCTTCCAGCCAAATTTGGATAGAATCAACAACGCGGTTATAGAGATGTATTTTCACACTTTCTGGTAAATCTTTCATAAAATCTCAGATTGTCATCCAAAAAATTGATGAATCAAAATTCTGAATGGAAGTTTTAGAGCCTATGGCCTTCGGGCCAGGTAAGCTAATAATTATGACTGGGAGCTGTTGTTACCTTAGGGCTAGTCATTACAGTGGTAACTTTTCAAAAATAGTTTACCATGAAGACTATTTTTGAAAATTTATCACTGGAATGACAGGTTCAGTTAACGAGTCTGTCATTCCAGTGGTATATTTTCAAAAATAGTCTTTTCATGGAAAACGTCCATTAGTCAAATTTTTACGGTATATTATACCTCTGGAAATACATTTGAGGCTCTCTGAGAGAATCTAGATTTTTTTCCAGGGGAGGGGCCCTTTTCCACCCTATGTACCTGGTCCACGATACATTCCAAATAGTGATACCATGTCTCACTTCTGCTTTTATAGGTGGAATACAAATTATAAGTGTAGCTTATGTAATACTCTAGATCTGGCTAGGACAAGAAAATGTTGACAAATTCTTTCAAGGGAGATAACTGTTGAATATCGAGATTTAAAAAAAAAAAAGAAGTCATGGAATTGCGTCTCCCACTTACGTATGGCCCAAAAAAGAATTATGAGTGGAAGTTGTGATCTGTCCTGGTTAAAAGAAATATTGACAAATTTTAGGTCTTCAAAGGGAGATAAATGTTTGCAAATATGAACAGACGTTGCCAAAACCGAATCCTGACACTGTCTATACTTAATATATACCCGGACATTTTTTTTTTAAATGTCGCTTCAGAAGTCTTGGAGACCTAACATGGCAAAGAGAAGTTTGACAAATTTTATCAAGGCAGATAACTCGGTTAAACATGTCGAGATAACATTTACTTACAGCTAAGCTCTAAGTTGAGTACAGAATCAGCAATATGGTTATCTAGCCAGTCATTCCATTGTTAAAATTAAAAAGTCTTCTCCTGGTCGACAAATGGACATTTCTCAAGCTAACATTAGAGGGGAAGTTTTGGTAAGCTTCGTCATGAAAGTAACTCTTAAAATCAGAAACAATAAATTCTTTATAATTAAAATAATATTCTGCTTCAATATTTTGAAATTAATTTGTCTGGCAGCTGCCTATGAGAGAAACACTTTCCAGTTGAATTAGTTTCAAAATATTTAACAGTTTTCCTGTATAGTTGTTTTGAAATTGAGACACTGGCATTTTAATGATTAATGACTTAATACCTGGTCTTGGTCTTGACTAATAATCTCTCTTCTTTTCTCTCGCTTCTGCAGTAATAATTCTAACTTCTCACTCACAGACTGACCAGCTGCTTTGCTCCTAAATGTAAAATACATAATCTTAACCCTTACTACTGATGTCAAAATTTTTAATTTTCAAATTAAATTAAAAGATGAACTGGACAGCAACATCGTCGACTGAAATAGCAGAACCAGAAATATGGTTGCAATGCAACCATGAAGCTCAACTTTACGACTTAGCAATGAACTATGAAACTTGACTTCAAACACAAAATAAACATAGCAGGCTTCCAATGACGATGACCTTTAACCCCAAAGTAATTGGCTCATCCCCTCTCATTAGCAAGTTTGGGTGCATGATGATTAACACATGAGATATGAACTGCCAAGTTGAGGTAAAAGCAAAATGTTCTTGCTGAGAAAATCGTTGAGGTTTAACATTATCACACTAACCTTGACCTTACGATGCCAAGGTGATTGGGTCATGCCAAGTCATTATAACGAAGGATGTGTCCGAATGTGAGCATGTATGCTTAACCAAATATCAGATATAAACTGCTAAGTTGAACTAAACGCAAAATGTTAGTTTTGATAAAACGTAGGTTTTAGCAGGGTCACAATGACCTTGACCTTTGACTCCAAGGTGTAATGTGTTATTCCCACAAAGAAGCATGTGTCCAACTAAGTTGAGCTAAACGCAAAATGTTAGTTTTGATAAAACGTAGGTTTTAGCAGGGTCACAATGACCTTGACCTTTGACTCCAAGGTGTAATGTGTTATTCCCACAAAGAAGCATGTGTCCAACTAAGTTGAGCTAAATGCAAAATGTTAATGCTGAAGAAAACACTCAATTACCAATATCACAAAAATATAGACCGTTGACCTTTTGTCCCAAATGTCATTGTGTCAAGCTCCCCACCCACTACTATCACCCCCTTCCTTATAAGGAATTATGTCCAAGTTTGTCTCCAGGAAGATTAAGCAAACAGGAGATATGAACCGAGCCAAACAAAATGTTAATGTTGAAAACACCCCAAATCTTTTAACAATTTAACAATAACCTTGACATCTGCCCTTTTGAGCACAAGATCACTGTATGATTGCCTCCAATTATAAGGATGTATATGTCCATGGTTGGGTCCAGTATACTTAACCAAAGATGAGATGTGAATGTTTAAATTGAGATAATTGTAAAATGTTAACACTGAAGAAGCAAAGTTTTTAACAAAGTCACATTGACCTTGATTTTGGCCCTTTTGACCCCAAGGTCATTATATGATCCCTCATAATACGGAAGCATGTGTCCAAGTTTGGGTCCAGTATGATTGAGTTAAGATATGAACTGTTAAGTTGAGCTAAACAGAAAATGTTAATGTTGAAAAATCTAAGTTTTTACCCCAACATTATTGTGTAATGCCGTTATTATAAGATAGCATGTGTCCAAATTTGGGTCCACTATGCTTATCCAAGGATGAGATTTAGCCAAACATGACATATCAACAGAAGAGTTGGACTAAAGGGAAAATGTTAATGTTGAAAGTTTTTTTGTTTTTTTTACCAAAGTCAGTGATTTTGGCCCTTGACCTTTTGACATCAACCTTATTATGTGATGCCGTGTGATTATAAGGAAGCGTGTGTCCACGTTTGGGTCTAGTATGATTAACCAAACCTGAGATATAAATATAAAAGTTGAGCTAAACGCAAATTGGATGCCGCAGCCACAAGACGTGCATGGTATCACAATAGATCAGTTTACGTCTTAACGTTGGGCTAAAAACAATCATACATTTATTGACAGAGGTATGAATGGAAAGATCAGTGATGTTACTGCTAGAGCTTTATCCAACTCTTAAGCTCATGTCACCCAAGTCTTTGTACAGGAAGATATATCATTTTATGGCTGGAAGTTAAAATTTGAATGTCAGTCAACTGGCTGAACATGTTATTATTTGCTACCATGCAATAATCATGAATTCACCTTTCCAGAGTATCCATCCATCATCAGACCTCGTATGACATCGTAATCAGCTCAGCGCGTGTATGATGTCATAATCATTACTTCACAAAGCGTTTCATATAGACCGTCATCAAATCTCAAATGGTCTGACACGCTGTATGAATTGTTTGTATTTCTTTGCTATTTAATAAATATGCTGTTGAATATTTTGAAATTAATTTGACTGGGTACTGTTGCTGCCTTAGGCAGAAACTAAATTAGTTTCAAAATATTTAACAGCTTACCTGTGTATTTTTTGGGAAACTGATAGTCAGGGTATTCAGAGATCGATCGATCGATCGATCCCAACACGAGCGATGTGTGGGTGGAGCTTAGCTAGAGATGGGCAGGGCATAGCTAAAACTGGACAGGTCCATTGTGCAGTCTAAATTCTGATCAGAGTCTCTCGCTTATCTCATGATGATAACAAGTTTTTTCTGTCACCCAGGAAATCTGGGCTCTTACTTTAAATAGTCAGAGACATTATTGAGTATTAAAAGCCAGAACTTACCCTCTTTTAGTGCTCTGTGCAAAGTTTCGCTTCACCAGCTCGGAGTTGAGAGAGACCATTTTCTTCTTGTTATTCAACTCTATATTCACTGTCACGGAAAGGAAGTTCTCATCAGCATCTGCATACAAAACACCACACGCAAAATATTAATTTAACTCTTTAATGGCCAAGCCAGCAAAAACCAGACTGTGCAGTGGTCTTGAAAGATATCTATCTGCAGGGCAGCAAGGCTTTTTGAAATTTTACCACTGGAATGACTGGCTCGCTAACTGGACCAGGCATTCCATTGGGAAAAGTTAAAAAATAGTCTTCTTTGGGCTTATAAATGGACATTCATTAACCCTTACCACTCTGATGTCAATATTCTATCTTTTACTGTGTCAATATCAAAGAAACGGGTGTCCATTTTTCAACAATTTTTCTGGAATATGTTGCTGTCTATGACAGCATCATCTCCCACCAAATTTGTTGAAAAATTAACACCACTTCATCTTTTAATTTAATTTGAAAATTTTGACACCAGCGTGGTAGGTGTTAAGCAAAAACGTAAATTTTCTTGACCAATCTTAACCATTAAATTGGTAAAAGAATACTCAATTCACTTATATTCATTACCGATAGAATAAAGTATAGCTCCTAAATAATAGGTCAAGAGCAATAGGGTCAAACCTGGAACAAATTGGTAACAAGATGAAATTTTCAGGAATGGTACAGAATAACAAGCTAAGAAACATTAAAAGTCCTGGAAACCAAGCTGGCTGTCATTCTATATTTTATCTTATTTTTAAAGCCAGACATGATAGAAATTCAAATAACATTTCTAAACATAGGTTTTCAGACATAAGCAATCGAATAGGATTATTAATTGTACGATTCAAAATTAAAATGTCAAAATTCAAGATGGCGTCCAAAATGCCTGCCATTCTCTATTCTATCATATGCTCACAGCCAAACATGATAGCAATGCAAACTAGATGATATAAATCAAATAATCCCCCAGCAACGGCAGCCATGTTCGTGGGATGACATAATCCCACGGATTTGGATGGATACAGAGACAGATGGGAGCTAAAATCCAAAACTTACACGGAGCGACAGAAATTCAGAGACAAATGTATAGATGGACAGGCTGACTGACCCACAAAATAATGTACATTTCCCTAGTACCATACCCAACGTTCCCATGAAGTTTCGTCACAATACTCCAAGCAAAAATAGTTATTGAACGAAAACCCAAAATTTGTACGGATGGAGACACAAATTCAGAGACAAAGGTATGGACAGATGGAGGGATGAGCTGACTGACCCAGAAAATAATGTACGTTTCCCTAGAAACATAGCCAATGTTCCCATGAATGAAGTTCCGTCACAATACTCCAAGCAAAGATAAAGTTATTGAACGAAAACCCAAATTTTGCATGGATGGACGGCCACAAATTCAGAGACAAAGGGGTGGATGGACGGAGAGATGGGCCGACTGACCCACAAAGTAATGTACATTTCCCTAGTACCATAGCCAATGTTCCCATGAAGTTTCCTCACAATACTCCAAGCAAAGATAAAGTTATTGTACGAAAACCCAAAATCTACACGGACAGACGGACACAAATTCAGAGACAAAGGGATGGATAGACGGGCTGACTGACCCTCAAACTAAGGTGCATTTCCCTAGGACCCTACTACCATAGCAAACCTTCCCATGAAGTTTCGTCACAGTACTCCAAGCAAAGATAAAGTTATTGAACAAAACCCCAAAATTTGCACGGACAGACACAAATTCAGAGACAAAGGGATGGACGGACAGATGAAGGGACGGGCTGGCTGACCCTCAAGCTAAGGTGCATTTGCCTACTACCATAGCCAACCTTCCCATGAAGTGTTGTCACAATATTCCAAGCAAAAGTAAAGTTATCAAAAGAAAACCTGTGTGTGTGAGTGACAGACGCACGCACAGGTGGACGGATGGACAGAAGCGAATATAATCCCCATGCTTTTCGCTAAAGCGGGGGGATAACAAAGTGTTTAAACATAGGCTTCTAGTCACAAGGCATCCAATACAAACATTAATCTCTAGATTGAAAATCAAAATCTGAACATTCAAGATGGCAGGAAAACTGGTGATCAAGTGAGCTACCATTTTCTACTTTGTATTTCCAAAATTTTTTGTTGCAAGAATATGATAATGTAGAAAATGGTACGCTGTGTCTAAACATAGGTTTTCAGACAAGTAATCCAATAATAACATTAATTACAGGATTAACTAGATGATAAAAATCAAAATGATACCCCCCCCCCCCAACGGCAGCCATCGAAGAGGGATGACATAATCCCACTGCTTTGGATATACACATGAATGCACACACTGACAAACGTGGATGTGTTGTTTGTATGGACGGACGGACACACATTCAGGACTGACTGACCAACAAAATAGCGTTACTACCATAGGCACAAATATCAAAAGTAAAATAGTGGCTCAGAATGTGACGATCGTCAATGAAAGTTTCAAATATTTTCCTAATCTTATTGCTTCAGGATAACTTTAAGGCTTAACCATTTAATGGCTAACCCAGTCTTGGGCAATGATCATTTGTGAGCCAAGAGTATTTTTCAAATTTTACCACCGGAATGACTGGCTCTGGTATGGAGCCAGTGGCTCAGGTATTGAGCCAGTCATTCCAGTGGCAATATTTCAAAGATATTCTTCTCTTGGCCTGCAAATGGATATTCACTAAGCAAAGACATCGATTTTCTTGACCAAATTTGATCATTAAAAGTTAAATAAAACTGGATACTTACTCAATACTTTGATCGAAACCTTTTTGTCAGATACCTTCTTCACAAAGAACTCTAGCGCCTGAAGAAAACAGTGACAAATCTCATGTAATATTCAGTAAAATGTGTGTTTTAATCTTTCAACTTTAGACCTCTTACAACTTGGTTTTGATGTAAGAAATATTCTTTCAAATATTTTGAAACTAATTCTTCTGGAAACAGCTCTAAACAAATTATCGTCACAGTATCAAATAGCTTCATGCACGGTTGCCTTGAAATTAAGATATTTAGAACACATGGGTATCTACAATACTTCCTTACAAATTGAAGTTGTCTTTTTTGCACATATGGTTTTAGAAGCCATAGGGATTTTGGGGGTTACCAATCTACATTATTAATACCCACTGGATCCATGGTATTTGTGGTACTGCAGTATGCATGTAAGCAGCTTCTGTATTTCAGTCATGTGCGCATTCTTTGAAACATTTTCCTTTGTTGTTAGTGCGAACAAAAGGTGCAGTCCGCTCTGACTAGCTGGTTTTGATCATGGGGTTTCCACTATGGCCACAGAGGTTTCTCTGTCAATGTGTCTCTGAATTTGACACTCTTTTTAACTGATCGCAGTGTCTGTTGATGATTTTCATAATATGCAGGTGGAAGTCTGTGATTAGTGGAATTCTGTCATTTTGGATCTTTCTCTGTAGTATTGTTACCCGCACAGGGAACATATAAAATGATGCCAAAACTAGTCACTGGCATCCAGATGCTTCTACAACATTAGAAAGCATCAGGCACATATTAGGCAACTCCCGAGATTTCGTGACATATGTCCGTTTGTATATAGAGTAGGACAGAACCATAACCAGTAGGAAAAGTCACAATTTCATATTGCTTCCTAGAAAACTACATTTGATAGCCTTGTTCTAGCGTCCCTAGTCCTACTAGAAAACAGTGATTAATAGCTATCTTACTGTAGTTAATTAATACTTATATAGCCCATGACATACATATTCACTAGATATAATTTCCATACCTGTGTTGACCATGTCGCATCCACTGGTACCACATTGGCCAAGCTGCACTTGATTGCCTGTGAAAAAAGATTACCGGTAAGCTTAACGCTTTACCCAGGTGAATGGTGAATTGCCATTAATCAGCTCCACTTTAAGCATAATTAAAGACACCAAACATGTCAATATTACAATATTAGAAATAGTGAACTTAACCTTTGAACTAAATAAGCTAACTGATTAGCAAAGAGAAAGGTGTTGACTACCAGTATTTAATACTTCAGCACTCAAGATGGCAAAAACGGCTTCTGCAGTGGTCTTAGAAAATGTCCTTTTGCAGACCAAGAAGACTATTTTGGAAAAGTTACAACTGGAATGACTGGCTCAATAACAGAGCCAGTCATTCCAGTGCTAAATTTTCTAAAATTATCTTTTGGGCTGAAAATGAAAAAATTTCTATGAGAAAATGAATGTTTTCTTGAGCAAATTTTGGGATTAAATGGTTAGAGACTAGATAAGTAGCTGAGACAATAGCTTCAATTGTCAAGAAAATGCAAATTAGAAATTAAAAAAATATTAAAAGCATAAACACAAATTTGATGGCAGAGACTACCACATAATTGTGTGGGTTTGTGTGCTTCAATGTTATCAGCAACTGATTTCTTTGATGCCAATCCTATACCTTTCCCTAGTTTGCATCCTGATGCTGATAGCCTGTGACACTCTTGCACAACGAGAGTTGTAAGACTTGTGGTGTCAGTATCTTCTTAGAAATAGTCTAACTGCAGTCAAGATTGTTCTAAACTTTCCAATATGACCCTTTCTTAATTATCCTCAATGTTTCTAAAAAAAAGGAGGAGATATTGCAATCACCTCCATTCATCTGTCTGGCTCTCTCCTGCGTAACCATTTGGTGGAATTCAATCAAATTTGGTGTGTGAGTTACTCATATAATTGGGGACTGCAAATCGACATTTACATTAGGCTCAGCCCCCAGAATGGGTGAGGGCAGTGTGAAGGTGAAGCACAGAAAGTCAAATTTGGTACAGTTTAAACAAATTTGCCATGTTAGTAACCCATATGATTGCGGATTGCAAGACAATGTTTATACTAGACACTGCCATCAGGGTCAGCGTGTGGGGTCAGAAAAGTTGCCGAAAGCGTGGGGGTTTGCGATGGACTGCACATTGTAAAAATTTAAATTTATTTATGATTCTAAGAAATCTGTGTGCATACACATATCGCACCCAAGTTTACAGAAAAATAACATAACAACAAATATGGGTGACAGAGCAGGTATTGGTGCATCAAAATTAGCATGCAGTAACAATACATCAAGATCATTATATTAACTGTATAACACCATACCAGACCAAAACCAGAAACGTGGTTGCAATGCACCCATGAAGCTCGACTTTATGATTTTGCAATGAACTATGAAGCTGGACTTCAAACATAAAATAGATATAGAAGGCATATCAATACTTTTATCAACAAGAGTAATGCTCACCTGGACCATTAGCATTTGAACCATTTGCCAGTAGATATGATGGATAATTTTTGAAAAATCAAAGATGGCCACCAAAAAATTGAACAATCAAGATTCTCGTTTAATATGTTGAAGCCTACTGTCACAGGATCATTCCACCCAAGTTTTGTTGAAATAGGGCTATTGATTGAAGGAGTACCGTTTTTAAATGGTTCCGGAAAACTTTCAGAAAATCAGAGATTGCTGCCAAAACATTGACCTATCAAAATTCTGAATAGACATTCTAGACGCTACGACAATAGGATCCTTCCAGCCAAATTTGGTTGCAATTGTCCAAGCGATTAATGAATAGTAGTATTTTACATGAATTCCCATTTTTCGGAAAATCCAAGATGGCCACCATCAAAATCAAGCCGTCAAAATTTTGTATACAAGTTCCGAAGCGTACCGGCCTAGGGTTCTTCCAGCTGAGTTTGGTTGAAATCGGCCAATCGGTTAATGAGGAGCAGCCATTTAACTGATTTCCCACAATATTCAGAAAATCCAAAATGGCCGCCAGAAAATAGGCCTACCACCCTAGGCTTGTTCCAGCCAGTCTGGTTGAAATTGCCCAATTAGTTAATGAACAGACGATTTTCAGCCATTTTTCAGAAAATTCACGATGGCCACCAAACAAATTGACCAATCAAAATTCTAAATACAAGTTCTGAAGCATACAACTTTAGGGCCCTTCCAACCGAGTTTGCTTGCAGTAGTTCTTGAGAAGTTGTTTAATGGAAAAGTTGACGGATGGTAGTCGTTTAGGCCATGTGAACTAATAAACTATATTATTTGCATATTTTAGCATTCGTAAATTGTAAATTTCACCAGTCATTTTCTTCCATTTCCCATGAGATTCACGGAGTCACATCATCGCATGAATGATCATTGTGGTATGACATCATCGCATGAATAATATTTTGCTGTTGAGCGGTTGATAAATTAGAGCTTGAATCTGAGCTGATGCCAAGCTTCGTAACCTTTTTTAGACCCCAGTTTTTTCCTATTCTGAAACTATGTGTTCCATAATCCGAATCCACGTGGTCAGCATGAATTTTTGGGATGTAAAAATTCACCACTTTAACCAAAATTTTAAGCATTCTTATTGAAATCTAATTCGCGTTTGTTATCTTTAAATGAAGAGAAACAAGCATTCTGTAAGTATTGCTTTGCAATACATGTCCCCTACCTGGTGATATAAATCTTTAGAGATTGACAGTCAAAAATTTCATTAAAAATTGTCAAAAGCAGCTGAAACTCGAACTTGATCTGTAACTTCTCATAACATAGCAACAAACCAAGTCTCAGTTATATATGGTGAAGGGGAAGGAGTCTTGAAAGCTGATATGTTTGTATTTCATAAGTTGAAAGGGGATATAACTCCATCAAAAAATGACGCAAAACGCCCGAAACTCGAACTTGGTCTGTAATTTCTCATAATAAAGTAATGTACCAATTCTTAGTTGAATATCTTGAAAGACTGCGAGAAAAAGGGCAGAAAACTAATATTTTTCGTATTTCATAGGTCGAAAGGGGGCATATAACATCAAAAATGTACACATACGTCTAAAACTCGAACTTGGTCTGTAACTTCTCATAACAAAGCAATGTAGCAATTCTCAGTACAATATCTTGAAAGACTGCGAAAAAAAGGTGCGGAAAACTAATATTTTTTGTATTGCATAAATCGAAAGGGGGCATAACTCCATGAAAAATTGACAAAAATGTCTGAACCGCGAACATCCTCTGTAACTCCTTATACTAAAGCGATGCACCGATTATCGCTTACATATCTTGAAGGAGTGCAAAAATAAAGTGTGAAAAGCTGATCTTTTTTGTATTTCTTAAGTCAAAAGGGGGCATAACTCCATAAAAAATTGATGCATACGCCTGAAACTTGAACTTGGTCTGTAACTTCTCATAAAAAAGCAATGTTGCAATTCTCAGTATAATATCTTGAGACTGCGTAGAAAAGTGCAGAAAACTAATATTTTCGCATTTCATGTCGAAAGGGGGCATAACTCCATGAAAAATTTACGAAAATGTCTGAAACTCGAACTTGCGCAGTAACTCCTTATACTAAAGCGATGCACCAATTTTTGCTTAAATATCTTGAAGGAGTATGAAAAAAAGTGTGGAAAGTTGATATTTTTCGTATTTCTTAAGTCGAAAGGGGGCATAACTCCATAAAAAATTGACGCATACGCCTGAAACTCGAACTTAGTCTGTAACTTCTCATAACAAAGCAATATACCAATTCACAGTTGAATACCTTGAAGGACTGCGAAAAAGTGCGGAAAACCAACTGCGACAGACAGACAGACAGACAGACAGACGGAGTGACAGACGGACGGAGTGCAAACCTATAGTCCCCCAGGTTTTACCGGTAGGGGACTAATAACAAATGGTGTTTATTGGTAATTTCATGCAATATTAAATAATCTACCACCGGTGAAAAATGGCAATGAATCGGGAATGTTTGAGAAAAAGCATTTACTAAAACTAGGAGCGCTTACATTGGACCCAATTAGTGATGTAGCCGGTGCTTCACACTCCGCCGCATGTCAACTGTGTGTGCTGGTATAATATATACTCAAATATAACAAAAGCAAATGTGAATAGTTTTACAGTTTCGTAAGTGGTATGAATAATTCTCTCTACTGCTGGTTTCCATGGTCGCATCAAAAAAGCATCCGCTTTTGTTTCTACGAGAATTCTTAATACTTACCAGATGTACTATTATGATAATGTCTATTATCTAGTCTAGCTCAAAATAAACAATTAAAAACTCCGCACTCTCCTGGTCCTGCCCATACTGTGTCCGGGAATACCATAGCCGCAGGTACCGATTCAATTCCCAATCACAGTCAGATTCGTCTTATATTTGCCTTGACAAACAGCGAAAGCAGCTCAGCCTCACCTCAGCGGGGCAGCTGAGGTAGGGCCATAGTACATCTGGTAAGTATTAAGAATTCTCGTACAAACAAAAGCGGATGCGTTTTTTATTCTACTTCGAATAATACTTACCAGATGTACTATTATGATAAACTCCGGATTTCAACAGCCAGGAAATACCGGTGGGAGGAGGTGAGGCTCGAACAAGCACTCATCTACCATCCAACAGGGAAGGTTGTGAAGAAACTAGAACCCTGGCATACGCTTGGCCTCTGCCATCTGACTCACAGAGTGCTAAACTTCCATGGTCTAGACCGCGCTCCTCCCTCTTTTGTCCGCACAAAATTCAGAGGGATGTCAATGGGGATGCAACACCCACCAGATCCGTGTCAGCCCCAAGTCTCAGCTAGGCCAGTCCAGTAGAGTGCAAAGAAGCTACTACAATTTCTAATTTTGAAAAAATATCAGTATATCGATTAAATTTTCAAATTGGAATGAGTCTAATGTCTGTTTGAGAAGATAAGTATACTCTTATACCAGACTATTTACCTAAGCAGTCTGGTATTTCGACTGTAAGTAAATTATTTATAGTCACTTAATTAATGTAAACACTCACCATTTTGAGTGCTTGGTCTTTCTTGTTCATCACAGGAGCTCGGCCCAATCCACGGTCGTACTCAAGTCATGTGAATAGCCATTGTTCAGTGCAAGTGGAAGAACTTGTGATGTGTGCGAAATAGTGGTCGGATGTGGCTTAGTTCAGATTCGATAAATTGGCGACGGCTACTGGATTAAGTGCGCTGGAGATGTCGCGAAGGTAGAAATCAGTGAATGACGACTCGGCATGCCATTGTGCTACAGACATCACCTCCTCTAATGGGACACCCTTATAAAGGGCCGATGCTGCTGCTAGTGCTCGGACCTGATGGGCATTCGCACGATCAATCTGCTTTCCTGTAGCGATTTTGTGCAACATCTGAATAGCATCGACTATCCAACGAGAAATGGTATCTTTCGAGGCGCGCAAATGTGGAGCTTTGAGACATAACCACAGAGATTTCGGGTCATCTCTCCACTCCTCAGTACGTTTCTTATACATTTTCAGACATCTGACAGGACACCAAGCAGAAGAGTTTGGGTCATGTCTAGTTAAACTTGGCAAATTGATAGGCTGTCCTGGATATTTAAGTGACTGATTCTTTGCCAGGAAACAAAGACGTGGAAGTAGTCTTAAACCTTCACCCGTGATGACAAAACGGTCTTGTTCGGCAGAAAGCGCATGAATTTTGCTTCTCCTTCTCGACGACGCTGCTGCAACCAAGAAAACTGATTTAATAGTTAACAGTTTAATGTCTATAGATCTAATTGGTTCAAAGGGAGCATGCCCTAAAACCTGTAGAACAAGAGATAGATTCCATGCTGGGATAGGAATTGGCTGTCTAGGTCGCAGATTGCTCATTCCTTTAATAACTTCATTTAAGGTGTCATTTTCCACTCCTTCAATGGCCAGACTGGGAATGACTGAAGCTAATGCAGACTTATATGCTGCTAGGGTTGAAGGTACAAGTTTGTCAACTTCATATAAATGACAGATAAAATCTGCTACATGTTGAACAGATGCAGAAAAGGGATCGATATCTCTTCCCTTACACCACTCTGCAAATTTGTTGATTCTATAATTATATGTTTTAGTGGTTGAACCTCTTCTGGCTGAAGCGACAAACATCGCTGCTTGCTCAGAAAAGCCACCCTTAATTGCACTCTGCTTGATAACATCCATGCAGTCAATTCGAACATTTCTGGTCTGTCGTGGAGGTACAGAACCTTGTTCTGAGAGATTAGATCTCTTCTGTCTGGAAGAGGGATTGGATTGCAGACCAGAAGGTCCAGAAGATCCGTAAACCATGATCGGCCTGGCCAATAAGGGGCGATCAGTAGCACACACACTCTCTTATCTTTGCCAGAACATTTGGGATGAGAATCGTTGGAGGATACGCATACACGTACATTCCCGTCCAACTTATCGCCAGTGCGTCTACCGCTAGAGCTAGCAGGTCCGGGATCGGTGACACGTAAGTGACCATCTTTGCGTTATGTTTCATCGCAAACAGATCCACATTTGGCTTGCCCCAATGTTTGAATAGAACCTCCGCTACCGATTGGTTCAGCTGCCATTCCGTCGGACGACAAACCGTCCTTCGACTGAGAGCATCCGCTAAGATATTCAGTCTTTCTGGAATGTGTGCTGCCTGAAGAAAAACATTCCTCTCTTGGCACCACAGCAGAAGGTTCCAAATCATCATACACAACTCCGGTGATCTCGTCCCGCAGTTCAAATAGGACACCACTGTTGAGTTGTCTGTCCTTATTAGGACAATCTTGTCTTGAATTAAATTCTCAAACTTTCGAACTGCCAATACCACTGCTAATAGTTCGAGAACATTGATATGTTTCTGCGCATTCTCGTTGTCGATGCATCTGTGAAGATGGACATCTGTGGTTGAGGAGGTTGTAGAGGAACACCTCGCAGGAGATTCTGTTCTGATATCCACCACTGAAGGTGGAATATCAATGGTTCTTTTACTGGTATCCCCAGAGATAACGGATCCGTTCTCCGAGACCAGAATGACATTAGATACATCTGAATCGGCCTGCGACTGGCCTGCGCCTGAGTGCCGCATAAGGAACCACTTTCTCCAGACACTAGTAAACCCAGTATTCTGAGAAATTGGCGCGCCATCAGATAGGCTCCTAGAGAAACTGACTCCAGAATTGCAATCAGGCTCTTGACTCTGCTCTCCGCCGGAAGAGCTACCCCGAGATTGAAAAATATTCCCAGGTAAACAAACTCCTGGGATGGAGTCAATTCTGATTTCTCTAGATTCACAATCCATCCTAGATCCTTTAGTAAGGCTAGGACTACCTGAAGATTGTTGCGCAGTGACTGGATTCCCCGCCTTCAGCAGCCAGTTGTCTATGTAAGTATGAACAGCTATGTTTCTCCTCCGAAGATAAGAAGTTATGGCAAGAACCATGGTGGAGACCATGACCACTTTGGTGAAGACGCTCGGTGCTGTGGTCAGGCCGAATGGAAGCGCATTGAATTCCCAAACACTGTCTTGGAATGCAAAGCGAAGGTATTTCTGAAAAGGAATTGACATTGGAATATGAAAATATTCATCCTTCAGGTCCGATCTCATTCCCCTGACACTGACTGATCATCCAATACCGCTCCCCAACCCGTTGTCGATGCATCTGTGAAGATGGACATCTGTGGTTGAGGAGGTTGTAGAGGAACACCTCGCAGGAGATTCTGTTCTGATATCCACCACTGAAGGTGGAATATCAATGGTTCTTTTACTGGTATCCCCAGAGATAACGGATCCGTTCTCCGAGACCAGAATGACATTAGATACATCTGAATCGGCCTGCGACTGGCCTGCGCCTGAGTGCCGCATAAGGAACCACTTTCTCCAGACACTAGTAAACCCAGTATTCTGAGAAATTGGCGCGCCATCAGATAGGCTCCTAGAGAAACTGACTCCAGAATTGCAATCAGGCTCTTGACTCTGCTCTCCGCCGGAAGAGCTACCCCGAGATTGAAAAATATTCCCAGGTAAACAAACTCCTGGGATGGAGTCAATTCTGATTTCTCTAGATTCACAATCCATCCTAGATCCTTTAGTAAGGCTAGGACTACCTGAAGATTGTTGCGCAGTGACTGGATTCCCCGCCTTCAGCAGCCAGTTGTCTATGTAAGTATGAACAGCTATGTTTCTCCTCCGAAGATAAGAAGTTATGGCAAGAACCATGGTGGAGACCATGACCACTTTGGTGAAGACGCTCGGTGCTGTGGTCAGGCCGAATGGAAGCGCATTGAATTCCCAAACACTGTCTTGGAATGCAAAGCGAAGGTATTTCTGAAAAGGAATTGACATTGGAATATGAAAATATTCATCCTTCAGGTCCGATCTCATTCCCCTGACACTGACTGATCATCCAATACCGCTCCCCAACCCGTTGTCGATGCATCTGTGAAGATGGACATCTGTGGTTGAGGAGGTTGTAGAGGAACACCTCGCAGGAGATTCTGTTCTGATATCCACCACTGAAGGTGGAATATCAATGGTTCTTTTACTGGTATCCTGAGATAACGGATCCGTTCTGAGACCAGAATGACATTAGATACATCTGAATCGGCCTGCGACTGGCCTGCGCCTGAGTGCCGCATAAGGAACCACTTTCTCCAGAGACACTAGTAAACCCAGTATTCTGAGAAATTGGCGCGCCGTCAGATAGGCTCCTAGAGAAACTGACTCCAGAATTGCAATCAGGCTCTTGACTCTGCTCTCCGCCGGAAGAGCTACCCCGAGACTGAAAAATATTCCCAGGTAAACAAACTCCTGGGATGGAGTCAATTCTGATTTCTCTAGATTCACAATCCATCCTAGATCCTTTAGTAAGGCTAGGACCACCTGTAGATTGTTCCGCAGAGTGACTGGATTCCCCGCCTTCAGCAGCCAGTCGTCTCTGTAAGTATGAACAGCTATGTTTCTCCTGTGAAGATAAGAAGTCATGGCGAGAACCACTTTGGTGAAGACCCTTGGTGCTGTGGTCAGGCCTCTTATTATGGGCATCATGGCCAGAAGGACGGAAGGGCGATCTTTGGCGCTGCCTCTGCCGATGCTGTTTATAGGACTGCTGCGACTGTGTCCTCTTAGTCGACTTCCACGACTTGCCGACTACTTCCTGTTCAGCAACCATTGACGTGACCGTGGATAAGGCTTGTCGTGCCGAGCCGCCGAACAAGCCTGGACCGATGAAAGGCACAGAAGATAATGCAGCCCTCATCTCTGGTCCTGGTTCTACACAATTGAGAACCATTCTCTGTCGCTCTGCCAACGTTCTGGTGATCACCCTGGCCAGGCAATCTTGAGACAAGTGCATGGTGTCCCGAACAACTCCGGGAGCAGCCTCTGGCACTTGTCCACCTTCCGCCACGCAGGTCAGCATACCCTGGCTGCCCTCGCCGCATCTTCAATGAGCGTCAGCTCATTGAACGGATCTTTATTGACTTGGGAAACTAAGGGACGAGAACGCCCCTCAGATTTTCCAGCCAACGGCCTATTCAGCACCTCTCGCTCCCCGATGGAAAGCCGTGGAACCCGGGCATACTGATGGTAGGCCAGCTCAGGAAAACGGACCCTACTTATCCCCTTCGGGGCTTTGGGCAGCGCATACTCTGGCTGAACCAGACGGTATGCCGCAACCTCCAACATGTCGGAAGTCTGCGTGTCCAAAGGGAGCGTCGGCATGGCCGAAGAGCCACTTGACAGAGCGCTAGCCGCTCGCTCTGACATCCGTTCCATCGCCGGATCGCGCTGAGATCCTAGATCAGATGGCAACCCGAGACGGTCGGACATCCAGCCAAGGACCTGCACCCATTCAGCTTCGGTGCAGAAAGCGGGTTCGTCCATCAATGGACTACCGTTTTCATCCTCCTTCTCACCCTTGGATGAGTAGGCCACCGACGATCCATGCCGAGAGCTATCGCCCGCACTCCTACCAACATGAGGCGCGTCCATAGCCCGACTACTAGCGGCACCGGTGTCCAACGAATCGCCGGACACGGATTCACCGCAGTCCATCGGCTCCAGCACGGGAGGCGGGACCACAGCCGCTTTAACTACGGTAGGTGTCGGCATTCCAAGAGGAGCCGCACCTAACGCCGCCGGGATGCCGCTAGGAACCGCAAAACGCGGCTCCACCGACAACGCGGGTTGCACAAAATCCGGATGGAAAATGCCCGACGGAACGTCAACATCACCATCCGCTTGGCAGACCCGTACAAAACCCGAGGGAGATCCCTGGGATGTACTAGGCATTGCCGTCAGCGAAATATCCGGCATGCCGGAATGTTCCATAAGAAGATCTTCCTCCTCCGCCATCGGCTCTTGAGCCAAGGTCAGAGAAGGGACAGGTGCTTGTCCCTCCACAGAACTAGCCGGACCACCTAAAGGTTGCCCTGCACCAGCCTGCATCGTCGGGACCGTGGACTGCAATGACTCGAACATTGCCTTGAACTGGGCCGCCCATACGCCCAGTGCTTAATCCATGCGTTCATTCAGACGACCTTCCAGTCCTCTCATCGACGCCTGATCCAGCTTGGCCGCCTTGTCCCTCGCGATCCTATCCAAGCGCGCACGACGATCACGATCGAATTCCGCCACCATTTCCGACGACCCTTGGCGCACACATCACAGGGACTTCCAATCTTGCACTTAGCGCAAGCCACACAATAATGGCCCGAGTATTTGCGCTTCATGAACCTGTTGCATTTGTGACACGTCCTGGTTCTTGGCTTTCTGTGAACACAAAGTAGAATTAAAACGCTGCACATGACAAACGATGACGAGCAATATGCACCATTGACTTGATTGTAAGATTGAATTACTTACAAACATTAACTTTCTCTTAAATTAATGATAATCAAGTCTTTAGACAGGAAATATTTGAAACATTTTTGAGTGAAAATTGATAAACACAACTTGGAAGTTAACTAACGTTAATACAGCCAAGAAATAAATGCTGATCGCTACAAACACCCTCGACAACAAAGCGAGAGCTAAAAACCGGCATAAACAGAGTGCATAGACATGCGAAGCCAAGCGAAAACAATAGTCATGGGCGCCGCCATCTTGGCTAAGGGCGCATCCATCTTTGAAGGAACCGAGTCACAAGAGAAAATAACCGAGTACCCGGATTAAGACTAACAAGTTAACGGTTACCGAGCGACTCCCACAATGGCTACCATTTTAGAATAATGTGCCAATTTAAGGAAATTTCATACAGTCATTATGGCACGAATGTATAAATTCTAGATTGATACGACCTGCCCCTATGATGATTTCCCTTTCTCCTCCATGAAGACAATGATGGTTTTCGAGTAACACGCTAAAATCGGCTTAAATTAGAATAATTTGAGCACAACAAAACATGCGACTTTCTAAAAGCGCAAAATAGACGAATCTGACTGTGATTGGAAATTGACTCGGTACCTGCCGCTATGGTATTCCCGGACACAGTATGGGCAGGACCAGGAGAGTGCGGCATTTTTAATTGTTTATTTTGAGCTAGACTAGATAACAGACATTATCATAATAGTACATCTGGTAAGTATTATTCGAAGTAGAAACATGATGCCTACTGATTATTTTGAAATTTGTGTAACTGAATGTAGATCCGGTCTCTGGAAACAATGGCTTTAGGTAAAATTGGTTTAAGATTACATAGTAGTATTTTACCTGTAGGAAGGAGTGGCTAATAAGTTTAACGCAAATATAACCGAGATTATTTGACTGGTTGTAGCGGGTATTATTTATTCGCTCTGCGTACACCAGAGTGCATGGCACCAGCTGCATCACTAATTGGTTCCCTCCAGTGACATAAATGGTATTTAATGGCTTTTTTCAAATTATTCAGATTTATTTCCGTTTTTGCTGGTGGCTATAGGTTGATTATTATCTAAATCTATCATTCAAGAGCATTTGTTAGTTCCCTGATTGTTTCCTTTAATACTGACTGACTTTATTATTACTCACACCGCTGAAGGCCGATGTGAATATTGTCGTTGGTGCTGTCTGTCTGTTTATCTGAGGCATAGCGCCGGAATCCTATATGGTAAAATCACCAAATTTGGCACACACATTGATATTATGAGTGGCTAGAATGATTTTTAGTTTGGGGTCAAAAGGTCAAATATCATTTTTGACAATAACTCTTCATTGTAAATAGGTCGAATCACCAAATCGGTAACATACATGCGTATTGTGGTTCGCTAGAACCTCAACTTATTTTCAGGTAAAAATTCAAATATCTAGGTCAAGAGGTTGCTAAGTGCATCCCAAAACACACATCTTTAGCCATATATCATAAACATAAGTAGGTAGAATCACCAAATTAGGCACAGCCATTCATCTTATAGGTGACAAAGGAATTCTATGAATTTCAGAACAAAGCATAAAATATCTAGGTCACGGGGTCACGTAGTGCATACAAAGACACATTTTTGACTATAACTTTGGAGTACAAGGAGGCAGAATCACCAGCTTTAACACACACACACATTCATATTGGGACAGTATATGATTGCTTTGAGTTTGAGGTCAACAGATCAACTATCTAGGTCACAGAGGTCACTATGTGCATTGTCAAGACAGAGGGCAAAGGTGTGAGTCAGCATCTCCCATGGGTGTATTCTAGTTTTGCTGGCAGTGACTACGAGAGAATTTCACAGTATAATCATTCAGATTGCATCATATAAATAACCATTTACTGCTTAAGATTGATCAAGAAAATTAACATATTTGTTTATGAAATGCCCATTTGATGGCCAAGAGCAGGCAATTTCTCAAGAAAATTAACCACTGGAATGACTGGTTCAGTTATCGATCCATTTATTTCTGTGGAACCTTTCCAAAAAGTCTTCTCTTTGCATGCAAATAGATATTCGTCAAGACTACTGAAGAGACCAGTTTTGTCCGGGTTGACCACTAACAGGTTAAAATACAGAGCCAGTTTTCTAAAATATGCATTTGGCTTGCAAAAGGACATTTCCTAAGACAATTATTGAAGGCATTTTTGCCTGGCTGTATCATCTAAGTGCTCAAATATCAATGTTAACCCGCTCACAGACAAATCTCAGAAAAGTCATTTATGATAGAAAATGTATTCTGTTGAATACTTTGAAATTAATTTGACTGGAAGGCGTTGCTGCCTAAGGCAGCAGTGCACTCATATTAATTTCAAAATATTCATCAGTTTTCCTGTATGGGTGCCTTGAAAATGAGATATGGGGAATTCATCGGTGACTGGGTTAAGATGCTAACGTTAACTCACTCACCTGAACTGGGCATATAATAAACGTGTCAACTATTTTACGAAGTCGCCAATAAGCAACAAGTTCTGTGTTTCCGTAATCAGAGTAGCATATATCAACCATCTGGGAGCCTGGCATTGCAATCACCTCCGCTCGATACCACCGATTGTCAGCACTGAACCTTACGGCACATATCATACCTTGATGAGAAAAAAATCACTATATACTCACAGCACCATGAATGAACAATCCCCATTAAATTCCAAAAGATAGAGTTTCTCCGACAATAGGCTATCAATACTAGATAACCCAAGTAAAGAGGTCCCGTCAATCGGCACCTATTACAACTGGTTTGCTGTCAAAGATTTTACCACCTATCTATAACCACATGTACCACATCAAAATTAGTGGTCTTAATAGACAAGGGCTGGTATCTTATGTTGCAAAGGCTGTGAATAATTGCACACTTATCATTTGGAGAATGTTGCTATTTAGATGCTGTTGTCGAAGACAGCAACAGCTTCAATCAACACTGTTTTCACAACGTGCATGCGTTAGTGTAGTTTTGACGACTCTTTAAATATAAAACATTCCCCAACTCAGATATTTTTTTAATGAGTGACATGATACTTAACATGAGGACAACTTTAGACATATAATTTTATATGAACCTAGCTCTAAAATAAAGAATAAATTTATAGAAGGTTAGACACGTGACCCTGATGTTATGCCAAAATACCTGCATTGCAAGGGTATATCTGCCGTGTCAGAGATTTAATTTAATTGACAGCTAAAAAACAACACCTCATGGGGTGGCGAGACTGGTCGTTTTTCAAAGCAAGTATCAGCTCCCTCAATAAAAAGAGAATGGTGGGATTTTCCTTATTTTATGCCAGGAGAATGAAGGCAACTTTAGACATATCCAGAATTCAAGAGAATTTAGTGGGTGGATGCGGTTGAAAAGAAAATGTCTCCGAGAAACAGAAATATTCTATCCCTAAACGCTTAAAAGACACCCGGCGAGAAAGCATGATCGAAACCTATACTGAGTAAGAGGCTGCTGCTCACGTGAACATTGCTCCCCCTCCTTTAAAAGAGCTCATGAAAACACCAGTGTTATAAGACTCTCCATACTATGAACAATGTCATAATAAGCTTCATTATGTAATACTTCAAAGAGAAGACGAGGTATATAACTAATTAATGGACAGAATTTGCTAAAATCATTCCCAGACATATAAAGCGACTTTTATATGTGCTCTTACAAAGAGTGAGTGTTCCATGTATACATGTGCTTGTCTCAGAACTGTGTGATTTTTACTAGTTTAAGCAATCAATGAAGGCTATGACAACGGTGTTTGAAATATTACTCATGTCATGAAGCCAGTACCATTAAAACTCACAGTGCCACTGACATGAGCTCCTACACGGCACTGCATTGAAGAGAGATGTATAGGCCATTAAGCCACATACACTATGGGCTTTGAATCTATCCACCGCTTACCTGTGATCCTCTCATTGTTAAATGCGAGACTCACTCTGGCGAAGGCCCGTGGCAATTCTAAAAAGTAACATGTTGTAGCTCTATTCGCGACCCTGGAATGCAAATCGCTAGTAGCGATGAAAGCTCCTCACAATGGGAATGTGGAACTACGCATCCTTAAGATCAATGGACACTGCCAATATTCCCTTCTGCAAGCATGCTTTTACCATTTTCATTTTTGAAACTTGGTGTGTAAATATATTGATTTAGCGGTTTGGGGTCAAGATCTCGCTCCCTCAGAATGAAGTCAGGTATTATCATTTCAGTCGGGAAGAATTGATACCCGACTGACAGCCATGCCAAGATGACTTGATTGCTGGAAATGATTTGCCATTCTTGAATGTGATGGCTCGGCCATCCACCCACTGACCCAACTAGTGACAGCCAGATTGCACAAGTGTGAGAGCAGCCTGGATAAAAAACCCAGCTATGGATCTGATCAAATTCTGAATCTATGAATAAATTGGAAACTCCTCATACGATTTGGCTCAGATTTTAACAAAAGTAAGTATGTAAACACAAACTAGGAGCCCACAAACTTGGGTGTGATCTGAAAATCTAAAAAATTTACAATGTGACAAAAACAGGAGGGCGAGGGTCTCTGAGGGTTAGTATTAGGATTAACTAGCATTAATGAGTGCAATTTTGAAGACCATTAATTTGTGGAAAAATAACTTCAGAACCGTATTACGGATTGAAATGACCTCGGGATGGATGACGAAAAGATCTAACACAAATGATACAAGGCAGACCATGCAAATCTGTAATGGATCACCGGGGAAATTGGATATGTTCATCACAAATATCTGTCATCATCTAATTAATACCTTGGAGGCTTTGGAAAGAATATTTCGCTTTTCAAATAGCCGAGACAGTCCAGGCAATTAAAAAATTAGAATTCACTTAATACATGACCGCGCATGCAGACATTTAGCATGACAGTGGGTAACCCATCTAATAGGGTCAGGCTATAAATTTATTCTGTATTATAGAGCTACCGTTATTTCTCGACTAAAGGCTGCCCTCGAATATCCGTCGCAGGACCAAATTTTACCAAAATCCGCCCCAAAAACTCTTGTATTCAAGTATAAGACGCTGTGAAATTTAGAAAAATGTGCCTTTAAAAAATCGAAAATTGGTATAAAAAATTATCATCACTCAGCACTATGTTTAATGCATGCTTCAAAAATATCATGGTGGAAGTGAAATTATTAAATAGGACTGTCTAAACATCACGTATCTTCAACAAAGATCGTTTATTACATCAAAATCAATCTAATTTTGACATAAAATGTTGCCTTGAAAATATAGAAATTACGTGGCTGACTATTTTGCGATTGAAGGCGCTGTGCGATCTTATGCGGTAACGGGCGAGTTTGTTATCAAACGGGTACAGGAACATTCAGTCCCTATCACGCTATGATAATAAATAGCAATTTCCGACCCCATTTTATGCCAAATTCTGGATAAATTTTGATGTAAAAAGTGATATTTATGAAAGAATAAGCAATATTTAGGCGCCCCAATTTAATAATTCCACTTCCGCGTGATGCTTTTGGAGTGTACATTAAACAGTCGTTAGGCAGCGAGAATTTTCTAGCGCAAAATTTAGTTCAGTTTCCGTGGAAGGCGCTGTGCGATCTTATGTGGTAACGGGGGAGTTCGTTATCAAACGGGTACAGGAACATTCAGTTCCTATCACGCTATGATACTATATAGCAATTTCCGATTCCAGAATATTTATATCCGAGTACTCGCTCTAAATAAAGATCTTTTGTGATTTGAGACGAGTCACGTGATTTATATCTTTTCTCGACACCATTTTATGTCAAATTCTGGATAAATTTTGATGTAATAAGTGATATTTATTAAAGAATAAACAATTTAATAATTTCACTTCCGCGTGATGCTTTTGGAGTGAACATTAAACATAGTCGTTAGGCAGCGAGAATTTTCTAGCGCAAAATTTAGTTCAATTTCCGTGGTATACTTTTTAACCTTTTTAGAAAAATTTAGACCAAAGAAAATGTGCTCAAAGAATGTGCTCGATTATAAGATGCAACCCCCTCCCTAGAAACAAAAATGCATCCTTTAGTCAAATTTTTACGGTAGGTCGATATATGATTATTTATCTAGTTGTCTTCATGATAAGTATTCTCCTGAAGTCAACACAGATTATTATACCCTATGATAAATGTATTCACCATCCATCTGTCCATCAAGAGAACTAGTGTGCTATTAACTGGTTTAACCCTTTAATGGTCAAATTTGGTCAAGAAAATCTAAATATTTGCCGATTGAATGTCCATTTTCAGGTCAAGAGGAGACTATTTTTGACAATTTACCACTGGAATGACTGGCTCAATTATCCAGCCAGGCATTCCAGCGGAGGAATCTTCAATGAGAAGTGCGGTTACAATGCAAAAATGAAGCTCAACTTTACAACTTTGCATAAGCTGGACTTCAAGACACTAAATAAATATAGAAGGCTAATCAATACACTTATCAATGACCATGATTCTGTGCCCTAAAGTAATTGTCTCATCCCCTCTCATTAGAAAGTGTCGATTAATATAATATGAGCTATGAACTGCTAAGTTGACGTAAAAGCAAAATATATTATGGTTGAGAAAAACCTTTTTTTTTACATTATCACACTGACCATGACCTTTTGATGCCAAGGCGATTGTGTCATGCCATGACTTTACAAGTCATGCCCAAATGAAATCCGCCCATATTAGTGAGCCCAAATTAAAATCCTACTGGTTGCTATGAACACGAATTAACTGATTTACTGTCAATTAATTACTCAGAGATGGATGCTGTGGCATTTTATGGTCATTCAGAGGTCTGATAGTGCAATTAAAACTAAAATGGCACAAAATCAATATCTCAAATTCCAGATTTAAAAATTCACTAGTTTCTAGAAGCATTGATGGATCCCGGACCAGATAGGTGGTGTGCCCAAATGAGGGAAATCTAAAGCCCTGATGACCATTGACATTTTCACTCCAAGGTGTCATGTGTCATTCCAACTCATTATATAGAAGCATGTGTTCAACGTTGGCTCCAGTATGATTAAGCAAACATGAGATATAATGAATGAAGTTCAGCTAAACACAAAACATTACTGTTGAAAACCACTTCCCCTAAGACTACAATGACCTTGTGTCATGCTCTCTCATTATAAGGAAGCAGGTGTTTAAGTTTGGGTCCATTATGATTAACCAAACATGAGATATAAACTACTAAGTTGAGCTAAATGCTAAATGTTAATGCTCAAAAAGAGTCATTTACCAATATCACAATATTTCCCTTTGACCTTTTAGCCCAATGGTCATTGTGTCATGCCCTCTTCTTATAAGGAAATGTGTCCACGTTTGTCTCCAAGAACATTAAGCAATCATGGGATATGAACTGCTAAGTTGAGCCAAACACAAAATGTTAATGTTGAAAAATGCCAAAGATTTTACCAATTTCACACTAACCTTCACCGTTGCTGTTGTGACTGCAACATCACTGTGTGATGTCCTCCAATGATAAGGAAGTATGTGTACATGGTTGGGTCCAGTATACTTAACCAACAATGAGATATGAACTGCTAAGTTGACTAATTGCAAAATGTTAATATTGAAAAAGCTAAGTTTTTACCAATGTCACAGTGACCGTGATCTTGGACCATTTAACTGCAACTTGAGCATGTGATGACCCCCCTCATCATACGGAAGAATGTATCCATGGTTGGGTCCAGTATGATTAACCACAGTTCAGATATAAACTGCTAAGTTGAGCTAAACAGAAAATGTTAATGTTGAAAAAACCCTGAGCTTTTTCCAAGGCAACAGTGACCTTGACCTTTGAACCCCAAGGTCATTGTGTGATGTCATGGCATGAGAGGAAACAATGTGTCCAAGTTTGGGTCTAGTATGATTAACCAAACATGAGATATAAATATAAAAGTTGAGATAAACACAAATTGGATGACGACGCCGGACGACGTGCAGGGTATCACAGTAGCTCATTTTACTTCATAAAGTCGAGCTAAACATAGTCTTCTCTTGGCCTGCAAATGGACATTCCTGAACACCACTGCAGAGTCTAGTCTTGGCCAGCTTGACCATTAAAGGGTTAACATTCAGTCTCCAAAAAGCATCCGATTTTGTTTCTACGAGAATTGTTAATACTTACCAGATATACTATTATGATAATGTCTATTATCTAGTCTAGCTCAAAATAAACAAATTAAAACTCTGCACTCTCCATGGTCCTGCCCATACTGTGTCCGGGAATTACCATAGCCTCCAGGTACCGAGTCAATTCCCAACAACAGTCAGATTCGTCTTATTCTTTCTTGACAAACAGCGAAAGCAGCTCAGCCTCACCTCAGCAGGGCGGCTGAGATGGGACATAGTACATCTGGTAAACATTAACAATTCTCGTAGAAACAAAAGCGGATGCTTTTTTGATTCTACTTCGAATAATACTTACCAGATGTACTATTATGATAAACTCCGGATTTCAACAGCCAAGAAACACCGGTGGGAGGAGGTGAGGCTCGAACCAGCTCTCATCTACCATCTGACAGAGAAGGTTGTGAAGAGACTAGAACCCCAGCATACGCTTAGGTTCCGCCATCTGACTCATAGTGCTAAACTTCCATGGTCTAGACCGCGCTCCCCAACCCCTCATTTATTCACACAAATTCCAGAGGGCTGTCAAAAAGGGAGGCAACACCCACCAGACCCGTGTCAGTCACAAGTCTTCGCTAGGGCAGTCCAGGAGAGTGCAAAGAAGCTACAATAACGTCTAATTTTGAAAAAACCCTCAGTATATCGATTAGATTTTCAAATTTGAATAAGTCTAATGTCTGTTGCAATGAATAAGATACTCTTGAACCAGACTTTTTACTTAATCAGTCTGGGAATTTGACTGTAAGTAAATTAATATTAGTCACTTAAGCTAACAAAACACTCACCATTTTCTGAGTGATTGGTCTTTCTTGATCATCACAGGAGCTCCGCCCAATCCACGGTCGTTCACAGATCATGTGCTACAGACATCACCTCCTCTAAAGAGACACCCGTATAAAGGGCCGATGCTGCTGCTAGTGCTCGGACTTGATGGGAGTTCGCACGATCCATCTGCTTTCCTGTTGCGATTTTATGCGACATCTGAATAGCATCGACTATCCACCGAGAAATGGTATCTTTCGAGGCACGAAGATGAGGCGCTTTGAGACATAACCACAGAGATTTCGGGTCATCTCTCCACTCCTCAGTACGTTTCTTATACATTTTCAGACATCTGACAGGACACCAAGCAGAAGAGTTTGGGTCATGTATAATTAAACGTGGCAAATTGATTGGCTGTCCTGGATATGTAAGTGACTGATTCTTTGCCAGGAAACAAAGACATGAAAGTAGTCTTAAACCTTCACCCGTGACGACAAAACAGTCTTGTTCAGCAGAAAGCCCATGGATTTCGCTTCTCCTTCTCACCGATGCTGCTGCAACCAAGAAAACTGACTTAATAGTTAACAGTTTAATATCTATAAATCTAATTGGTTTAAAGGGAGCATGTCCTAAAACCTGTAGAACAAGATATAGATTCCATGATGGGATAGGAATTGGCTGTCTAGGTCGCAGATTGCTCATTCCTTTGATAACTTCATTCAAGGTGTCATTCTCCACTCCTTCAACAGTGAGACTGGGAATGACTGAAGCTAATGCAGACTTATATGCTGCTAGGGTAGAAGGTACAAGTTTGTCAACTTCGTATAAATGACAGATAAAATCCGCTACGTGTTGAACAGATGCAGAAAAGGGATTAATATCTCCTCTGTCACACCACTGTGCAAATTTTTTGATTCTATAATTATATGTCTTTGTGGTTGAAACTCTTCTGGCTGAAGCAACAAACTTCGCTGCTTGCTCAGAAAAGCCACCCTCAATTGCACGCTGCTTGACAACATCCATGCAGTCAATTTGAACATTTCCGGTCTGTCGTGGAGGTACAGACCCTTGTTCTGAGAGATTAGATCTCTGGCGTCTGGCAGAGAGACTGGATTGCAGACCAGAAGGTCCAGCAGATCCGTAAACCATGATCGGCCTGGCCAATACGGGGCGATCAGTAGTACCTGGCACTCCCCCTCTCTTATTTTTGCCAGAATTTTCGGGATGAGAATTGTTGGAGGGTACGCATACGCGTACATCCCCTCCCAACTTATTGCCAGTGCGTCCACTGCTAAGGCTAGCGGGTCCGGGATCGGTGACACGTAAGTGACCATCTTTGCATTTTGATTCATCGCAAACAGGTCGACATTTGGCTTGCCCCATTGTTTGAATAGAACCTCCGCTACCGATTGGTTGAGCTGCCATTCCGTCGGACGACAAACCGTCCTTCGACTGAGAGCATCCGCTAGGATGTTCAATCTTCCTGGAATGTGTGCTGCCCGAAGAATAATATTCTTCTCTTGGCACCACAGCAGAAGGTTCCAAACCATCATACACAACTCTGGTGATCTCGTCCCGCCCTGGCGGTTCAAATAAGACACCACTGTCGAGTTGTCTGTCCTTATTAGGACAACTTTGCCTTGAATCAGGCTCTCGAACTTTCGAAGTGCTAATACCACCGCTAGTAGTTCGAGCACATTGATATGTTTCTGCGCATTGGTCCGATCCCATTCCCCTGACACTGACTGATTGTCCAATACCGCTCCCCAACCCGTCAACGATGCATCCGTAAAGATGGACATCTGAGGTTGAGGAGGTTGTAGCGGAACACCTCGCAGGAGATACTGTTCGGATAACCACCAGTGAAGGTGGAATATCAACGGTTCTTTAACTGGAATCCTCAGAGATAACGGATCCGTTTTCTGAGACCAGAATGACATTAGATACATCTGAATTGGCCTGCGCCTGAGTGCCGCATATGGAACCACCCTCTCCAGAGATACTAGTAACCCCAGTATCCTGAGAAACTGGCGCGCCGTCAGATAGGCTCCTAGAGAAACCGACTCCAAAACTGCAATCAGGCTTTTGACTCTGCTCTCCGCCGGAAAAGCTACGCCGTCCCCGAGATTGAAAAAGATTCCCAGATAAACAAACTCCTGGGATGGAGTCAGTTCTGATTTCTCTAGATTTACAATCCAACCTAGATCCTTTAATAAGGCTAGGACTACCTGCAGATTGCTGCGCAGAGTGACTGGATTCCCCGCCTTCAGCAGCCAGTCGTCTATGTACGTGTGAACAGCTATGTTTCTCCTGCGAAGTAAAGAAGTCATGGCGAGAACCACCTTGGTGAAGACCCTCGGAGCTGTGGTCAGGCCGAACGGGAGAGCATTGAATTCCCAAAGATTGTCTTGGAATGCAAAGCGAAGGTACTTCTGACAATATTTTGACATTGGAATATGAAAATATGCATCCTTCAGATCTATCGACACTCCCCACATGCCTTTCCTCAGCCCTGTCATTACTGCTGCAACCGTCTCCATCTGAAATTTGGGAGAAAGAATAAACTTGTTCAACGGTTTGAGATTGAGAATTGGTCTCCATCCTCCGGTACGCTTTGGAACGAGGAACATGATCGAATAGAAGCCCAGAGAAGACTGATCCTTGACTAAATGAATGGCCTTCTTCTGATGAAGAGATTGTATTTCTGACCGAATGGCGTCTAGACGATCTGATTCCCTTGGAACAGGAGTCCATATTGGAGTCGAGGTTAACGGAACTAACGATTGATGGATGAGCCAGTCCGGATCGTAGCCGTTTCTTATCCACTGACAAACTAAACAGTCGCGCACGACCTGTTCCCATTGGTTTAGGAATAGCTGAAGTCTGCCTCCGACGGAAGGAATCTGCACACAATTGTCGGTCAAGATTAGCCGATAAGACGCTAAATCGCTTGGGTGAAGATTCTCGACTCCATCTGTCTCCGAAGCCATCGGTAGTGGTTCCGCCGGAAACCCGTCAGGAACGAGCCCCACGGCCGCCCCGCGGCTTCTTGTGGTACGATGGTCCGGGGCCGCCGCCACGGCTATCCTTACGGTAGCCGCCTCCCCTCCTGTCTTCCTCATACGGCCTCTTACTAGAGGACTTGTACGAGGACGAACGGCCAGGTCCTTGCGATCCGGATGACCTATGGGCATCACGGCCAGAAGGACGGAAGGGCGATCTAGGACGCTGCCTCTGCTGCTCCTGTCTATGCTGACGGTAGGACTGTTGCGGCTGAGTCCTCTTAGTCGACTTCCACGACTTGCCGACCACTTCTTGCTCCGCCACCATTGACGCAACCTTGGAGAGCGCTTGTCGTGCCGAGCCGCCGAACAAGCCTGGACCAATGAAGGGCGCAGAAGATAATGCAGCCCTCATTTCCGGTCCTGGTACTACACAATCGAGAACCATTCTCCGTCGCTCTGCCAATGTTCTAGTGATTACCCTGGCCAGGCAATCCTGAGACAGGCGCATGGTGTCCCGAATAACTCCGGGAGCAGCCTCTGGCACCTGTCCGCCTTCCGCCGTGCAGTCCAGCATACCCTGCAAGACGGTACACCCGTGCGACAGCGCAGCCATGGCTGCCCTGGCCGCATCCTCAATGAGCGTAAGCTCATTGAACGGGTCTTTGTTGGTCTGCGAAACCAAAGGACGTTACCGTCCCTTAGCCTTCCCAGCCAACGGCCTATTCAGCGCCTCTCGTTCCGCAACGGAAAGCCGTGGAACCCGGGCGTACTGATGATAGGCCAGCTCCGGAAAACGGACCCTACTTCTTATCCCCTTCGGGGCCTTTGGCAATGCATAGTCTGGCTGAACCAGACGGTATGCCGCAACTTCCAACATGTCAGAAGTCTGCGTATCCAATGGGAGTGTCGGCATGGCAGAAGAGCCACTTGACAGAGCGCTAGCCGCACGCTCTGACATCCGTTCCATCGCCGGATCGCGCTGAGATCCTAGATCAGATGCCAACCCGAGACGATTGGTCATCCATCCAAGGACCTGCACCCATTCAGCTTCGGTGCAGAAAACGGACTCGTCCATCAAAGAACTGCCGTTCTCATCCTCCCTCTCTCCTTTAGATGAGAGGGCCACCGACGATCCATGCTGGGCGCTATGATACGCGTCTCTGCCAGGACAGAGCGCATCCATAACGCGACTACCGGTGGCACCGGTGTCTAACGAATCGCCAGACACGGATTTCCCGCAATCCATCGGTTCCCGCACGGGATCCGGGACTACGACCGCCTTAACTACGGCTGGTACCGTCACTCCGATAGGAGCCGCACCTAACGCCGCCGGGATACCAGCAGGAACCGTAAAACACGGCTCCGCCGGCATTTCCGGTTGCACAAATAGCGGATGGAATATGCCCGACGGAACGTCGACATCACCATCCGCCTGGCAAACCCGTACAAATCCTGAGGGCGACCCCTGGGACGTACTAGGCCTTGCCGTCATCGAAAGATCTGGCATGCCGGAATCCTCCATTAGCAGCAGATCTTCCTCCTCTACCGTCGGCTCTTGAGCCAAGGACAGAGAAGGGGCAGGTGCATGACCCTCAGCAGAACTAGCCGGACCACCTAATGGTTGTCCTGCACCAGCTTGCCTCACCGGGACGGTGGACTGCAACGAGTCAAACATCGCCTTGAACTGGGCCGCCCATACGCCCAGCGCTGAATCCATTCGTTCATTCAGGCGACCTTCAAGTCCCATAAGAGATGCCTGCTGCAACTTCGCTGCCTTGTCCTTCGCGATCCTCTCCAGCCTCGCACGTCGATCCCTGTCAAACTCTGCCACCATTGCCGACGACCACTTCACGCACACATCACAAGGGCTGCTGACCTTACACTGAGCACACGCCACACAGTGATGTCCCAAGTACTTCCGCTTTATGAACCTGTTGCACTTCTGGCACGTGTCCGGATTCTTAGGTTTCTGCGAACACAGAGAAAAAATTAAAACGCTGCACATGACAAATGATGACGAGCAATACGCACAATCGACTTGATAGTTAAGATTTCTTAAACACATTAACTTTCTCTTAAATTAATGATAATCAAGTTCTTAGGCAGGAAATATTTGAAACTTTTTTGAGTGAAAATCTTTTAAAACACACAACTCAGCCTTAAACTAGCGTTAAATAACCAAGGATACATCGCCGATCGCTACAAACACCCTCGACAACGAAGCGAAAGCTAAAATCGGCGATAAACAGAGTGCATAGACACACCAAGCCAAGAATGACATAATACATGGGCGGCGCCATCTTGGCCAAGGGCGCATCCATCTTTAGAGGAACCGAGTCGCAAGAGAAAATTAACCGAGTACCCGAATTAAACTAAAAGTTAACGGGTACAGAAGCGACTCCAACAATGGCTAACATTTTAAAACAATGTGCCAATTTAAGGAAATTTCAAACAGTCATTATGGCACGAATATATAAATTCTAGATTGATACAACCTGCCCCTGTGATGATTTCCCCAGTTCCTCCATGAAGCCACCGATGTAAATCCTTTCAACAACCGATAACCGCTTAAATTAACGAAAATTTGAGCACACTAAAATTGCGACTGACAAAAACGCAAAATAGACGAATCTGACTGTGATTGGGAATTGACTCGGTACCTGCGGCTATGGTATTCCCGGACACAGTAGGGGCAGGACCAGGAGAGTGCGGAGTTTTAATTGTTTATTTTGAGCTAGACTAGATAATAGACATTATCTTAATAGTACATCTGGTAAGTATTATTCGAAGTAGAATGCCTGCGCGCACAGGCTCCACACACACACACACACACACACACACACACACACACACACACACACACACACACACACACACACACACACACACACACACACACACACACACACACACACACACACACACACACACACACACACACACACACACACACACACACACACACACACACACACACACACACACACACACACACACACACACACACACACACACACACACACACACACACACACACACACACACGCACCACACACACACAGCTGGGGAAACGAACCCACAGCACTATGTGTCTACACACCACCTTCAAACTTTCTCCAAAACCATGAGGATTTAAATTTGAATTAAACCTAAATTTGAATTTAAAAATTCTTTTAAAAAAAGTTAAAAATTGAACAGATAGCCACACAAGCCAATAATGGCAGATTATACTCTCACATACAGAGTATATGCGGTTAAGGCGGGTGTGGGCGGCAAACGGCCCTTGTCAAAGAGGGACCATCACAGTTGCGGCAAAATGCAGGTAATACGGTAATGGCGGGCAATATCATGTACCCGCATTAGCCGCACTGAGATCGGATGTAGCATTGTTACCCGCACTGGCAACATATATAAAGGGTCAGAACTTGACCATTGGCATCCAGACTCATCTCAAACCAAGAAAGCGTCAGGCAAAAGTTCTCGAGTTTTAGTCTTTATTAATCTTGAGATAAGCGCATGGCGGCCCGGACAACTCGGGGAGCAGCCTCTGACACTTCCCCAGCTTCCGCCGCGCAGGTCAGCATCCCCTGCAGGACGGTGCATCCATGCGAGAGATCAGCCATAGCCGCTCTCGCCGCATCCTCTATGAGAGTTAACTCATTGAAGGGATCCGTGTTAGCCTGGGAAACCAAGGGTTGTGAACGACCCTTGAATTTCCCGGCTAACGGCCTATTCAGCGCTTCTCTTTCCCCGACTGAAATCGAGGAACACGAGCATACTGATGTTAGGCCTGCTCTGGAAAGGGGACCCTACTCCTTATCCCCTTAGGGGCCTTGGGCAAAGAATACCCCAGCTGAACCAGATGGTATGCCGCGACTTCCAACATGTCAGAAGTCTGAGTGTCCAAGGGAAGGGTTGGCATGGCCGAAGAGCCACTCGACAGAGCGCTAGCCGCACGCTCCGACATCCGCTCCATCGCCGGATCGCGTTGAGATCCCTGAACAGATGTCAACCCGAGACGGTCGGACATCCAGCCAAGAACCTACACCCATTCAGCTTCGGTGCAAAAAGATGATTCGTCCATCAATGGACTACCATTCTCTTGGATGAAAAGGCCACCGACGATCCACGGAGCTACGGACCAAACTTTCCATTCGAAGCGGGTCCGTGGCCCGACTAATTGCGGCTCCAGTATCTAGCAAATCGCCAGATACGGAATCATCGCAATCCATCGGCTCTAGCACGGGAGCCGGACCGCATCTGCGATGCCAACGGGAGCTGTATAACACGGCTCTGACGGCACTCCGCACTGAGCGAAATCCGGGTGAAAGATGCCCGATGGAACGTCGACATCGCCACCCGGTTGACAACCCCGTACAAACCCATGGGTGACCCACGGGAAGTACCTGAATCTGTCGCCTGTGAAAGCTCCGGCATGCCAGTCTTGCATCAGGAGGATATCTTCTTCCTCCGCCGTCCGCTCTTGAGCCAAAGCAAGAGGAAGGACAGGTGCATGTCCCTCCGCAGAACTAGCCGGACCACCGATAGGTAATCCTGCACCAGCCTGCATCGACGGGACCGTGGACTGAAGACTCAAACATCGCCTTGAATTGGGCCGCCCAAACACCCAAGGCCAAGTCCATCCACTCATTCAGGCGCTCTTCCAGACCTTTTACTGACGCCTGATCCACTTTGGCCGCCTTGTCTCTCGCGATTCTCTCCAAATGCGCACGTCGATCGCGATCAAATTCCGCCACCATCTTCGACGACCACTTCGCGCATACATCGCAAGGGCTTCCAACTTTGCATTTCGCGCAGGCAACACAGTGATGGCCCGTGAACTTCCGTTCCATGAAACGGTTACAGCGTGAGCATACTGTATCAGGCGGGGCCTTGCCTTGCCCCTTCACCTTCTGCGAACACAGAATAAGAATTAAAACGCTGCACATGATAATATGATGACGAGCAACATGCACAATTTACTTGATTGTAATTTTAAAATTACTTAAAAACATTAACTTTCTCTTAGATTAATGATAATCAAGTTCCAGGCAGGAAATATTTGAAAACTTTTAGAGTGAAAAATTTATAAACACGACTTGGTAATTAACTAATGTTAAAAAAGCCAAGAAAATAAGACCGATCGCTACAAACACACACAA
Organism: Chaetoderma sp. LZ-2023a; assembly: GCA_034401795.1. Taxonomy (NCBI): domain Eukaryota; kingdom Metazoa; phylum Mollusca; class Caudofoveata; order Chaetodermatida; family Chaetodermatidae; genus Chaetoderma; species Chaetoderma sp. LZ-2023a. Next base: position 83,488,078 of record CM067374.1, on the reverse strand, counting down.
TGTGCCAATTTGAGGAAATTTTAAACAGTCACTACGGCATGAATGTATTAATTCTAGATTGATACAACCTGCCCGTGATGATTTCCCTTTTCCTTTCATGAAGATAGCGATAGAAACTCTCTACACACTCTAAATGCAAAATTTAGACTTAAATTAAGCTGACAAAAAACGCGACTGCAGTCGAGCAAAATAGATGAATCTGACTGTTGTTGGGAATTGACTCGGTACCTGGAGACTATGGTAATTCCTGGACACAGTATGGTCATGACCATGGAGAGTGCGGTGTTTTAATTGTTTATTTTGAGCTAGACTAGATAATAGACATTATTATAATAGTACATCTGGTAAGTATAATTTGAAGTAAAATAGTAAATCACCCATTCCACATATAGCATGGTCTATTCCAAATGTGTAGATCAGGGGAGAACTGCTAAATACACTTGTACAGGACATTAACTAACCGATCTCTGGACAAATGATGCTCCACTTTTCGCCGTCCTCTGCATTATATGTCTCCTGCATCTCTTCCATCATGATTGCTAGGAAATCATTGTGGTGACCACACTGAAAGAACAAGTATCAACACTTTCATGGACACGCCAATCAACGATGATTCTAACAGTAGACTTAACCCTCGAATTTGTTCAAGAAAATTTTGAAAATGTCCATTTGCAGACCAAGAGAAGACTATTATTACTGGCTTGGTTAATGAGCCAGTCGTTCCAGTGGTACATATTCAAAAACAGTCCTTTTTTTGGTCTGCAAATGGACATTTCTCAAGACCATTTTTGCCTGATATGAAATGTTCCATCAAGAGACGCATATTTTAGAAAACATCACTGGAATGACTGGCTCGATAACAGAGTAAGTCCTTCCAGTGGCAAATTTTACAAAATATTCTGGTAACATCCATGACCGGCAATTGAACATTTCAAGGGCTACACTGGTATATCTATTTATCATATTAATACTGCAACCAATACTCTATTTAATGGTAGCTAATTACAGATTAAGTCAGGCATTCAGTGACCTTTTAAACTTCTCCATTTGTAAGCCGAGAGGATATTTTTGAAAGTTTATAATTGGACCGACTGGCTTGCTAACCATGCAAATCATTCCCGTTGCAAATTTTCAAAGATCGTCATCTCTTGGCCTGCTAATGGACGTTCATTAAGCAAATTGTTTGATTTTCAGGACAGATCTTGACCACTAAAGGATTAACATAATCATGGATTCCCTTTTGTGATGAAACTGTCACCCTCTTTATCACCATTTCTCTGCGTTACATTATCTTGAAACAATTCAGATCACCAAGTCTCCGCATCGCTTAGGGCTAAACATAAATTATACTCTCCAATATAATTTTTTGACAAGATGACAAATTCAAAATAATAGGTATATTCACTTTTCTATAGGAAAATGCGAGTGATTTCCATAATTAATGCTGTGTTACCGTACTCAGAATAAGTAATTCATGATTCACAAGTTTATCACAAGAATCTGACAATAGCTCCTATAGAATAGATATAAACCCACTTTGTGTCCAAATTCCACCTATTGACACCACCATGTGCTGGTAATGGTATGATAATATGATGGACCAGTAATGAGTTAACCCTTTAATGGTCAAATTTGGTCAAGAAAATTCAAAAACCTGATCATTGAATGTCCATTTGCAGGCCAAGAGAGGATATTTTTGACAATTTACCACTGGAATGTCTGGTTCTGTTATCAAGCCAGGCATTTGTGGTAAATTCTCAAAAATAGTCTTCTCTTGGCCTGCAAATGGACATTCCTAAAGACCATTGCAGATGCTAGTTTTGGCCATCTTGACTATTAAAGAGCTAATAGACGAGTTGCAATAGGATATATATGTTTTGTTGGCCACAAGATGATGTAGGGTGGACAATTTTTTTCGCTATCACGATTCAAGAAATTATGAGTGAAAAAACACTTTAAAACCCTTGGAAATCGTGAAGAATCTACGACAAAATATTGAGTATTTTACAATCATTTTTCCTTCCAGTCAAAGCAATTACAAATATCCAATAGCATGATGATTGCTTCCATTTGACACTATAATAAAAACAAGAATTCCACGGAATTAAATGTCTCGCCTGTCTCCATTTTGTCACAGTGACCTTGACCGTGTACTTCAATGTCATCATGCTGTATCATCACCTAACATTATAGTTAGGCATGTATCCAAACTTAGTTTCAATACGATTAACCAATCCTAATATATAAGCTGGGAAGCATTGCTAAAAACAAAAACTTACATTACCTTGCAAGCTAACATAAATTTTGGAAATTTTGAATATTTTTATTGCAATTTAACGAGCTTAGTATACTATTAATGCATACTAATTTTTATTCACAAATTCCTACTATGTCACCCATATTTGCTATGTTATTGTTTTTCTGGATTAATAGATACTTGCACACAAGTTTCTTACATTTGTTTATGGTTCACTCAGAAAAATCATAAATATGTCTAGAAAGTTACTGGACATAGTGGCACCAGTGTGACGTGAAACACTGCATAGCCTCAAAGATCAAAGCATAACAGTAACGAGCACTGAACAACAATAATTTATAGAGCCGAGTTTTGAATCGATCCCCCCCCCCCCCCCCCCCAAGTGGTTTCGGAGATTTTTAAAGACATTTCTGAAAATCGACCAAAATCCAAGACGGCCGCCGGCTCAGTTTGAACAAACTTGATTCTCTATTCCCTAAGAATGCTTCCTGCCAAATATAATTGAAATTGGCCCAGTGTTCTTGAGAAGAAGCCGTTTAAAGGAAGTTGATGGACGGGCAGACACACGACAGCAGCCCAGGTGAGCTAAAAACACAGTTTTGTATCAAGGTCAGCGACCTTGACCTTTGACCTTGTAACATCATGAAATAAAAGCTGAGAAGATTTGCTAAACGTAAAAACCGTACATTGTTGACACTGTCAGTCGGAAAAGCGATAAATACGTCTCTGTTTCTGCTTCGCAAGTGAGACAAAAAATTACACTATCCACCAAGATTTCTTCAAACATTGAGACATTATATATATCACTATATCACAATGTTTCTGTCCTACATATACATCTCACAATATCGTCTAGGACAATATCGTGCAAGCCTAAGAAAGTTAGTAAAATTTTGAACACGATGTAAGAAATGTTCTGTTAAATATTTTGGACTTCATTTGATTGGAAGCCATTGCAGTTCAAAATATTCAACGGTATATTTTAATTTGTTTTGAAAACATGTTAATTTATTGCACAGTTGTACTGTATCTGGTTTCTTCCATACCTCCTGTATACAGAATGATCCTGGACTGTCAACATGCGTAATTATGGCATCAAATACGTCATTTGTTCTTTTCTGAGGATTGCGCACAAACACACGTCTCTGAGAAGCATGTCTTCCACCATCTAAACAACAATCAGACAAATGTTATGTTTAATATATAACTCCACTGCATACATGTACATTAGTGACTTCAGCATTAGGCTTTATTCCAATTTCGTAATTGTTCACTTTACAAACCCTTCTAACTTAATTTTTCCATATCTAGAAGCAAAATAATTCTGGAAATTTATGGCATTATTTTAAACTCTTTCCATTTAACAATCTTTGGAAGCCAAATCCTTATCATTCGGAACTCCTCAGAATTTCCTGTAATTCACCTTCCCAGAGTAACCCCCCCCCCCCCCCCCCCATCATATGACATCATAATGAAATGCGTGATGTGTACAATGACATCATAATGAATGACATCATGAATGACGTCAATAAGTACATTACGAACACATATTTGATGACGGTCTATGGGCTGTTGTACAAATTGTTTGCTTTTACTATTTAATAAATATTCTGTTGAATATTTTGAAACTAATTTGACTGGGCGCTGTTGCTGCCTATGGCAGCAACAGCACCCAGTCTAATTAGTTACAAAATATTCAACAGCTTCCCTGTATAGTTTTCAGGATATTGATAGCTAGGGCATTCGGGGATCGATCAATCCAAACACGGCGAGGTGTGGGTGGAGCTTAGCTAGTGATGGGCGGGGCATAGCTAAAAATGGAAAGGTCCATTCCTTGTTCTCTATAGCTTTGCTAACCCTTTAATTGTTTAGACAGCCAAATGGCCTTGCAATGGTCCAACCACCCTATGAAGTGTCAAAGCGATCCGATAAATGCTAACAGAGTTATCACACACACACACATTTTTTGCCGGGGTATAAAAATTGGAAAATCATTTCAATAATGATGGGGACTAGATACAATGATAGCATAGATCAAATCTGTAAAGGTTTATTAAGATCGGATAAGTCCTTGATGAATGAATTAAATGGTCATTGAAAAACTAACATTTGCCGAATTCTTTGTCACTTTGTGTAAAATAAGCTATGAATAAATTAAATGTTCAATGAAAAACTAACATTTGTCAAATATTTGGTGTAAAATAAAACCTGTAAAAATATGGAAAGATTTTTAAAATCATTTCACTTATGATGGAGGCTAGATGCAATGATGGTACAGATTTATAGTTTTTTTAAGATCGGATAAGTCCTTGATGAATTAAATGGGCACTGAAAAACCTTAACATTTACTTAATTCCTGGTGTATGCTGAACGTCATTTGGATCACTATGTCGAGATCCTCTGTTTCGCTATGGGAGAAAAAAATCATGTTTTTTTTACTACCTGCCTTAAAGCACTCTCATCTTTTAGAGCTAAAAGGTGAGTGATGTTAATAGACAGGTTGAAACGTGTGCAACACACAATCTAAAGACTCACCAGCAGCAACTGGCTTGTTTGATATAAACGTCGCAAGGTCAAGAAATACTAGCGCATCACGAACGGAGACAGGACGATCGTCAGCTATTTCCTCAACTGGAGGTTTGCTGAGGTCTATCTGTAAGATGCCACCAGCTTCACTGATTGTCTGGGAAACAGAATGAACAATTAATGTGTATTGGAAATTTTCTACCAAAAGATCTGAATCGGCATTCAAATAGAGCATAAGAATGTAAAGTTTGACATGATCATGTTTTCAAGCTAACACCTTTTTCTGGTTACAAACATAGAACTTGAATTATCGAGTCAGGCATTCAATGGGGTTGATGTTCTCTTGGCCTGCAAATGGACACTCCTGAAGATTATTCCACAGGCCAGTTTTGGCCATTAAATTTAACTTACATGCAGGCCTTGATGTTATTGATTTAAATAAAATATTGCATTGATCAACCTATTTGTATTTTGTAGTGAGATTGCCGTCACATTGCGGCTGCTATCTCAGTCAGAATGCTGGCACTGGTCAGAAATTGAAATGGTGCGTGTAAAGAATGAGGTCCAGTATTCTTCTGTTGATGTGTTGTGGTAAAATTAAGTTGTATGTTGTCTTTGATTAGTAGCAGAGTTTGCTGAATCTCCACGAATCAACCTTTCAGAGTCACTCTACTTAAGTTTGTATCTTTTGTAATATTTGGCTGCATTTTTATCGTCAACAATTTTTCTTGAAGGACCAGTTGATTGCTATGAGCATGTCGGTTATGTTACGGTAATAATTACATCTTAATTCTGTTGCTGTTTTTCGACAAGTTTGTGTACAGAGGGGTCAAAATGTTAAAAAATTTGAAGTTATTCATGAAATGATCTCACATTTAATGAGGTCATTCAAACTGAACTGAGGTCATCCTTTCATAACAAGCAATGCAAATTTCCAGGATTTGAATTCATCCATCTCACCTAAAATTGAGGTCATCCACAGCAATTTGAGGTGCTAAAAACGAGTGGAAGAGTGAACATTTTAATACCTGTACAGTCATATTCCAACACTGACACAATGACTGATGGGTATGCTGTGCTTACAGCATTTGTGTGAATATTCCATCCTTCATTTAATAAACCCATGAGAACAGTTCACTTTATAAGCAATTTAGCCTATGTCAAATTTCATGGTATTAGAGCACAACAGTACTTCAGAATGGAGACAATTGATTGGTTTGGCTCAAACTGTTCATAACAATGACTATACGGTCATGAATTAAGGTAGATTGAAAATTATTATTAACCCTTTAACACTCATATCAGCCAAAAACGGTTTCTACAGTAGCCTTGGGAAATGTCCATTTGCAGATTAAGACAAAACTATTTTTGAAAATTCACAACTGTAATGACTGGCTCGATAACCGAGCCAGTCATTCCAGTGGTAATTTTTCAAAAATAGTTTTCTCTTGGTCCGCAAATGGACATTTTCTCTCGAAAATTTAAATTTTCTTGAACAAATTCGAGGGTTAGTGTTAAAGTACAGCTTCAAGTCTGAAATATCCAATTGTTGATAGCGGTTAGATGGCTGGCAACATGGATAGTCAGATGGAGAGTGCGTATATGTCCATCTAGATGTTCAAATGGACACACAGCGACATGATAAAGACAGTTTTCTACATAATATTGAAACAATTTCCTATAATAAATTGCGACCTAGTGGGTTAACCCTATTTAATTCCAGTTTCTTAATTTTAAAACAACTAGATACAGGAAAGCTGTTGCATATTTTGAAACAAATATGACTGGAACATGTGGCAGCAACAGTTCCCAGTCAAATTAATTTCCAAATATTCCATACATCGGAAAGAACCTGGCATTAAGGCTACAGTGCTATTCAGTGAAATAAAATTCAAAATAATTGACAAGTTTCATATTAGGGAGCGGGGGGGGGTAATGGAGAATAACCTATGCTTGCTTACCGTCATATACAAAGTCTTGCTACTGGAGTTATTTGTCATCTTTGCAAAGGCATGTATGGCTTCCACACTCCACACGCCATCCTGTCACGATCCAAATGTAGTAATGTAATGAATATAATTAACCCTGCAGTAATCAGTGGTTTAATGTGCAGATGTACAGTGCAGCTCAACAATAACTTACAACGCTCCCAAAATAAAATGACACATTGTTGAATATGTTGAACCTAACTGGAGTGGAAGATATTTCTGCCAGAGAAAGCAGTCTTCCAATCCAATGGAGCTTTCCGGTTTTAGCTATGCCCCCGCCCATCTCCACCCACACCTCGCTCGTGTTGGGATCGATCGATCTCCGAACACCCTGACTATCAATTTTCAAAAAAATACACAGGTAAGCTGTTGAATATTTTAAAACTAATTTGACTGGGTGCTGTTGCTGCCTAAGGCAGCAACAGCACCCAGTCAAATTAGTCTCAAAATATTCAACAGCATGTTTATTAAATAGCAAAGAATTACAAAGACATACAATATATACAATCCGTCGGACTCTGAGATTTGATGACGGTCTGTATGGAACCCTTTGTGACGTAATGATTGCGACGTCATCATACATGTGCTGAGCTGATTATGACGCCATATGAGGTAAGACAATGGAGGGATACTCTGGAAAGGTGAATTAAGATCAAAACATTCAACAGAACATTTCTTACATTGTCTTTAAAATTGTACTAGCACACGTGGAACCATGTTAACTTATAGAGCCAGTCATTTCAGTGGTAAATTGAAAAAAATTCATCTTCTCTTGGTCTGAAAATGGACATTTTCTATGAACAAATTTCAATTTTCTTGAACAAATTTGAGGGTTAAATGGTTAAACTGTTATGAAAACTTGACTGGAACACAGGTAAGTTACCTGTGATCTCGGTTGAATATCATGTAGGCAGCATTCCACGGCAAAGTCTGGATGCTTCATGAACTTCTGCTGCATATTTCTCAAGTGTGAGCTACAAAGGAAAGGAAAATCTATGTGACAAACACAGGAATAATTCCCACATAGATATTAATACCTAACCCTTTCAACAGCAGAGAACTGATGTGAAATAAATTAGTTTTTCTAAATATTCCATAACTGTTACTGAATTGTTGCACTGAAAAGAGATACTGCCACATGTGTGTGACAATATGTGCACCTGTATCACGTGACAATCACAGCGCACCTGTATCACATGATAATAAAAGCACACCTGTATCATGTGACACTCAAAGCGCACCTGTATCACGTGAATATCAAAGGGCACCTGTATCAAGTGACAATTAAAGCGTACATGTATCACGTGATAATCAAAGCACACCTGTATCAAGTGAAAATCAGAACACCTGTATCACATGATAATCAAAGCGCACCTGTATCGTGACAATCAAAGCGCACCTGTATCATGTGACAATCAAAGCAGACCTGTATCACATGATAATCAAAGCGCACCTGTATCAAGTGACAATCAAAATGCACCTGTATCACGTGATAATCAAAGCACACCTGTATAAAGTGACAATCAAAGCGCACCTTTATCATGTGATAATCAAAGGGCACCTGTATCAAGTAACAATCAAAGCATACATGTATCATGTGACAATCAAAGCGCACCTGTATCACGTGATAATCAAAGCACACCTTTATCACATGATACTCAAAGGGCACCTGTATCAAGTGACAATCAAAACGTACATGTATCACGTGATAATCAAAGCGCACCTGTATCAAGTGACAATCAAAGCGCACCTTTATCACGTGATAATCAAAGGGCACCTGTATCAAGTGACAATCAAAGAGCACCTGTATCACATGATAGTCAAAGCACACCTATATCAAGTGACAATCAAAGCGCACCTGTATCACGTCATAATCAAAGTATGAAATTAAACACATAGAAAATGTAAGCAAGCAAACATTGCAGACCCTCGTCCAATCAGTTTTATCAGATTTTAAACCCTTTAATGGTCAAACTGGCCAAAACTGGCCTCTGCAGTGGTCTGGAGGAATGTCCATTTGCAGACCAAGAGGAGACTATTTTTGAAAATCTACCACTGGAATTCCTCGCTCGATAAATGAGCCAGTCATTCCAGTGGTAAGTTTTCAAGTCTTCTCTTAGCCTCCAAATGGACATTCAATAAGCAAATAGTTTGATTTTCTTGACCAAATCTGACCATTAAAGGGATAAACAGATATTTTGGGATTTTTAGTTGCGAGATTTAGTTGAGACTCGCAACTAGTATAAAGCTGTTTGATGGTCTGTCAGTTAGTGTGTCAAATCTTTGACTTTTCGGACAAAGCTATCTACGTCTCAACTATAGCTCATTAGTTATTTTTAGCTGTGGGCACCAGCTCAGTAAATTGTCATGTCTCTTCGTTAGTTAGTTAGTCAATCAATCACAAAAGCTTATTCCTCGCTGTATCTAAAAAACTACTGATCTGATTTGGTTCAAATTTTCACAATGAAGGAACTTGCTGTGCAAGAGGATTTCCAGACTTCGGCCATCTGCAAGTCCTAGCTTATCATAACACCCTTTTTTGTGTCAAAATTTAAGTAGTTTTCAATATAAATCTACGGGTGTGCGCGCACGCACGCACGCACGCACGCACATGTAATATCCTGCAATGGAAAAAAAATGCATAAAATGTTTCACCAACAAAATTCACTGACCAACAAAAAAGGTTGCTAGACACTTTCAGAGGCTTTTTAAAGGTCAAGTCGACCAGAAATGGCATCTGCAGTGGTTTTGAGAAATGTCCATTTGGCGGCCCAGTGTATCCAATATTTGAAAATTTACCCCTGGAATGAATGGGTCGAGAACCAAGTGTTAAAATTTCAAACATATTTTCTTGGACTGTAAATGGACATTTACCAAACAAACCTTTTTCTTCACCAAGCTTGACCATTAACCCTTTCAATGAAAAAACCATGACAAAATAAATTCTTTACAAAATGAAGTACATTTTGTTGAATATTTTGAGATTAATATGACTGGAAGCTATTGCTGCCTAAGGCAGCAATGGCTTCCAGTAATATTAATCTCAAAATATTCAACAGCTTTCCAGTATGTTAGCCTCCTAATTGAGATATAGGGAATATATCTCTCAAAGGGTTAAAATGCTAATTGGTTTTGGTATCTGAATCCTGCGTAGTGGTCAGTTATCTCTAGATCAGCCTGATCATTACTGACACTGGCCACATCACATCAAATTATACATTTGTATAATGGGCCAAATTGTAAACATCTGATCCGATGCAATAAATTCTTCACTATATATACTATCTAGTCTCCTAGTGTGTTGCATGCCATGGCATAAGCTCACTTGGCCCTTCTGGCAAGGTGAGCTAATACTCAACATCTTTTATGAAGGGCCATCTTGAAAATAAGATAATGGTACTTTCCCCGACAATGCTGGTTAAAGGGCTGGTACTGGAATAATATCGGCCGAGTAACCTCCATTATCAGGCATGAAATAGCTAAACAGATAGAACAGTATAACACATACCCGGGTTTCACAACTTCTGTATTGCCATAGTCAAAATATGTGACCTCTAGTTCAGATATCAGCCGATCATCACCGCCATCAAGTTGTGAATCACGAATGACATTCTTTACACGTACTCGATACCAGTGATTGTCTTCGCTGTACTTGCATAGCACAACCTTACCTGTTAGATTTTGTATCAAAATACAGAAAATGTGTTGAAAATATAAACAATGGAAAGCACACTACATCCCCGAAATGGATTAGGCACCTGCTCTACTAAATACTGAACATGATCAAGCTTTAGAGATCTGTGTGCGTGCGTGCGGGTGCGTGCGCCCGTCCATGCGTGTGAGTAAGCCATACCTTATATACATGTAGAATATATACGTAAACGCATTATCAAATTGTTATATTCATTAATCACTTTCTTAACCGTTTAATCCTCGAATTGTTCAAAGAAAATTTCATTTTTCACATTGAAAATGTCCATGTGCAGACCAAGAGAATTATTTTTTGAAAATTTACCACTGGAATGACTGGCTTGGTTATTGAGCCAGTCATTCAAGAGGTAAACTTTCAAAAATAGTCTTCTCTTGGTCTGTAAATGGGCATTTTTCACGACCAATGCACAAGCCATATTTGGCTTATATGAGAGTAAAAAGGTTAAACTATTGGAACATAGTGTGTGTTGGTTTTTTTTGTACCTTCATATAATAAAAGATTTCACTACCAAATGCCAATGTCTTGGCTCCACAACCTTAAGTGTTAAAGAGAGGCTATGATATATCTTAATTATTTTCAAAACTGAATTCAACTATTAGGCAGCAAGTACTTTAGTTAAATTGTTTTCAAAATAGAGGCAGTAAGTTTCATATTAAGTTAGAATATGAAAATCATTAATGACAAACTACTAGCCACTTCAGTTCAAATCTTTTAAGTCAACCCTTCATTGAAAATAAGTTAACAATATATAGATAAGTGCCATACTATAAAAAAGTTAAGTGAAATAAAAATAAATATCTTTATAGAAATGTCCTTCCTTTATGCTAAACGTAAAGACATAAGCCTGCACATGTTTTCTCTTTAATGAACACAGCCTAATATTAGTCTTTGCAGTGATCCTGAGCAATGTCCATTTGCTGGCCAAGAGTAGAGTATTTTTGAAAATCTATAGCTGGTCGATAACCGAGCCAGTCATTTCAGTGGAATAATTTAAAAAACAGTCTTCACTTGGCCTGCAATTGACCTTTCCATTTTTAGCTATGCCCCGCCCATCACTAGCTAAGCTCCACCCACACCTCGCCGTGTTTGGATTGATCGATTCCCGAATGCCCTAGCTATCAATTTCCTGAAAACTATACAGGGAAGCTGTTGAATATTTTGTAACTAATTAGACTGGGTGCTGTTGCTGCCATAGGCAGCAACAGCGCCCAGTCGAATTAGTTTCAAAATATTCAACAGAATATTTATTAAATAGTAAAAGCAAACAATTTGTACAACAGCCCATAGACCATCTTCAAATATGCGTTCGTGACGTACTTATCGACATCATTCATGACGTCATTCATTATGATGTCATCGCACACACCATGCAGTTCATTATGACATCATATGATGGGTGGGTACTCTGGAAAGGTGAATTGGACAGTTCTAAGAAGTCAACTTTTCTTGACCAGCCTTTAATGAGGAGTGTTCAATCAAAGAAAAAGTTGCTGGATGAGACCAGCAGATGGACGGATGCTACAGTACAGCTCAGTAACAAATATTTCAAAAATAAAATAAAATGTACTGTTGAATATTTTGAACATAATTGGATTGGAAGACATTCTATTGGATTCCAATCCAAATATGTTTAAAATATTAAACAGAACATTTCTTAATAACTAACATGTTTCGTTTTTATAAATGTTAACCTATTTAAGCTGTACTGTAAAAATGATATAAGCTTACGAGTGCAGCAAGGACTCTAACATGGATTCAAATGTTCAAGTGTTTCACAAGGCTACTCACCAACTTCAAATGTTTTTGGTATTTCCGCCTTTGCTGGAGGACTTTTACATGCTGCAGTGATGCTTTTTTGTAGATTTATTAACTGTGTTAAGTCGTTACACCGTTGTACAAGGAAGTGGCATGGATTACGAATATGGCTAACTATAACGCTCTCCTTGTGAACTACATGTAAAAAAACAACCATATTTATTAACCTTTTCATAGTCAAGTCAGCCAAAAACAGCTTCTGCAGTGGTCTTGGAAAATGTCCAGTTGCAGACCAGAAAAATATTTTTGAAAATTTACCATTGGAATGACTGGCTCGATAACAGAGCGAATTATCCGTGGTAAATTTTCAAAAATAATGTTCCCCTAGTCTGCAATTGGACATTCTCTTTTTCTTCAAAGATTCAAGGACTAAACATTTGTCATTGGCACCTAGAGCAATGCAATTTAGATATCTACGATGTAAAATTCATTTTCGTAACAGGCATTATGGGAGAATTCTGAGAATCGACATTCCATCATTTTAGTCCGAGACTGCAATAATTTTAGGCAACATTGTTTCCAAAATGTATCCGTAATAATTGCCCTCACACTAAGAGGAACTTGTATATGGCTGTGTCTGGCTCCATGTCTGAAGCTGTATCTCAAAAGCTAGTTATCCGATTTGGCTAAAATTTTAACACACCAGATTTTACCCAGAAAGAGGAGTCACAGACGTTGGCAGTGATCCGGATAAAAAACCTGGATGTGGCTCGGATCAAACTCTGGATCTATGGATATCGCGGAAACTACTGGCTTTACCAGGGATTTAGCACAAGAACGGGTGTGGCCATACACTAGGATTTCACAATTTTGGGAGTGATCCAAAAAATTAGGAAAATTACAATATGACAAAAATATGAGGGCAAGGGTGTGCAATTTCTGCCTCTTCATGTGAAAATCTGGAGACCAGTGTGACAAGGATTACCGAAACAAATTGAGGAATCGAGTTTCTCAGTCAATTATATGACATTATAATCAACCATGTGATGTGTAGGCTGATATCATAATCAGTTACATTACAAATGACTCGATTTAGCTCATCTGAAATGCTTAATAGTCCATCAGGTTGTACAAATTGTATGTCTACTATTTAATAAACATGCCGTTGAATATGTTGAAACTAATTTGACTGGGCGCTGTTGCGGCACCCAGTCAAATTAGGTAAAAAAATTTGTAGTTTTCTGGAAAACTTTCGTCAGTTATCATAGTACATTAAGATTACAGAAGAGCTCAGAAATAACGTAACATGTTTCCAATACAAAATAAAACACTGTTGCCTATTTTGACGATAATTGGATTGGCAACAATGTCTTCCAATACAATGGACCTTTCCGGTTTTAGCTATGCCCTGCCCATCTCTAGTTAAGCTCCACCCATGCCCCGCTCGTGTTGTGATCGATTGATCTTTGAACACCCTGACTATCAATTTCCAAAAAACTACACAGGTAAGCTGGTGAATATTTTGAAACTAATTTGACCCAGTCAAATTAGTTTCAAAATATTCAACAGCATGTTTATTAAATAGCAAAGAATTACACAGACATACAATTCATACGTGTCGGACTATTTGAGATTTGATGATGGGCTATATGGAACCCTTTGTGACATAATGATTGTGACGCTGATTATAACATCATACGAGGTCAGATGATGGATGGATACTCTGGAAAGGTGAATTATGTTCAAAATATTTAGCATAGCATTTCTAACCTATTCTGTTCTTCTTGATGTGGAAGCATGTTAACTTATTTATGAGTGATACTGTAGGTCCAAATAACCAGCATCGGAATACATGACTATAGACATATTAACCCTTTAATGGTCAAGATTTTCAAAGAAAATTTAAATCTTTTAAAGTCAATGTCTGGCCAAGTATATGTTTGAAAATTAACTATTGGAATGACTGGCTTTGTTATCGTTACAGTCACTCTAATGGTAAAATTTCAAAAATAATCTCTTGGCCTCCAAATGGGCATTTTTTGAAATCACTGAACAGGCTTTTCTTGACCACTAAAGATTAAAGATCTTAACACATTTTAAAAGCAGAGTAGCAAATATATATTTTTAAACAGGGTATGAATCTTTACACCTTCCACATTGGGTTTATTTCAGACATGAGTCATATGTCAATAAGACAGGGTCACAAATTTTAAAGTACCCCCTCCCCCGCACTGCCACCACCCCTCATAAGCCACATAATTTACTTAATTGGTTCACCACGTCACTTGATCTTCTGACCCTAACATCAATATGGTTCTTAAGACCAATGAGGATATCTCACTAAAATTTGGTGAAAATCCCCATAGTATAACTCGAGTTGTTGTCCGGAAATGCTGGAAAATGCCTTTAATTGGGTCGCAATGACTATGACATTTTCACCACAAAATCAATAAGCTTCTTTGGACTAAGGTGGCAAACTCCAACAAAACTCTGGTGAGAATTCCTCCAGAAGAACTTGAGCTATCATCAGGAAATACAATATAATTTCATAAATTGGTCCACCTTTGACATTTTGACTCCAAAATCGATGTTTCTTTGCAGTGCCAAGAACAACCTCCCACCCAAGTTTGCTAAAACTTCCTTCAACAGAACTCTAATTATCTGGAAACTCAACTTAATTTAATTAATTTGGTCATTGCGAGCTTGGCATCTGACCGTTTGACCACAACATTGATTGGCTTCTTCAGAGCCCCAAGGACAACTTCCCACCATAGATTGGTAAAGATCCCTTCAACAGAACGCACCCCACCCCATGCGGGTTGGTCTGTAGTTTTATTAACCATTATAAAACATACTTAGCGTTCAATCACTACTCACTACTTGCTAAATCAACTAATCTGCATTTAGCCACCAGAATAAGATTTTTATGCTTGCTTACATTCCTCCTTATGCCTATTCCATATTAATATATACCCTCAACCAGGCTACTGGTAGGTACACAGAAACCCCCCCCCCCCCCCCCCCCCCCCCCTCCCCCCCCTCCATATAACCTGATAAAGACTGGCACCAGTCTGTACTCACTCCCTGGTGACGCCTGTCACTAAGCATGCCTGCAAATAGGAAACTGATTCACTTTTCTAAATTTAAGTGCCAAATATTACAAACAGATTCAAAAGAGCATCCGCTTTTGTTTCTACGAGAATTCGTAATATTTACCAGATGTACTATTATGATAATGTCTATTATCTAGTCTAGCTCAAAATAAACAATTAAAACTCCACACTCTCCTGGTCCTGCCCATACTGTGTCCGGGAATCACCATAGCAGCAGGTACCGAGTCAATTCCCAATCACAGTCAGATTCGTCTTATATTTGTCTTGACAAACAGCGAAAGCAGCTCAGCCTCACCTCAGCGGGGCGGCTGAGGTAGGGCCATAGTACATCTGGTACGTATTACGAATTCTCGTAGAAACAAAAGCGGATGCTTTTTTGATTCTACTTCGAATAATACTTACCAGATGTACTATTATGATAAACTCCGGATTTCAACAGCCAAGAAATACCGGTGGGAGGAGGCGAGGCTTGAACCAGCACTCATCTACCATCCGACAGAGAAGGTTGTGAAGAGACTAGAACCCTGGCATACGCTTGGGTTCTGCCATCTGACTCATAGAGTGCTAACCTTCCATGGTCTAGACCGCGCTCCCCCACCCCCCCACTCATTTGTCCACACAAATTCCAGAGGGCTGTCAAAAACAGGGAGCAACACCCACCAGACCCGTGTCAGCCCCAAGTCTCAGCTAGGACAGCCCAGAGAGTGCAAAGAAGCTACTACAACTTCTAAATTTTGAAAAAACTATCAGTATATCGATTAGGATTTCAAATTGGAATGAGTCTAATGTCTGCAAAGGAATAAGATGTTCTTGTCCAGACTATTTACTTAAATAGTCTGGTAGTTCGACTAGAAGTAAACTTAAAATTAGTCACTTAATTAATGTAAACACTCACCATTTGAGTGCTTGGTCTTTTAGTTCATCACAGGAGCTCGACCCAATCCACTGTCGTTCTCAGGTCATGTGCATGGCCATTGTTCAGTGCAAGTGGAAGAACTTGTGATATGTGCGAAATAGTGGTCGGATGGGGCTTAGTTCAGATTCGATAAATTGGCGCCGGCTACCGGATTAAGTGTGCTGGAGATATCGCGACGGTAGAAATCAGTAAATGACGACTCGGCATGCCATTGTGCTACAGACATCACCTCCTCTAATGAGACACCCTAATAAAGGGCTGATGCTGCTGCTAGTGCTCGGACCTGATGGGCATTCGCACGATCAATCTGCTTTCCTGTAGCGATTTTGTGCGACATCTGAATATCATCGACTATCCAACGAGAAATAGTATCTTTCGAGGCGCGCAAATGAGGAGCTTTGAGACATAACCACAGAGATTTCGGGTTATCTCTCCACTCCTCAGTACGTTTTTTTATACATTTTCAGACATCTGACAGAACACCAAGCAGAAGAGTTTGGGTCATGTCTAATTAAACTTGGCAAATTGATCGGCTGTCATGGATATTTAAGTGACTGATTCTTTGCCAGGAAACAAAGACGTGGAAGTAGTCTTAAAACTTCACCCGTGACGACAAAACGGTTTTGTTCGGCAGAAAGCGCATGAATTTCACTTCTCCTTCTCGCCGACGCTGCTGCAACCAAGAAAACTGATTTAATAGTTAACAGTTTAATATCTATAGATATAATCGGTTCAAAGCCTGTAGAACAAGAGATAGATTCCATGCTGGGATAGGAATTGGCTGTCTAGGGCGCAGATTGCTCATTCCTTTAATAACTTCATTTAAAGTGTCATTCTCCACTCCTTCAATGGCCAGACTGGGAATGACTGAAGCTAATGCAGACTTATAGGCTGCGAGGGTTGAAGATACAAGTTTATCAACTTCGTATAAATGACAGATAAAATCTGCTACATTTGTACGTGTTGAACAGATGCAGAAAAGGGATCGATATCTCTTCCCTTACACCACTCTGCAAATTTGTTGATTCTATAATTATATGTCTTAGTGGTTGACGCTCTTCTGGCTGAAGCAACAAACTTCGCTGCTTGCTCAGAAAAGCCACCCTTAATTGCACGCTGCTTGATAACATACATGCAGTCAATTTGAACATTTCTGGTCTGTCGTGGAAATACAGACCCCTGTTCTGAGAGATTAGATCTCTTCTGTCTGGAAGAGGGATTTGATTGCAGACCAGAAGGTCCAGCAGATACATAAACCATGATCGGCCTGGCCAATAAGGGGCGATCAGTAGTACTTGGCACATACCCTCTCTTATCTTTGCCAGAACTTTTGGGATGAGAATCGTTGGAGGATACGCATACGCGTACACTCCCTTCCAACTTATCGCCAGTGCGTCTACTGCTAGAGCTAGAGGGTCCGGGATCGGTGACACGTATGTGACCATCTGTGCTTTCTGTTTCATCGCTTACCCCAATGTTTGAATAGAACCTCCGCTACCGATTGGTTGAGCTGCCACTCCGTCGGATGACAAACCATCCTTCGACTGAGAGCATCTGTTAAGATGTTCAGTCTTCCTGGAATGTGTGCTGCCCGAAGAATAACATTCCTCTCTTGGCACCACAGCAGAAGGTTCCAAATCATCATACACAACTCCGGTGATCTCGTCCCGCCTTGGTGGTTTAAATAAGACACTACTGTTGAGTTGTCTGTCCTTACTAGGATAATCTTGTCTCGGATTAAGCTCTCGAATTTTCGAAGTGCTAATGTCACTGCTAATAATTCGAGAGCATTGATATGTTTCTGCGCATTGGTCTGATCCCATTCCCCGGACACTGACTGATCATCCAATACCGCTCCACAACCCGTTGTCGATGCATCTGTGAAGATGGACATCTGTGGTTGAGGAGGTTGTAGAGGAACACCTCGCAGGAGATTCTGTTCTGATATCCACCACTGAAGGTGGAATATCAATGGTTCTTTTACTGGTATCCTCAGAGATAACGGATCCGTTCTCTGAGACCAGAATGACATTAGATACATCTGAATCGGCCTGCGCCTGAGTGCCGCATAAGGAACTACTTTCTCCAGAGATACTAGTAAACCCAGTATCCTGAGAAATTGGCGCGCTGTCAGAAAGGCTCCTAGAGAAACTGACTCCAGTACTGCAATCAAACTCTTGACTCTGCTCTCCGCCGGAAAAGCTATGCCGTCCCTGAGGTTGAAAAATATTCCCAGATAAACAAACTCTTGGGATGGAGTCAATTCTAATTTCTCTAGATTCACAATCCATCCTAGATCCTTTAGTAAGGCTAGGACTACCCGAAGTTTGTTGCGCAGAATGACTGGATTCCCCGCCTTCAGCAGCCAGTCATCTATGTAAGTTTGAACAGCTATGTTTCTCCTGCGAAGATAAGAAGTCATGGCGAGAACCACCTTGGTGAAGACCCTCGGTGCAGTGGTCAGGCCGAATGGAAGCGCATTGAATTCCCAAACATTGTCTTGGAATGCAAAGCGAAGGTATTTCTGAAAAGGAATTGACATTGGAATATGAAAATATGCATCCTTCAGATCTATGGACACTGCCCACATGCCTTTTCTCAGCCCTGTCATCACCGCTGCTACAGTCTCCATCTGAAATTTTGGAGAAAGAATAAATTTGTTCAACGGTTTGAGATTGAGAATTGGTCTCATAACCTCCCATACATTGCGAAACGAGGAACATCATCGAATAGAAGCCTAGGGAGGACTGATTGCGGACTAGATGAATCGCGTTCTTCCACTGAAGAGCTTCGATTTCTGAGCAAATGGCATCTAGACGATCGGATTCCCTTTGAACGGGAGTCCACACTGGAGTCGATGTTAACAGAATTACCGATTGACGGATGAGCCAGTCCGGTTCGTAGCCGTTTTTTAACCACTGACAGACTAAACAATCTCGCACGACCCATTCCCATTGGCTCGAGAACAGTTGAAGTCTCCCTCCGACGGTAGGAATCTGCACACAGCTGGCGGTCGATATTGCACGATAAGATGCTAAATCGCTTGGGTGAAGATGCTCAACTCCCTTCGTTCCTGACGTCACCGGAACTGATTCCGCCGGACACCTGTCAGGACCGGCATCCATGGCCGCCCCGCGGTTTCTTGGAATATGACGGCCCGGAACCGTCGCCACGGCTATCCTTATGATAACCGCCGCGACCCGAACCGCCACCCTTCCTGTCCTCCTCATACGGCCTCTTATTAGAGGACTTATATGAGGACAAACGGCTAGGTCCCTGCGATCCGGATGCCCGATGGACATCACGGCCAGAAGGACGATCTCTGGCGCTGCCTCTGCTGCTCATGCCGATGCTGTTTGTAGGACTGCTGCGGCTGTGTCCTCTTAGTCGACTTCCACGACAAGTCGACTACTTCCTGCTCAGCGACCATTGACGCGACCGTGGATAAGGCTTGCCGTGCCGAGCAAGCCTGGACCAATGAAAGGCGCAGAAGATAACGCAGCCCTCATCTCAGGTCCTGGTTCTACACAATCGAGAACCATTCTCCTTTGCTCCGCCTATGATCTGGTGATCACCCTGGCCAGGCAATCTTGGGACAAGCGCATGGTGTCCCGGACAACTCCGGGAGCAGCCTCTCGCACCTGTCCACCTTCCGCCACGCAGGTCAGCATACCCTGCAGGATGGTACATCCGTGCGAGAGCGCAGCCATGGCTGCCCTCGCCGCATCTTCAATAAGCGTTAGCTCATTAAACGGATCTTTATTGGCCTATAAACGCCCCTTCGATTTACCAGCCAATGGCCTATTCAGCGCCTCTCGCTCCCCGACGGAAAGCCATGGAACCTGGGCATACTGATGTTAGGCCAGCTCCGGAAAACGGACCCTACTCATTATCCCCTTCGGCGCCTTGGGCAATGCATAATCTGGCTGAACCAGACGATACGCCGCAACCTCCAACATGTCGGAAGTCTGCGTGTCCAAAGGGAGCGTCGGCATGGCCGAAGAGCCACTTGACAGAGCGCTAGCCGCTCGCTCTGACATCCATTCCATCCCCGGATTGTGCTGAGATCCTTGATCCGATGCCAACTCGAGACGGTCGGACATCCAGCCAAGGACCTGCACCCATTCAGCTTCGGTGCAGAAAGCGGACTCGTCCATCAATGGACTACCGTTCTCATCTTCCTTCTCATCCTTGGACGAGTAGGCCACCGATGATCCATGCTGAGAGCTATGGCCCGCACTTCTTCCAACATGAAGCGCGTCCATAGCCCGACTACTAGCAGCAACAGTGTCCAACGATAAGATTGATAAGATTAAAAAGTTAACGGGTACCGGAGCGACTCCAGCCAATGGCTACCATTTAAAAATAATGTGCCAATTTAAGGAAATTTCAAAGTCATTACGGTACGAATGTATAAATTCTAGATTGATACAACCTGCCCCTGTGATGATTTTCCTTTTTCTTCCATCTTTCCAGCAATGAATTAAGCAGAAAACCACTAACTCCGTTGAAAATTGCAAATTTAGAGAGCTAAAAAAACCCACGACTAGCATGGAGAGCAAAATAGACGAATCTGACTGTGATTGGGAATTGACTCGGTACCTGCGGCTATGGTAATTCCCGGACACAGTATGGGCAGGACCAGGAGAGTGCAGAGTTGCAATTGTTTATTTTGAGCTAGACTAGATAATAGACATTATCATAATAGTACATCTGGTAAGTATTATTCGAAGTAGAATCTCAAATCATTCCCACGCGGGGGTGGTTGAGGCTGGGTCATAGTGATTGAACTGTAAGTATGTTTTATAGTGGTTAATAAAACTACAGACCAAACCGCAAGGGGAGTCTGTGGGTGTGTGGGGTGTGTGTGTTATTACACCCCAAAAACATGCATTACCGTTCAATCACTACTTTCTAAACCCATAGATTTGGTCAGTGCCCCACTTAAACCATTGGTCGGTGGAGATTTTAGAATCTATAAACAAGGACAAAAATTAAACAAATTATATCCAAATGTTAATAACATAACATAGAAGTGCACCTTAATCAATTACATCGTGAATATCAAATAAGGAAAACTTTAAATTTAAAGAAATAAATAAAAACCAAAGAAACCTGGTCTTCGGCTTTTTTAGTTAAAATCGTGATATTACGAAAAAAGGAGGCCGCTGCACTCTGATCTTTAAATAATATGAAGTAAAAGTGGACTCAGATTTCCCGCCTGCGACCTGCATGACTTCGTCTAAAGAAGCGCAAGCGAAAAGAGCAAAGGAGGTAGCCATTCCCATAACATCGTGAGCTTTTATATGAGAAAGATTAACTTGTTCAGGAGAAGCAATCTCGTAACAAAGTTTGATGGTCTCACAAATCCATCTGGCAATCGTAGCCTTAGAGACTGGTCTGGCTACCTCCTCCGCATACAGAACCCATAAATGGGATGGATCAGACCGTTTAAAATAGGTTCGTTGCTTGTAAACCTTTAATGCCCTGTCAGGACACCAATATTTGTCAGATGGCGAAAAAGAAGATAACGATTTTAAAATGATCGGTTTAGCAGGGAAGCGGTTAGACTGTCTTTGATAAAAAATCTCTTCTGGGATACAAGACTAAACCGTCCCCAGATACCATAAATCCTTTTCGGCAGAAAGAGCATGAATTTCTGAACGTCTTTTAGTAGAAGCAGAAGCAACAAGAAAAACAGCCGTAAGAGTTAAAAGTATAATACTAATAGAAGCAAGAGGTTCAAAATGGCGGCCTGCCAAAACCTGAAGAACCAAGGCCAAATTCCAGGCAGGCAAAGACGTAGCTACTGGAGGACAAAAATTGCCCAATCCTCTGATAAAACCATTAAGAATCTTCATATCCTTAACGTCAGCATTCAAAAGACAAGGAAGAGAAGATGCCAAAGAAAATCTATAACCCCTGACTGCGTTAGCCGATAACTGTAAAGAATCAAAGTGATACGATAAAAAATCTAACACCTGGGGAATAGAAACAGAATCGGGCACGAGATCATGTTCTGAACACCAACAAATTTAAGTTGACTCCCTCCTGGCAGAATCAATAATCTTGAAGAAACTTTGACCTCAGGGACTTGATGCTTGAAATCTTCCAAACACACAGGCTGAAGATTTCTGGGATGGATGAAGACATGTTCCCCTTATTTGGGAAAGAAGATCTGGGGAGACTGGAAGAAGACGAGGGAAGTCTACCAGGAGATCGAGAAGATCCACAAATCAGATGCGTTTTGGCCAAAAGGGAGCGAACATTCCTGTCCAGGACTGAGACAGGGCGTCCACCGCCAACGCCTGACTGTCCGGAAAAGGGGACATGAAAGAGATCTGGGCATTTAGACAAGTCGCAGAGATCTACGTGGGGACGATCTACGAGATTGAAAATCGCTCTGGCAACCGACCTCTTTAACTGCCACTCTGTGTGGCCGAATTTGCTGGGACGAGACAGCTGGTCTGCAAGAAAATTCAGACTGTCTGGGACATGAGGACACTAAAAAAATCGGATTCATGTGGCACCATAAGAGGTGGTTCCAAACCTCCATACAAAGGAGAGGATCTCGTCCTCCCCCCGTCTGTTGATGCAAGAGACTACTGTCGAATTGTCCGATCAGATCAAGATTTTGATGCCCTTAAATCGATCCGACCATGCTAGGAGAGTCTTCTTGACAGCCCACAATTCCAAGATGTTGATGTAAGCTGTCAACTCCTCCAGAGACCAAAGACCTGAGACCGACAGGGAATCCCAGACCGCTCGCCATCCCTCCTGGGAAGCGTCTGTAAAGATAATCACCTGAGGGGAAGACTTGACCAGAGGGACACCCCTCAGAAGCAGAGAACGATCTTTCCAAAAATCTAGATGAGGAATTAAGTGATTTCTTATGGGAATCTAAAGATAAATGGAGTGGATTGACTGCTTCCATAGGGACATCAAGTACATCTGAAAGGGTTTTCTCATCAGTGCCGCCCAAGGAATGACATTATCGATGCTGACCATCAAGCTTATCACTTTCAGGAAGAATCTTGCTCTGACCGAGGGAACAGATGACAGAATGTCCATAGCTAATAAAATTGCCTCTACTCTTGGATCCGATGGAAAGACTAAGCCCTGAGCCAGATCGAAAGAAACGCCTAGGTGCGTGAAGACTTGAGAGGGAACTAGACTTGATTTCTTTAGATTTAAGATCCAAACTAGGCTGCATGCAAGACTGCAGACCTCTGGAATGACTTTTGAAAGAATTGAGGAAGATTTAACTTTTATTAACCAATCGTCTATATAAACATGAAGATGGATAGAACGATGGTGCACGATCCCTGCCACGGCTGTAACTAGATGAGTGAAGAGGAAGGGGGCCGTGGTCAGGCCGAATGGGATGGCTCGGAACTGCCATACCCGATCCTTGTAGGCGAATCTCATGAACTTTCGGAAAGACGGGTGATTAAGGACATGGAAGCAGGCGTCCTTGAGATCTATGGAGGAAGTCCACATGCCTGGATCTAGACTGGCGATAATCTGGGAGATGGTCTTCATTCTGAACTTTGGGGTTAAAATAAGGAGGTTCAACTTTCTTAGATTGATGATAGGACGCCAACCTCCTGTTTTCTTGGGAACTAAGAAAATGGTTGAGTAGTAGCTCAGGTCTACACTCCAGAGGAACCTCTTCTATGGCCTCCTTGACAATCATGGAATCCAACTCCTCCTCTAGGGCTGCCAACTTCTCCAGAATGGAAGGAACTGGAGTCCACATGGGGATAAGAGACAGAGGAGGCGGATGAAGGATCCAAGAAGGTGCATAACCCCAGCGAATCTGATTTACTAGCCAGGAGTCCTGAACGAGGGAATGCCAAGCCTCCCAGAACAGAGACAGATGCCCTCCAACAGGCAAGCTGGGCAGAAGGCACTGAACCGACGGATCTGAAGGCACAAGAAGAGGAAGGGAAGAGATTGAAAGATGAGAAAGGGCTAGACTTACCCGGGCAGTAGCCACACCTTCAAATTCTCTTACTTTGAAAACCTCTGAAAGACGACCGACCTCTAGACCGTGGACTAGGTCTGTAAAAATAAGCTTTGCCCACCCCCTCTCACTCTAAGAGCAGGGAGTTGCCGAACCTGGGATCTAGAATGGTGGGAGGAGATAGCCTCAAAATGATCCTCCTCAGTGGATCGATTTTGGAAGTTAGATGATCTGTTAGAGTTATTAACTAACTTGGAAGGATACGCACCAAATTCATCTGGTCTGCTGAGACTCTTCCTCCTAGGGGAGGAATTGGGCTTTTTAACAGAGGAAAAGTATCTTTTCACAGAAGGTTTAAAAACAGAAATCTGTGCCTGAAGATCCCTAGAGGCTCTCAGACTCTGACCGAATAAGACTAGATGACTGACCAAAAATATCCTGGCTGAAAGGAGCCGAAATAAGACTACTCTTAAGATTCCTCGAAATATTCACCTCAACAAGCTTCCTAGACCTGCTCTTTGAGGTAATATAACCTAAAGATCTGCAAACAGAGTTAAGAGAACCTCTAGAAATATCGGCCAAAGAGTGAAAAACCTCAACAGGGCCTGCTCACCTCTCTCTTGAGCGTTAAGAACTGCCTCTGAAAGCAAAGCAAGAAAATTTGCCAACTTGAGCTGTCTTCTCTTTTCGTTCGCTGATCATACCGCCAGTCCTGTAAGTGACTATCGACATGATCATAAGCTGTGATCTGCACAAAGACTCCCACTTAAAAAGATCAGAAGAGGGCTCAACTTTAGAATCCTTTAAATGAGAGGAAAGAACTTCCCAAGAAGGACCAGAGAGGGATTGACGAGTGCCAACTCACAAAT
Source organism: Chaetoderma sp. LZ-2023a (assembly GCA_034401795.1). Classification (NCBI taxonomy): domain Eukaryota; kingdom Metazoa; phylum Mollusca; class Caudofoveata; order Chaetodermatida; family Chaetodermatidae; genus Chaetoderma; species Chaetoderma sp. LZ-2023a. The sequence continues at coordinate 83,462,976 of CM067374.1, read as the reverse complement.
AATCTTCCTTTGGAATCTGGACGGGAGCATCAAATTTGGGAGTAAGAGAAAATTCCTTACAATGAACATCGTTCACAAAGAAATCTAACATGTCAACAACCAAATTATCAACTGGGAGGACCTGAGGAGACAAAGAAGAATCGGAAGATGAAAGAGCTGACCCAAAAGAAGGAGGGTCTATAGAAAATTCGTCCTTAGGAGGAAGAGAAAGAGTAGAAGCAATCCACCTATGAGCCAGGGACCAGTCTTCCGAAGAGGCCCTGACTGGACAAACCCTCTTCAGATTCCCGGCCCTGACTGATTTTGGAATTGAAGAAATAGAAGGATTAGGAGGAAGAAGAAAGATGAAGAGAAGTCACCAGAGGCCAGAGATTCAACAGTTCTAGAACAAAGAGGAGAGCAACGCCTCCTAGATGGTTGAAGAGAAGAAACAGGCGAAGAATCAGAAAAAGATGAAAATTGATCAAAAAGAAAGGGGTCAATAACATTATCCTGACCAGAAGACAAGGGAAAATGAACCAGGCCACTAGCTGAAAACCTTGAAAGAATGGAAAAACTCGCCGGATCGAAAGAACGATCAACGGAAGGATCTCTAACCACAGAAAACAAGGAAAAATCCAGACCCGAATCAACAATTTGAAACTCTAACTCAGAGGAGAGAACAACAGAAACAATCGGGACAAGGTGGTCGAAGGAAGACGAAGCAGAAGAGGATGAAGGAGGAAGAGAAGAATTAAGATGAACGGAAGAAGAGGAATGAGCAGGATCCGAAGATCCATGGAGAGAATTGATAGAAGGAAGACGGGAAAACCCCGGAGGAGGCGGGATAGAGGATGACTGAAAAAGAGGTTAGAAACATGACTAGAAGAAAAAATTTTTGCCGAAGGAGAAGAGGAAGGAGGCAGAGACCTATGACCTTGAACTTGAGAGAAACGAGAAGGCAGGAGCCTCACTTCAGAACCCAAGACTGCATCATGAAAAGACGGGGCAAAAGAACCGGAAGGCGCTTTAACATTAACTACTTGAGAAGGGGACTGGGAAGATCCAAAATCCTGAACTAATTGATCACGAAGAAAATAAGGGTCAGAAACTTCAATAGGACAAGAAGGAGATAATCCAGAGCTAACAAAATTCCTATCAACAGAAACCTGACTCCTATCCACCAAATGCGAGTCCGAAAAATTTAACCGACAGGATGAAGAACCTGAAAGACCAGGAAGCTCTTGACCGGAAACGCAAAATCCTAGGAGAACCGGAAAATGGAAGCGGAAGTTGACGCTGGGATAAGGCCATAGACAGATCTGGCAGACCCTGCCTATTGACACTATACCGGAAGTTTCATCAAAACCGGAAACAGAAACTGGATGCTTATCCGGATCTTTAAGACCCGGAAGTGAACCCCTCAAACCGGAAGCGGAAGAGTAAAGACAAGAATCCGAAATGGAGGTGCGCCTAGCGGAAGTCGGAAAATTAATTAGGTCCTGAGGACCCGGATGTCCTGAAAAACGGAAGTCAAACCCGGGTCCTGGAGAGCCGAATCTACTAAGCACAAACCGGAAGTGCTTGATAAACCAGAAGTTACCGAACTTCCTGACTGCATTAAGCTAGACACAGGCGATCTTTTAACGTTCCTGGCTACCGGTATGACAGAAAACTTGACGTTGGCATACACGTTATGGTTGGGGACTTCAGTCGCCGACACCACTGCTTGAGGGTAATGCCCCTCCTCAAGACTCATGTGGATTTTACCCGGTGACCTGCTCGAGTTCACCTTCGAGAGCCTCTTCTTTGAGTCTCTAATTTTCTGTTTTGGTGACCGAATCTCAAGTATGGACGCCAGGGAAGTAGGCTTCCCCATTTGTGGACACGCCGCTAACCTTCTGGTTATCATCCGATTCGGAAGAAACATCCTTAGCCGCGCGGATAGCAGACGATATTTGCTCATCTAACAATTTCGTCAAGACGGTCGCTAAAGACTGGAATCTAGCAAAAAAAGCTAACACGGCAACGGAATTAGCCGAAGAGGCCACCCCCATTCTCCGTTGCTGGTGGACTAGACACAGCTTTAGACTGAGAAGCAATGGGGGCGGGGGGGGGGGGGGGGGGGGCGATCAGAGGGCACCACAGACATAGCCGAAAAATCCTTAAAATAAGCTATTGACACGGTCGAAGACCATCCCTTGCATACCCCGCACATCGTTGTGGGAGTACACGCAGTGTACTTAAAACAATCATGGCCTCCAAACTCCACAGAGTGAACTCGATCGCACTTAGAGGACGTGCACTTGACTTTCTCGACCGATTTAAGACTCCTAAAAACGAAAATAAAAGTAGAAAATGAAGCATATAGCTTCGAAAAAAAATTAAAAGAACTTCATTAAAAAGTCTGATATAAAGCAAAAACACATGCTATAGAAAAGGCAGGGAATGTCAAATTCAAATATCAAAAATCCCAAGACAAGAGAGCAAACTTTCAAAGGGATATAAAACGATTTCCTTCTTATGCACTAAACTGTAATAAGTGAATAAAAGGCTCCTGGAGTAATAGAGGGTTTGAAAGGATGATGAGGACTTAAGCATATTAATGTTAACCACGAAAACGAGATACATCACGAAAACCAGTAACATTTTTAAACAGAGTACAAAAATCAATAAAACAACAACATACTCCATTAACATAACTTAGGGAGGATTGACTTCATATTAGGCATCCCTAGGACTGAAGAACTCTCAAAATAGTAAGCTGACATAGCGCAAAGCTATAAAAATCTTATTTTGCAGTTGTTCTGCTTGCAGAATAATTGAAAAGTGAATCTGTTTCCTATTTGGGCTCCAATGCGCATGCATGATTAATGACAGGCGTCACCAGGGAGTGAGTACAGACTGGTGCCAGTCTTTATCAGGTTATATGCTGGGGGTGTACCCTACCAGTAGCCTGTTTGAGGTATATATTAATATGGAATAAGCATAGGGAGGAATGTAAGCAAGCATAAAATTCTTATTCTGGTGACTAAATGCAGATTAGTTGATTTAGCAAGTAGTGAGTCCTGATTGAATGGTAATGGATGTTTTTGTGGTGTAATAACAACTTGAGTTATCATCTGGAAACTCAATATAATTTCATTAATTGGGTTACGGTGACCTTGACATTTGACTCCAAAATCGAGTTCTTCAGAATGCCAAGGTCAACCCCTCACCCAAGATTGGGAAAGACCCCTTCAATAGGACTCGAGTTATCATCCGGAAACGCAATATTATTTCATTAATTTTGTCACCCTGACCATAAACATAAAATTGATAGGGTTCTTCGGAATGCCAACGACAATCTCCCACCCAAGATTGGTAAAGATCCATTCAATGGAACTTCAGTTATCATCTGGAAACATATTATAATTTATTAATTGTCACCATGACCTTGACCTCATAATCCAAATGTTTCTTCAGAGCACAAAAACCAGCCTCCAACCCACGTCTGGTGAAGGTCACCCCACCAGTGCTAGAGTCATCCCACTGAATGGATGAATGAATGAATGGATGGACAAAGCAAATGCTACAAAAACCCATATATTTATATGGGACATAATTATATCATTATTATCCTAGATATATAAAAATGTAAAATTAAACATTTATATCAGCAAAGTCTACTAAAACAAAAACATCATGCTATTCTTAGTTTACTTTATTAGTTAATATTTCTGAACTTCTGCTTAAGAGAAATCTTTGTGGACACTTACCGGTACCACTACTAATCTGTCTAATGATGTTTGCGACCCTTGACCGTATAAGTAGGTTTTTATCACCCGATGACGAAGAGGCTTGTCGGCTTAGACGGCTTGATGATGCAATCGAATCATTATCGGCTATGTTGATTTCCTGTTCATCTGAAATTGCAAGAAGTACCTATATACATGTAAATGCAATGCAAGGTGTACTTAACCCTTTAACACTCATATCAGCCTAAAACGGCTTCTGCAGTGGTCTTGGGAAATGTGGATTTGCAGACCATGAGAAGACTACTTTTGAAAATTTACCACTGGAATGACTGGCTCAATAACCGGTCTTGGTCTGCACAGTGGTAAATTTTCAACAATTATATTCTCTTGGCCTGTAAATGGACATTCCACAAGACCATATCAGAGGCCGGTTTTGGCCGGTACGACCATTAAAGGGTTAATTATTTTTTAAGTCAAGTCAGCCAAATACACCTCCTGTAGTGGTCATGAGAAATGCTCATTTGCACGATAAGACAAGATTATTTTTGAATAATTATTACTGGAGTGGTAAAATTAGAGCTCTGCAAACGGCACATAATACCCCGCCCTGATGACAAAACAATGAATGAGAGCTATCAGAAGAGAACGATTTCTTTCTCAGACTTAGACCAGTCATCCCAGCAAGTTTCTAAGTGATCTACTAAACAGTCATGGAGTAATCATCCGGAAAATAATTTTCAAGATGGCCGTCGGTGGCTATCAGCCATCTTGGATTTTGGAGCATCATCAATTTCCATAGCTTTCTTCCGCATACTTAGTCCAATCAGCATACTTAGTCCAATCACCCTATGAATTTTCAGTGATCTAATAAACGGCAACAGGGTTATCATCCGGCAACCAATTTTCAAGATGTCCGCCGGTGCATGGCGGCCATCTTGCATTTCGGGTCGTCGACACTTTCGATAGGTTTCTTCTTGCTACTTAGTCCAACCACCCTATAAAGTTTCAATGCGATCCGATAAACGGTAGCTGAGTTATTGTGCGGAAACCAATTATCAAGATGGCTGCTGGTGGCTGGTGGCCATCTTGGATTTCGGATCATCATTGATTTCAATAGGTTTCTTCTTCAGCTCTAGTCCAATCATCCTATGAAGTTTCAAACCAATCTGACAAATATGAGTCGAGTTATTGTCCGGAAACCACTCTGCCACCAGCCCATGCGGTTGGACGGCGCCATTACATAATATCCCGCCAAATTTGTTGGCGGGGTATAAAGTCTTCTCTTCATTAGCAAATGAACATTAACCTCTGAGAAAATTGACATTTCGTTGACCAAGTTTGACCATCAAAGGGTAAAATTGACTATAGAGCACCGTTCCAATGGACAGCAGATCATATCTTAAAGTACCTGAAAACCATGGAGGGTAAACACTTTTATTTGATCCATTTTCAAGGACTAATATGAGAACTGCAGTTGGGTCAATTATTTTTAATTTTTGAGATAGAAATGTCATTTATTGCCCTTTTTTATGAGTTAATTGCCGCGCACATTCCATAAATATCAGAGTAGCTGTTAATGATAAATGTCCAAGCTTGGAAAGGAATAATAAAGATTACGGAGATTCGAACATTGATGGTTTTATTCCGTCTTCATCTTTATCTTGCACTATTAAATAATACACCTCTTCCAATGTGATGGAAGCACATAAAATGACACGTGGCCCTCAAGACCAGGTGCGCTAATAAGTAGGGTCAAGTATGACAAGCTAAAACTGGTCGGCTAGTTAGTTTATGGGACATGAGCATTTGTTATGCCCAGACAAACACTGGATAGTTAACTATAGTTAGTTGGTACCCGATTCCCCATTTAATTATTATTACATAAAGTTTGGAGCCTGGTATCAGTCTCGATTAACAATTTCTGTCATCTGTTTTGATGGCTTACAAAAAAAATTTGGCTGCTAAAAGCATCCATGAGATAAAGTTGGAAGAAAATGGGCCATGGGAAGTCTGACATACATTTGGAAAGTATAATTTCATCAAACCCAAATTAGTTAGTGAAATATTTACACATATATATGCATTTATTTGTGGCAAGCGAAGTTTATCCACGATTTTGGATTTTACGACAATTTTGTACTAATCATTTGCGACCGAGCTCGGGTGGCTGCTCGACAATAGTTAACTAGCTAGTTAGCTGCTTCAAGTTTGACTGGGATTTAGTTAACTATAGTTAACTCTGGTTCATCAGTTGAACTTGATCTATATGGCAGTGGTTTAAAAAGAATGTTGACAGATAATGTTTGGTCACTACATACTTACTACCATTTGAACCAGTTTAGCTCAAATTAAACAAAATCCAAGATTATCATTAATGCAATAATCTGTGTATTGGCATAACTTTGATCTTAATTAAACAAATAATACTATTCACGGGTCAATTATTTTGAGAAATAAATCAAAGCAGGTCTTCTGGTGTTTATGCAGACACAGCTTGACTGCTCATAATCTTAGCTTTAAAATACCAATTCTTTTTTTTGATTCAGTTAAAATAGTTAATATTTCTTAAATTTTGATCACACGCATGCATGCACGCACGCCACAGTCATTTTTGCGAAAACTATGTCATCCAAAGTGGCTGTCAGACAAATCGACAAATCACATTTCTGCATTATAGAAGTTCTAAGACATAACATGATCGGGTCATTCTAGCCCGAGTCTGGGTAGCATTGTTTGAGTATATTTTCTAACAAATTTTCATGAGATGATTGTAAATCCAAGATGGCCACCTGAAAAAAGCCCGTAAATTTCTGTATACAATTCCAGACATCTACCACCTTAAAGTCCCTTTAGCCAAACTTTGACTAAAATCTTATCATTTTTTAAGAAGATACGTTTTGAAAGATTTTAGAATTTCAGAGATAGATATTGGAAAATCCAAATAAGCGGTCTGAAAATTGAATAATTAAACATTTGTGTACAATTTCGGAATCCTAATTAGGGGCTTTTCAGCCAAATCTGGCTCAAATCTACCAGGAAGTTAATGAGGATATACCTTTTAAAGCAAAGGTTCATGAATGATGGTTGGATGAGTGATGGACGGACGCTCAGTCACCATGGAATAAGCTCACTTGGTCCGTCGGGTTATGAGTCAATATTTCAAGTATATAGTTGACTGGTTTCAAAATGTTCTATACCTTCAATGACGATATCAGATGCAGTGTCCACAGCACTTGAAGACACAACGCTCTCAGTCTCCGACGTTCCATCCATATAATCCTCACCAACTTCAGATAAACTACAAAGCCCCATTCTGTAATTATTAGACAAAATGGATGAATTCACTTTTAGCTATGTCTCTAGGTAAGCTCTGCCCACGATTTGCTCTGTTGCGATCAATCGACCCCTGAACTCCCTGAATCTCAATTTCAAGGTAACTATACAGTTAAGCTGTTGAATATTATGAAACTAATTTGACCTGGGTAGGCAGCAACAGCAAACCAGTAAAATTATTTTCTAAATATTCAACAGCTTACCGTAACAGAATGTTTATTAAATAGTACATACAATTAGTACACATGACGAACTAGTCAATGTTCTTGACGGATCTAGATAGGTCATTGATTACATTTTGAAGGTGACGTTAGCCTACATGTGATGTACTTGACTATGACATCATATACTTAAGTGGCGGATCTATCCAGTGTTTATGCTGTAGATACACATAGCCATAGTCATTGCAGAGATCATTTGACTGACAAGTCAGCTGAGCGAAAAATGTCCGCCTTTGACTTACTTGACATCCGCAGAGCCTGTAACGTCACCATAGGCTTTAATAATGTCTAGAAATGATTCATCGACACTCCAGCTGCAAGACAAATAAAAAGAACAATAGAACCTGTTTAGAGAGACCACTAGTAATGGTGGTCATTTATTGACACTAATGATATAGACTGGTTCCGGGCTGGTTTCCAACCTGAAGTCTGTGTAACAGTCTAAGATGACGTGTAGAGCAATTGCTACTTTGCTCATCCGATCTAGAAATTTGTAGAATGCTCATATCAAACCACAGACTATGAGTCTTTGAATGTGACATGACTATATTTAATGGACAGAGCCAAGAGAATTCTGGGAACAGCGCCAAGACAATTCTGGGTAACTTACTACCGGTATCCAAAAGACTCTATGGCCTAAACCTTATTACAATGATTTCAAAAGGTTAATTGTCAGTAATGACTGGTGTACACTTTGGAAAGAGTTTAGCTGAAACTTGCTGTAGTCACAGACAGCAACAGCTTTCAGTAGCACCGTTTACAAAGTTGTTATATCACATGAGAGTGAATGCAATCTAGGAATCTGAAATTTCTTAGTTTAGGAGTCAACTCTTCTCAACCCAGCCAAAACTGGTACATGTATTTGCATCACGGTTTTCAGAAATGTCCATTTATGACGGCACCATCTCCCACCAAATTAGTTGAAAAATTAACACCAGTTCATCTTTTAATTTAATTTGAAAATTTAACGTTTTGACACCAGAGTGGTAAGGGATAATTGACCCAATCATTGCAGTGGTATATTTTCAAAAATACTCTTATCTTGGCCTGCAAATGGGCATACACTAAGCAAAGATTTGGACAAACCGTGATGATTATAGCTTTAGTTCTAATCAGTATTTTTGCTCTTTTTGCTCTAAAACCTGACATTGCCTTTTACGGTATTCCAAGTAGTGCTCACCTAACATTTGGCGCTGAAGAATTTTTCTCTATAACCGTACATGGAATGTCTTTAGCAGCCTGTAACTGTTCTAGTATACACTGTGCATTCAACACAACATCTGTATTATTGCTAAGTACAGTCTGAGCATCTGCATAAAAACAATCACATAATAGATGAAAATTAACACAATAGTGACATTATCAAAAACCTGTATGTCATGGTAAACATATCACGCCGGAATGTTAAGCTTACTTTAGTAATAGTGACCATGACCTTTGATTACAACCCATGATTAAACTACTCGTGAAGTTTGGCTAATGTTTAACTTTTTCTAGACCCAATTCAACACATGCTCTACCATATAAGAATATATTTTGAAAATAATTTGACTGGAAGCTTCAAGCCCAAATACTAGTTTCGAAATACTCTCAAAATTATTTCTTAAATTTCTGGTGACTGGGTGACACAAAGTCAGACTTACGTCTCACGTAAATCACCTATGACTGTGTAACAAAAGGTCAATGCCACACTGACTAAAAAAAGCAATCCGCTTTTGTTTCTACAAGAATTGTCAATACTTACCAGATGTACTATTATGATAATGTATGTTATCTAGTCTAGCTCAAAATAAACAATTAAAACTCCACACTCTCCATGGTCCTGCCCATACTGTGTCCGGGAATTACCATAGCCGCAGGTACCGAGTCAATTCACAACAACAGTCAGATTCGTCTTATATGTCTTGACAAACAGCGAAAGCAGCTCAGCCTCACCTCAGCGGGGCGGCTGAGACAGGCCATAGTACATCTGGTAAGTATTAACAATTCTCATAGAAACAAAAGCAGATGCTTTTTTGATTCTACTTCGAATAATACTTACCAGATGTACTATTATGATAAACTCTAATGTCTGTTGCAATGAATAAGATACTCTTGAACCAGACTGTTTACTTAATCAGTCTGGGAATTCGACTGTAAGTAAATTAATATTAGTCACTTAAGCTAAGAAAACACTCACCATTTTCTGAGTGCTTGGTCTTTCTTGATCATCACAGGACCTCCGCCCAATCCACGGTCGTTCACAGATCATGTGCATCACCATTGCTCAGTGCATGTGGAAGAACCCTACGATGTATGCGTAAATAGTGGTCGGATGTGGCTTTAGCTAAGATTCGACAAATTGGTGACGGCTACCGGATTAAGTGCGCTGGAGATATCGCGAAGGTAGAAATCAGTGAATGATGACTAGGCATGCCATTGCGCTACAGACATCACTTACTCTAAAGAGACACCTTTATAAAGAGCTGATGCTGCTTCTAGTGCTCGGACTTGATGGGCATTCGCACGATCAATCTGCTTTCTTGTTGCGATTTTATGCGGCATCTGAATAGCATCGACTATCCAAAGAAAATGGTATCTTTCGAGGCGCGAAGATGAGGAGCTTCGAGACATAACCAGAGATTTCGGGTCATCTCTCCACTCCTCAGTATGTTTCTTATACATTTTCAGACATCTGACAGGACACCAAGCAGAAGAGTTTGGATCATGCCTACTTAAACTTGGCTGTCCTGGATATTTAAGTGACTCATTCTTTGCCAGGAAACAAAGACATGGTAATAGTCTTAAACCTTTACCCGTAACGCCAAAACGGTCTTGTTCGGCAGAAAGCGTATGGATTTCGCTTCTCCTTCTCGCTGATGCTGCTGCAACCAAGAAAACTGACTTAATAGTTAACAGTTTAACATCTATGAATCTAATTGGTTCAAAGGGAGCATGCCCTAAAACCTGTAGAACAAGAGATAGATTCCATGCTGGGATAGGAATTGGTTGTTTAGGTCACAAATTGATCATTCCTTTAATAACTTCATTTAAAGTGTCATTCTCCACTCCTTCAACGGCCAGACTGGGAATGATTGAAGCTAATGCAGACTTATATGCTGCTAGGTTGAAGGTACAAGTTTGTCAACCTCGTATAAATGACAGATAAAATCTGCTACGTGTTGAACAGATACAGAAATGGGATTATATCTCTTCCATTACACCACTGCAAATTTGTTGATTTTATAATTATATGTTTGGTGGTTGACCCTCTTCTAGCTGAAGCGACAAATTTCGCTGCTTGCTCAGAAAAGCCACCCTCAATTGCTCGCAGCTTGATAACATCCATACAGTCAATTGGAGCATCTCCGGTCTGTCGTGGAGATACAGACCTTTGTTCTGAAAAATCAGATCCCTTCAATCTGGAAGAGGGATTGGATTGCAGACCAGAAGGTCCAGCAGATCCATAAACCATGATCGGCCTGGCCAATCAGGGCCGAACAGTAGTACTTGGCATATGCACTCTCTTACGCATATATTCCCTTCCAACTTATCACCAGTGTGTCTACTGCTAGAGCTAGTGGGTCCAGGATCGGTGACATGTATGTGACCATCTGCGTTTCCTTTCATCGCAAATAGATCCACATTTGGCTTGCCCCAATGTTTGAAAAGAACCTCCGCTACCAACTGGTTGAGCTGCCATTCCGTCGGACGACAAACATCTGCTAGGATGTTCAATCTTTCTGGAATGTGAGCTGCCCGAAGAATAATACTCCTTTCTTGGCACCACAGCAGAACGTTCCATATCATCATGCACAACTCTGGTGATCTCGTCCCGCCTTGGCGGTTCAAATAAGATACCACTGTGGAGTTGTCTGTCCTTACTAGGACAATGTTGTCTCGGATTAAGTTCTCAAATTTTCGAAGTGCTAATGCCACCGCTAATAATTCGAGAACATTGATGTGTTTCTGCGCATTGGTCCGATCCCATCCCCCTGACACTGACAGATTGTCCAGTACTGCTCCCCAACCCGTTGTCGATGGATCTGTAAAGATGGACATCTGTGGTTGAGGTTGTAGAGGAACACCTCGCAGGAGATTTTGTTCTGATAACCACCACTGAAGATGGAATATCAACGGTTCTTTTACTGGAATTTTCAGAGATAACGGATCCATTCTCTGAGACCAGAATGACATTAGATACATCTGAATCGGCTTGCGTCTGAGTGCCGCATAAGGAACCACCTTCTCCAGAGATACTAGTAAACTCAGTATTCTGAAAAATTGATGCGGTCAGATAGGCTCCTAGAGAAACTGACTCCAGAACTGCAATCAAACTCTTGACTCTGCTCTCCGCCGGAAAAGCTACTGTCCCTGAGATTGAAAAGAATTCCCACATATACAAACTCCTGGGATGGAGTCAATTCTGATTTCTCTAGCTTCACAATCCATCCTAGGTCCTTTAGTAAGGCTAGGACTACCTGAAGATTGTTGTGCAGAGTGACTGGATTCCCCGCCTTCAGCAGCCAGTCGTCTATGTAAGTATGAACAGCTATGTTTCTCCTGCGAAGGTAAGAAGTCATAGCGCGAACCACTTTGGGGAAGACCCTCGGGGCTGTGGTCAGACCGAAAAGAAGCGCACAGAATTCCCAAACATTGTCTTGGAACGCAAAGCGAAGGAATTTCTGAAAAGGAATTGACATTGGAATATGAAAATAGGCATCCTTCAGATTTATCGATATTGCCCACATGCCTTTTCTCAGCCCTGTCATCACCGCTGCCAGTCTCCATCTGAAATTTTGGTGAAAGAATGAATTTTGTTCAGCGGTTTGAGATTGAGAATCGGTCTCCAACCTCCGGTGCATTTCGGAACGAGGAAAATTATTGAATAGAAGCCTAGGGAGGACTGATTGCGGACTAAGTGAATCGCATTCTTCTGCTGAGGATCTATGCTTTCTGAGCAGATGGCATCTAGACGATCGGATTCTCTTGGAATGGGAGTCCATACTGGAGTCGATGTTAACGGAAATAACGACTGACGGATAAGCCAGTCCGGTTCGTAGCCGTTTCTTAGCCAATGACAGACTAAACAATCTTGAACGACCTGGTCCCACTGGTTTGAGAACAGCTGAAGTCTGCCTCTGACGGAAGGAATCTGCACATAACTCGCGGTCGATATTGCGCGATAAGACGTTAATTCGCTTGGGTGAAGATTCACGACTCCCTGCGTTCCTGGCGCCACCGGTACAGGTCTCGCCGGAAGCCCGTCAGGACCATCGCCCACGGCCACCTCACAGCTTCTTGGACTATGACGGCCCGGGATGCCCGCCACGGCTATCCTTATGGTAGCTGCCACAGCTATCCTTACGGTAGCTGCCGCGACCCGAGCCACCACCCTTCCTATCATCTTCATACGGCCTCTTATTAGAGGACTTTTATGAAGACGAACGGTCAGGTCTCTGTGAACCGGATGCCAGATGGGTATCATGGCCAGAAGGACGGAAGGCGATCTTTGACACTGCCTCTGCTGCTCATGTCGATGCTGCTTGTAAGATTATTACAAGTGGCCGAGTCCTCTTCGTCGACTTCCACGACTTGCCGACAACCTCCTGCTCTGCCGCCATAGACGCAACCTTGGAGAGGGCTTGCCGTGCCATGCCGAGCCGCCAAAAGAAGCCTGGACCAATGAAGGGCGCGGAAGATAACGCAACCTTCATCGCCCTGGTCCTGGTTCTACACAATCGAGAATCATTCTCCTCCGCTCCGCCAATGATCTAGTGATCAACCTGGCCAGGAAATCTTGGGACAAGCGCATGGTGTCCCGGACAACTCCGGGAGCAGCCTCTGGCACTTCCCCACCTTCCACCGCACAGGTCAGCATACCCTGCAGGACGGTGCATCCGTGCGAGAGAGCGGCCATAGCTGCTCTCGCCGCATCCTCAATGAGAGTTAACTCATTGAAGGGATCCTTATTAGCCTGGGAAACCAAGGGTCGACCCTTGGCTTTCCTGGCTAATGGCCTATTCAGCGCTTCTCTTTCCCCGATTGAAAGCCGAGGAACACGAGCATACTGATGGTAGGCCTGCTCTGGAAAGCGGACCCTACTCCTTATCCCCTTGGGCAAAGAATACGCCGGCTGAACCAGACGGTAAGCCGTGACTTCTAACATGTCAGAAGTCTGAGTGTCCAAGGGAAGAGTCGGCATGGCCGAAGAGCCACTCGACAGAGCGCTAGCCACATGCTCTGACATCCGCTCCATCGCCGGATCGCGCGGAGATCCCTGAACTGATGTCAACCCAAGACAGTCAGCCATCCAGCCAAGGACCTGCACCCATTCAGCTTCGGTGCAAAAAGATGATTCGTCCATCAATGGACTACCATTCTCATCTTCCTTCTCACCCTTGGATGAAAAGGCCACCGACGATCCATGCTGAGAGCTACGGACCAAACCTCCCACTCGAAGCGGGTCCGTGGCTCGACTACTTGTGGCTCCAGTATCTAGCGAATCACCAGATACAGAATCACAGCAATCTATCGGCTCCAGCATGGGAGCCGGGACTACGGCCGCTACTATGGCAGGAGATGGGACTCCGAGAGGAGCCGTCATAACCGCATCCGCGACGCCGACGGGAGCCGTATAACATGGCTCCGACGGCAGTCCAGACTGCGCGAAATCCAGGTGAAAAATGCCCGACGGAACGTCGACATCTCCACCCGGCTGACAAAGCCTTACTAAACCCGTGGCTGGAGGTACCGGATTCTGTCACCTGTGAAAGCTCCAGAATGCCTGAATCTTCCATCAGGAGGATATTTTCTTCCTCCGCCATCGGCTCTTGAGCCAAAGCAAGAGGAAGGACAGGTGCATGTTCCTCCGCAGATCTAGCCGGACCACCGATAGGTAATCCTGCACCAGCCTGCATTAACGGGACCGTGAACTGAAAAGACTCAAACATCGCCGTGAATTGGGCCGCCCAAACACCCAAGGCCGAGTCCATCCACTCATTCAGGCACTCTTCCAGACCTCTGACTGATGCCTGATCCACTTTGGCCACCTTGTCCCTCACGATTCTCTCCAACTGCACACGCCGATCATGATCAAATTCCGCCACCATCTTCGACGACCACTTCGCGCATACATCGCCAGGGCTTCCAACTTTGCACTTCGCGCAGGCAACATGGTGATGTCTCGAGAACTTCTGCTTCATGAAGCGGTTACAGCACGAGCAAAGCGTATCAGGCGAGGCCTTGCCTCTTCACTTTCTGCGAACAGAGTAAGAATTAAAACGCTGCACATGATAATATGACGACGAGCAACACGCACCATATACTTGATTGTAATTTAAAATTACATAAAAACATTAACTTTCTCTTGAATTAATGATAATCAAGTTTTAGGCAGGAAATATTTGAAACTTTTTAGAGTGAAAATTTATAAACACGACTTGGTACTTAACTAACGTTAAAATAGTCAGGAAAATAAGACCGATCGCTACAAACACCCTTGACAGTGAAGCGAGAGCTAATGATCGCCTTAAAAACTGAGTGCATAGACACGCCAAGCCAAAACGTTAAACATTGGCATGGCCATCTTGGCTACGGGCGCATCCATCTTGGAAGGAACCGAGTCGCAAGAGAAATTAACCGAGTACCCGGATAAGATTAAAAAGTTAACAGGTAACGGAGCGACTCCAGCAATGGCTACCATTTTAAAACAATGTGCCAATTTAAAGAAATTTCGAAAAGTCATTACGGCATGAATGTATTAATTCTAGATTGATACAACCTGCCCCTGTGATGATTTTCCCTTCACTTTCATAAATTCAGCGATCAAATTTCTGCGTAGAATCCTCCAAACGCAAATATTCAAGCTAAATTACGACTCAGAAAAACGTGACTGTAATGTTGAGCAAAATAGACGAATCTGACTGGTGTTGGGAATTGACTCGGTACCTGGAGGTTATGGTAATTCCCGGACACAGTATGGTAAGGACCATGGAGAGTGCGGAGTTTTAATTGTTTATTTTGAGCTAGACTAGATAATAGACATTATCATAATAGTACATCTGGTAAGTATTATTCGAAGTGGAAATGCACATCACTGATAACTGTGTGTGACCAAAGGTCACGGTCACACTGACATGCACAAACTACTGTGACTACTCTATTAACAGACATTAAATCTGAATACTATGGTGAGAAGTAGACATCTAATTATACATGAGTGACACATACAAAATCTAGCCACCAGATTACAGCTTTAGCTTTACATCAGCCTCTAGTCACATACACAGCAGTTTATAAGCAGGATATATTTACCGTTTCTTGGTAGACGTACAAACATGTACTAGATTTATGACAAAATTCACGACATTAGATTACCAATAAGAGATTTGTTGTTATTCTCGATGTAGTATAGACAGAAAACATACAGAGTTTACAGACTTCATCAAGACATTAGAATCTGAATTAAATTACTAGTATCTAAAGAAATTAGTCACCAAGATATATTGGAGTATACGGAAAATCCTATCCAATGTTACTCTATGCCACATCCGAGACAAGATCGATGACTTCACTGGATCATGTCGAAGTGGCTTCAAACGTGGACGCAGCTGCGCAGACATTGTATGGGCTCAAGGCATGCTTCTGTCGGTAGTTATGTCCAAACACTGGGATTTCCACAAAATAGGCATTGACATGCCACGAGCCGTCGACAATTAAATGCTCGAAGATCCTAGATGTACATGTACTACATCAGGCCAGTTGTAATGAAGATGAGCTACGACTACTGAGACTAATGCTTGCAGACACCAAGCTGAGAGTAGGAGTCAAGTCAGTGAAGTCTGTATAGTTTGAGACATCAATCGACTCCCCACAGGGAGATGGTCTATCTCTGGTGCTTTTCACCTGTTACCTTGCTGCTGCATTGAAATCTGTACGGGAAAGTGCCACAAGACCAAACAAGCCCCCACCCACCACCCTCGGTGTCAATACTGGGTATGCTGCTAGAGATGGCATATGCCGATGCGGACTTCATAGATGAGGAAAAGAAACCCCATGATGAACTTCTCCCAATAGCTGCAAGCAAACTAAAAATTGAGAATCTCTTTATGAATGAATCCAAAACAGAGTTCACACACATATAGATATCTACAAAGCATGAAACTAAAGAAAATGATGCTCCGCTTCGTGGCGGCGAACCATGGAGGAAAAGTAGAATCCTTGGCGCACTGCTTTGCAGTACTGCTGACATTGCTGCACGCTGCATCATAGGGAGGATAGCTTTCCAGTCCTTGTGGAAGCTATGGATTCGTAGATCAAAGATGCCCTTGATTAATTTTTTACGTTTATACAATGCAACCTGTGTACCCTTGATGCTGTATAACTGTAACAGCTGGGCAGCTCCACAAAGGCACCTCTAGATAAACTCGATGCCAGCCACCACAAACACATATGCACCATCACTGGACACCGATGGCCAGACAGCATAATTTCCAATGATGCACTATACAAGATGTGTAATACATCGTCGCTGTCTGTAAAAGTCGCCTAGCAAAGATGGTCCATGTTTGGCCATGTGCTAAGGATGCCAGAAGAGACACCATCACAGTCTTGGAATTAGCCCTACTCGGAGCCAGCAAATACAAAGCCAGGAGAGGACGTCATTGCATAAATCTACTGAGCGTGCTACGAGGTGACCTCAAGAAAGCAGGACTCGGTACACTCAAGTCAAGAATGGACCTGAGGAAGCCAAGAATTACGCTGAGGACAAGACACAGTGGGCAAAAATGAAGGACTGATTGCAGCTGTAGCATGTTTCTACTATTACAGCCACAGAATACAGTAATCATACATACATATATTGGAGCGGTGTAAGGCGCGTCTCCATACAAAAGCTAATTCTGGCGGTGGAGTAAATAGGGGCAAGTTCGATTCATGAACCATAGTTACCTATAGTTAAATGGACACCACTCAAACGTGAAATAGTTAACTAGCTAGTTATCTATAGTCTACCAGCCACTTGAGGTCGGTTGTAATTTATTACTCTAAATTTGTGCAAAAATTAAAATGGCGGACAGCCCTCGTTTGCCACAGCTCAATGCCGATAAACATGTAAATATTTCCCTAACTAATGTAAGTTTGATGAAACTAAGGTGTACTACGGTATGTCAATGTTCAGAATAAATATTCTGTTGTATATTTTGAAACTAATTTGACTGGGCGCTGTTGCTGCCATAGGCAGCAACAACCCCAAGTCAAATTAGTTACAAAATATTCAACCGCTTACCTGTATAGTTTTCAGGAGATTGATAGTTAGCGCATTCGGGGATGGATCAATCCAAACATGGCGAAGTGTGGGTGGAGATTAGCTAGAGATGGGCAGGGCATGGCTAAAACTGGAAAGGTCCATTAAACTTACTGACTATTTTAGCGAATCGAACTTGACCTAGATCTTATGACAATGGAATTTCTTCCCATGACAGGAAAGCTGTTAAATATTTTTTTAAACCAATTCAACAGGAACCTGTTGCTGCTTAGTTGCAGCAACAGCTCCCATCTAAATTAGTTTCAAAATAATCAACAGAAAATTCTTACAGGATAACGAATTTGTTGCTCCAGGCCTTAAAGTCCTAAATGATCAAAGCAGTCAGACATACCTGTGATAACATTACGCAGCTTCTCAAGGCTGCTGTTCACATCTTCTCTCTGGAGTAAAAACGACAAAATAGAAAGACAAATTTATGATTATATCTGAGCAATCAAACAAAGATGATCACAATGGAGGGATCTGATCTGTCACTCACGCATCTGGCATCACAGTTACACATGCCATATGTTTGCGGACATCACAATCCAACTGACGCACTTGGAGGTCCATTACACATGGAGTGTTTGAATTGTATGTCTTTGGTGAATTTATAATTTATTAAACATTCTGTTCATTATTTTGAAACTAATTCAGCTCCTAGTCAAATTAATTTCAAAATATTCAACAGCTTAACCTGTGTAGTTACCTTGAAATTGAGATTCTGGATCTGCAGGGTTTAAAGTGTTAATATCGGGTCAAAGACTTGTACAAAGTAGGTGGAGCTTAGCTAGAAACTGACTGGGCACAACTAGAAATGGACCCCTCCACAATAACAGAAATCTCAGTGTATGAACTTTATGACAAGCCACCCACCCTATAGCCCATCACCCATTGACTCAATGGAGAAAAATCATTGTCAATCAGTGCAGAATGAAAAGTAACCTTGACCGTTGATCTCTTCTGTATCAAATCAATCAGGCGCTTCGTGGCAACTTGCAGGGTATTTTTTGTGAAGGCCAATTGATTAACCCTCGCATACAAGAAACAAAAGAAATAGTTCTGATGCAGGGAAAATTTTGTTGAATATTCTGAAACTAATGAGGTTGTGAGCGGATGCTCCGCACAGCAACATGTTCCAGTGAAAGTAAGTTCAAAATATGCAACAACGCGACTGAAAACAGTCATCTCTTGGTCTGTCAATGGACATTTCTCAAGACCACTATACAAACTGTTTTGGCCGACTTGAGTGTTAGTGTTAAACAGCATTCGCTCTTTCACAGGTACTGATAAGATGAGAAATTTTTCCGGAACATTAACTATTCTGTTGACTATATTAAATCACTGGAACAGAAGCATCCAGTCAAATTGTTTTAAGAATATCCAACAGCAAAAGGCCTGTCATGACATAATGTAATACTGCTAACACGTTATTATTGAAATTAAGGAATTGCACTCCTGTGTCATAAATTTCCCCTGATGAAGCGCCCACAGATGACATCACATCCTCTGACAAAACACCCATAAATGACATCACATCCTCTGACAAAACTCACATAAATGACACGACATCCTCTGACAAAACACCCATAAATGATATCACATCTTGTGACAAATCTCTCACAAATGACATCACATCCTCTGACAAATTTCCCATAAATGACATCACATCCTAAATCTCTCACAAATGACATCACATCCTGACAAATCTCCTATAAATGACATCACATCCTTTGGCAAATCTCTCATAAATGACACTACATCATCTGGCAACTCTCACAAATGACGTCACATCCTCTGACAAATCTCACATAAATGACATCACATCCTCTGACAAATCTTTCATAAATGACATGACATCCTCTGACAAATCTCTCACAAATGACATCACATCCTCTGACAAATTTCCCATAAATGACATCACATCCTAAGTCTCTCAACAAATGACATCACATCCTCTGACAAATCTCCCATAAATGACATCACATCCGCTGACAAACCTTTCATAAATGACATCACATCCTCTGACAAATCTTTCATAAATGACATGACATCCTGACAAATCTCTCACAAATGACATCACATCCTCTGACAAATTTCCCATAAATGACATCACATCCTAAGTCTCTCACAAATGACATCACATCCTCTGACAAATCTCCCATAAATGACATCAAATCCTCTGACAAACCTTTCATAAATGACATCACATCCTCTGACAAATCTTTCATAAATGACATGACATCCTCTGACAAAACTCCCATAAATGATATCACATTATGCGACAAAACTCCGATAAACGATATCACATCATGTGATAGAACTCCCATAAATGATATCACATCCTCTGTCAGAACTCCCATAAATGACATCACATCCTCTGTCAGAACTCCCATAAATGACATCACATCCTCTGTCAGAACTCCAATAAATGACATCACATCCTCTGACAAAACTCCCATAAATGACATTAAATCATAATGCAAAAACTCATATAAATGACATCACATCCTCTGTCAAAACTCCCATAAATGACATTACATCCTCTGGCAAAACTTCCATAAATGACATTATCTGACAAAAATCCCAGAAATGACATCACATCCTTTGGCAAAATCTCACAAATGATGTCACCTTTGGTGACCATGGATACCTGATATTTACATTGAACATAATCTTGTTGTAAGCTGTTAACATTGTAGACAGCAACATCTTTTTGAAAGAGTACTTAAAAAGTACAACCCTTCAATGGTCAACACAGCCAGACACAGCTTCTGCAGTGGTCCTCAGAAATATCTATTTGCAAGCCATTTAGAGGGGGATATGTATGAAAAATTAACAGGGGAATAAAATAGTGCAAATTATTGAAGTGCTGATTTCAACAATAGTATTCTCCTGGCTGTACAAATAGATGTTTGCTAAAAAAGAATTTTAATATTTCCGAAAAAGTTGGTCCCGATCCCAGGATGATTCATAATAACACCAGAGTGACGTTGCCAGCGACCGTCAGTTAGTGCTGAAGAAGTGACCGAGATGGTCACGAAAGCTACACTCAAACAATTTCTACATCCCGGAGAGGTAACTAATTTTTCCGTATTAAGAATTTTAATCTTTATCAACCGTGACCATTAAAGCTCAGATATCTGTCCTGCCGTGTGATAATAGTTAAGTACATTAAATGACATACCATTGACTGAGTAGCTACCATTCCAGCTTGATAGCTATTTCTTATTTGACCTATCACTGCACTTTCCCTGAGCAAAACAGAAAATAGCATTGAGTTACACGTGCAAACACCAAAAGTAGTCAGGTTTTTTACAATCAATCAATCCAGTCGATCAATCAATGTCTTTTGACAAATCCAACATATGGACATAACATGTATGCACAGATAAAGACAATATCTGGAAAGGTATAATAAAATGTAAAATATTTATATAGTATATAAAGTATAACAAGTGAAAATTGGATAATGATGACAAAAAAGCAAGAAAAAACATCCATGACTAAATCAGATTTGGTTACGGGCTTGAAAACACATATTACAGCTCTGTCTCTTAGGGCTTACATGAACACAAGCATAAATACTAATCAGATTTTCAAACAGAGGTCACGCTCTATAGGGGATTTGTGTGTGTATATATATATATATTACACACACACACGCACTAGCAGACTTTTTATTATTATTATCAATTTTCAAGATTTTTAATTCCCAATCCGAGTGGTAAATTAAAAAAAAAATACAGTCACGCTCCTGGCTTGTACTTTTAACACAACATTAATAGAAATTTCGCAAAAATCTAAGGTTTCACATGTTTTTGCTAAATTTAAGCATTTTCAAGTCAATTTGCTAAAGCCAAGCACTTTTCATGGCCTTGATAAACACATTCTGAATTCAAGCAATTTAACCCAAACAAGTCATTCTAGTGACAAATTTTCAAAAATAGTTTTCTCTTGGCCTGTAACTGGACATTCCTCCAGCTGTTTGTGGCCAGCTGGACGGTTACACGGTTGCTATTAACATTGTATTATCATACAGAATCTGTTATTGAGGGTTGGCAAGTTATCAATAGCAACCATCTAGGTTAGTGACAAGTAGATTCTGCTAACTGCAGCAATGGAGGGGATCAATCAAGAATGTGATGTCATACACAAATATGTCATTTGTTATCTAACGTCACAATCAAAATGATGTAGATCCGCCACGAAAATCGTACACGTTTGTCAGAATTTTATATTTGGTGAATTTACACTTTAATAGATATTCTGTTGAATATTTTGAAACTATTTTAACCAGAAGCTGTTGAATATTTTAAAGTCATTTGAATTGGAACTGTTGCTTGTTATTGCATATGGTAGCAACAGTTCAAAGTCAAATGACTTTAAAATATTCAACAGCTTATCACTATAGTTACACGGAAATTTAGATTCTGGGAATTCAGGATTTTGTGTTAAAAAAAATTCTAACAAATGTCTGTACATAGTGGGCGGGGTTAGCTAGAAATGGATGTGGTATAACTAGAAATGGATCCTTCTACATTCATCTACCTGAGCTGCAACTGAGCATGCATGAATCTAAAGTGGTCTTTGACATCAGAAACCATCTTGTTGATTTCAGGGTTATAGTCAGGATCACTGCGGGACAATGTCTAAAGAGAAAGAGATACGTTACAGAAAAGCCATGAATATAAAGCTGGCTAATGGACCTTTCCAGGTTTTTGACGTCATAACAAACTACGTGAAGTGTATGATGACATCATAATCATGACGTCATAAATCACTCGATTTAGCCATTCCTTAACGCCTAATAGTTCAACATGGTGTACGAATTGTATGTCTTTACCATTTAATAAACATTCTGTTGATTATTTTGGAACTAATTTGACTGAACGCTGTTGCTGCCTAATTTGACTGGACGCTGTTGCTGCCATAGGCAACAACAGCGCCCAGTCAAATTAGTTTCAGAATTTTCAACAGCTTACCTGTATAGTTTTCTGTAACTTGATAGACAGCGAGTTCAAGGATTGATCGATCCCAAAATGAGCGTGGTGTGGGTGTAGCTTAGCTAGAGATGGGCGGGGCATAGCTAAAACTGGAAAGGTTCATTAACTACAATACAGCTCAGTTTCTAAATTAAAATAAAATGTATAGAACATTTTATACTTACCGTAATTTGGTTGGAAGCTACTGATACCTAAGGCAGTAATGACTTAAAATTAAATTCAGTCCAAAATATTCAAGAGAACATTAGGGCATCAGGGTATTAGAACAAGAATTCTGCAGAATTAAACGTCTCGCCTGTCTCCTTTCTGTCACAGTGACCTTGACCCTTGACCTTGTGACCCCAACATCATCATGCTGCTTCCTAAGATTATAGGTAACCATGTATCCAAGTTTAGTTGCAACAGCCATAACCAATCCTGAAATATATAAGCTGAAATGTTTTGCTAAACGCAAAAACTTAATGTTGCAAAAGCAGTTCAGTATCAAGGTCAGTGACCTTGACCTTTGACCTTATGACCCCAACATCATCATGCTGCTTCCTATCATTATAGGTAACCACGTATCCATGTTGCAATAGGCGTAACCAATTCTGAAATATAAGCTGAGAAGTTTTGCTAAATGTTTAATGTTGATGCCGCCGCCGTCACAGGCGAGACAAAATGAATATCTGTATCGATATATATTTCCATACCAGTATACCTTTAATATCAGTATTATTGTGATGGGCAAAATAGCGCGAGGGCCGGGCCAGCATGATACCATATTCAATGTATACCGAAATAGATGCTGTACTTTACAATCTTCAAAATAAAAACAGGAAATTAGATGAATCCTACCATTAAACATTAAATTATAAATGTCTTCAGTTAAATCCTGTCCCAAACCGGCTTAAAATCCGCAAAAATTGGCCCTACAAATAATTCAAATTTGCCACAAAAAAGCCTTTTTAATAGCATCTACATGTATGTGGAGATCTCGAGATAACTGGAAGTGATCATCTCGTCCCAAATAAACTCACCCAATGTTATGTTGCGAACAAATAAACCTCTTATCTGGACATTTGAACGGCAAATATCAGTTATCAGCTAAATATGTTGGACATGAAAGTAAACCTATGTTTACTCATATTCATGGCTACATGTACATGTAATTGCATTGATATCCGCTAGAAAAATAATTACGGTTTCTACGAAAACCTATGCTTTATAAGACGAATTTGCAATGGAGCGAAACCACCAAGAAATGTGGAAATAAACAAAATCTCCACACATATGTACAACTTAGCCATTATAACAGTACTAAATAGACCATGACGTCTACTTTATGCATAGGAAACAGACCATTAGAATCGAACTACTATTCGCTTACTACACACTATACAGGTAGGTACGCTCATCTTGGAGGCCAACAATACACTGACTATCAACATCTTTAAAAGACTGCTCTTATTCTGAGCTTTGCGCAACAGCATGAACAACTGAATCCCAAATAATGGTGGCTACAAATAGCAAACTAAAATGGCGGCTCAGAAGAGGATAGTCAGTAAATATTTTCCTAATCTTATTGCTTCAGGATAATTTAACCAAGCATGAGATATAAACTGGCAATTTCAACTAAATGCAAAATGATAGTGTTGAAAAAACTAGGTTTTAGCAAGGACACAGTGACCTCGATCTTTTGACGCCAAGGCGTCATATGTCAATCTCTCTCATTACAGGGAAGCATGTCCCCAACTTTGGCTCCAGTATGATTAAGCAAACATGAGATATAAACAGTGAAGTTGATATTGAAAAACAAGAGGCCCAAGGGGCCTGTGTCGCTCACCTGGAGCACTGTGCATTTCTGTCAAAATTGTTGGTGGGTGGTTTAGGAGTAGTCTTTTAAATGAGTTTGTGGACATTTTTGCAAGTCCAATATGGCTGCCAAACACGCTACATTGTGATTGGTCCACTTCTGCCATGTTTCTGACTAAGCTCCTTCCCCTGAATAAACTTTAATGGCACTAGTGCCTAATCATATCTCCCAAATTTCAGCCCAATCCGCTCAGTGGTTCTGGAGCTGTTTTGGCAAAAAATAGGTTATCCAAGATGGCCACCAAAGCATTTGCCCAATCAAGTTCTCTTGAACAAACTTGGTGCAGCTCTTGTCCTAGATGATATTTCATGTGTTTTGAATTGATTCCCCAGATGGCTTTGGAGAATATCTTTAGACATTTCTAAAAATTGACCAAAATCAAAGATGTCTCGAAAATACATTTTAAATTTCCCATTTCTTGAATATGGGAGATTTTGGCGGGTAAATGATCCAAGATGGCCGCTACACCGTTTATCCGGCAGTCTCAAAAATGGCAAATTTGAAATCACAATATGCACAAACATACATAAAACCAATTTCGGCCTCAAAATCAATCAAATAGAAAAATCCAACATGGCTGCCAAACACGCTACATGTTGATAGGCCCATAGCGGTAGAGCTGCGCGATATACCGATACCATATTTAAAACCGATATCCTGCACTGACGGTTTCATAACCGATTATAAAAAATTAATATCGAAAAACCGAATATGAACATATTTTCGGTTTTTCGTATCAGGATTGTTAAAAATAAAAGATACTAACGAGCATGAAAATCGTAATGACTAATAATGGCCATACTTTCCATTAAGCTATGTTCGGGGCAACTAATAATCGAACGTGGCCCCAATTGCGCATATTGTGTAACTCCATGTAACTCGCTGCACGCCGAGAGAAATCAAGCAGCGAATTAATTAAATAAATATCCACTCGTCTTTTCTCTGGTAGTCTCAGATAAATTTGCAATATAAAACACAATACTAATGTGGGAATTTGTCATTAAAATTTGTATAGGGGAAAACCTTTCTAAACAACGGCATCCATTTTATTTACGTCACCGGCTAATTAACATAATGCGAAGTCGTCCCAACACTAAATCGCCAGATTGCATCAAAATCTTGCCAATAACTATAATTCTGATTAGGATATAATTTTAAATAAAATTATTACTCAAACCGGTTTTTTTCTATACACAATATCATATTAACTTATGAAATTCGCGATCGCAATATTACAGTTAATATTTTCTTCAAGGCATGATTTCGTTCTCGGGTCGAATTGGAAATGAAAGAAGAAAGGGAGATAATTACATCATAATTAATTACAATCGCGTGATTTACGTCTTTTCACAACCTGTTTTGCTGATTTATGATTAATTTTGACAAAATAAACGATGTTTATTTAACTGTGTGTAATATTTAGGCGGTCTAATTAATAATTTCACTCCCGCGATGATGGATATTATAAGGTATGTTAAGCTTTAAAGGCGTAAAACGTTACGAATGTATCAGGGCATGAAAATATGTTCTGTTTTCGTGCTAATTTTTATCATTTAAATTTTTTGTTTCATGTCAATAAAACCGATATTCGGTTAAAACCGATATGAAAAGTCATATCGAAACCGATATGGCTGTAAGCCAAACCGCGCAGCCCTACATAGCGGCCAGGTTTTTTTTGATGGATCAACTTCTCTTGAACAAACTTTAATGGCCCTTAGTCCCTAATCATATATCACAAAATTTCCGCCTGATCGCTTCAGCGGTTCTGGGGAAGTTGTTTTTGCGAAAACGAGGTCATCCAAGATGGCCGTTGAACCATTTGGTCAATCAAGTTCCCTTGAACAAACTTGAGTGAGCTCTTGCCCTAGATCATATTACATGAGGTCTGAATTGATCCCTCAAACGTTTTTGGAGAAGATTTTTAGACATTTCTAAAAATCGGCCAAAATCCAAGATGGCCACCGGCCAAATTGGCCGATCAGCTTCGTTTGAACAAAATGAAATCTGTATGCCATAAGGATGCTTCCTGCCATATATAATTTAAATCGGCCCAGCAGTTCTCGAAGACATTTTAAATTTCCCATTGCTTTAGTATGGGGGCTTTGGCGGGAAAATGATCCAAGATGGCTGCCAAACCGTTTATCCGACAGTTTCGAAAATTGCAAATTTGAGAATACACAAAAACATATATAAAACCAATTTCGGCCTCAAAATCCATCAAATAAAAAAAAATCCAATATGGCCACCAAACATGCTATATTTTGATTGGCCCACTGCGGCCATGTTTTTTGACGAATCAACTTCTCTTGAACAAACTTTACTGGCCCTTAGTCCCTAATAATATCTGCCAAATTTTGGCCTGATCCCTTCAGCGGTTCTGGAAAGTTATTTTCGCTAAAACTAGGTCAACCAAGATGGCCGCCAAACTATTTGACCGATTACGCTCCCTTGAACAAACTTGGTTGAGCTCTTGCCCTAGATTATATTTCATGACGTTTCCTCAAGCGGTTCCGGAGATTTTTAGACGTTTCTAAAAATCGGCCAAAATCCATGATGGCCGCCGGCCTAATTGGCCGATCGGCTTCATTTGAACAAACTTGGATCCCTATGCCCTAAGGATTCTACCTGCCAAATATAATTGAAATGGGCCCAGCGGTTTTTGAGAAGTCGTTTAAAGGAAAAGTTGATGGATGGACAGACAGACGACGGATGGTCGCCACGACATAAGCTCACCTGGCCATTTCAGGCCAGGTAAGCTAAAAACCCAGTTTTAGCCGATGTCACAATGAAATCGACCTTTGACCACAAATGCATTGTGTGATGTCATTTAATTATAAGGAGTATGGACTGAAGGTTGGGTCCCGTATACTTAAAACCAAATATGAGATATGAATTGCTCTGTTGAGCTAAACACAAAATATTAATGTTAAAAAAACAATGTTTTTACCAAGGTCACAGGGATCTTGCAATTTGACCTTCTGATGCAAGGTCATTCTGTGATGGCCTGCCATTATAATGAAGCATGTGTCCAAGTTTGGGGCCATTATGATTAACCAAAGATGAGATATAAACGGCTATGTTGAGCTAAATGGAAAATGGTAATGTTGAAAAAACAGTCTACTCACGTCACAGTGATCTTGCCTTTTGACCGTTTGACACCAAGCTCATTGTCTGATATCCTGTCATTATAAGGAAGCAAGTGTCCAAGTTTGGGTCCAGTATGATTACCTAAACTGATAAGTTGAGTTAAATGCAATAGATGAAGACACCACCCACTGAAGAGTCTGACACCACCACTGTCACTGGATGAGGCACAGGGTATCACAATAGCTTGTTTTACTTCACAAAGCCAAGCTAAAAAGTATGGGGAAAAAATGGGACACACAAACAACCTAACAACACTTTTTTTTTACTGGTAGGAGACCAAAGAGCAAATTCTATATAAAGGCCAGGTATGATTACTGTATTCTGTAGTAGAAACATCCTACAGCTGCAATCAGTCCTTCTTCGCTTTTGCCTACTGTGTCTTGTCCTCAGCCAAAATCCTTAGCTTCCTCCGGTCCATTCTTGACTTGACTGTACCTAATCTTGCTTTCTTGAAGTCACCTCATAGCACGCTTAGCAGACTTATGCAATGACGTCCTCTCCTGGCTCTGTATTCGCTCGCTCTGAGTAGGGCGAATTCCAAGGCTCTCTGTGCTGGTGTCTTCTGGCACATAGCCAAACATGGAACATCTTGTATAGTGCATCGCTGGAAATTATGCTGTCTAGCCATCGGTGTCCAGTGATGGTGCGTAGGTGTTTGTGGTGGCAGGTGTCGAGTTTGTCTAGAGCTGCCGTTCGAGCTGCCCAGGTTGCATTGAATAAACGTAGTCTTTTTTATCAAGGGTATCTTTGATCTACGAATCCATACCTTCCAGGACTGGAAAGCTATGTGCCCCATGATGCAGCATGGAGCAATGTCAGAAGTACTACAAAGCAGTGAGCCCAGGATCTTACTTTTCCTCCATGGTTCGCCGCCACGGAGTGGATCGTCATTTTCTTTAGTTTCATGCTTTGTAGATAGGTATATGTGGGTGAACTCTGTTTTGGATTCATTCATAGAGATTCTCAATTTTTAGTTTGCTTGCAGACATTGGGAGAAGTTTGTCAAGGGGTTTCTTTTCCTCGTCTATAAAGTCCACATCGTCGGCATATTCCATCTCTAGTGGCATGCCCAGTATTGACACCGGGGGTTTGGTCTTGTGGAATTTTCCCGCACGGATTTCAAGGCAGCAAGGTAACAGGTGAAGCGCACAGGGGATAGACCATCTACCTGTGGGGAGCCAATTGATGTCTTAAACTCTACAGACGTCACTGACTTGACTCGTACTCTCAGCTCGAGGTCTGCAAGCAATAGTCTCACTAGTCGTAGCTCATCTTCATTGCAACTGGCCTGGCGTAGTACATCTAGGTTCTTTGAGTGTTTAATTGTGTTGAAGGCTCATGACATTTCAATGCCCATTTTGTGGAAATCCAAGTGTTTGGACATGACTACCGACACAAGCATGCGTTGAGCCCATACAATGTCTGCGCAGCTGCGTCCACGTTTGAAGCCACTTTGACATGATCCGGTGGTCATCGGTCTTGTCTCGGATGCGGCATAGAGTAACATTGGATAGGATTTTCAGTATGCTGTTAAGGAGCACAATGGGCCGCAGATTAGCTGGGGGGGGGGGGGGGCAGGTGGCTTCTGGGGCTTGGGTAGCATGATAAGGGTGCCTTGGCCTACAGCGTCGATAGGAAGGTGGTGCATAAAAGCTGAACTGACTAGGTACGTGATAGGTTTTGAGGTAATGTCATATGCATATTTGAATAGTTCATTGCTCATGCCATCAGGTCCAGATGCAAGTCCATTTTTCAAGGCTTTAAGTGCCTTCTCAACTTCTGCTGTTTTAATTGGTGTTAGTAATGGCCTGGGCTCTCCTGAGAATGGGTGCAAGGGCTCATCATTGTTGTCAGTGAACTGTTCGTTGAACCATTCTCGGATCGCCTTGGCTTTTCCCTGGTCAGTCCTGATAAAGTGTCCTGCAGAGTTGTATACAGTGAGTGGTGGTGTGTAGTCAGTAACACTCAGGGCTTGGGCTGCGCGAAACATTTTGTGGCAGTCATCCGTGGCAGTGATTTCATCGGGTAGGGAGTCTGCTTGTTGGATACCTAGGGTACATTTTGGATAGCAAGATCTTTTAACCGTTCGCTAATGTGGCGCAGAATCAAAAAAGCATCTGCTTTTGTTTCTACAAGAATTCTTAATACTTACCAGATGTACTATTATGATAATGTCTATTATCTAGTCTAGCTCAAAATAAACAATTAAAAACTCTGCCCTCTCCTGGTCCGGCCCATACCGTGTCCGGGAATTACCATAGCCCCAGGTACCGAGTCAGTTCCCAATCACAGTCAGATTCGTCTTATGTTTGCCTTGACAAACAGCGAAAGCAGCTCAGCCTCACCTCAGCGGGGCGGCTGAAGTAGGGCCATATTACATCTGGTAAGTATTAAGAATTCTCGTAGAAACAAAAGCGGATGCTTTTTTGATTCTACTTCGAATAATACTTACCAGCTGTACTATTATGACAAACTCCGGATTTCAACAGCCAAGAAATATCGGTGGGAGGAGGTGAGGCTTGAACCAGCACTCATCTACCATCCGACAGAGAAGGTTGTGAAGAGACTAGAACCCTGGCATACGCTTGGGTTCCGCTATCTGACTCATAGTGCTAAGCTTCCATGGTCTAGACCACGCTCCACCCCCCTTATTTGTCCGCACAAATTCCAGAGGGCTGTCAAAAAGGGGAGCAACACCCACCAAACCCGTGTCAGCCCCAAGTCTCAGATAGGGCAGTCTAGTAGAGTGCAAAGAAGCTACTACAACTTCTAATTTTAAAAAAGACTATCAGTATATCGAATAGATTTTCAAATTGGAATGATTCTAATGTCTGTTGAAAGAATAAGATACTCTTGGCCAGACTATTTACTTATTCAGTCTGGTAAGTCGACTGTAAGTAAACTAATATTAGTCACTTAATTAATGTAAACACTCACCATTTTGAGTGCTTGGTCTTTTCTTGTTCATCACAGGAGCTCGGCCCAATCCACGGTCATCCTCGGATCATGTGCATAGCCATTGTTCAGTGCATGTGGAAGAACCTTGCGATGTGTGCGAAATAGTGGTCGGATGTGGCTTTAGCTAAGATTCGATAAATTGGCAGTGGCTACCGGATTAAGTGCGCTGGAGATGTCGCGAAGGTAGAAATCAGTGAATGACGACTCGGCATGCCATTGTGCTACAGACATCACCTCCTCTAATGAGACACCCTTATAAAGGGCCGATGCTGCTGCTAGTGCTCAGACCTGATGGGCGTTCGCATGATCAATCTTCTTTCCAGTAGCGATTTTGTGCGACATCTGAATAACATTTCCGGTCTGTCGTGGAGATACAGACCCTTGTTCTGAGAGATTAGATCTCTTCTGTCTGGAAGAGGGATTGGATTGCAGACCAGAAGATCCGTAAACCATGATCGGCCTGGCCAATCAGGACCGATCATAAGTACTTGGCACACACCCTCTCTTATCTTTGCCAGAACTTTTGGGATGAGAATCGTTGGAGGATACGCATACGCGTACATTCCCTTCCAACTTATCGCCAGTGCGTCTACTGCTAAGGCTAGCGGGTCCGGGATCGGTGACATGTATGTGACCATCTTTGCATTTTGTTTCATCGCAAATAGATCCACATTTGGCTTGCCCCAATGTTTGAATAGAACCTCCGCTACCGACTGGTTGAGCTGCCATTCCATCGGACGACAAACTGTCCTTCGACTGAGAGCATCTGCTAGGATGTTCAATCTTCCTGGAATGTGTGCTGCCCGAAGAATATTCCTCTCTCTTGGCACCACAGCAGACGGTTCCAAATCATCATACACAACCCCCTGTTTAAGACTATATGGTCGGCCTCAACGTGGCGCAGGGGTGTGACAAATCCAGACATTTGGTGGTGATAACCAGAGCATTATGCACAAGGCTAATGAAATGACACTTGGAGACCGAATCAACAGAAATGGTGCTCGCCCTGTGAGGATCCGCCAGGCAGGTGCAGCAGCGGGCTCAACACTCGAAGGAGCCCAACCTCAGCTACTGGAGGTCCCATCAACTCGTCTTGTGGAGCCAGGGGATGAGGATGGAGAGCTACTGCCCAACAGATAGAGAAGACCAAACCCAAAGAGAACCCCAGTATCAACAACATGCACTGGACCGCAGAAGGGGTTACCAACAAGAAATCAGAGCTCGAACAGTTCCTGTACGAAAACAACATTGATGATATCTGCTGCATTCAAGAGACACACCCGCAAGAAGGAAAACCATTTAAGATCAGAGGTTACCACATTTTCCGGTGTGATCAAAGAGGAAGAAAGAAAGGCGGGGTGATCACCTTGGTCCGAAACAGCGTGAACGCCAGCCAGATCAAAACCTTTATGGAAGAGGCAGAATATATCAAGATCAAGGTAACAATCAGCAACTCTGTGATTTACATTGTCAATTATTACTGCCCTAATGACAAGAATCTCTCACTTGACACAATCCAGGTCCCGGACTGCCACTTCTTCATTGCGGGAGACTTTAATAGCCAGTCCCAGAGCTGTGGATACAGCACACTTGACAAACAAGAAGACATTGAAGCATGGCCGAAGATCCACTTGACAGAGCACTAGCCTCTCGCTCTGACATCCGCTCCATCGGCGGATCACGCTGAGATCCTTGATCCGATGCTAACCCGAGACGGTCGGACATCCAGCCAAGGACCTGCACCCATTCAGCTTCGGTGCAGAATGAGGATTCATCCATCAATAGACTACCATTCTCATCTTCCTTCTAACCCTTAGATGAGTAAGCCACCGACGACCCATGTTGAGAACCATGGACCCCCCTCCTTCCAACATGAAGTGAGTCCATAGCCCGACTACTTGCGGCACCAGTATCTAGTGAATCGCCGGATATGGATTCATCGCAGTCCATCGACTCCAGCACGGGAGCAGGGACTACAGCCGCTTTTACCACGGCAGACAATGGAACTCCGAGAGGAGCCGCACCTAACGCCGCCGGGATGCCGACAGGAACCGAAAAACACGGCTCCAACGACAACGCGGGTTGAGCGAAGTCCGGGTGAAATATGCCTGACAGAACGTCGACATCACCACCCGGCTGACAGACCCATACAAAACCCGAGGGAGACCCTTGGGACGTACTCGGTTCTACAACTAATGAAGGATCCAGCATGCTGGAATCTTCCATAAGCAGATCTTCCTCCTCCGCCGTCGGCTTTTGAGCCAAGACCGGAGGAAGGACAGGTGCTTGTCCCTCCACAGAACTGGCTGGACCACCGATAGGTTGCCCTGCACCAGCCTGCATCGCCGGGACCGTGGACTGAAAAGACTCAAACATCACCTTGAACTGGACCGCCCATACACCCAATGCTAAGTCCATATGCTCGTTCAAACCCTCTTCAAGACCTTTTACTGACGCCTGATCCAGCTTGGCCCCCTTATCCCTCGCGATCCTCTCCAAACGATCTCCAAAACGATTGAACTCCGACGACCACTTCGCACACACATCACAAGGACTTCCAACCTTGCACTTCGCGCAAGCCACACAGTGATGACCAGAGTACTTGCGCTTCATGAACCGATTACACTTCTGACACAGCATGTTCTGGTTTTTGGCCTTCTGCGAACATAGAGTAACAAGAGGCCCTTTGGGCCTGTGTCGCTCACATGCAGCAGCATCAATTTTTGTCAAAATTGTTGGTGGGTGGTTTAGCAGTCTTTTAAATGAGTTTGTGGACATTTTTGCAAGTGCAATATGGCTGCCAAACACACTACATTTTGATTGCCCCCACCGGCGCCCATGTTTTTTTGATGGATCAACTTCCTTTGAACAAATTTTAATGGCCCAAATTTCGGCCCGATCCCTTCGGCGGTTCTGGAAGTCATTTTCGTGAAAACCAGGTCATCCAAGATGGTTGCCTAACCATTTGGTCAGTCAAGTCCTCTTGAACAAACTTGGCTTACCTCTTGGGCCTAGATGAAGATTCCTCAAGTGGTTTCGGAGATTTTTAAAGACATTTTGTGAAATCGGCCGAAATCCAAGATGGCCGCTGGGCAAATTGGCCGATCGGGTTCATTTGAACAAACTTGGATCCTTATGCCCTAAGGATCCTTCCTGCCAAATATAATTGAAATCGGCCTGGTAGTTCTCAAGCAGATATTTTTAATTTCCCATTGCTTTAGCATGGGAGCTTTTGACCAGAAAATTATCCAAGATGGCCACCAAATCATTTATCCGACAGTTTCGAAAATTGCAAATTTGAGCTCAGAATACCCAAAAACATATATAGAACCAATTTTGGCCTCAAAATCCATCAAATAAAAAAATCTAATATGTCCGCCAAACACGCTACATTTTGATTGGCCCACAGCGGCCATGTTTTTTGAGGGAGCAACTTCCCTTGAACAAACTTTAATGGCCCTTAGTTCCTAATTATATATCACAAATTTCGGCCTGATCGCTTCAGCGGTTCTGGGAAGACGTTTTTGCGAAAACTAGGTCATCCAAGATGGTCGCTGAACCATTTGGTCAATCAAGTTCCCTTGAACAAACTTGATTCAGCGCTTACCCTAGATCATATTTCGTGAGTTTTGAATCGATCCCTCAAATGGTTTGGGATGAGATTTTTAAAAACATTTCTAAAAATCGGCCGAAACCCAAGATGGTCGCCGGCCAAATTGGCCGATCGGTTTCCTTTGAACAGACTTGAATCTCTATGCCTTAAGGATGCTTCATGTCAAATATAATTGAAATCGGCCCAGCAGTTCTCGAGAAGATATTTTTAATTTCCCATTGCTTTAGTATGGGAGCTTTTGGGGGGGGGGGGGGGGGGAAATGATCCAAGATGGCCGCCAAACCGTTTATCCGACAGTTTCGAAAATTGTAAATTTGAGATCAGAATACCCAAAAACCTATATAAAACCAATTTCGGCCTCAAAATCCATCAAATAAAAATCCAATATGGCCGCTAAACATGCTATATTTTGATTGGCCCCTGGTGGCCATGTTTTTTGATGGATCAATTTCCCTTGAACAAACTTTACTGGCCCTTAGTCCCTAATCATATCTGCCAAATTTCGGTCTGATCCCTTCAGCGGCTCTGGAGAAGTTATTTTCGCTAAAACTAGGTCAACCAAGATGGCTGCCAAACTATTTGACCAATTAAGTTCCCTTGAACAAATTTGGTTGAGCTCTTGCCCTAGATCATATTTCATTAGGTTTCCTTCAATCCCTCAAGCGGTTTCGGAGAAGATTTTTAAAGACGTTTCTAAAAATCGGCCAAAATCCAAGATGGCCGCTGGCCTAATTGCCGATTGGCTTCATTTGAACAAACTTGGATCCCTATGCCCTAAGGATGCTTCCTGCCAAATATAATTGAAATTGGCCCAGCGGTTCCTGAGAAGAAGTCGTTTAAAGTTGATGGACGGCCGACGGACGGCTGCCACGACATAAGCTCACTTGGCCTTTCAGGCCAGGTGAGCTAAAAATTAAAATGTTGCACATGACATACGATGACGAGCAACACACACAATTTACTTGATTGTAATTCAAAATTACTTAGAAAACATTAACGTTCTCTTAAATTAATGATAATCAAGTCTTTAGGCAGGAAATATTTGAAACTTTAGTGAAATTTATAAACACGACTTGGTAATTAACTAACGTTAATACAGCCAAGAAATAAATGCCGATCGCTACAAACACCCTCGACAATGAAGCGAGAGCTAAAAATCGGCATCAAAATGAGTGCATACACACGCCAAGCCAAAATGAAACATTAATCATGGGCGCCGCCATCTTGGCTAAGGGCGCATCCATCTTGGAAGGAACCGAGTCGCAAGAGAAATTAACCGCGTACCCGGATAAGATTAAACAGTTACTGGGTACCGGAGCGACTCCAACAATGGCTACCATTTTAAAACAATGTGCCAATTTAAGGAAATTTCAAACAGATTGATACAACCTGCCCCTGTGATGATTTTCTTTTTCCTTCCATGAAGACACCGTTAGAAACTCTAACTACACACTTGGAACGCAAAAATTTGACTTAAATTGAGCTGACAAAAACCGCGACTTTCAAGTCAAGCAAAATAGACGAATCTGACTGTGACTGGGAATTGACTCGGTAACTGGGGATATGGTAATTCCCGGACACAGTATGGGCAGGACCAGGAGAGTGCGGAGTTTTTAATTGTTTATTTTGAGCTAGACTAGATAATAGACATTATCATAATGGTACATCTGGTAAGTATTATTCGAAGTAGAGTGCTATTGTGTTCTTGGCGTAGTTTGGTGTGATCTTCACTTTGGCCACTTTGATAGATGCGCAGTCATAACGTTCTGTTGACAGTTTTACTACGAGAGGGTCGTCAGTATATATAGTTCTGTTGTTTTTTAGAACACCTATGGTGCTAGTAGCTGATGATTCCATCGACTTCAGTATTTTGGTTAGGGCTTCGTTTGGATCGGAGCTGACATCGATGTTAGCTATCTGCTCCCCGAGGGTCTTTTTGTATGACATTTGAGTGTCAGTGTCGCTGATGAGCTTGGGTAAGTTGTAGGTGGCTCTACCAACTTGCCTGGTATGGCCGTTATACATTAGGTAGAACTGGTTCATACACATTCATATATATAGAGATAATAATGTCCCATAACTACCAATTTAGTATACATACCTTTTTTGTTTTCTTGAGAAATCTTTCTACATTTTTGGCTACTTTTAGTGCTTCCTCCAAGGGTCCATGCAACACACTGTTCTATAAAGCAAAACACCACTGTCATTAATAAGCAAGTTTTAAAAATTAGGTTTGCATTTCACATCAAGTTTAACTACACATTTCTAAATTGGATTTTGAAACAAGTCTTAGTGAGGATCAAATCAAATTTACGATCTAAAGTAATTAACCTCATACATGTATAAACTGGCAATGAACTACAGACTATTTATTGCATAAACTATAATTTCTAGTTTTATCCTTTTAATGTTCAAGCTGGTCAGACCTGGCCTTCGCATTCGTCCTGAGGGATGTTCGCTTGTAGGCCAACAGATTATGTTGTTTAATTTTACCACTGAAATGACTGTCCCTATAACAGAGCAAGTAATGGACCTTTCCATCTTATCAATCCATCATCTGACATAATCACGGAAGTGATGTGTTGGATGATATCATATTAATTATGGCATGAATGACTCGATTTACATGTAGTCCGTCTTTAACGATTAATAGTCTGACACATTGTACCAATTGTATGTCTTTACCATTTAATAAACATTCTGTTGAATATTTTTAAACTAATTTGTCTGGGCGCTGTTGCGGCCATAGGCAGCAACATTACCCCTATAGTTTTCTGGAAATTGATAGTCAGGGAGTTTAGGGATTGATTGATCCCAACACGAGCGAGGTGTGGGTGAACCTT
Organism: Chaetoderma sp. LZ-2023a; assembly: GCA_034401795.1. Lineage (NCBI taxonomy): Eukaryota > Metazoa > Mollusca > Caudofoveata > Chaetodermatida > Chaetodermatidae > Chaetoderma > Chaetoderma sp. LZ-2023a. The sequence goes on along the minus strand of CM067374.1, from coordinate 83,425,999 downwards.
AGCTAGAGATGGGCGGGGCATAGCTAAGACTGGAAACGTCCATTAGTGGTACATTTCTCTAAGTATGTAAAACTCTAATCCTAACAAGTGTGATGTACATATATTCCTCCATATTACCTCTAAGTAACTATTGTGACATAGTTCTGTAATGTAGAATAATACGTTATATTAACCCAATGGTCAAACCAGCCCAAACATGTTTGTGCGGCGGTATTGAGAAATTTCTATTTGCAGCTGAAAAAAACTTTTTTTTAAAATTTAACACTCAAATGACTGACACCAAGCCAGCCATTCAAGTAGTAAATTTAGAAAAATATTCTCAAGATATCCAAAAGGACATTTTCTGTGAAAATTTCAATTGTGGTGGCAAAATTTGGCTATTAAAGGTTAAAATCGAAGGCAGCAATACTTTAACCACAGCAAGAAATTTGTCTTCCTACAACTTATAAACACAACTGAGATGGGGGGGGGGGGGGGGGAAATCGCAGGGTGAAGGGATATCTGCTTCCTCCTTATGTGATCTTTCAATATAAAGATGATAATCAAATCAAGTTAGTTAGTACAATTTTGAACCCGATTGAAGAAATGTACCGTTGGACATTTTGAACATAATTGGATGGGAAAAAATTGCTGCCTTAACCCAAACACTCATATCAGCCAAAAACGGATTCTGCAGTGGTCTTGAGAAATGTCCATTTGCAGATCAAAAGCAGACTATTTTTGAAAATTTACCACTGGAATGACTGCCTCGATAACCGAGGCAATCATTATAGAGGTAAATTTTCAAAAACCCTCTTCTCTTGGTTTGCAAATGGACATTTTCTTTGAGAAAATTTCAATTGAAATTTGTTTCAAATCCAATTATGTTCAAAATATTCATCAACACTATGTGTGAAGTTATTTCTGAGGGGTACTGCAGTAACCCTTACCTTCTCCTCCAGGGATGTAATTGTGTGACCTTTATGGTCGCCGGTGATGTAACAACGTGAGCAAATGAGCACGTTATCATCTTCACAAAAATACTCCAGCATGCGATTATCATGTACTGAACACCACAAACCAGGCAGAGGCTGCCTATAAAGCAAACATTCACATATACCATCATCATCACATCAATGCCCAGTTATACTAAGCTGATGCCATTGCATGTGTTTAACTTTTATGATGAAGCCGGCCCTAACCAGCCTCTGCAGTGGTCGTGGACAACGCTAATTTGCAGGCCAAGAAAAGAATATTTTTGCAAATTTACCACTCGAATGACTGGCTTGGTATAATCCAGCTAGTCATTACAGTGGTATATTTTCAAAAATAGTATTCTCTAGGCCTGAAGATGGACATTCAATAAACAAATATTTTGATTTTCCTGACCAAATTTAGCCATTAAAGGGTTAACCCTTATCATGTAGATGTCAAAAGGTTATTTGTTATAGAATTAGTAGAAGAAAGCATAGTGTACATTATAGACGCAATGTTGTGGAGATCTCTTGCCATCGCAGCTATAGGGATTAGGTTTTGCTTTGCACAAATTCAGGATTGAAAATAAAGTATTACATTAATAAAAGCCTGGTAGTCATATTGGATTTCAGATGATAATTGATCTGATTGTTTATTGCCTCAGATATAGCTCATCCACAACCAACGAAAGCGCCATCATCATAGCCCACAAAAGCTTCCACCACACCAATGCTGCAAGATTTGCGGTGTTGGTGTGATGGAAGTGTTTGTGGGCTATGATGCTTGGCGCTTTCGTCGGTTGTGGCTTCGATTCCTTATCAATGCCAAAATACTGTAATACCACTACTTGCATAATTAGATATAGCTCAATGAAACTACGAAGATTCAAAATGATCTGACAAACGATAGCAGTTATTATCAGGAACCCGTTTCAAGATAACCATCAGTGGCGATCTTGGATGCTGAATCATACATGTCAATTCCGATGAGTTTCTTATTCAGACCAGTCCAATGGATCAATCCAGTTTTAGCAAAGACCACCAGACCATTCCTGGCTAAGCTCCGCCCACACTTTGTTCGTGTTGGGATCGATCGTAACCATGAACTCGCTGAACGTCAATTTCCAGAAAACTATACAGTCAAGTATATGTACGCTGTTAATTATTTTGAAACTAATTTGACTGGGTGCTGTTTCTGCCTATTGACGGACTATTAAGAGTTTATGACGGGCGTAGGTAAGTTTTTTCATGACGTATTGATTGTGACATCAACCTACATGTGATGTAATTCATTATGATTGACGTCATATATTTGACTGACAGATTGGATTCCTCTATTAACCATTAAATACTCATATCAGCCAAAAATGGCTTCTGCAGTGGTCTTGAGAAATGTCCATTTGCAGACCAAGAGAACACTATTTTTGAAAATTTATCACTGGAATGACTGGCTCGATAACCGAGCCAATTATTCCAGTGGTAAATTTTCAAAAATAACCTCTTGATCTCCAAATGGACATTTTTTATGAGAAAATTTAAATTTTCTTGAGCAAATTCAAGGGTTAATCTATGAAGTTACAAACACATCCAACAAATGGTATCAGAGTTATCATCCAGAAACCCACTTTTCATATTGCATTTGCACCATCAAATTTTAGAGCTTTTTCATGATATATAGAAATTATTTTGAAACTAATTCTACTGAACATTATTGCTGTCTATGGTAGAGACTGCTTTCAATCGAATCCTCCGCTTCAAAATCCTCAGCAGTTTCCTTGTACGGTTGGTGGCTTTGAATGTTTAGATATTGGTATCTCATGGATTAACAAGAGCTCTACAAACTGCGCATAATAACACGTCATGACGATAAAGCAATGAATGAGATATCAGAAAATAGCGATTTTTTCCTCAGACCTAGACCAGGTGGCCATATTGGATTTCGGATCATCGTCGATTTTGATAGGTTTCTTCTCCAGACCTAGTCCAATGACCCCATTAAGTTTGAAAGCAATCAAATAAATGGTAACGGAGCTATCATACGGCAACCAATTTTTAAGATGGCCAACCTTGGCTGGCAGCCATCTTGGATTTCGGATTACCACTAATTTGTATAGCTTTCTTCGTCAGACCTAGACCAACCATCTTATGAAGTTCTAACGTGATCTGATAAAGGGTAACAGAGTTATCATCTGGAGACCAATTTCGAAGGTGGGCAAGGGTGGCTACCTTGGATTTTGGATTATGGTCAACTTTGATACATTTCTTCCACATACCCAGTTCAATCACCCAATGAAGTTTAAAATCGATCCGATACACGGTAACCAAGTTACCATCCGGAAACCAATCTTCAAGATGGCCGCTGGTGGCTGGCGCCCACATCTTGGATTGCCGATTATCATCAATTTCAATAGATTTCTTCCCCAGATCTAGTACAACCAAACCTTCAAATTTCAAAGCGATCCGTTAAACTGTAAGAGTTATCATTTGGAAATCAAATTTTCAAGATGGCGGCCGCCGGTGCCATCACATAATACAAAATATTGGTGGGCTATATTAATTCATGGATATCAACTCACTTGAAATTATCCTCGATTGGCACAGCTTGATGCTCTCTCAGTGTATTAGATCTACTGTGAATCTGAAATGGTAATAAATATAATAGAAGAAAATAAGCAAAATTATATGAAAATCTTGCAAAAAAGGATTACTCAATATCTGAAATCTTTAACCTGTATTGACTTTATTGATTGCTTACTAAGTTTTCTAAATATTCAGTGATATTCTCACACTCTACTGATATTATCTTCTAGGGGAAATAGATCAAACTTTTACATATAAAATTCAATAGATTATTATAGTCACAAGTCAAATTATCCCCACCCACTCACCTACAAAGAACAAATAAGCACCAAAGGTGTGACAATTACACACACCTACCCAAACTCCACACAGACATGTGAAAGCTTACAATAAATAGTGAGAAATCTAAAACGGTTGTGTTTTCCATAAAGTGACACTTGGATAAGCGGGAAATGAAGAAAATGACAATACCACACAGAACGATAACAAATATATATCGTCCACGTAACATCTTTGACATCCCCATGCCACCCCCACCCATCCACCCCATGCCCACACTAACATAGTTACAAGGTCAAAATTCAAATAATCGGCAACGGAAATGACAATAGAATAGATGGTTAGAGCTATGACTGAGGAAGCTTTAGAGTCAAGGGCACTGTGCTGTGGATGTACTGATTGGCCTATTTCTTTGTGATGGTCCACGGTCGAAAGGCATGTATGGTTAGGTTGCTACAAAATAGGCTTAGCGGCTGAAAAATATGGTGAAATGACGATCACTAATTTAAGTTAGATTAGGCCTGGATATCGTGTTTCATGAATAATGATGATCTCGGCATACCAAGCTTCCTCTTTCTCCATGTCAAAAGGAGCAGTCAACCCTGATCCCTCCCTTTTTCTGATTCTTCGATATAGGGCCATTGGTATCATGAAAAAAACACTCACACATTAAAAATTTCAACAACAAAAATTCAGCCCAACATAAAAATTAATACCGTTCTTGAACATGTCGTGAATGGGACTTGTTTAACAGGGACCCAAACTATACGCTAACCAAATAAATCAAACAAACACCGTTGTGCAACAAAAACAATGGCAATATAATCTCGTCATCCGCACTGTACTGAAAATGCATTTGGCCTGATCATTATATATAATACAGATAAGGCACATGGAAATCCAGCCCATAACACTTTCATACAGAAACTGAACAAAATCAGCCTCTGCAGCGGTCATGATGAATGTCCATTGGCAGGCCAAGCACACTATTTTTGAAAATTTACCACTGGAATGACTGGCTCGATGACTGAGCCGGTCATTAGTGATACATTTTCAAAAATAATATTCATTTGGCATGCAAATGGCCATTCAATCCTTTAACACTGATAAGCCAAAAATGGCTTCTGCAGGTGGTCTTGAGAAATGTCCAGTTGCATGCAGACCAAGAGACTATTTTTGAAAATGTACCACTGGAATGACTGGCTCCATAACCGAGTCAGTCATTCCAGTGGTAAATTTTCAAAAATAGCCTTCTCTTGGTATGCATGCAAATAGATATTTTCCATGAGCAAATTTTAAAGAAATTTGAGTGTTAAAGGGCCAACACTCCATAAGCAACTTACCTTATCGAAGCATTTTCCACAGTAGACACAGCCACACTTAACACAGCGACATGTTGCTACACTCTTCAAACACTCCCGACATATGAAATCTACAAAACATAGATAATATAGCAAATTAGCAATGTATGATAGAACTGTTATATATGGCAACGTATCGTATCATTCAAAACCAATGTAACCTTTGCCGTACAATAAAAAAAGAATGAGACAAGACATCAGTGTTGCACTAAACAGGATACTGGCGAAAATCTAGATTTCTAGATATATCGGCGATCTTTAACTATTTAAAGATATTAAAATATATATTTAAATATATTGGCCGATCAGGTTCGTTTGAACAAACTTGAATCGCTGTGCTCTAAGGATTGTTCCTGCCAAATATAATTGAAATCGGCCCAGTGGGTCTCAAGAAGACATTTTAAATTTCTTATTGCTTTAGTATGGGAGTTTTTGGCGGGAAAATGATCCGAGACGGCAGACAACCCGTTTATCGCACAGTTCTGAAAGTGCCAAATTTGAAAACAGCATACACAAAAAACTATATAAAACCAAATTCATGGAGTAGCTATGGGATCATCAGTGTCGCCAGTGATAGCAAACCTTTATATGGAATCCTTCGAGCAACAAGCACTTAGCACAGCCACAGACGCCCCAAAATTTCTGGTACCGAGATGTGGATGACACGTTCACATGCCTGCACCTCTACAACATCCAACCTTTCACTGATCACCTCAACAGCATCGACCAATGCATCCAATTCACCAGGAAAGTTGATGAAGATGGCCAGATTGCCTTCCTGGACGTCTTGGTACATGTCAGTGATTCCGGAACCACCAAACTTACCGTGTACAGAAAACCCACACACACAGATCAATATCTAAATTTTCATTCTAATCACCATTTGGAACACAAAAGGTCAGTCGTCAGAACTCTATTTCACTGCGCAGACTCCATCATCACAGAAACATCAGACAGAAAAGAAGAACATCATCACATCCAACAGTCTCTCCTAGCCAACGGTTACACTTCGTGGATGAAAAAACCACCTCCCCCACCTCGTAATAAACCACCAGATGTCGAAAAGCTTCCACTACTCAGACTTCCGTACATCCAAGGCCTATCAGAACACCTTGGCAGACTCTTCAGAGAACACCTCATCAAAACCTACTGTACCACAAGCCCGTCAACATCTTAAGATCACAACTAGTAAGACCCAAAGATAAACTGACCACCGATGAACGCTCTGGAGTCATCTACAAGATCGAATGTGACCAATGTGAGGGGACATACATAGGCGAAACCAAAAGGCCTCTCAGCACCAGAGTCAAAGAACATCTTAAAATCAATTCCAAGTCAGCTGTGGCAGAACATACAGAATCCACTGGCCACGTCATCCCCATCAGACCAACTTATTCAAATGGAAGGTGAAAGGGGCCATAGAAATCTACAAGCATCAACCAACCATGAACAGAGACTAAGGCTACCGTATACCAGCAGTCTACCAGTCCATGCTGTCACGTGACTCCACAAGATCTGACCAGAGTGACGTTGCTAGTGACCGTCAGTTAGCGCTGAAGAAGTGACTATGGTCACAAAAGCTACACTCAAACAATTTCTGCATCCCGGTGAGGTAACTAATTTTTTCTTATTATATATAAAAACAATTTTGGCTTCAAAATCCATCAAAATATAAAAATCCAAAATGGCCACCAAACAGGCGAAATGGCTCGTAGTCCCTTATCATATCTCACAAATTTTGGTCTGATTCATTCAATGGTTCTGCAGAAGTCGTTTTCGCAAAAACCAGGTCAATCAAGATGGGCACCGAACTTTCGGCCAATAAAGTTCACTTGAACAAACTTGGTTCAGCTCGTGCTCTAGATGATACTTCATGAGTTTTGAATCAATCTCCCAAGTGGTTTCGGAGATTTTTAAAGACATTTCTAAAAATCGGCCAAAATCCAAAATGGCCACCAAACAAAGTGGTCGATTGGCTTCGTTTGAACAAATTTGAATCTCTATGGCCTAAGGATACTTCCTGTCAAATATAATCAAAATCGGCCAAGTGGTTCTTGAGAAGTCGCTTAAAGGAGAAGTTGACAGACGGACACGTGACGGACAGTCGCCATGCCTTAAACTCACTTGGGCTTTCAGGTCATGTGAGCTAAAAATTAAATGCAAGACAAAGCCAATGTTGTATATTTATCCACAAATGTAAGATTGTGGGATTTCCCTTCAGGATCTGCCCAAGTCATACGCACAGACACACACCCGTAATCTTGTCCAAATTATGACAAAGATTTCTGTCACATATCGCAAAACTTTATGGAGATAGGCACCAAATGCGTAAATAAATGGAAGAGGCTATGGAATGGAGAAATTTGCCTCTTAGTTAATCAGAGGTGTGCATGGGTGTTTGACCCATACCCCAGAAAATTGGTAAATTCTAGATGCTATCAAGCGGCATCACCCACATTTTTCGGAATTTATATGACTGAAAAGTTGTTGCTGCCACCACCAACAATGACTGTCAAGTTATGTTTAACGTAATCAGTATTTTACTTGTAGCACGTAGAAATTAATCTCCTTTATACAAACATAAGTGACTACACAAATAATCAGCAATAGAGAATATATTTGAACCTCTGCATACAGCACAGCACAAAAGGGCCTGCTGACACCACTAACTGGTACCAATTCAGGCAAAATGGCTGCACCAATTAGTCATATAAATGAAGCATAGACAGGATTAAATGCCTTTTAAAATATTAGTTTAATTCACTTTACTTTAGTATACTGATGATGCTACTTTTACTATAATTGTATGAACTTATGAAGTTAGCAATCAATAACATTTGATAGTTGCCTTTTCTGTACCCTTAAATAATAATTAACCTCATCTCATGATAGTTACATGTATTCAGGTGATCTAACAGGGCACTCATAAACTATGCATGGAATTTTAAGCTTTTTATCATGCCACTAAAGAAAGATGTTCAGGCTTTAGTAGTTAAATGTTGGTACACTTCTACAGCTTATGATGGCTGTCATGATTTTATATTCAAGTATATACGCTCGGTCATAGAGGTGCAATCTATAGTTTCGTAGTGTGGTATAAAAGCAAACATACAGGTAAGCTGTTGAACATTTTGAAACTAATTTGAGTGGAAGTTGTTGCTGCCTTCAAATTAGTTTCAAAATATTCAACAACATGATTATTACATAATAAAGTGTGTGATGCACTGGCACTTACATGACATCACGTACTATCGCGATCACTGTTCAATATTTCCGCGATATTACAAAGCAGATACTTGTGATGAAGATACGGAAATGTGACAGGATACAAATGATAGGGAATCTATAAGCCATAATCTATCAGTGCAATACAACATTTGAGTTGAGATTAGCATCACTTTAAAGCTCATCTTGGCAAACTGCCACCAAAATTCGTTGTTATGCAGCAACCACTGTGTGGAATGCCCTAACATGACCATGTACATGTAAGATATGGTTAACTATAATTGCTGAATCCAATCTGTTGCTCAAGTATACGACATGATAATGAATAAGGTCACATGTATGATATGGTTACAATCATAGTTGATAGAAATACTCCGTCATAAACATGGAAAGGTCATTCAGTTGTACAAATTGTATGCCTACCATTAAATAAACATTCCGTTGACTATTTTGAAAATAATTTGCCATGGCGCAGTTGATGCATCCAGTCAAATTAGTTTCAAAATATTCAACAGCTTATCTGTACACTGTATCGTTACCTTGATATTAGGATTCTGGGAATTCAGGGTTTCATTGATCCCAACACGAGATTAATCCATTCCATGCTAGAGTCAGACACTTACTTGCTGATGCACTATTACGCGTTTCCTTCGTCTTATTCTTGAGCGCCTTGATCTGACCAGCTGGCACAAGTCTACTGAGTCCACTTTAAAAACAATTTGGTTAGAGCAAATCATTAAATAGCAAAATTATATATTCCAGTCTCTTTAGTGCGAAGACTATTTTTGAAAATTTACTGGAATGAATGGCCTAGTTTAGCCAGTCCTTCCAGTGGTAAAATTAAAGTTTTCTCTTGGCTGCAAATGGACCTTTCCAGTTTTACCTATGCCCTGCCCATCCATAGTTAATCTCTGCACACACCTTGCTCGTGTTGGGATCAATCGATCCCTAAACTTATTGACTTTCAATTTCCAGAAAACAATACAGGGAAACCAGTTGAATATTTTGAAACTAATTTTACTGGGTGCTGTTGCTGACTATGGCAGCAACAGCGCCCAGTCAAATTAATTTCAAAATATTTGACAGAATGTTTATTAAATAGTAGACATACAATTTGTGCAACGTGTCGGACTATTAAGAATTTAAGAAGGGCTATAATGAGTCATTCATGATGTCATGATTATGACATCATCCTCCACTTCACTTAGCTGATTGTATGATGCATGATTACTGTATTCTGCAGCTGTAGTAGTAGAAACATCCTACAGCTGCAATCAGTCCTTCACTTTTGCCTACTGTGTCTTGTCCTCAGCCGAATTCCTTAGCGTCCTCAGGTCCATTCTTGACTTGAGTGTACCGAGTAGGGCTGGGCGGTATACCGGTTTCACACCGTCTCACGGTTTTTTATGGCGACAGTTTAAAAAATTTAAAAACCGCCCATAAGATCGCCATTGTGCAAAATCTGGTGACTGTCCGAAACTAGTTTGTTCTTGACTTGCAGTTTAATATTATCATCTAGTGTAACCATTTGCTACTAGAGACATAAAATACAGTCATCTATAACTATTAGCTGTGGGAAAGCAAGGGTGTTGGTGAAATCCCAACAAATCGGCCGAGGACGATCCGCGGCAAATATGATTTTATTTGCCAGCAATGAATTTTACATGACGTACGCTCTGCAGGTTCAATGTAAGATTGAATAAATTGAAAAAACTAAAAGTTCTTCTCTGCAACAAATAATCCTTTTTTCAATTCGAGTTTGTACTATGTTTAATTAGGATTCCAAATGTGACATGATACAAAAAAAGAGTCAAGAAACACGCTGCGAAAACAACGTCGCTATACAATGAACTTCCAATCCAAACAAATCATTATTTCCTTAGATTTCGACAAACATAAAATGATCCATCACGGACTACGAAATGAAAACGATTAAGTCGCTTCTTATGTTGGCGGAGTAGTTACAAGTAAAATACACCTCTTAGCCTCTCAAATACGAGCAGGCGTAATGTGATTGGTTGTTAACAGATTCTTCCGCTGGGATATTCACTACTATCGATTTTATGAATGAAATTCGTAGTATTTTTTATCACGTGACTTTTCTGCTCAATAGGCGTTAGAATCACATCGTTTTGTTTTATGGCCCGGTCTTTTTCGTCTTCGTATATCTTCAAGTACGAAGTGTTGATTTAAGTAGATTTAAGTTAGATTCACGAATCATTGCGTTTATGTTATCAAATTATCATAATCTCTTTATTATACGACATATGAACCTCGAAAAATAGTCAAACACATTTTTTGTGAGAATTCTTGAGGCACGATTTCCGGGAAATGACTACTCTTTAGTTACGTGCTGAATGACATTCACCTGCTTGAACGACAGTTTATTGAGGAGTATTACTAAATACCGAGTACTCGAATACAAACACATGACTTACTAGACTAGATCATACTGTAGGTGGTTATACGAACTCTTAACTGTATCTGCGGTACTCTACTAGGAGCCTAAACTCGCTCTCATATCCGGGTTCCTACTTACACGCGTAAGATTTTAGTACGCTTTCGAAAATAGTTACCTAATAACAGTGTTGAAAATCAACATTTTAGTAGTTAGAGTGTTATTTTCACGACATCACATGAACCAGACTTTATTGATTTTACCTATTTTAACTACTATTTTGAGATAGATAGCGCCGAAGTGTGCAGTGGTACGTAGTTACCGTTCTAATTTTGTGGCAATTTACGTCAGTTGTCAGATCGCAAAATACATGTACTGTAGCTAATGAAAACGGCATATTTTCATATTTCAAATTATTTTCGATCATTTTAACCCCTTAAACCAGTATTTCGTTAATACCGGTTTAATTAGTGATACCGTCACTGGTTTTCTTTTAGGCCAAACCGCCCAGCCCTAGTACCGAGTCCTACTTTCTTGAGGTTACCTCGTAGCACGCTTAGCAGATTTATGCAATGACGTCCTCTCCTGGCTTTGTATTTGCTGGCTCCGAGTAGCGCCAATTCTAAGGCTTTCTGTGCTGGTGTCTCTTCTGGCATCTTTAGCACATGGGCAAACATGGACCATCTTTGCTGGGTGACTTCTACAGACAGCGCCGACGTATTACACATCTTGTATAGTGCCTCATGGAAATTATGCTGTCTGGCGATCGGTGTCCAGTGATGGTGCGTAGGTGTTTGCGGTGGCAGGCATCAACTTTATCTAGAGTTGCCTTTGGAGCTGCCCAGCTGTTACAGTTGTACAGCATCAAGGATACGCAGGTTGCATTGTATAACCATCGCCTTTTTATCAAAGCCATCTTTGATCTACGAATCCATAGCTTCCAGAAGGACTGGAAAGCTATGTTCCCCATGACACATCGTGCAGCAATGTCAGTAGTACTGCAAAGCAGTGAGCCCCAGATTTTACTTTTCCTCCATGGTTTGCCGCCACGAAGTGGGTCATCATTTTCTTTAGTTTCATGCTTTGTAGATAGGTATATGCGGGTGAACTCTGTTTGGATTCATTCATAGATTCTCAATTTTTAGTTTGCTTGCAACTATTGGGAGAAGTTCGTCAAGGGGGTTCTTTCCCTCGCCTATGAAGTCCACATCGTCGGCATATTCGATCTCTAGTCGCATACCCAGTATTGACACTGGGGGTTTGGTCTTGTGGAACTTTCCCACACAGATTTCAATGCGGCAGAAAGGTAGCAGGTGAAAAGCACCGGCCATAGACCATCTCCCTGTGGGCAGCCGATTGATGTCTCAAACTCTACAGACTTCACCGACTTGACTCGTACTCTCACCTTGGTGTCTGCAAGCAGTAGTGTCACTAGTCGTAGCTCATCTTCATTGCAACTGGCCTGGCATAGTACATCTAAGATCTTTAATTATGTCGAAGGCTCGTGACATGTCAATGCCCATTTTGTGGAAGTCCCAGTGTTTGGACATGACTACCGACACAAGCATGCGTTGAGCCCATACAATGTCTGCGCAGCTGCGTCCACATTTGAAGGCACTTTGAAATGGTCCGGTAAAGTCATCGATCTGGTCTCGGATGCGGCATAGAGTAACATTAGATAAGAGTTTCCATATGCTGTTGAGGAGCACAATGGGCCACAGATTGGCTGGTGGGCCAGGTGTCTTCTTGGGCTTGGGAAGTGTGATACGGGTGCCTTGGCCTACAGCATCGATGGGAAGGTGGTGCATAAAAGCTGAATTGATTAGGTGCGTGATCAGTATTTGAATAGTTCATTGCTCATGCCATCAGGTCCAGATGCACGTCCATTTTTCAGGGCCTTAAGTGCCTTCTCAACTTCTGCTGTTTTAATTGGTGTTAGTAATGTTCTGGGGTCTCCTGAGAACAGGTGCAAGGGTTCATCATCGTTGTCAGTGCACTGTTCCTTGAACCATTCTCAGATCGCCTCGGCTTTTCCCTGATCAGTCCCGATAAAGTGTCCTTCAGAGTTGTGTACAGTGAGTGGTGGTGTGTAGTCAGTAACTCTCAGGCCTCGGGCTGCCCGAAACATTTTGTGATAGTCATCCGTGGCGTGATTTCATCTGCTAGGGAGTCTGCTTGTTGAATAGCAAGACCTTTTAAGCATTCGCTAATGTGGCGCAGAATGTTATTGCGCCCCCGGCGTAGTTTGGTGCGGTCTTCACTTTGGCCACTTTGATAGATGCGCAGCCGTAACGCCTTCTGCTCTGCTGACAGTTTTACTACTAGATGGTCATTTTTTAAGAACACCAAAGCGCTGGTAGCTGATGATTCCATAGATTTTAGAATTTTGGTTAGGGCTTCGCTTGGATCGGAGCTGACGTCGATGTTAGCTATCTGCTCCCCGAGGGCCTTTTTGTATGACATCTGAGTGTCAGTGTCACTGATGAGCTTGGGTAGGTTGTAGGTGACCCTACCCTCTTGCCTGGTATAGCGTTTACATATTAGGTAGAGAATGTTCATCTGAAGGCGTGTAATGACTGACTTATGGTCAGAATTAAGGTCTGTGCCACCATACGAATGAGCAGTATGAAGTCTTTTTGGTTGAAGACAGCTGTTGTAGCCTTAGAACCTTTTGATCAGCTATGTGACTGGTCAATGTTGTCCGGTGACGGCATGGGTGTTTGAAAGCCATATTTGTGGCATATTAGGTCATTGGAACTAAGGAATGTCACCAGTGCATCTCCATTGCTGTTGTGTGCGTGCCCTCTCCATATGATCCCATGCATAAGCCAAGTCCTGAACTTACAAGTTTACCCAGCTTGGAGTTGAAATCTCCACACACGAACAGTTGCCATCTAGCTGGGAGTAATATGGCAGAGCTCAGTTCTGCATACAAGGAATCTAATATTGCCGGATTCTCTTTGGCTTTTTCACTAGTTGGGCCATATACGTTGCCAATGCGACACTTAGTGGTGGTGTGTTTTCGCGTAGGTATAGCCAGGTCAATGAATGCAATGCGATCATTGACATATCCAAAATTAATGACATGGTCCAAGACCCTTGGTTCGATTATGAAGCCTAAACCCTGGTATGTGGCATGTTTTTGCTCCATAAGCACTAGCTTATGGCCTGTCTGTAGTTGCTGCTCTGAGTGTTTAGTTACTTTAGTTTCTTGAACGCATGCAATATCGAAGTTATAGTGTTCACAGTCTGCACCTAAGGTTTGCCTCTTTGATGTTGCACTCAGACTACGTACATTTCACGTAGCTCATGGGTAGGTCGTGTCGTCCGAGGATGTCGAGCACAGTTTCTTGTTTGAAGAAGGTTAGACATAATCAGAGTTGCCTCTGTATGCGGATGTCAGCCCGGAATCCTTGATGACTTAGTTTCCCAACAAAGTTGGTACTTACGGAGGAGACCGACGTGGAGGTGTGATCGTTCTCCCCTTAGTTGATTATGATGTCATATTATGGATGGATAAACTTGGAAAGGTCCATTGGCATGGCTCAAGAACCTTGAAATGGCTACTTGTGACCATAAAACGGTTAACAGGTGTGTGACATTTCTTTTCGGTCATTGTGAATTTTAGTACTATATGCAAATGGTGCAAGGCTTTGTATTGGCAGAATTCTGCTGGCATCTTGCTAACAACACATTGAGCTAACAACACTTCTGCAGAATTAAACATCTTGCATGTCGTCCTCCATTGCCTATAGTCATCAGAGGCCAGTACACTTGAACTCTGACCTTATGACCTCACACTTATTGCTAACAGCATAGTCAACTATGTATGCAAGGCTAAAATGTATTTCCAATATGGTGAAGCAATCTTTAAATATAAGCAGAGAAGGTTTTCAACCCAGAGTTTTGTACCAAAGTCACAACTGATACTGAATGCAAGAGCATAGATGATGATCAGTCAAGACAGAACAAATAAAAACAAGGCATTGCAAGCAATACAAATCCGCTTGATTCCCGCTTTAAATGAAACTTAAGGATTTTGGGCAATTAATTTGCCTGCTCTGTATAAGTGATATATGTGATTACATTATATAGTGTTTGTTGTAAGGGAATGACGTCAAATTAACGAAGTTTGTATTTTTCAAATGTGATAACCCAGTCAAATATTGATATAAAAAATGAAAGGCAAACTTGACATCAGCCTTAGTAGTATTAAGCTATATTCCGAATTCTGTGCGAATCAGTTATTGTCTGGAAATCGTCAAATTTATGTTTATTCTTCCAGGGGTGGTGTGGGGTGGGGTGGGGTGGGGGGGGGGGGGGGGGCGGGTTGGATAACTCTGTAACATAGTGATGGAACGTAGCAAAACCCGACCCTGAGCTCTGCCTCAGTAGTATTAATCTATATTCAGAATTCAGTTCGAATCCGTTATTGAGTCTAACACAAGTTATTGTTCGGAATAAATGAAGTTCGTATATTTCAAGGGCAATAACGCTGGCAAATATTGATGAGAACGAACATCCGCCTTTATATTATTAAGCTATATTCTCAGCTTAGTTCAAATCCATTAGGTGTAACAAGTTATTGCAGAGCAAATATTTTTTGTATTTCAAGCGGGATAACTCTGGCAAATATATGGATGAAAACTAATGGAACAAGAGCTTGTCATCTGTCTTTTGACAATTTAGTCATATTCCGAATTTGGATGAGATCTGTTTAATCTAACATCAGTTATTGAATGGAAACTAATTATTCACGTACGTACATAGGTATGTATATACGGGAACATTCCCTATATCACCTCAAACTTCATTTTCGAGGGAATAAATAAGCATTATATATAGATAAGTTCCAGATCAACTTCACATCCCTGTAGTCTATAAAATGAAGTAAAGATCGACTATATTTTCTTTTCTATTCATACTATATTTTAATTTTTTTCTTAACCCTTACCGCTCTCATGTCAAAATCTTTAATTTTCAAATTAAATTAAAAGATTAACTGGTGTACATTTTTCAACAAATTTGGTGGCAGATGGCGCTGTCGTAGACAGCAACATCGTCCACCAAAATTGTTGAAAAATGTATACCAGTTTCTTTGCTAGTGACACAGTAAAAGATAGAATATTGACATCAGAGTGGTAAGGGTTAAAGCGTTCACACATTTTGCACACCGTATTCAGAATTCCAATGCAGTCGAATCTCGACATGTTTTTATCCTTTTTTGTTTCAGAAACATGTTAAATTGTTACTGAGCCATACACTGTATGTCAGTGTATGATAAAAATGTGTGTGCATCATCCTCATATTTTACCTGTCAAGCAAACTTTGTCTGGTGAAATGCAGCATGCCATTTGTGTAGATATCCGCATGCAGGTCATCGACGAGAGTGTCGTGAACTATTGGTGTAATGTACTAACAACAAAAGAAAGGAAAAATGGTCCACGAATAACAAATTACATAATACGCTTTATTAAATTACATAAGATAATACACTGTCTGAACATCTTTAGTACGGAATTTAATTCAGAAACGCTTTTCCATAATAGACAGAGATCTGTCATTCAAGTAAATGATGCCACAATCAATGCACCTTTCCAGTTTATCCATCAGTCATATGATGTTATAATCAACTACGTGACATGTAGGATGATGTAATAATCAATGACGTAGTTAAGTTTGCCACGAACGCTTAATTGATGACGAATTAATCCTTGCTGTAAAAATTGTATGTCTTTACTAATTAATAAAGATGCTGTTGAATATTTTGAAACTAATTTGACTAGGCAGCGACAGCACCCAGTCAAATTAGTTTCAAAATATTCAACAGCTTCCTGTAGTTTTCTGGAAATTGAGTCAGTATCGATTGATCCCAACACGGGTAACGTGCGGATGGAACTTAGCTAGAGATGGATGGGGGAAAACTAAAACTGGATTCCTCTATTGAACATCACATGTAGGCCATTGTCACAATTGTAATAACCTGTGACAACTCCGTCATGGAGCTCGACAAGTTTGTCAACTGTACAAATCTTATGTCCTTGATATGTTTATAATTTAATAACGGTCGGCACTCGGTCAAACCATCTAGCACCCATGTGTCACTTAACCCTATAAACCTGTGAATTTGTTCAAAAAAATTTCTTCAATTTTTCATAGAAAATATCAAATTTGCAGATGAAGACTATTTTTGAAAATTTATCAGTGAAATGACTGGCTCGGTTAACGAGCCAGTCATTCCAGTGGTAAATTTTCAAAAATAGTCTGCTCTTTGTATACAAATGGACATTTCTCATGACCACTGCAGAAGCCGATTTTGCCTGATATGAGTGTTAAATGGTTAATGATATTAGTATTGCTATTATTAGGATCACTAAAATTTGACATTGAGATTTAGAGAGTGCATGGATCAATCGATCCCAACACGGAAACACCATGGGTGGAGCTTAGCTAAAGATGGGCGGGGTATAGCTAAAACTGGATTCATTCATTGTGAGATGAATGACGTGATCTCCTCCATGTGATTGAGAGCGCATGCGTGTTGTGATCTATGTGCACGTACCTGACAGACACAGCATGTTATACTGCGGGTAGAGTCTCGACTCTTCACAAGTTTGTACAAGCAGTTCTCACAATGAGAATGGCCACAATCCAACAACAGTGGCTGTCTAACACCATGGTGACGGGATGAATCTGAAATGGCAATTATAATATCCATGGTTATCTTCTGAAGGTAAACAGATACGTGCACAGTATACATGTCTTAGAGGAACACACAGAAAAGGCCCAAAGTACCCCAATGTTGCTTTTGCATAAATAGTCAATTTTTCCAGAATATTAATTTCTTCAATTTCACATGAGAAGAATCACACCGTGGCGTCATCGAGCGAATGAGTGTTTCGATATGACATCATCGCGTGAATAATATTTTGCTGGTGATCATTGATAGCTCACAACAGTTGACTGAAGATTCATACATCATATTAATGAGATGCAAGAGAAACACTAGCTTGTCAAACTATAACTTGAATCCGAGCTGATGTCCAGCTCCGTACTCGTATTGACCATTGAGTGTCATCTATTCCGAAAACAAGTGTGGCATAACTTGAATCTAGATATTTGACGATTCATGTGATGACGTCATGTAGCATGAATTTTATGGAGTGTCAAAAATTCATGACTAGCTCAAATTTTAAAAGTGGTAGTTTGTGAATGTATGTTAAATTCTCTTTAATTCATAAAATATGATATTTTTTAGCATTTTTAAAATTGAAATCTGTTTCTCATTTGTGATCTCGTTGAACCAAAACTGGCCTTTGCAGTGGCCTTGAAGAATGCCCATTTGCAGGCCAAAAGAAAACTATTTTGGAAATTTTACCTACCATTATAACTTATTGATAACCGAGCCAGTCATAATTATGTATCTTCTCTTGGCCTGCAAATGGTCATTCACTGAGCAAAAATATTAATTTTCTTGACAAATCCTTACTATCAAACTAATCATGGACTAAATAGACCAAGAGGGACGAGATAAAACAAGAGGCCCAAAGGCCTTAATACTCACCTGGACCATTAGCATTTGATCTAAAGCATTTCAACAGCCATAATACTTTAAATTCAGCAGCAACAAGGCATAGATTCAAAATTGGAATTCAGTAGAAATGATATTTAGTGGGAAATTAATGATGGACAGATCGAACATAGATTTTGATTGGCCCATGACAACCATGTTTTATCAAGGAACAAATTCTCTTGAACAAACTTTAATCACCATTAGGTATCGGTGAGATTAACTGTAATGAGATTCAGCCTGCTCTGTACAGCAATTCCTGATGTTAGTTTCAAGACAAGACAGTCACTGGAACAAGTGGTAAATTAGGGGTAGCATTGTAAACGATTTACCTCCATTTTTCAGAAAATCCACCATGGCCACCAAAAAAAGAACGAAGCAGTCAAATCTTGTAAACCAATTCTGAAGCATACCAGCCTAGGGTCCTTCCAGTCGAATTTGCTTTAAATTGGCCAGCGGTTAATGTCGAGTAACCTTCTAACTGATTTTCCTCCAAAATCTTTGGAAAATCCAAGATGACCGCCAGAAAAATTGACCATTCAAGTTTCTATGTATATGTTCTGTAACCTACCACCATAGTATCCATCCAGCCAAGTCGGGCTGAAATTGCGGAGTAGTGTTAAAGGATTTCCTGCCATTTTTCCGGAAAATTCAAGATGGCCACCACAAAAAATATACCAAACTAAATTCTGTATAGAAGTTCTGAAACATTCCTATCCAGGATCTTTCCAACAAAGTTTGCTTGAAATCGGTCGTGTTTAGTGAGTAGCCTTTAAACTTTTAACCAAAATCTTTGGAAAATCCAAGATGGCCACCAAACAAATTGATCAACCAAAATTCTGTATAAAAGTTCTGAAGCATACCACTCTCGGGGCCTTCCAGCTGAGCTTGCTTGAAATCGGCCATGAGGTAAATGAAGAGTAGCCTTTTAACTGATTTCCCAAAACATTTTGGAAAATCCAAGATGGACACCGGAAAAATTGACCAATCACAATTCTGTATATAAAAGTTCTCAAACCTACCAGCCTAATAACCTTCCAGGTAAGTCTGTTTGAAATTGCCCAAGCAGCTAATGACGAGCAGCATTTTAAACGATTTCCTGCCGATTTTCAGAAAATTGAAGATGGCTCGCAAAAAAATTCTGTATACATATTCTGAAGAATACCACTCTAGGGTCCTTTCAGCCGAGTTTGGCTGATATCGGCCAACTGGTTAATGAGGAATACGGTTTTAACTGATTTCCAGGATTTCTAAGACTGCCCATTCAAAATTCTGTATACATGTTCTGAAACCTACCACCATAGTATCCTTACAGCCAAGTCTGGTTGAAACTGCCCAAACAGTTAATGAGCAGTGCATTAAACAATTTCCCGCCATTTTTTGGAAAATTCAAGATGGCCACTGAAAAAAAAGACCACTCAAAATTCTGTATAGAAGTTCTGAAGCATCCCACTTTAGGGTCGTTCCAACCAAGTTTGTTTGAAGTCTGTCAATGAGGCATATGCTTTTAACTGATATCCAAAGATTTTCGTAAAATCCAAGACGGCCACCAGAAATATTGACCAATCAAAATTCTCACTAGACTTGTTGAAGCCTAGACCAGTACAGAATTAGTCCACCCAAGTTTCGTTGAAGTTGGGACATTTATATTGTAGGAGCGTTTTAAATGATTTCTGGAAGATCCACGACTGGCAGAAAAATTGACCAATCAAAATTCTGAATAGAACTTCTGGAGCTTACCACCATAGGGTCCTTCCAGCCAAATTTGGTTGAAATCGGTCAAAGAATAAATGAGGAGATGCGATTTGACGGATAGATGCCATGGCATAAGCTCAATGCTATTGGGCAGGTGAGCTAAAAAACAAAATATAATTGGTAGCAGCTAGTGTGGCTTTACCCCTACTGTGTTCCTACCCCATCCCACGGCTGTCACGAACCTAAATTATTTTCAAAGAAATCTTTGTCAGAAACATAATGGTTCGCTTGTAGTCTTTAACCCAAATTAATATACAGTTAAATCTCGACTAAAGGACACACTTTTTTTTGGTCAAATTACATGTTCTAGGAAGGGGATGCGTCCTATAATCGATTACATTATTTGAGCACATTTTTTGGTCTACGGTTTTCAAAAAATTAAACGACTACGTTTAATGTCTACCTCAAAAACATCATTGCGGAAGTGAAATTATTAAATAGGAGCACCTAAATATTGCGTATTCTTTAATAAATATCATTTATTAATAAATATCATTTATTAATAAATATCATTTATTACATCAAAATTAATCCTGAATTTGACATAAAATGGCATTGAGAAAAGACATAAATCATGTGATTCGCTTCAAATATATATATATATATATATATATATATATATATATATATATATATATATATATATATATTGCATGATAGGAGCTGAGCATTTTACTTTAGGCTTGATCTGAATAATGGGTACCCGTTTGATAACAAACTCAAATTAGCGAGAACACGACGCGTCCAATCACAAAAGAGTCAGTGGCCCACCAGCATAAGAAGCGGTTTATCTCATTTTAATTCTCGGACTTTCAAGCAATTTTTGTCGTACATCTTGAGTCCATTTTGGATCATTTGATGTTGGTCGGCATTACAAAAGCAACGCGCAATACAAGAGTAAACACTGTTCCATTATTAATTTTTCTGAAGAGAAATATTATTTCCCTGTTCCGAGTGATTAAATTCTCCTGTACAAGCCAATGAAGATAGAGAATGGCAGATGTTAGACATCTAGAAAACACAACTGGTGATCTTACCACATTCCTAAGGTCACGTAATTTCTATATTTGTCTCTGGACATTTTAAGCCAAAATTAGCATTGATTTTGATGTAATAAATGATTTTTATTGAAGATACGCGATATTAAATTCACTTCCACAATGATATTTTTGAGGCATACATTAAACATAGTGGTACGGAGGTAAGCATGAGTATGAAAATTGAGTTCAATTTTCGTGGTAGGTTCTATATGAGTTTTAACCATTTTAGAGAATATATTTCAATTTCTCTATGCGCCCTTTCTATGAGTATAAGGATTTGTAGGGAGGGTTTGGGCAAAAATTTAGCCTGTGTCCAATACAAGCTAGCATCCTTTCCTCGAATAAAAACAGTATTTCCCATGTACGATTGGGGAAATTTGTAAAACAAGGACAAATTTGCCGAATACCAGTGTCATTTATATATTTTTCAATTGGGCTGCCGCGAGGTCAAGTGTTTAATTTGAAAACAATGTTGCTGAAAGCTGTTGCATTTTAGTCCTTGGCATACGTCTTCGGGACCCCTTGGGGAAGCTTCCAAAAAGTTTGGAGACAATGTCTTCAGTAGAACCAGCCTTAAATTGAAAAATTTCTATTTTGAAAATAACGTTGTTGAAAGGTGTTGCGTATTAGATTTTGACCCCAAAATTTGCACGTGTCTTTGGGACCCCACAAGTAGGCTTCCATCCTCGTTTGAAGCATAGCCATACCCAGATCTATTAAAACACAACACCCACCAGCAATCCACGCTCGCATTAACCTGACATCCCATGACACCGGTAAAAAAACTAGGAAGGTTTGAATAGGCTACTTTTGACATTATAACAGGGTAATAAATACCCACTCTAAAGGAAAAAACCCATTTAAATACTTTTTATGAATACCAGAATCATTACCTGATGCAATATGCCTGCTCAGAAAGCACTAGAATTTGCAATCGCAAGGTGCTCACAAGTATGACGCACCCAAATGATGCCACAACATCAACTCGCTAAGTGTTTTGCGATGAGACCTAAAAGAATGTAATCTAGGCCCACTAAAGACGGCAAAGAACCTAAGGGAGCTTAGGACGCTCACTGTGGACACAGGACCTGAGGTGGCCCAAAAGCCACCACACAAAGCTCCCATACATAGCCAAAATTGGGTAACTCAAACTAGAAATGTGATACAATATGATGACATCATGTAGACACCGCAAAAATAACATATGGAAGAAAGCGCATTCAGATCAGAATTATACAGCACCAACGCCAAATCACTAGTTTCCAGAAACACATGCGCTATGATATCCCTGTATCTGGCTACTTAACATCAGAAGGCCATACTAAGAGCAATGTGCAATTTAGGATTTTTCATTCCCCGTCATCAGACCCCCGATGACCAGATCTCTACGTCTTGGAGACAAGCAGAAGAAAGCCTCTATACACATCATCTCCACTGTACTCATTGACATCAATCAGGCAGGGTGAAAATGCCACAGAAGTCTCCCACTACGTCTTAATTAATGGAGAAGACAAGACACAGTGGACAGGGTTTGTACACTTTTCAGTATTTGAAATTCCATGACTAAAATTAACAAATTCCACGACTCCCAAGAATCAATATCTAAGTCAAAAACAGTCTAATTTGTTTCAAAATGTACAACAGCATACATTGTGAATCATATGGAATTTACGACAATGTACTATATCCACGGGGAAAGGGTCAACAGTTGACAATTTCCGGTAAATTCTTAATAAAATCTGAGATTATCACCCAAAAAATTGGCGACTAAAAATTCTGAATAGATGCTCTACAGCCTATGACCATAGGATCCTTTCAGCTGATCTTGGTTGAAATCAGTCAGACTCATAATAGTAAAGATTTGAGAATTTCCAGTAAATTTTGAATAAAATCCAAGATTTTGGACACAAAAAATTGACGAATCAAAATTCTAAACGGAAGTTCTGGAACTGAGCACACTATGATCATTTGAACAAAATTTGGTTTTAAAAATCCGGCCATTGGTTAAGGAATAGCACTCGGTTTAAAGCAAAAGTTCACGGATGGTCACCACGGCATAAGCTCAATTGGACCGAAGGTGAGCTAATAATAATCTCTCAACTAGAGTGGCATGATGTACCGATCTCACATCGTAAAACGGTTGAACGATGATGGTTGGCAAACCACAGTAAATCATGCTCAAATCGAAAACACGAGTTTACTTAAATATTCGGTTTAGCAACTACTGATTAATCTTTTTAACTTATAAATATTGCTGCTAAATCAGCCTCTGCAGTGGTCTTGAGAACAGCCCCCCCTTGTGGGTTGGTCTGTTCTTTTATTAACCACTATAAAAACATACTTACCGTTCAGTCACTACTTGCTAAATCAATTATCTGCATTTAGCTACCAGAGTAAGATTTTTATGCCTGCATACACTCCTCCCCATGCATATTTCTATTAATATGGACCCTCAAACAGGTTACTGGTTAGGTCCATCTCCAGTATATTGTCTGATATAGACTGGCACCAGTCTGTACTCACTCCATAGTGACGCCTGTCACTAAGCGCGCTTGCGCATGCACACTGGAGCCCAAATAGTAAACAGATTCACTTTTCTGAATTTAAGTGCCAAATATTATAGGCAAATTCTCAAATCAATTCCACGCGGGGTGGCTGAGATCGGGTCGTAGTGATTGAATGGTAAGTATGTTTTAATAGTGGTTAATAAAACAACAGACCAACCCACAAGGGGGGGTCTGTGGGGGGTTGTTATTACACCACAAAAACATCCATTACTGTTCAATCACTACTTGCTAAACCCGTAGATTTGGTCAGTGCCCCACTTAAAACATTAGGTGGGAGGAGATTTGAGAATCAACAAACAAGGATAAAAATCAAACCAATCTTATCCAAATGTTAATAACATAACATAATAGTGCATTTAAATCAATCACACCGTGATTATCAAATAAGGA
Source organism: Chaetoderma sp. LZ-2023a (assembly GCA_034401795.1). NCBI lineage: Eukaryota > Metazoa > Mollusca > Caudofoveata > Chaetodermatida > Chaetodermatidae > Chaetoderma > Chaetoderma sp. LZ-2023a. The sequence goes on along the minus strand of CM067374.1, from coordinate 83,401,881 downwards.
AAACTTGAACTTAAAGAGATAAATAAAAACCAAAATAAACTCTCACCATTTCTTACAGACGCACAGTCTTAATGAAAATGGCGGGATGTGCTTGGTAAATGGTCTTCGGCTTTTTTTGGTTAAAATCGTAATATTACGAAAGGAGGAGGCTGCTGCACTCTGATCTTTTAGATGAAAAGTTGTAACAGTGGATTCAGATTTCCATCCTGCAACCTGTATGACTTCATCTAAAGATGAACCAGCAAAAAGCACAAAAGAGGTAGCCATTCCTCAAACATCGTGAGCTTTAATATGGGAGAGATTAATTTGTTCTGGAGAAGCTATCTTGTAACAAAGCTTAATCGTCTCACAAATCCATCCAGCAATCATAGACTTTGAGACCGGCGTAGCTAAATCTTCCGCATAAGAAAACCATAAATGGGATGGATCAAATCTTTTAAAATCAGTTCACTGTTTGTACATTCTTAATGCCCTAACAGGCTACCAGAATTTGTCAGATGGCAAAAAAGACGATAATGATTTTAAAATGATAGGACTAGCAGGAAACCGGTTAGACTGAGTTTTAGATAAAAAATCCCTTCTGGGATATAAAACTAAACCGTCTCCTGAAACTATAAATCTGCCCCTATCAGCAGAAAGAGCATGAATTTCTGAACACCTTCTAGCAGAGGACGCAGCAACTTGTTTTAAAAAAACAGCTTTAAAAGTTAAAAGTTTAATACTACTAGTGGAGAGGTTCAAAATGGCGGCCTGCCAGCACTTGAAGAACCAAGGCCGAGTTCCATGAAGGTAAAAGCGTAGCTATCGGAGGACGAATATTGCCTAGACCTCTAACAACACTATTAAGAGTCTTAGTGTCCTTGACATCGGCCTTCAGAAGGCAAGGAAGAGAAGATGCCAGAGAAAATCTATACCCCCTAACCGTATTAGCTGATAAATGTAAGGAATCAAAGAGATATGTTAAAAAGTCTAATACTTGGGGAATAGAAACAGACACGGGCATGAGACCTTGGTCTGAACACCATTATCCAAAAATTTTAAGTCGACCCTTGTAAACTCTGCAGGTCGACTCTCTTCTGGAAGAATCGATAATTTCCTGAGATCTTGAAGAAACTTTATTCTCGTAGACTTTAGTTTCGATATTCTCCAAACACGCAGACTGAAGATTTCTGGGTTTGGATGAAGACAAAGACCTCTTACTTGAAACAGAAGATCTTGGGAGACTGGAAAAAGATGAGGGAAGACTACCAGGAGATCTAGGTCTACAAACCAAATCCACTTTGGCCAAAAAGGAGCTATTAAAAGAATCTTGCAGATTTGTTCTTTGACCTTCTTCAACACTAACGGAATTAAAATCGTTGGAGGGACCGCATAGGTGAACATTCCTGTCCAGGACATCCACTGCCAGGGCCCGACTGTCCGGAAAAGGAGACATGAAAGAGGAGATCTGGGCATTCAGAGATGTCGCAAACAGATCTACTAGAGGACGATCCATAAGACTGAAAATCGCTTTGACAACCGACCTCTTTAACTGCCACTCTGTGTGGGCGAATTTGCTGGAACGTGACAGTTGGTCCGCAAGAAAATTCAGACTGCCTTGGACATGGGAAGACACTAGAAAAATCTGATTCTTGCGACACCATAAGAGAAGGTTCCACACTTCTAGACAAAGGAGGGATGACCTTGTACACACACCCCGTACCACCCCGCGCCTGTTGATATAAGAGACTACTGTCGAATTGTCCAACCGAATCAAGACTTTGAGACCTATCACAAGAGCTGACCATGAAAGGAGAGCCTTCTTGACAGCCCACAATTCCAGAATGTTGATATGAGTTGTCAACTCCTCCAGGGACCAAAGACCGGAAACCGACACAGAGTCCCAGACCGCTCCCCATCCCTCCTGAGAAGCGTCTGTGAAGATAATCGCCTGAGGCGAGGACTTTATCAGTGGAACACCCATCAGAAGCAGAGAACGATCTTTCCAAAAATCTAGATGAGTGATCTAGTGTTCTCTGATGGGAATCTGATGGTAAATGGAGTGAACCGACTGCTTCCAAAGGGACATTAAATACATTTGGAAGGGTCTTCTCATCAGTGCCGCTCATGGAATAACATTCTCTACGCTGACCATCAAACCTATCACTCTTAGCAGAAATCTTGCCCTGACCATGGAAAAAGAAGACGACAGGATTTCCATTGCCACTGATAAAGCCTCTATTCTTGGACCTGAGGGGAAGACTAGACCATGGGCCAGATCGAAAGAAAAGCCTAGATGCGTGAAGATTTGAGGGAACTAGGCTTGATTTCTTTAAATTTAAAATCCACCCTAGGTTGCATGCCAGACTGCAAACCTCTGGAAAAATTACTGAGAGAATCGAGGAATGGCTGAGATTAGGTGAATAAAAAGAAAAGGAGCCGTGGTCAGGCCAAAAGACATGGCGTGAAACTGCCAAACTCGATCTTTGTAAGCGAATATCAGGAATTTTCTGAAGGAAAGGTGAATGAGAACATGAAAGTAGGCGTCCTTTAGGTTGATGGAAGACGTCCACATACCCTGACCTAGACTGGAAATGATCTTGGAGATGGTCTCCATCTTGAACTTGGAAGTAAGAATCATGAGATTTAATTTCTTCAAATTTATGATAGGACGCCAACCTCCTGTTTTCTTGGAAACTAAAAAGATGATTGAATAGTAGCCCAGGTCTACTCTCCAATGGGGAACTTCTTCTATTGCCCTCTTGACAATCATGGATTCCAACTCCTCTTCCAACGCAACCAATTTTTCTGGATTGGATGGAATTGGTGTCCATTTTGGAAGAAAAGAGAGAAGAGGAGGACGATGGATCCAAGACGGTGCATAACCCCAACATATCTGAGAAACTAGCCAGGAGTCCTGATTGAGGGCCTACCAATTCTCCCAAAACAGAGACAGGCGCCCTCCTACTGGCACATTGGGTAAAAGACACTGGACAGACTGATCCAAAGGCACAAGAAGAGGAGGGTGTTGATTAAAGAAGAGAGAAAGGTGGACTTACCCGGGAATAGTCCACACCTTCAAACTCTCTTTCCTTGATAACCTCTAAAGGAAGAACGACCTCTGGACCTGGAACTAGGACGACGAGAAAGGGATTGAACCCCTCTCACCCAAGGAGAGAAAGACTGCCTCCCTTGGGATCTAGAACGGTGAGAGGATATGGAATCAAAACGATCCTCATCCGCGGATCTATCTTGAAGATTGGAAGATGATTGATTAGATTATTAATAATTCTAGATGGATAAGCCCCAAATTGGTCTGGTTTGAGGCTCTTTCTTCTAGATGAATTTGGACTCTTTACTGAAGAAACATCTCTTTTAGAAGAAGGATTAGAAAAGGAAATCTGAGCCTGAAGCTCCCTAGAGGCCTTCAGGCGCTCAGATTCTGCACGAATAAGACTGGAAGCCGACTCCGAATATATCCTGACTAAAGGAGAGGGGGGGGGGGGGGCCTGAAATAAGACTATTCTTCAAAGTATTAGAAATTAGAACCTCATAGACCATCCTGAACCTTTTCTTAGAAGTAATGAGTCCCAAAGATCTGCAGACTGAACTGAGAGAACCACGAGACAGATTCGCCAAGGAACGACTGTTAAAGGAACCTGATCACCACGTTCTTGAGCCTTAAAAACAGCTTCAGGTAACAGAACAAGGAAATTGGCTGACTTAAGCTGGGATCTGCATACAGACTCCCATTTAAAAAGAACAGTGCAATGACCAATATTGGAAGACTCCTTTAAATGTGAGGGTAGGGGCCAGAAAGAGACTAAGGAGTAGCAACCTTCAAATAATCTTCTTTGGAACCTGAACAGGTGCATCGAATTTAGAAGAAAGAGAAAACTCCTTACAGTTAACATCGCTAACGAAGAAATCCACCTTACTACGACTAAGTTATCAATAGGGAGAACTTGAGGAGAAAAAGAAGAATCAGATGTAGAAAAAGCAGACCCGAAAGAAGGAGGGTCAATAGAAAATTCCTCCTTAAGACGAAGGGAAAGAGTAGAAGGCGATCCACCTGTGAGCCATGGACCAGTCTTCTGAAGAGGCTCTGACCAGACAAAACCTCTTCAGATCCCTGGACCTGACTGACTTGGGAACTGAGGGAAGAGAAGAAGGATTAGGAGAGGAAGAAGAGATGAATCACCTGAGACTAAAGATTCAGCCGCTCTAGAGGAAATAGGAGAACAGGGTCTTCTAGAAGACTCAAGAAAGGATGAAATTTGATCGGAAGGAAAAGAATCCATACCATGATCCTGACTAGAAGACAAGGAAGGATGAACCAGAAAACCGGCAGAAAGCCTCGAGAGGATCGAAAAACGAGCCAAAACAAAAGAACGATCGAGAGAAGGATCCCTAACCACAGCAAACAGAGAACTCTAAACCCGAATGAACAATTTGAAATTCTAACTCGGGAGAAAGAACAACGGAAACAATCGGATCAAGATGATCAAAAGAGGGAGAGACAGAAGAGGAAGAGCATAAATTGGAAGAACAGAGGGAGAAGAAGAAGGATCTAAGGATCCCTGAGAAGAATCAATAGATGAAGAGACGGGAGAATCCCGGAGGAATAGATTGAAAAAGAGATGATGAATTAGACACATGACTGGACGAAAATCCTTAGCTGAAAGAGAAGAATAGGAAGAAGGAATAGATTTAAAACCCGGAGGATGAGAGGAGGAAGAGAAAGGAGGCCGTGAGGCAGAGGAGCTCATGACATCATCACGAAAAGAAGGAGCAGAAGAAGAAGACAAATCAATATCAACTACCTGAGATGAAAGGGAAGAACCATAATTAGAAACTAAAGAATCATGAGAAAAGACTATGAGAAAATTCAGAACCAGAGCCTACAAAATTCCTATCATCAAACTCATTACGCCTACCCACTGAAAAATTCTTCGCATCTAAAGAAGAAACTGAAAATCGAAGCATAAGTTGACGCTTGGATAAATTCTTAGTCTAGGCTAATCGACTATGACTGTATACCAGAAGTTACGTCCCAACCGGAAGCGGATGTCGGAAGTCTATCCGGATCTAAACGACCCGGAAGTACACCCCTAGAACCAGAAGCGGAAGTGTACAGACCGGAATCAAAACCGGAAACAGAAGCGCTCCTACCGGAAGAGGTAAAATAATAAGGGTCCAAAGACCCTGGATATCCAGTATGACCGGAAGCGGAAATAGGAACCAGATCTTGAAGACCCGGATGTCCAGTAAAACCGGAAGTCAGACCGGATACGGAAGGAGATCTGGAAAACGGAAGTAAACCCCTGTCCTGAGGACCCGAATCCACTACAACTGATCAACACTAGCTACAGGCGTTCTGTGGACATTTCTGACAACTGGAATGACCAAGACTTTGACATTGGCATATGTGTTTAGGACGGGGGCTTCTGCCGCCGCCACCACTGCCTGAGGGTCATGCCTTTTCTTCTTATTTTCAACCTCAAGACTCACGTGGGTTTGACCTGGTGACCTGCTCGAGTTCACCTTCGAGAGCTTATTTGCTCTAATTTTTTGCTCTTTGACATTGGCATATGTGTTTAGGACGGGGGCTTCTGCCGCCGCCACCACTGCCTGAGGGTCATGCCTTTTCTTCTTATTTTCAACCTCAAGACTCACGTGGGTTTGACCTGGTGACCTGCTCGAGTTCACCTTCGAGAGCTTATTTGCTCTAATTTTTTGCTCTTTGACATTGGCATATGTGTTTAGGATGGGGGCTTCCGCCGCCACCACCACTGCTTGAGAGTCATGCCTTTTCTTCTTTATTCAACCTCAAGGCTCACGGGGGTTTGACTCGGTGACCTGCTCGAGTTCACCTTCGAGAGCTTATTTGATCAGAACAGACGCAGATGACTCGAATCTTGCATACAAAACCAAAACAGCTCCAGATTCTCCGAAGAAGGGCCACCCTCCGTTGCTGATGGTTTAGATACATTAGATTTAGCAAAAGACACAGCTTTAGACTTAACAGCAACAGGGGTGAGGGAAGAACGACCAGAGGGCAGCGCTTGTTTAGACGAATAATCTTTAAAGAAAAACCTTAGATACGAACGCAGACCACCCTATGAAAATCCCGCACATCGTTGTGGGGGTACACGTAGTGCACTTTGAACAGACATGTCCTCCATACTCTGCAGAGTGAACTTGGTCACACATTGAGGATGTGCACTTGATTTTATCGGCCGTTTTAAGACTCCTAAAAACGAAAAAAGATTACAAAGAAGCATACAGCTTGGTATTTCGTTAAAAAGAGTATAGAAGCATGCAAATGCATTTCAAAGAAAGGGCGGAAAAGTTCAAATTCAAAAATCCCTAACGACAAGAAAACAATCTTTCATAGGGAAATAAACGTAATTCCTTGTAATGCACTAAACTGAAAGTGAATAAGTGGCTCATTGGAGTAATAGAGGGATTTTAGATGATGATGACTTAGGCATATTAAGGTTGTTACCACAAAAACGAAACCCCACGAAAACCGGTAACATTTATACACATAGTTATAAAGTTCAATATAACCACGAAATGCTTCCAAAAACACAATTTTGGGAGGATAGACTTCATAGTAGGCATATCTAGCGTGAGGAAGTCCTTCAATAGTAAGCTGACACAGAGCAAAGCTATAAAAACTTTCTGATAATATTTCGGCAGTTATTCTGCTTGCAGAATAATTGAAAAGTGGATCCGTTTCCTATTTGAATAATAACAACATACTGGGCGTGTCCCTCCGTGGTGGGAAAGGGCGTCCCTTATCCTGCTCGGTTTGTGCCTATAGGCTTCATCGGGTGGAGCTGGTGTATCCAATGACATTCTTTCTGTGTTCTCCATGAGGTGGAGTTTTCATCGTCCAGGTCTAATGAGAATACCTATGGTGGTTTGATATCAATCTGAGATGTCATTGGATTCTGACTTTAGAGGGGCGTAGTTTCCCCTACATACTTATGGATGGTTATTGCGGTTCTGCCATTTTTGGCGGTTGGGCAACTTTTTTTGGCAGTTGTAGTCAACCTCACTGGTTGTAATTGTTACCGGTTGTTTTGGTGGCTTTCAGGTCTGTGTAGACCTGGCGGCTTGCGTGTCCGAACCTACTGAGTTTAGACACCGTGTGGACACCGGAGGTATTGTGACTATCTCCGTTTCCCGTGGCAACGGTTTGCTGGATGAATCAATTGTGAAATGACAGATGATAACAACGTAGTCAGTTATATGAGCTGCAAAAGTCAACATCTCCTTTATGCTCTATTCCCACTGAATTGCTTATGATAAGGGAAACTCTGGCCTGTAAACTTTCCAATATTTTGAAACTAATGTGACTGCAAGATGCTGCTGTTGTTTGCAGCACAAAATCTGTCATATTAGTTCTTCTAAATATTTGATCATACGCAATATTTATCAAATTGTAAATGAACGACTCTATTGGTCTTTCGTATTCAGTGTTAATGACCACCTTGACCAGTGATATCAGTTTGCATTATAGACAAGTAATAGGCTTAATTTAATAGGCGTATGTTCTAACAATGCCCCCACCTTGTCCCCCTGTAACAGGCCAAAATCATCATTAGCGGGATGTCTAACCAATGCATACAAAACGACTAGATGATCACTTGTCATCAGACTGTGAAAATAAGAGTAATTGATTGAAAGCTGCTGCTGTTTGTGACACCAACAATTATACCTTATTCTGATGCATATAAAGAAATTAACTTGTGATCATGGATTTTGTGTCAAGGGTTCCCGACAACACACGTATAATACTTGCTACATGTTTATCGCAAACATTACATAGGCCTACAATAATTGTATCCAATCATCGTCAGGCCCCCACCCCATAAAACTGATATACATTTGGAACTGGTTTGAAAATTGACATCGTCACCAGTTTCACATTATGCCACTGTGCAGCCTTTGTTCATCAGTGTTAGGCCTATTCCTTGCCAAATGGTAAACTGCACATTTCGCTGTACATGTGGACAGAGACTGAATTATTCTCACCATTTGCATACGAAAACCCTCTAGGCATTTACAGTGTTTTTGCTGGAGTATAAATATCTCTAGCCTGTAAAAAAGAACCACAATTGTGCAATGAAATAGAATCAATCGTGAGGTGATTATGTTACAGTGTCCACTGCGGGCGTGTCTACATTGTCACAAGTCAGAAGTTGGTACCCAAAAAATGGTGGACTCATTGCACTTTATAAATTTTTCTTGTGCTCAAATTCTATTATCTTTAGAAGAGTTGCACCAGCAAAGAAAGTAAGGCATTATAACACTGCTTATTACCTTGCCCTTCAGATAAAACTATTCCTATGTCATTTGACTTGATAATAAGAGTTGTTCTCCAATATGTCCACCTATGTAAGAGGTGGACTAGGTGCCGGAGAAGATGGGGTAATTATTTAAACTTAGGTGAAGATTGGAGCAGGGTTAGCAACAATTTTCCGGTATGAGAAATACTAGGCGGGAAATACCGGTAAATACTCCAATACTCATCAGAACTGGTAAATAAATCTCTTAGATATATTAATGAGAGGTGCTAATATATTTAATACCAGTTGACATGAGTTTAAATAGGCAATATATGCATATCATAGCATATCTATAACCTTTTCAACTCTTCATAGCAGATACAACACCTACTATTTATTGCACAAACACTGTTGGTGGAATTTTCAGAGACCATTTTTAGTAGAGGCTGCAACAACAACTTCCAGTAATATAGCTTCAAAATATTAAGAAACTTTCATGTCATGAATGGTTTACTTAAAACTGATATACAACATGCTGTACACATATCGTGACATACAATACAAGTCCATTATACTGCTTTGAATTCTCAGCCTATCAGAATATTGATTTAAAATAGAGCTCTAAGCTTAGATTACCAAACTATCGTAGTTCGGATCGACCAGTCGGGTACCAGCTAAGCTGGGTACACGCCGCCTGTCCTGGATTCGTTCCCTGAACATGCCCCCCTGCCATAAGCGTAAATGGGCCTATAAGAGAGATCGCGTTGCGAAAACGACTAAGTTCGTTAAAGCACATAATGCGCATGCGCGCGCTTAGATGCCATTTTTGAGAGAGCACGTAATTTACGACCAAGATAGGATGACGCTTTTAGTGTACCGAGATGGTACCCCGTAATCCTTTTTGATTACCTATTCCCGTTAAATCTGGCATTAATCAAGACCAGAATTCGACGGGCTTTTTAAATCTGTAAACCATTTCAAAATCGGTTAAGAAATGGATGAGTTATCCACGCAAAACCCTTCTTGATTATCTTCCAAATATTGCCGTGACGTCATAACCACGTGGGCGCAGAACTTCTAGAATGTTCTAGTACATTCGCCTGCGCTATTATTAACTATGCGCTGATTGGCTGTTGCTCGAACGGTGATTGGTTGGAGCCAGCGCCTGTGACGTCATGAGGAGTATAAAAGGCGACGCGATCCAGAGATCGAGAGCATCCTCGGCCAGGGGCCGAACAGGTTGGATCTGTACCAGCTACTATCAGCGCAACAGACAATACGCGTATTACTTCGCTATGTGTTGGGGTTTTCTGCCGTAGCTGGCAGTTGCCCAACCCACCGCATTAAAACAATTTTGTAACTCCCTACTTTCGGGAGTAATTTGGAACTTTCTGATTATGGTTCACGAATATCAATATCGGAACACGAATTTGCGGTGAGGCCTTTACGGCCTGAATATATGATTCTACAGATGTAGAAGCAGGATGTTCTTTGATGGATGACTCACCGGATCTGCCGACCACGCCTAAAAGTTGTATTTCAACTGTCACCTCACTAATATCGTGTAGGTTCTTCTAACTTTCGACCTAAGCAAGTACACTCTGCCCGGTGCGTCTTCAGAGCTGGCTGACGTACCCAGCACCGTAAAGCTTTGTTTTGTATCTTCGTGTGCCTCTGACAACCCCCGCTTGTGATCGGGTTGTTTACAACTTCCATCCGTGCCATCGGTGTATGGGAACTTTCTTCCCCACAGTAGTACTGTCAAATTCAACTGAGTGATGGCGATCACATTTTGATGACGTACATTTCGTCTTGTCTGACAATTTAGCGGACTCCTAAAAACGAAAAACGTAACAATGAAGCATATCGCTTTGAAATCGTAAAAAGGAGACTAGATAAAAATAATTTCTTAAAAAGATGGGAAAGTTCAACTCAGAAAACAAAATCCCTACCGACAAGAAAGCAAGCTTGCATAGGGATAAATGATAATCCTTATAATGCACTAGTAGTAAATTGATACAGGCTCTGGGTGAATGCTGGAGTTTATTATATGATGATGAATGATATAGGCATAGTAAATAAGATACCACGAAACGAGAACGATCTTTCACGAAAACCGGTAACAATATGAACATAGTTATAAAATACCATATAACCACGAATATACTTCCTACACATAACTTAGGGAGGATTGACTTCATATTAGGCATAATCCTTTATAATATAGAAGGCAAAAGTGTAATTGACACAGTGCAAAGCACAAAAAACTTAAGACGAATATTTTAAGCAGTTGTTCTGCAAGCAGAATAATTGAAAAGTGAATGTTTCCTATTTGGGCTCCAGTGCGCATGCGCAAGCGCGCTTAGTGACAAGCGTCACTATGGGGTGAGCATAGACTGGTGCCAGTCTATATCTGTCAGGCATAAAAATCTTATTCTTATAGCTAAATGCAGATAATTGATTTAGCAAGTAGTGATTGAACGGTAATGGATGTTTTTGCGGTGTAATAACAACTGTAACTTTCAGCACTGGCTTTAGATGAACTTCTGGCAGTCTCATGTTTTTTCCCGACAAGTGGTTAACAAGAGCCACTTCACCCATATTCCCGATGTCAAAAGACTTATTACAAACACTAGATTTGGCACGCGAGTTTGACGTGTTGTCCGGTAAAATCCAATCATTATATTTATCGTTAGTTTCCCAAACACTACAATACTTGCACGTTCCCATGTTTACTGTATCCCAAAAAATGTCAATCTCGCAAATTATTTCATTGTTTTGACTTCTCACACTGTACTATTTGACAGACGACTGCCGATTCGCTCATTTTTATTGCGTTGTAATTGAACATGTTCAGACACGTATTGCTCAACAACCGCGAGATGTTCCCGGTAATAGGCGGTTTTCTATTGTAAGACGCGACTGGGACCCAATCGAATTAGATTCTGGCAAGATTGGCGGAAATGCGAGATTTCGTTCGTAAACAAAAAAATGGTGGTCTGAAAAATTAGGATTGCCGATATTTTAATTTTCCATACCAGTTGGCCCAAAATTGGAATTTCCATACTTTTTCCAGCCCTGGAAAAGGCTTTCCTAAATTTCCATACTTTTTCCAGACTTCCATACATGCGTACGAACCCTGATATAAGTGTTAAGCTAGTATGTTGCCAATACTGATGCTGTGTATCACCTGTGAAATAAGACCTCCGTCTTTAGGAAGGGTTAAGCACAAAATGCAGAATAAGAGGTTGAATGGCAAGGCATGGATGGATTAGATACGAGGATGTCTTCTTAAGGATGTTTCCTCGGTATATAATATATCAGTATCTTGCAAGGCAAAGATATAAAGGATTATTTTGAGAATCAAACAACAGTATTTGGCTGGCTGTAATAGCATGCTCGATAAAACCAGTTCTGTTTCTGGTAAATTATTGAGATGACGAATTCTGGCAAGCACTGCTGGAATATTAGGGGATTTCTATGACCACGTCTATTTGTACGTGACGGGTCAGCGATCAGATTGCAGTGTAGCTTGATGGATGAGGACTGTTGGCACTGGTGGCTAAATACGCTTATCCATCACTACAAGGCAATCATAATGATTCACAGTTAAAGTCATCAGCAGTGCTGTGTCACAACAAAATATAATTCGAGGAATGTGAAACTATGACTGGAATACTTGATTGACGAGCTTGTCAAACAACATGTGTTTTGGAAAAGCTGTCAATCTTTGTCAAATTCAAGCTGGTTAGAACCACTTTAATCTGATCGATTGGGATGCGGGAGCGACCAATCAGATCACTGGAAATGTTGGGAATCACAGGGGAAGCCCTGTTCGACGTCAGTGTAGAGCGTCATATGCCTACGCAAAGCAGGTCCTATATAATACCTGTGCACCATGTATGTGCAATCATTTTACCATCTCGATTCCTTTACGAGAGTAAGAACCGTTTTCGTGAAGTAGTATTCTGCTTGTAAATCGAGTTTGCATTAGAAGTATATATAAGTTAATTTTGTGTAAGGGGTTCGGCATAACTGGCAAAATTCATGAATGGATCACACAGCATTCCTGTCTGAGCGCAAACAAAGGGTTATATAGTAAACGGCACATCTTCAGTGTGGATGAGTGTCTTAAGCGGGGTTCCGCAGGGTAGTGTGCTGGGACATGTACTGTTTATATTGTTTATCAACGATCGAGCAGAATCTCTCACCTCTGATGCGTACATCAGGGTTTGTACACCTTTCAGTATTTGAAATTCCATGAATTTCCATGACTAAAATTTAAAAATTCCATGACCTACAGGAATCAATAGCTAGGTCAAAGGCAGTCAAATTTGTTTCAAAATGTTCAACAGCACATAGTGAATCATAGGGAATTCACTTTATCTAGGGTAAAGGGTCAACATGTGAGAATTTTCTGTACATTTTTAATCAAATCTGAGGTTTTCACATAAAAAATTGCCGAAAAATAATTCTGAATGGATGTTCTAGAGCCTATGATCATACATGTAGCATCCTTACAGCCTAACTTGGTTGAAATCGGTCAAAATGGTAAGAAGCAATATGACCATTTCTAGTAAATGTTGAACAAAATCTAAGATTTTGACACAAAAAATTGCCTCTTAATCCTTTGACACTCATATCAGCCAAAGACGGCTTCTGTAGTGGTCTTGAGAAATGTCCATTTGCAGGCCAAGAGAAGACTTTTGTTGAACATTTTTCTAAAATAGTCTTCACTTGGTCTGTAAATTGCAGGAAATGTCAATTTCCCTTTCTCCGAGATCTAACAATACTCACCATTCTGTTACTTCTGATATACAGCTGGCCCTGACAGCGGCTCTAGGATTATAGACTTAGAAAGCTTTACCGACTCCTGGGAACCGGGTACCCGGCTCCCCACTGCCGAGTACCCGTTTACCATAGAGCTCATATTGTTTGCATAGCCACCAAACAAGAGAAAACTATGGCTTGCCTCCGTGGGGCTGGGAGGCTGGGTCCGTAACAGAATGGTGAGTATTGTTAGATCTCGGAGAAAGGGAAATTGACATTTCCTGCATTCTCCTTCGATAAATACTCACCATTCTGTTACTTCTGATATACACCAGATTTGATCAGTAACCTGGTGGGAAGGGGCAAGCCATACATGCTAATTTTGCCCCTTGGAGAAAGATTTTAGACTTCAAACTTGACTAACGGAGACCTAAAAGGACCGTCAAGTTCACGGAACCGAATCACATTCGCGTCACAGCCCCCCCCCCTTTTTCCTCCTAAGAAAAGGGAGAGAACTAACAAACATGTATCTCGCCTGAAACACCAATATGCCAAGAGGGTTAACTACTCCCTGCATATCGCTTGTATTAGCCTGGGAATGAGCATGAATATATAAGATGAATGAACATGATACATATACATAATACAAAAAACTCTCACTTGTTGAATTACCTTATGATAACAGGACTTCAGACGTACCGCCTACAACCATACACCGGTTCGGCCATCAGTGACACAATCTGGTTGACATCCTCTCGCTTGACCATGCCTGCTTTAGGTTCTTTTCTTACCAAAGTGAAAAAAGGGGAAAAGCAGTGTGGTCACTAACTATCGTTTCAAAACAGCTAAAGCGAGTGGATTGGCTGAGTCTGACACATCCCTCATATAGTAATCCGTAAATGAGGACTCACAGTGCCATTGTGCAACGGCCATGATGTCCTCTAACGGAACACCATTGTAAAGGGCGGTCGAGGCGGCTATTCCTCTAACATCGTGTGCCCTTACGCCCTGCACCTGGTGCCCAGTCGCCATCTCATGAGTAGTCTGAATGCATTCGACCACCCAACGAGAGATAGTATCCATGGATGCGGCGCCATAAGGCTTTTTATGGCAGATCCACAGATGTCTATCGTTCGACCGTAACGAGTCAGTCCGTTTCTTGTACTTAGTCAAAGCACGGACCGGGCACCAGACACTGGCATCACGATCAAACCTGGTTAACTTCGGTATAATGATCGGTTTGCCGGGATATCTCAAAGATTGGTTCTTTGACATAAATTCTGCTCTTGGCAGAAGACGCAGACCTTCTCCAGAAACAATAAATCGGTTCCTCTCTGCCGAAAGCGCATGGATCTCACTGCGCCTTCTAGCTGAGGAAGCTGCCAATAGAAAGACCGCCTTTAGAGTCAAATGCTTTAGACTAGCCGAACGCAACGGTTCGAATGGGTGCTTGGCCAGTACATTAAGCACTAAAGATAGACTCCAGGCTGGAATGACTACCGGTTGTCTCGGGCGGAGATTGCTCATTCCCTTCAACATCACGTTTAACTGGGCCACCTCTGGACTATCCCTGTTGGCTAGACAAGGGATAACTGATGCCAAAGCTGACTTGTATCCAGCAATTGTGACGGGAGCTAGTCCTGTAAAGAACAGCTCACAGAGAAAGTCTGCTATTTGCTGAATAGTGGATTGAAAGGTATCAATACCCTTTTCTTCACACCAGTCTGCAAATCTGTTAACCTTGTTGTTATATGACTTGAAGGTTGACCTCCTTCTCGCAGCCGCGATGAAATCACCAGCCTGTCGAGAAAAGCCTTCCGACGTGGAACGTTGTTTGACAACATCCACGCAGTCAATTTGAACATTTCGGGACGCTCGTGTAGGAAGCGTCCCTTGGCCTGGGAGATTATGTTCGGAATCTCGGGCAACTGCACAGGATTTTCCACCAGCAGATCTAGAAGATCCGTGAACCACGCCCTGCTCGGCCAATACGGCGCTATTAGCAGGACCAGACACGGTTCCTCCCTGACCTTCACCAATACCTTCGGTAGAAGAATGGTGGGCGGATACGCGTAAGCGTGCATCCCTCTCCAGCTTATCGCCAGAGCGTCTGTATCGACGGCATTTGGATCTGGAATCGGCGAGACATATGTCATGATTTGAGCATTTTCCTTTGTGGCGAACAAGTCCACGTTGGGTTTGCCCCAATGCTCGAAGATCCGTCGTAGAACTGGAGGGTTGAGGGACCATTCTGTTGGCAGGATTCTCTGTCTGCGAGACAAAGCATCCGCCAGAATGTTCAATCGGCCAGGAATATGAGCTGCTTTCAAAACAACCGAGTAATTCCTGCACCATTGAATCAAGTGCCACACCCTGATGCACAGGGTGGGCGACCTGGTCCCTCCTTGGCGATTTATATATGATACTACTGTCGAATTGTCCGACCGTATCAATATCACCTTGCCCCTGATCATCGGAAGGAACTCTTCCAACGCCAGTTCCACTGCCATCATTTCCAACAGATTGATATGCAGCTGACTCTCCGGGAGAGTCCATGTGCCCGAGACCTGGTGTTCTCCCAGGCAGGCACCCCACCCTTCCAGCGATGCATCCGTGTAAACGGACAGCTGGGGGTGGGGTAGGTGCAGCGAAACCCCTATTAGGAGATTCTGACGCTGTTTCCACCATAGAAGATGCGATATTATCGGCTCCAAAACTGGCACCAGTTTTGACAGGGGTTCTGTTCTCTGTTTCCACAGAGACATCAGATACAACTGGATAGGTCTTCGCATTAGAGCAGCGTACGGGATAACCTGCTCCATGGAGACCATCATGCCCAGCATCTGAAGGAACCGCCTCGCCTGAATGTGGTTTCCCACTCGAAAACTCCCGAGGATGGCTAACAGAGACACCACTCTGGGCTCTGACGGGTAAACCCTGCCCTCCTCGAGGTCGAATCGCATCCCCAAATAAACGAAATGTTGAGTGGGTGTCAACTCGGATTTCTCCTCGTTGACTATCCAGCCTAGATCTGAAAGTAACTTCAGAGTCAGAGCAGTATCCACGTTCAACCTGGCTGCCGAGTCTGCCTTGAGCAGCCAGTCGTCTATGTAGGTGTGTAGCGTCATAAATTATACTCCTAACGAACGCAGCACGATATGTGAAGAAAACAACAAAATGTATAACAACTGCTGTCTCACACGGTAAAACCGCAGACCACGCATCTACTCAAGAATTTTGAAACCACCGATCATTGCAAACCGATCGTGATTGCACGTAAACTTGATCATTCTAAAGTTTCCGGTACCATTTTTAGTACGCAGCACCCAGAACAAGATGCGCGATTAATGAAAAAATTTTCTTCACATAAACATCCGAGCGACCGGGTGTGACGTCACCCGCTCGGATTCTACGGAGAACGACGTCAGCCGATATTCGTGTTAGAAATACCGTAGCAAACACCTATTTTCATATCTGCCGATCGCCTGTTGGGGTTTAAAGAAGGCGATCGTCTGGCATATATCGTTGCTAGCACACGTCCCAGATTCTATGGGGTTAGAAATTGGAACATGCGACAACGAAATTTAGAGACCTAAGTCTTTTAACTATGGATATAAAGAACAATACAACCTGGTTATCTTGGGCGGTATTCTCCATAGTCCTTAGTTATCCTTTCAGAACACACAAACTATCACTGATTAAAGACTTAGATTCTTTTAAAAAACACTAAAATCCTTAATGCGAAAAGCATGTATTGCACTTGTTGCTATGCAAACAAGAATGAGCTCTATGGTAAACGGGTACTCGGCAGTGGGGAGCCGGGTACCCGGTTCCCAGGAGTCGGTAAAGCTTTCTAAGTCTATAATCCTAGAGCCGCTGTCAGGGCCAGCTGTATATCAGAAGTAACAGAATGGTGAGTATTGATCGAAGGAGAATGACATTTTCTTTGAACTTTTTTTGAACAAATTTAAGGCTTAAAAACATCTTCTGTACATATTTATTATTAATTTGGGATATTGGCATTCGCGGCGTTACAAACCCGTTTTTATTTTATTTCGAGTCCAGATATAGTTCAGTGGAATGCCTCCAATCACAAGAGTTTAATTTGGCCTTCCAACATAAGAAGCGAACTAACCTCATTTTAATTCTTACGTTGTTTTGGGTCATTTTATGTTGGTCGGACATATGACTTTGATAATGAATGAAATCATGTGATCGCAGCGATAAAGAAATGAAATGTGTATTTCCAAGCTTTATTTCCACATTTTACATTTGTATGCCATCAGATTTTATTTTTATCTAGGGAGATTATCATTTTCCATGACTTTTATCAAAATGACAAAGTTCCATGACTTTTTCAGGCCTGGAATTTAGATTTTCAAATTCCATGACTTTCCATGACCCGTACATGTATATTGATGATACGAAGCTCTGCCGACAAATTAGGAATGAAGATGATCAGTGAGTGTTGCAGTCAGACTTATATACAAGCTTCAGGACTGATCAGATGAATAGCTGCTCAGGTTCCATCCAGATAACTGCAAGATTATGACAGTGCGCAGAAAGCATGAAGATGCAGATATAATATGTCACGAGGCGACCCTGGTGAGATGGCAGAACACAAGCTTGGAAGAGTGGCCAACGAGAAGGACCTTTGAGCAGCATGTTAATGAAGATTAACAAGGCGACACACATCATGGGGATGATCCCACGAACGTTTGTCTACCTAGACCCTAATAGCTTCAACTGGCAGTACAAGGCGCTTCAACTGGCAGTACAAGGCACTTGTGAGACCACACCTTGAGTTGCGAATGCGGTATGGCACCCGCTGAGGAAAAGACGTAGTCAGCATCGAACGCATAGCACTCTGGGAGTCCAGTGCCACAAGGGGACACAACATTAGGATGTTCAAGCAGAGAGCGACTATCAGACTCAGTCAGTTTCTGCATCCGGGTCGCTGAACCATGAACAGTCTGCATGAGGAAGTGGTAAAAGCACCGAGTGAAGACTTTCGAAACATGCTTAGACAGGTAATGGTCAAACCAGGAAATGATCTACAATTTCAAGGCACCTCTGGAGATAGCCGCTTCGAGACACAATGCATCATCATCATTGTCTCAGGACATAAGCCGGTTGGCTTTTTATTGTCCCGGCAGTATTAAGTTATAAATTACTGCAATTGCTTAAAGAGAGGAGTGGTATCATCGGTAATTATATGTTCATGTCTATGTAATTTACAATTTGTACAAAATCCACTGGCGCGGATTCCACACACAGTCATTTAATTTACACTTCATTTAGCTACTATGTACAATATGTGGAGACATCCATTAGAGCTGGGTGGTATTGATATTTACATGACGGTACCATGAAAAAATACCGCGGTATACCGTCATCTGAGCTTGAGGCATGCCACGAAATTAGAACAATTTTTTCCTTTTCCTTTTCACTTCCATCTCCAATCAACGGTAAATATAGGTAAAATAAATAAATCGGCTTCCTGATTTAGAGAAGAAAAACATGGCTATTGCGACTGTTTAGTTTCACGATTTTATTAGGTCACTATTTTTATTGACGTAATATCATTCACGGGAATATCGGTCAAAGGGTGTGGTAGACTCGCTAACTATAACCCGCTGTTTGAGACATTGGGGTGCACTATTTTCAATCTGGATTGTTCTTGCTATTAATGCGTGCGACCAGCAAACGGTAAATTTTATTTTGGCAGTCGAGCGTTTTGATAAACAGTCCAGACAAAATCCGCGAGTATTTAAACGGGGCGAGTGTTGTACGCTTTTATTTCTGTTGGAGTCGTATATTCTGTTACTCGCGAAAACAGGCCTATACACATACATATAACACATTGAATATAGCCGATTCCAAAGCTTCTGATAATTACTGAGTACCCGATGTGCAGACTCGTTACTCGCCATGCTTCACGTGAACAATGCGTGTAAAAAGCTATTTCCGCGAACTACCGACGTGTAGCCAGTTGAAAAATGAATTACAAAAACTAAAACACTATAATTTTTAGGTGTCGTTACTTAAACTGGATTTAATCCGTAAAGAAATTTCTTAAAACAAGCCAGAAAAATAAAAAATAACGTAATAAATTAGCACGTGATCAAAACGGCGCGAGCAAATACTACGTTTTAGTAAATTTTCATTGATAAATTCAGTATAGTAATGTATTTTCCCACGGTCTAGTTCATGAACAACCAATTAGATACGTCTTTGCGCGATCGCTGTTGTGTTTGAATAGCACGCAGTTTGTATGTTATTTTGTTATTCTAGCGTGTTTGTTCGGTGACAAAATGCTTGGAGTAATAAATTACAAATAATAGAAACGGGAATAGGGAATATAGTGTAATTACCACCGGCGGACGGCCAGAGAATGAGTTTAGATGTTTTAAATAAGGCAATTTTACCGTGAGACTTTCAAGACGTATGTTTGACATACAATTCTGCCTGTCATTATTTTGTAATTGATGTCTTGACGTTTGTTTTTACAACAACCCTTTCACCTGAACTCGGCTAATAGTTAGAGATGTCTGTATTTTTGGCACTATTAGCACTTATTTACCCTTGGTCAAGTCAGATTTTATGAATATATTTCTCAAATATTGCTCAAACATTATGGACAGTATTTACGGTATTTGGAAATGTCAACGGTCACGGTTCACCGCGGTCCTCACGGTACTACCGTCAGACCGCACAGCTCTAACATCCATACCCATATACACACACATCTGTACATACATACATACCATGGAAATTGAAGCCGCACGTTGCCAGTGCGTCAATAAAATAAAAATACATATACTGCCAGAGCCGTGCTGGAGTCAGAGTACAATAGGCGTAAAAGCCTAGGATTGAATTGTGGCGGGTGCATCCACAGATAGTCCCATATGAATCGTCAGTGTGTCAGTATATCAGACATGTGAAAACTGGTCGGCCAATCCTTGACTTTTAGTCTTGGTGCGGTGGTCCAGTGGAAAGATGCCTGGTTGCTGATGCTATGCGGAGTTGCAGAATGGCGGTTCGATCCCCCGACTGGGAGATGGTGATCAACAAATTAAACTAATGGGCGCATCACTGTCGGCTAAGTTAGCACATGGAAATTGAAGCCGCATGTTGCCAGTGCGTCAATAAAATAAAAATATATACATACATACATATACATAGATATACACATAATACATACATGTACACATATACAACACATATACATATATTCATACATACACATACCTATACATATACATACGTACATACATAATCACATGCGTACACATAAACATACATATGGACTGGCGCGGTTACCACACCATGTCAACACTATTACAATGCAATCGAGACTGGGATTAACTCCTAGTATAATTAAAGCATGGCACAGCGCGGATGCCACACCAAGTCCACTGATCAACATTAAACACTTGTGTACATACATACACACATACATACATATATATATATATATCATACATATACACATATAGTCATATATACATATCAACAAATAGACCAATGGGCGCATGACTGTCGGTGGGACAAGTACTCGAAACCGAAGCCACACACATATGGACTGGCGCGGTTACCACACCATGTCAACACTATTACAATACATCTGGGATTGGGATTTGACCATATATTAATTAATGCATGGGACGGCGCAGATATCACACCAAGTCCACTGACCAACATCAAACTATTTTTCTATGTACTGTACATATTAATTTTATACAATGGCAGTTAACCCCTACCACTCTGGTGTCAGTAATCCAACTTATACTGTGGGAATAGAAAAGAATAGCAAAGAACTGGTGTACATTCTTCAACAACCCCGGTTGAAGATGTTACTGTCTGCGACAGCACTATCTCTCCCCCCCCCCCCCCCCCCCCCCCCCCCCCTCCCCCGAGTTTGCTGAAGAGTGAACACCGGCTCATCTTTTAATTTAGTTTGAAAATTGAAAGCTTTGACACCAGGGTGGCAAGGGTTAATAGTGAGCGCGTTTATACATCTTTGCATATGATAATCATATGTGGTATTCTCACGCAGGGTTATCTTCTTACAATACCTACATGTTACATAATGTGCTAGACGTGTAACAACACATATGGCTATGCATGCCTGTAAAATGTCTAATGACTAGTGAAGCCTAGGATCTCGCCTCATAGGCATAGACTTTCGTCCAGAAACAACATACGGTATACGTTAGCCAGAGATATTTTGTTCTCAGCATTTGACTGTTTCGCGGTTCCGGCGTTCCCCGTTTTCGGGTCGTTCATAATCACGGAAACATAGAAAAGAAAACTATTAGGCTCAATTAAATAAACAATTTCAAAATGTCATAAAGAACAATTCCGAATGAGATAATTGTTATCAAATAGCTAACCTTTTAACGCGAATACATTAAAGCAACACGGACAAGTTGGCGGTTTTTGCATGTTTATCAGTGTCGCATTTTCGGGATAAAAGCATGTTAGGCTGATATTCTTCTCGTTGTTAATGGAGGTTCCGTCTCAGCTTATTATCTTTAACATGTAAGTTACCCGAGCACATTGTAGCGAGCCAAATGATCCATCACATGGACAGAAACAACATTTTGCATCGAAACCAGCATGGTTTCTGTTCCACGAGATCATGTGAATCCCAGCTTATTCTAACCACACACGAACTTACCATGCATCGGAAAGATGGCTGCTTTTTTCTCACGGAATCAAATTCAATGTTTATTATATCGTTAATTCGTGAATTCCATCTAACTTAAAGAAGGAACATTTGTTAAGAACAACAGTATAATGTTCATCTAACCCTGAAACATCACGATCCCAGGGCCACAACTTCCCGATCAGGTCAGATACCAATTTTCGTGTGTTAGCATGGAGTATAAACAAACCCAGATTCCCGGTGAAACGGAAATATGAAACCGACCAATCAGAGAGCTCGTTACATTGAGCGTAGGGCGTCGATCTTTTCTCTAATAACATCCGCCATTTTAATCACAATATGGATAACTGTACCTACAGAGAAGCAAAGAAAAGCTGTAAGACGCTTAAAGCTAAGTACCGTTGTAGATGTATGGCTGTCAAATCAGCTAAGTGACACAAGTGTTTTATATAACATCATATCACTGACATTAAAAGGTAAGAACGTTTTATTTACCAAACATCATAAGATATCAACATTGGTCTGCCTACTACTTCTCCAATGTGGTGATATATCTCCCAACCCAGGTCCAAAAGCAAGCAAATATCCATGCAGAATATGCTCCAAACATGTAACATGGAAAGCAAAGGCTATACAATGTGACTGCTGTGACATATGGTACCATGCACAATGTGCAGGCATAGTATCATCCACATATCAACATCTAGGCAATAATAACGTGAACTGGTTCTGCCCAAGCTGTGGCCTACCAAACCTTGCATCATCTTTCTTTTGTTCATCATTCAATGTATATAGTGCAAACAATTTTGGACCTCTACAACATCAACCAATTTCACCTTACAATAACCATAGCAACATCCAGGAAAACCGGAGAGGCTCACCCATCGCAACTGTACCTCATCTGCCACTGGCGGAATCATCACCGAAAACACCAACAAATCGGGCATCTGTCGATCATAGGACAAGCTCAACACTACCCAGCCCTATACATCAACATCACACAGATTCAAATGAGAGCAGCAGCATCATATCTCAATGCAAAACCCATCCAAAGCAAACCGAGAAACTCAGATTCGCTGTCATTAATTTCCAGAGCATCACAAATAAGCAAGAGGAATTAATACAAGAAATAATTGCACTTAGTCCAGATGTCATTATTGGTAATGAAACCCACTTAGACAACACCATCCTGGATGCAGAACTTTTTCCTGAATGGACGCCACAAGAATACAAATATAAACCTATCAGAAGAGACCGTAACAGAGATGGTGGAGGTGTCATCATCCTTACCACAGAGCTCATATGCACATGCCATGAAGACCTCAAAACAGATTGCGAGATTGGCTGGGCTGAACTTTCCCTAGCAGGTAACAAAATGGCCCTCATTGGATCTTTCTACACGAGCCCAACAGCAGACATCGAAGCACTGCACAAACTACGCGCATCATAAATAAAGTACAAATCTATCTTGGTGGAGACTTTAACTTGGGTGGCATCAACTGGGAAAACTACTCCACAACACCAGGAGATAAAAATGGAGCACACTCACAATTACTCCTTGACACCATAAATGATGCCTCCCTGGAGCAAGTAAATAGACATCCAACCCGAGGAGACAGTCTATTAGATCTATTAATTACTACTCATCCAAGCCTGGTAAATAAAACACACACACAACACCACCAATAGCTGACAATGACACTCTTATCATCGATGTCACTGCCCAACCAAGCTTAATCAAACCGACTCCTCGCAAGATCTCCCTGTACAGGAAAGCAAACTGGAATAATATTACATCGGACCTTGAACAGGCACAAGAGGCCTATTTTAGCCACATACCATTCACCCATACAGTGGAAGAAAACTGAATATTCTTCAAAGATACCATCACACAAACCATGTCAAAGAACATCACCACAAAAAGTGCTGGGAACACACAGCGATCTACCATGGATATCTCAAAATATAGAAAAGCTTATCAAACAGAAACATAGAGCATACAACACAGCCAAGAAGAGTGGGAAAGCAAAAGATGAGGAGAGGTTCCAACAAATACGTAGACAAGTACACCAGAAACTATACTCGTCATATCAAGACTACATCACGAGCATGCTTAACCCCGAAGATGACAAAAGCAGCAAAAAATTCTGGAAGTATAGCTAATTAAGGTGCCAAGACACTGTAGGCACCAGCACCCTGAAACATCATGGACAAATCATTAGAGATTATAAACAGAAAGCAGAGTCATTGAATGAACAATTCACATCAGCGTTCACCAGGGAGAACATCAACAACTTCCCATCAAAACCATCCTCATCATACAACAGCCTCAGCAACATCCAGATAACATCACACAGAGTTGAAAAAGCATTGCAAGGACTGGAACCATCTACGGCAGCAGGCCCGACCAAATTCCAGCAAGAATGCTCAAAGAAACATCTAGCCAAATAGCACCAATCCTTGCCGCTTTATTTCAACAATCACTGAATCAGTCTACCATACCATCAGACTGGAGACAAGAAAACATCACACCAATCTTAAAAAAAGGAGACCGAACAAAAGGATCCAATTACAGGCCTATCTCACTAATATCTATTGTATGCAAGTTACTAGAACACATCATAGCCAGCCAGATCATGCAATACCTAGACTCGAACGACATACTCCATCCTAACCAACATGGATTCCGATCCAAAAGATCATGTGAGGCCCAGCTTATCATCACAACGGATGCCCTCACCAAATGCCTAGACCAATGAAAGCAAGTTGATGTAGTAGTACTGGACTTCTCCAAAGCATTTGATAAGGTGCCACACAAGTGACCACTCTCAAAACTCCACCACTATGGCATACAAGGAGACGTCCTTCACTGGGTCGAGGACTTCCTCACCGACAGGTGCCAAAGAGTAATCCTTAATGGAGACTCATCCAACTCAACAGAGGCACTATCTGGTGTTCCACAAGGCTCAGTATTAGGACCAATTCTCTTCTTCATCTTCATCAATGATATTGCCGATGACATAAGCTCAACAATCAGACTCTTCGCAGATGACTGTCTTCTCTACCGCACCATCGAATCCAGTGAAGACCAACAGATTCTACAAAAGGGCCTGGACATACTTATGTCATGGATTGACATGTGGCAAATGGAGTTCAACGTAGCAAAGTGCAACATCTCGAAAGTCACCCAGCGTAGATCCAGCTACAGTACTCACGACACAATGCAAGATCATATCCTAAAAGAGACCATATCAAACTCATACCTCGGGGTGGAGTTGGCCAGTAACCTAAAATGGAACAACATATCTCCAACTTCACATGCTCAGCTCACAGAGTTCTTGGATTCCTCAACAGAAACCTTTGTGGGTGCCCCCAATCAGTAAAGGAGCGGGCTTACCAGACACTAGCCAGGACAAAGCTGGAATACAGCTCTACAGTTTGGGACCCACCAACAAAAGATCTAAGCCAATCCATTTGTTCTAGCTATCAAGTATACGCAGGTTGCATTGATAAATGCAGTCTTTTTACCAAGGGCATGCATCCATAATCCATAGCTTCCAGAAAGACTGGAAAGCTATGTTCCCCATCATGCAGCAATGTAAGCAGTACTGCAAAGCAGTGAGCCCAGGATTTTACTTTTCCTCCATGGTTCGCCGCCACGGATTGGATCATCATTTTCTTTAGTTTCATGCTTTGTAGATAGATATATGTGGGTGAACTCTGTTTTGGATTCATTCATAAAGAGATTCTCAATTTTTAGTTTGCTTGCAGCTATTGGGAGAAGTTCAACAAGAGGCTTCTTTCCCTCATCTATAAAGTCCACATCGTCGGTATATTCCATCTTTAGCGGCATGCCCAGTATTGACACCAGGGGGTTTGGTCTTGTGGAGTTTTCCCGCACGGATTTCAATGCAGCAGCCAGGTAACAGGTGAAGAGCAGAGGGGATAGACCATCTCCCTGTGGGGAGCCGATTGATGTCTCAAACTATACAGACTTGACTGACTTGACTCGTACTCTCAGCTTGGTGTCTGCAAGCAGTAGTCTCACTAGTCTGAGCTCATCTTCATTGCAACTGGCCTGGCATAGTACGTCTAGGATCTTTGAGCGTTTAATTGTGTCGAAGGCTCGTGACATGTCAATGCCCATTTTGTAGAAATCCTTGTGTTTGGACATGACTACCGACACAAGCATTCGCTGAGCCCATACAATGTCTGCGCAGCTGCGACCACGTTTGAAGCCGCTTTGACATGATCCGGTGAAGTCGTCGATCTTGTCTAGGATGCGGCATAGAGTAACATTGGATAGGATTTTCCGTATGCTGTTAAGGGGAACAATGAGCCACAGATTGGCTGGGGGCAGGGCAGGTGGCTTCTTGGGCTTGGGTAGCGCGATAAGGATGCCTTGGCCTACAGCGTCGATGGGAAGGTGGTGCATAAAAGCTGAATTGATTATGTGCATGATCGGTTTTGAGATAATGTCACTTGCATATTTGAATAGTTCATTGCTCATGCCATCAGGTCCAGATGCAAGTCCATTTTTCAGGGCTTTAAGTGCCGTCTCAACTTCTGCTGTTTTAATTGGTGTTAGTAATGGCCTGGGCTCTCCTGAGAACGGGTGCAAGGGCTCATCATTGTTGTCAGTGAACTGTTCGTTGAACCATTCTCGGATCGCCTTGGCTTTTCCTTGGTCAGTCCTGATAAAGTGTCCTTTAGAGTTGTGTACAGTTAGTGGTGGTGTGTAGTCAGCTACTCTCAGGGCTCTGGCTGCCTGAAACATTTTGTGACAGTCATCCGTGGCAGTGATTTCATCTGCTAAGGCGTCTGCTTGTTGGATAACAAGATCTTATAAGCATTCGCTAATGTGGCGCAGAATGTTATTGCGTTCCTGGCGTAGTTTGGTGTGATCTTCACGTTGGCCACTTTGATAGATGCGCAGACGTAAAGCATTCTGTTCTGCTGACAGTTTTACTATGAGAGGGTCGTCAGTATACCTAGTTCTGTTGTTTTTTAGAACACCTATGGTGCTAGTAGCTGATGATTCCATAGATTTTAGTATTTTGGTTAGGGATTCGTTTGGATCGGAGCTATCTGCTCCCCGAGGGCGCTTTTGTATGATATTTGAGTGTCAGTGCCGCTGTTGAGCTTGGGTAAGTTGTAGGCGACTCTACCCTCTCGCCTGGTATGGCATTTATACATTAGGTAGAGCTGGTTCATATGGAGGCATGTAATGACTGGCTTATGGTCAGAATTGAGGTCTAGACTCCCATAGGAACAAGCATCCCGAAGTAGGGGGTTTGCTGCTGTCTTGCATAGTATGAAATCTATTTGGTTGAAGACAGCTTTTGTAGCCTTAGAACCTTATGGGGCTTTGCGATCAGCGATGTGTCCAGTCCATGTTGTCCGGTGATGGCGAGGGTATTTGAAAGCCATATTTGTGGCAAATAAGCCATTGGAACTAAGTAATGCCACCAGTGCATCTCCATTGCTGTTGCAAAGAGTTGTATTAGATGGGCAGTTCCCAAATCCAACACATGTCTTGTCAGGCATTCCTCAAGGATCTGTACTAGGACCATTCCTTTTCCTAGTGTACATCAGCAACATTGCAACCAAAATTCAATCACCCATCCAACTCTTTGCAGACGATTGACTTCTGTACTCCACAATCGAGGTACATGAAGATCAAAGAATGCTCCAGAATGATCGCAACACTCATAGCATGGACCGATGCCTGGCAAATGGAGTTTAACATCTCAAAGTGTAACATCATTAAAGTAATTCAGCGAAAGTCTAGCATAAGAACCACCATGCATGCCCAAACTATAGATGCAACTGTGTGAAATCCATACCTGAGAATAGAGCTCAATAGTAAAATGAAATGGGGCAAATATTGAAATCACAATGTAAGGCCAATCGTACACTCAGCTTCCTCTGCAGAAACCTCCAGTAAAGCCAGTCAAGCTAGTTCCAAATTAGTCAACAGAACATCTATTAAATAGCGAAAACATACAATTGGTACAGCTTGATGGACTCTTCCTAGGATTTATGACGGAGTATTTCTGTCAATTAAGACTTAATTGGAGGCTTAAATCGTGGGCCTTGACGAAGTGAGTCGAGGTAGGGTTTAGCTTGTGATGGTTTTATTACATATAGACTGATATGATTTTTTGTGTTCTGAAATTGAACTAGAGACACTAGTCCCTAGTTCAGTTAACTAATTGGAAATTTTGATGGTTTGTGCGGGGCGAAATCATCATGTGCTGAACTCTGTTTCGTTTTCATGGCATTGGGCTGGTGTAGTTCGGATCGACCGGTCGGATACCAGCCGTACCAGCTAAGCTGGGTACGCGCCGCCCGTCCTGGATTCGTTTCCTGAACACCCAACCCCCCCCACTGGGTAGAGCCATAAGCGTATATAGACCTATGGGAGAGATAGCCTGAGGAAAAACGACTAAGTTCGTTAAAACGCATGATGCGCATGCACGCGCCAGGATGCTGTTTTTGATGGAGTGCGTAGTTATGACCAAGATAGGATGGCACGTTTAGTGTACCGAGATTTTCACCCTATAATCCTTATTGATTGCCTGTTCCCGTTAAATCTGGCATTGATCAAGACCAGAATTCAACGGGCTTTTTAAATCTGTAAACCATTTCAAAATCGGTTGAGAAATCGCTGAGTTATCCACAGAAAACTCTTCTTGATTATCTTCAAAATATTGTCATGCCGTCATAACCACGTGGACGCAAAACTTCTAGAATGTTCTAGAACATTCGGCTGCCCTATTATTAGCTACGCGCTGATTGGCTGTTGCTCGAACGATGATTGGTTGGAGCCAGCGCCTGTGACGTCACAAGGAGTATAAAAGGAGATGCGATCCAGTGATCGAGAGCATCCTTGGCCAGGGGCCGAACAGGTTGGAGTTGTACTAGCTGCGATCGACAGATATTATGCATATGACTTCAGTTTCCGCCGCTCTCCCGTAGCTACCAGTAGCCAACCCACCGCAGTAAAAACAATTTTGTAAACTCCCTACTTACGGGAGTAATTTGGAACTTCTGATTATTGTTCACGAATATCAATATCTACTTTGGAACACAAATTTGCGGTGAGGCCTTCACGGCCTGAATATGTGAGTCCACAGATGCAGAGGTGGGGCAGGATGTTCTTTGATGGATGACTTGCCGGATCTGCCGGCCACGCCTAAATGTGGTATTTCAACCGTCGCCGCACTAATATCGTGTAGGTTCTTTCGACTTTCGACCGCAGCAAGTGAACTCTGCCCGGTGCATCTTCAGAGCTGGCTGACGTACCCAGCACCGTGAAGCTTTGTTTTGTATCTTCATTCACATCTGACAACCCCCCACTTGTGATCGGGTTGTTTACATCTTCCATCCGTGCCATCGGTGTATGGGAACTTTCTTCACCACAGTAGTACTATCGTATCTTTTGCTGACTGCTCGTTAGACAGTCTATTAGGCTTACAGTGCTGAGCGATGTATCCCTCCCGCCATGAATGTTCTTGCGGGAGTCTTGTTTGCAGAAACAGCTTGCGGGAACCAACCTGCGGGAACTTTCCCGCTTCCAGAGAGCACATCATCTCAGGTCGACTATGGATTGACGTATCAATTTCAGTAACACGGTAGCCTAACTTAAGAATGACTATCAAGTATTCAAGTAGCCATACTTCATAGTTTAATTATTTCTCTATATGTATTTCGTTAATTATATTGTATCCGTAAGAACAGTCCCGATGACTAAAAGGAACCGTAACGGTCTTAGGACCGCTAGTTATAATTTCTGTATCTGTTTATAGTTATTCTCATTTTCCTCCATGTGTTGCTAACCGCACTATAGTAGGTTCGTTAACCTGTACTGATATATATATATATATATATATATATATATATATATATATATATATATATATATATATATATATATATATATATATATATATATATATATATATACCTTGATCATTTGATACTGTATTGATTGTTCTGGTTAGATTATGTATATATATGGCCAGTGGCCATCCGTTCATATGTTTTGCTTATTTATAGAAAATATAGGACTGCAGTGCACGTAGGAAACACTATACAGCAACACTTATATATGCAGCACTTCTCCCGCCACCAACAATTTTTCACTGAGGTCGCTGTCCGTGCTATAACTCTGTTTATCCCGGCATGCTACCTACTAACCTTTTCTATTCAGCTCAATAGGATAGGTTCAAAATGCTTAGAGACATTTTCTTCATTACATACTCTGTAATATACTCTTTTCTTCCGGTAGTGCGATAATCTAGCCCCGCCCTCCGGTAAGACTAATAACCCTAAGATTTTGTCTCTCTTCATGCTCCACTCAGCCTTGTGGTTTCTTAATTGTTTGGATGTCCCCATCCGCACCATGGGCTGATCAGACTCTGGGAAAATATTGGGGTTTCCGAGCGGTGATGGCCAGGGTGTGGTATCACACACATTCCCGTGTATCTTTGGATACTTAGTAATTAGCACTTTAAGCCAATGTAGGAAAGCACAGTGAAAAGACATGTATTAATTATTATTTTATTTACTGACCAATCCTCCCGAACCGCAGTGCAAAACTGGGCAACTTGTATATAAACCTAACAACAGGTTAAACGGTTAGTTCCATAGGGCCCGGTGACGGGCGAGATGCGTACCCCCGCCGAATTCCGTTAGAATGTCTGGGCATGATATTTAGATCTGCCACGCCCTGGCGGGAAGGACATTTACGGTGGTGTTCGTCTCTCTTACCCCAACCATAACGATAGAACAATGGTCTAATAATGCTTTCGTGGAATGTAACCCATGTCTTGTAACGTTTTATGTGGTTACGGGGTGGAATGTCCGGATTCTTATCCAGTTCGGAGATTTTGCTACGTAACATGTACGAGTGCTGTCTTCAGTATTGATGTCTTAGGGCATCTGTTCTCAGTGACAGCCGTGTCTAATAGCTCGGTAGATATCAGCCAGTTGCGGCCTAAAATAATTCTTGTTCTGAAAACAACTAAAAGCGAATTAAGCAAAGCAGAACGCCCGCATAAATAAAGCGGCAACTACTAATTCAGCATACCAAGAATCATATAAGACGGTGATGAGGGAATCCATCGGGAATCCCCCAGCCCGTCTTCACATAAAACAGTACGCACCCCTATAGTCATAATCTCACTAGGTATGGTCTTTTCTTTCTAAAGCATTTTTGTTTGAAATATTAGAGTGGGCCCATTTTTGCCTACTATTCTTCTCCCGCTTTAAGCAGTGGCGACACCTTCCCGAGACGAAGGCCTGCATGAGGCACTTGCCTCTCGCACGGATTCAGCGACGACGGTCCACGCCAGGATATTACTCCTCACCCAAACTAGCACTAGGAGTAGTGCCTGCGTGAGGCACATAACTTTTCGTCAGAGATAACCTTCTTCCTTTTCAGCTTAGAAGTATAATAACTTATATTAAGTTAATTAGTTACATCTCGTGTACGGGAGCCTCCCTTGCGGGGATACCTCTGCGGACCTATGAGTCTGTGTGATACCTCCGGGAGCCCCATGTTTAAAAGTTCATCTACCTGTCTCTATGTCTCGTATTTTCGTATGCTCTTACTGTAGTATTATCTAGCATATTTATAATTGTTTAGGTAAACTCATTGTATAGACTTATATTTTAGGTCACCAAATCAAATCTTGTAAGTTCATATATCACGAAATTGCTATGGACAGGCATACTGGTGACACAAACTCATGGAATGAGACAGTCGTGTTTAATGTTTGCGACGATGGTCACATGGCCCCACCGGAATGATTGAGTTCCACCAGCCTTAGGAGCCGATTTTTGTTTCCCACAGGGCAGTCTCCTACAAGGTCCGTCACCCCGAGACCGGATGCTAGCCAGCGTCATCACTCATCATGCACTTGCGGCACGGTGAGTCAACATGATACACCTGAATGGCCCGACACTACCCGGCGAGCTAAACTTCTGAGGGTGCTCCGATAGTTTTCTTATCTGACATTCAACTGTGAATGTGCACTTTTATTAGACTCACTATTATATACTATAAGCATAATTGTATAATTTAATGTCACCAAGTAATTAGATTTAGTATAGTAACATGTATGTATTTATTCTTGTTACACCATGAGATATTTACTTTTTAATATAATTGTATGGGAGACGCGGTTATAAGACCTGTCTTATCGCGTTCCTTCTAAGACAAAAAATAATAAATTCTGTTTAAACCAGACCTCCATGGGTGCCCACAGATCATCAAGGAACGAACTTATGGGGCCTACCAACAAAAGAAGAACAACTCCAAGTGGGAGCCGTACAACGAAAAGGCAGCACAGTCTGTTCTGGCCCATCCAGTGTACCTGTACCCACAGCATAATGTCTTCAGAATGATATCAGAACTATCCTGGGAATCCCTGGAGCAAAGAAGAAAGAAGGCCAGCATGACGCTCACATATAAATTATTAAACAGTCATGTAGTGAATACGACCCAGTAAGGGCACATGCCACTACCACCA
Source organism: Chaetoderma sp. LZ-2023a (assembly GCA_034401795.1). NCBI lineage: Eukaryota > Metazoa > Mollusca > Caudofoveata > Chaetodermatida > Chaetodermatidae > Chaetoderma > Chaetoderma sp. LZ-2023a. The sequence goes on along the minus strand of CM067374.1, from coordinate 83,369,623 downwards.
GATGCAGCCATTCACAGAAGCTACAGACATTAAAAGAATCAATTAGCCAACACTACCAATATGGAACAGTCTCGCCAATTCAACCATCTCAGCAGTGGATGTAGAAACATTCAAGATTCAGATTTTTCAGGGGGAACGCCAATTGATGATTAAAGGCTGGTCTACAACAGAAGACATAGTCACTGCCATAAGTCCAAAGTCTAAACGTTTGGAAAAATATATTAGACTCGTAGTGATCTAATTTCTCGTATAGTTCAGATCAGTTCATGACCTCCCACCTCTGCATAAGGCGCACCCAGGCTAGAATCATGGTATACAGTTCTAGTAGTAGTTCCCAAGGGTGTCACGTCGGTTTCCTTGTGATGAGTCAATATCCTGTTATAGTGCACATTATAATGATGATGCACACTTAAATGTTAGTTAGTGAAGCAACAGAGAAGTCTTCTACTATCAGACAAGTTCAGCACCAGTCTATATGTTATATTTACAATCGCAGTAGTGAGCAAAGCACACAATAAGTGAGTTCATTCAGTATATACAAAGGAGACAGTATATGCTATGTCTATCATAGTGGAAGGTTATTTATGCATGCTGATGAGCAGGTGCAGCACAGAAGACAGTGTCAGGTAATGTATCAATCAGTTTCAACAGCTGGTATGTACTGGCTAAGCGGACATAATATTGAAGCGCTAATGTAGGTTGGCAGAAAGCATCATGTTAGGTCAGAAGAATGAGTTCAGAGTTGTAAGATTCTGAGATTTAGCTGTTGATGCCACCTGACATGGATCTTGTAGATTAAATCTCTCGTGCATCTTTCCCCATTCTGGACTTCTTGATAGCTTGAAACTGCACGCCTTATATTCATAGGCAGCAAAAAACTTGAGCAATCTAGAGTTAAATTCGTCAATGTCTCAGGACACACCATCATCTTGTTCACTGCACCTTGTTCAAGTCTCGTTATGAGAATTTGCTTAATCCATTCTACATAGAGCTGTCGCACATCTGAATATGTAATACATATAGCAATAAGGTGAGGGCTATCTCCCGCTTCAGTGCCTATGGAGTAAGCATGTGGGATTTACCTGCTACTGATTAAACTGGGCTCTACTTCCTTGCAGATTATAAGACCCAGTCAATAACTTTGCCTTGATAGCAGCCTTCACTACATCCCTGGGATCAGACGGGACACTTAACCACAGATGGTGGGAAAAGCCCGCTTGACACTTGCAATGCCACGTTAAGGTATCTCAAAGAGACCTTCTCAAGCTCAAGTTCAAGTTCAAGTTCAGATTCATTTATTTTGATATAAAATGTACAATTTGTAAATACACAACAAGTGGTCCACCAAAGGCAGAGCCTATATAGACGGTGGCCCCCTACATATAACACTATTATTAGCAAGATAAGCACACCTATGTACCTGTAAATATGCTGTCTTTCTGTCCCATGTCTCTTGTTCGTCTTTTAGGACTAGGTTAAACCTGAACTAATTGTGTCATATATCTTATAGTGTCAGTCCTTCATGTATAGTATATTACATGCCTCCGATCTTGTGATGATTTAGTAGGTGGGCGTAACGATCGTGTAGGTATATATTGGATGGGCGTAGCAGTCATGTAGGTATATATTGCCCCCATGGGAGGACTTCTGTGTCGGCGTACATACTCCAGCGTTCGAGTCCTATGCCGATCACATATGTCTGACAATGTTACAAATGACATCAAGGCATCTATGAATGCCTTCGCTGATCGGCGAATATTGCAGTCATTGAGGTGTGGGTGATCCCGCACGTGGGATATGTATGTTTTGGGAATTACTAGTTACAACCCTAGCAGCTCTGCCATTTGCATACTCCTTGTGGTGTTCGGGGACGTATTCATTAAAATAAAACAGTGGCTGGAATAGACGAGAGTCATAGTCGGGTAAGTGTTCACTGTGTTGAGCCCCACATTGGGTGCCACTTGTAGCTCTGGGCACGCCGCATTGTTCCATTAGTTCTTCTTCGGAATCTAACTATCTGTGATAATGCTGGCTAGCCTCGGGGATCATGAAGGGAGACTGCGGGCAACCGGTGATCATAAAGACTGACCTCTAGGGTCGGTGGAAACCTGTCTGTCGTAACATTATATAATATAGATGTGTGTAGATTCTGTGATTCGATACTGATCTTATAATAAAAGCTGAATGCAGTTAAACAATCATACTCATTTCCTGTAAATATAATGAAGTGACGTATTGGTGTCGTCTGTTTTATATCTCGCCAAAGATACTTAACCTATCTTTAGCGGCTATGTCCGTATTGGCACGAGAGTCGACTCTAGTGTGAATGTGTTGCTGTATTATAGAGAGTTTAAGTGTATGTATTAATGAAGCTATTTAGTATAAGTTTGACATATGCACTTTTTAGAATATATATATTATATTTGTGTGCGTGCGTGCGTGCGTGCGTGTGTGTGTGTGTGTGGAGATTTCAACTCCAAGCTGGGTTCATCGGCGGCACTGATACTCAATTGTCATACAATAAAGCCGCCGGGGAGCAGATAGCTAACATCAATGTCACTTCCGATCCGAACGAATCCGTAACCAAAATACTGAACACTATGGAAGCATCCGCAACCAGCACGATATGTGTTCTTAAAAACAACCAAGCTAGGTATACTGACGACCCTCTACTAGTAAAACTGTCAGCAGAGCAGAAAGCATTACAGCTGCACATCTAACAAACTGGCCAAAGTGAAGACTGCACCAAACTACGGCGGGAGCACAATATTATTCTGCGCCTCATTAGTGAACGCTTAAAAGATTCAACAGGCAGACTCCCTAGCAGATGAAATCACTGCCACGGATGACTGTCACAAAATGTTTCGGGCAGCCTGAGCCCTGAGAGTTACTGACTACACACTACCACTCACTGTACACAGCTCTGAAGGACACTTTAGAGGGACTGACCAGGGAAAAGCCAAAGCGATCCGAGAATGGTTCAAGAAACAGTTCACTGACAACGATGATGAGCCCTTGCACCCGTTCTCAGGAGAACCCAGGCCATTACTAACACCAATTGAAACAGCAGAAGTTGAGAAGGCACTTAAAGCCATTGAAAAATGGACGTGCATCTGGACCTGATGGCATGAGCAATGAGCTATTCAAATATGCAAGTGCCATTATCTGAAAACCGATCACGCACCTAATCAATTCAGCTTTTATGCACCACCTTCCCATCGATGCTGTAGGCCAAGGCATTACCCAAGCCCAAGAAGCCACCTGGGCACCCAGCCAATCTGTGGCCCATTGCGCTCCTCAACAGCATACAGAAAATCCTATCCACTGTTACTCTATGCCACATCCGAGACAAGATTGATTACTTGACCGGATCATGTCAAAGTGACTTCAAATATGGACGCAGCTGTGCAGGCATTGTATGGGCTCAACGCATGCTTGTGTCGGTAGTCATGTCCAAACACTGGGACTTTCACAAAATGGGCATTGGCATGTCACGAGCCTTCGACACAATTAAACGCTCAAAGATCCTGGATGTACTATGCTAGGCCAGTTGCAATGAAGATGAGCTCAGACTAGTGAGACTACTGCTTGCAGACCTCAAGCTGAGAGTACGAGTCAAGTCAATGAAGTCTGCAGCGTTTGAGACATCAATCGGTTCCATACATGGAGATGGTCTATCTCCGGTGCTTTTCACCTGCTACCTTGCTGCTGCATTGAAATCTGTGTGGGAAAGTTCCACAAGACCAAACCCCAGTGTCAATACTGGGCATGCCACTAGAGCTGGAATATGCCGAAGATGTGGAGTTCATAGACGAGGAAAAGAAACCCCTTGACGAACTTCTCCCAATAGCTGCAAGCAAACTAAAAATTGAGAATCTCTTTATGAATGAATCCAAAACAGAGTTCACCCACATATACCTATCGGCAAAGCATGAAACTATTGAAAATGACGACCCATTTCGTTACGGCGAATCATGGAGAAAATAAAAATCCTGGGCTCACTGCTTTGCAGTACTGCGGACATTTCCGCATGCTGCGTCATGGAGAACATAGCTTTCCAGTCCTTCTGGAAGCTATGGATTTGTAGATCAAAGATGCCTTTGATAAAGAGGCTACGTTTATACAATGCAACCTGCGTATCCTTGATGCTGTATAACTGTAACAGCTGGGCAGCTCCAAAGGCAGCTCTAGATAAACTCGATGCCTGCCACTGCAAACACATATGCACCATCACTGGACACCGATGACCAGACAGCATAATTTCCAACGATGCACTATACAAGATGTGTAACACGTCGCCGCTGTCTGTAAAAGTCGCCAGCAAAGATGGTCCATGTTTGGCCATGTGCTAAGGAAGCCAGAAGAGACATCAGCACAGAGAGCCTTGGAATTCGCCCTACTCGGAGACAGCAAATACAAAGCCAGGAGAGGACGACATTGCATACATCTGCTAAGCATGCTATGAGGTAACCCCAAGAAACCAGGACTCGGTACACTGAAGTCAAGAATAGACCTGGGGAAGCTAAGGATTTCGGCTGAGGACAAGACGCAGTGGGAAAAAGTGAAGAAGGACTGATTGTAGCTGTAGGATGTTTCTACTATTACAGCCGCAAAATACAGTAATCACACATATATATATGGTTCCACTTCACGAATTCTATATGTTTCACACAAAATGTCATCATTCCAATCATTTTCCTGAAAAAATCCTAAATCGTGAATAAGCATGTTGCATGTTGCGAAAACTCCATAATTCACATTCTCGACGGCTATTTTACCATGATCTTGTACACGATCTATTGTAGCAAAGTTATAAGTTATTCCCATACATGAATATTCACGCTGACTTGGTTGGTTGTTTTCACAAAAATAACATTCCCTATGGGCGTGCTTACTGATCTCCCCTGATAATAAAGATGAACAACGATTTCTTTTGAAATCAGTGAAGGAGAGAACTGGTAGTAATGGTGACCGTCATCCGCATTATAAATCACATTTTTCTTGAGTCAAGCTGATTGTTTTATTGTGAAATATATCTTCTATCTCAACTTTCAATGTTTCATGCTCATCCATATCATTCACAGCTGCTTCCTAAAAAATCTGTATTGTTAACTCCTGCGTAAAATCATCTTGTGTTTAACAGGGCATCTACAATATTACCACCCATTTCTTCAGTTTTTTAAGTGTGTCACTGGGCTTATCAAGTCCTAAAACTTGGCTTAATAATTCACGTGAAAAATGTAATCTACTGTCTTGTCATGTTTTTTATCATAAAAAACTGTAGAGATTTGAAGTTCTGTTTCAATTAAAGAAATGTACATGCCGCTATCAATAACGCAATGATCAAATTTCCCACCTTGTTGTAAAGCATTAACAATTTTGAACCACTGGTTCTGGGTCATCATCAGTTTCTGGTAAAGTCGGTCAGTCGGTGGCGCACCATTAATATAAATACCGATTCGTTCTTCATCACTGTTCGCTTGTTTTGGAAATGTTCTTATTAAGAGATGCCTGTGTTTAACATTTCTTGAGCCATGTTTTGCTCTAGTACAGACAGCAATTCATTCACACTTTCTTTCAATATAGCCCAGGCTGTGTCTGTTAAGTAAATCCCCACGTCTTAAAGGTGTCTCAACAGATGGACCATTGGGTGTAATAGCTAGAAAAAAATCTACGTACATCGACACAGGGATATTTCGAATAAAAAAATTGAAACTTTACAGCCAGGCTCGAATTCATATGTGTAATATGTTTCTTCCACACGGTCCTTTCCCCATGCCTGTTGCACAATTTCTTGAAATACTGGTATCTTTCCACAAAACTTTCTAAAACAATTTGCATTGAAGTAGACCACGTTTTGTAGGGTATCCACCAATACTACTACATTCATGTATATCTACAACTGTTTCACCATGACTTTATATAACTCTGTCATAACGGCTATGCCAAAGATCTTCAGGTACAGCACACCCTAGAAAATACGGACTATTCATGGTTTCTTCACTATTTTTAAAACAGAAACTTACAAATACTTACATTTTCTTTTATCATTAACACGTTTTAATTAAATTAAGCTAAAAAGATTTGCAAGTTGATTGAAACAAAAAATTTTCACAGTTTTAATAGTTTTAAAATCTTTAGTTTACCAATCATAAATGACGCCCACCGAACACCAATCAAAAGCCAGGACATTTAAAAATGGCACCACAATGTATACACAGAGGCAAAAGAGCGGGAAACAATTAATCATTCTAACAGGGCGCCAAAATACAAACACAGCTGCAAAAACCGGGAAACAATCACTCATTCTCACTGGACACCAAAATGCAAACACACTGTAAAAGGAGCGGGAAACAACCACCCTGACAGGGCACCAAGATGCAAACACAGCTGCAAAAAGAGCAGGATACAATCAATCATTCTGACAGTGCGCCAAAATGCGAACACAGCTGCAAAAAGAGTGGGAAACTGTTACTGCCAAAATACAAATACATAAAAATTAGCGGAAAACAGTCAATCATGCTGACAGGGCACGAAAATGCATGCACAAGAAACTAATGTTTCCCACAAGTATAAACATATTTTCCACCCCACCCCACACCCATTTTCTGCACAGAGAAAATATTTCAATTTTCTGTCATGATCTGGTATTAGTTAATTGGTTAGGAAACTAAGTTATTTTCTACAAGTAATGGAAACAGTGCTGTGGGAAAGTATTTCACACTTCACAATTATTGGAAAAATTACCTGGCTTGGGGTAGAAAATTAGAAAGCTGTGACTTGAGAGTTGTAAGCATTATTTCATGTCTTTATCTTTGGTATTTGAATGGTTAGGTACGTTTTTTGTAATTTGGTTAATATTAAAGGGGATGTGTTACAATCAAGATATTTCTTTTAAATCAGAACATGAACTGAGAAACAATCATCAATCAAAATGGCGCCAAAATGATGCGAATGCGAAACACAGATGCGAAAAGAGTGAGAAACAATCACTCATTCTGACAGGGCAGAAAAAACATTTTTAGATTTTTTTCTAGCCGGCGAAGCAGGAAGCGAGAGATGGGTATCACTGTTCCGAGAGTGCTTGTGACGGCGTCAACGTTAATGTTTTTTCAAATGACAATTTAAACACTAAGGAGTTATCGGATCTCCGTAAAACTTTACAGATTTATTCTATACAATGAGTAGAATGACTCTGCTTCAACATGAAATTGATTTTCTAAAATTTTCCCAGATTTTACACAGTTTGAACGTGGTTTGATTTTTGACTTTTGTGAAAAAAAGTTAACTTTGCTTAAGTTTTTTCAAATGACTATACACAATATAAAGATGTATCGGATTTCTATAAAACTTATGATTTTTCACAAAAATTCCAGATTTTTACGCAGTTTGGACGTAGTTTATTTTTGTACTGATGTGAAAAATCAAAACTTTGCTTAAGTATTTTCCAAATGACAATTTACTCACTATAGAGTTATCTTATTTACACAAAACTTCACCGTTTGTTCTATGGGATCATTAGGACTAGTGTGTATAAGAAAGAAATGGATTTTCACAATTTTCCATTATTTTTCTGCTCTTGAACTTAGATAATTTTATGCCGTCAGGTTAAGGAGTTTTTGCTGCTGCAGCATTTTTAGCAACACTTTTGATGATTCGAACTAGTCTGTATCAAAATGAAATTGATTTTCTAAATCCTTTCATACTTTTCCGTGTTTGAACTTGTATTATTTCATGGCCCATTTGTATCCAAGTTAAACTTGGTTCAAATGACAATTTAGTAAACAAGGGTTTATCTGATTTGATTAACACCTCGCAGATTATGCGGTGATCCTATGTCTAGTCTGCATAAAATACAATAGCCTTTGATTAGATTTTGACATATTTGACTCTGATTATTTTATGGTTGCTATATATCCGGTTTCTGCTTATTGTACTGTGGTTAAGGTTTTTTCAAATGATAACTTAATCAGCAAAGACGTATCCAATTTAGATAAAATGTTTTGATTTGCTCTATAGGCTGCTTAAATGTAGTCTGCATCATATTAATGTACTTGATTTTGAAAATCTTTCTCCTTTTTGTTAGCTATTGGCTATCTTCTGATAGCATTGGTACTATATATGGAGCCTAAATGTATTGCTTGGACATTATCTTTTCATTAAATGCTTAGTTCAGGGCAGGCCGAGTTCTGGCGAGATATTTGGTATCTTCTGATATCTCTTGTTGCGTTTAGCAAAACTTATCAGCTTATATTTCGAAATTGGTTAACCCTAATGAAACACATATATTGTTGCTTATGCCAAGAGAATGCAGGATAGTAAGAGCAAGGTGATCAGGTCAAAGGTCCATGTCACGCTGACCTTGTTATTTGACCTCCGCTGTTTCAACGTTACATGTTTCTGTTTAGGAAATCGTTTGTATTTATGTTTCAAAATTACTTAATACTACCAGAACTAATCTTTGCCACATGGTTCGCTATGCTATAATGAAAATACGTGCTGATAGAGATATCACTATGTCAAATCTCAAGTTCATTGTAACCTCGATATTTGACCTCTGTCATGTCTGTACTTCTAATGTTAAGTATTTGTTTGCTTATATTTTAGGATTACTTAATCTTACAGGAAGCAAACTTCGACACATGGTTTCATATACCATAATGAGACAGCATGATGATATTGAGGTATTGGTTTTCCGCTTAACAGATCATTTACATTTATATTTCAGGATTGGTTAATCCTATTGGAACTAAGCTTGGATACATAGTTACCTATAATGTTAGGAAGCAGCATGATACCATTGACGTCACAAGGTCATAGGTCAAGGTAGCTGTGACAAACAGGAGACAGGTGAAACACTTAATTCCGCAGAATTCTTGTTACATAAATCAACAAAACAACTTATAACATATGGCACCTACTGATCCAGCCAATCAGAAGTGGCGCCGACCGGTGTACCTAATCAGCAGCCAGCTTATTTGCATATTGGCGCCGACCTGTGTTCCTAGCCAGAAGATTCTGACAGCCAATCAGAAGTGGCGCCGACCGGTGTATCTAGCCAGCAGATTCTGACAGCCAATCTGAAGTGGCGCCGACCGAGGTATTTATCTCTAAAACGCACACCAGGTGTTATTTAGGGGATGACTTGTGTGCCACATTGCGGCATTTTCGCGTGACCAACAGCTCTGGGCTTGCCAATCTTGCTTAGAAATCACAGAAAGGTAAACGTATCTATAGGTGAGTAAATTGGATTTTAATTCTCCACTGAGTTTTCGATGTTTTTCCATGCTAGGACCAAATTTTTCTTTACAAAATTACTCATGATAATCGCAAGAGACAATTTTTGTTTAAATTAGTTTCAAAGTATTCAGCAGAATTTATTAAATAGTAAAGACATACAATTCGTACAACTGTCCGACTATTAAGCGTATATATTAATTTAAAAGCACTTATATAGGTAGGTTGTTGCATATTTTGAAACGAATTTGACTGGGCACTGTTGGTACCGTAGGCATCACCAGCTTACAAGCAAATTAGTTTCAAAATATTCATATATATATATATATATATATATATATATATATATATATATATATATATATATATATATATATATATATATATATATATATATATATATATATATATATATATAAATATATATACATACATACATCTCTAGCTAAACTCCACCTACACCTCGCTCGTGTTCGGATCGATCGTCTGGCACCATGGATATATTGAGAAACCACCCTGACTATCAATTTCCAAAAAAACTACACGGGTAAGCTGTTGAATATTTTGAAACTAATTTGGACTGGGTGATGTTGCTGCCTAAGGCAGCAGCAGCGCCCAGTCAAGTTAGTTTCAACATATTCAACAGCATGTTTATTAAATAGCAAAGAATTACAAAGACATACAATTCATACAACGTGTCGGACTGTTTGAGATTTGATGACGGTCTATATGGAACCCTTTGTGACGTAATGATTGTGACGTCATCACACACGCGCTAAACCTCGTATGACGTCATACGAGGTCGGATGATGGATGGATACTTTGGAAATTCACCTCGAAGGATGAACGAGTTAATACAAACTTCATTAACCCCTCTTGTGCCAAGTTAGCCCTTTATTAGTTAAGTCGTCCAATCGGCATCTGAAGGAATGACTGGCTCGGTAACCGTGCCAGTCATTCCAGTTGCAAATTACAACAATCTCTTCCTGCAAATGGACACTGACTGAGCAGGAAATTTGGCTTTTTTACACCATTAATACATTCGTGGTTAAGCTGGTTAAAAGCAACATCTGCAGTCGCCTTGTCAAATGACCATTTGTTAGGAAAACAGAAAACTATGTTGTAAATTTCAGTAGAAAATCTACAAAAATAGTCTTCTCTTAAAACTTTCTTGGGAAATCTTAATTTATAGGAGTAGCAATTTGTGTGCATTCAAGCGCTTTTGACATTTATAGGGAAGGCGTCATTTGATGGCCACTTAATGGCCGTTCTTATGGTATGTGAACATCATCTTCCTTAAAGAACCACAATCTTTTGAACGCAAAAAGTAGTAGTTGCTTTTCTTAATGGATGGATCCACTCTGTCACTAAAGTATATGACGTCATAATCAATTACATTACATGTAGCCGTATTACGACGTCATGAAGCTCGAAAAGTCAGTCAAGTTTACGAATTGTATGTCGTTATGATGAATTTACACTTTAATACACCTTCTGTTGAACATTTTAACATTAATTTGATTGGAAGACATCGAAAGCATGGGAAGCAACAGCTCCATGCCAAATTAGTTTCAGAATAATCAACAACTTATCTGCAAACCTACTTTGAAATTGGGATTCTGAGAATTCAGGATTCAGAGTATATAAATCGATTCCAACACTCGTAAAAAGTGGGTTGGGGCGGCGACTTGGTGTAGAGGAGAACCCGGTTTGTGTCTGAGCTGTGCACTATCTGTCCATCCTTGGAAACGTGGGCAATCTCTGCGTTCCTTGCCTCTCTCCACCCAGGAGTATAAATGTGTACCAGTGTAAAAAGCTGGGGGAAGTTACCAATAATAGACTGAAACAAACCAGCCTAGATATGGCGTGAATGGGACCTGGAATCAGGGACTCCATAAACGCTAATCAAACCAATAACCTCTTAGTAATAAGTGGTCGGAGCTTAACTAAATGGGCGGGGCAATGCTAGAAATGGATCCAGTTATAGGTTAGTTTTCTTTTTTCAGTCACTCCAAAATGGATTTGCTCGCATTTAGCATGGCCATGTTTGTTATGGCAGCCGTCGTACACTCAAACCGGCCACGAATCATTGACCTCACACATCAAAAGACTGTGACTGTACACTAGCATTCCTCAACTTTGGTATGATAGACATAATCTGCAAAATCCGAAAAATCTTGAAAATAAGAAAAGTCTTTACAGTGGGACAAAAACAGAAGGACGAGTGACTGATTGCTCGTGTATCTAAATGTAAATAATATTCTGTTGGACATTTTGAAGTTAATCTGGGGGTTGCTGCGGCTTGGGTGGTTAAGACTGTGTGACGGGAATTAGAGGTTTTGTTCTATGTCAATGCATATTAATCTACTGATTCAGTAGTCTAGGTAAGACATTTCAATAGTTCAACACTTCTTTATGAAAGCAATATAGAATTGACGGGCAGCTAGTTGGGTCAGGGCACCATTTTACGACGGTACGCAGTCATCTACATTTCCTAAATTTTATTTGAGTTCAATTGTAGCACTTAAAAATCCCGACTCCTCTCAGCAAAATATAAAAATTAGCCTTGCTACATTGTAAAGTAATTTAATAAATATAACCGTTTTCTATTTTAGGGTCGAATATAACTATATTGGGACCGTGGAACATGTGGGAACTCACATGGACGCCCCGGGGCAAACTTCGCGTGGAGGTCTAAGAATACACGAAATCTCAATCGACCGTTTTATGGGCCCGGGCGTTGTTATATGTGTGACTGAGAAAGCGCGGGAAAACGTTGGATATCATATGACTGTTGATGACATTTTAGAATGGGAGGCAGCACATGGACAGATTCCAGATAACGCTATTGTCATGATGGACAGCGGTTGGACACACAAATTTTCAGACCATCAGGAACGAAAAACATCACGGATCTGTCCACTTATCATTTTCCTAGTATATCTGTAGAAGCAGCCCAGTTCATTAAGCAATATCGTCAACAGGTTAGCATCATTGGTGTAGACGTGCTTTCACCAGCTGAAGGTTCATCCATCACATACCCCGTTCACCGAACTCTGCAAGCCGCTGGCTTTATATTGCTAGAAAATGTTGCACATTTGGATCAAGTTCCGGAAGCTGGAGCCACAATCTACTGTATGCCGATGAACATACACGAGGGAAGTGGAGCTCCAATTCGCGCATTCGCGGTCCTCGATGATGCGGTCCTTGACGCTTGCAATGGTAGCCCTGGGGGTTACGCTTTGAAGAGCACCTTCTACTACAGCATCTGCTCGATGCTAGTTATGGCAGTTAATATTTTAATGTAACACACATATATGGCATAGTGAACATGATTTCGGTTTAAACAAAGATTATACAGAGCCTTTGTAGCTGCACTATTATTATACAATTATTCCTATACATATCGCACCTGTTCGAGCTGCCGCATGTTTAGCTCACCTGACAAAAAATGGATAAGTGAGCTTCTGTCATGACGACCGTCCATCGTCATTCAACCTTTGCTTTATAGTCCGGGAGCCAATTTTCAAAAGGGGTCTAGAAGAATGGTTTCGTAGCACACCCAGTATTCAGAAGGTTTGTCTCTATATTATGCTAGACCGATGTCTTGGGTATATTCTGAGCCGTGTTGTACAAGAAAATTGTGGTATCACTAACCCGTGAGAAGCCCATTTACAATAGGTGTTGAATGTAGCTCTCAAACAATTTTCACAATGGTGAATTTTTCACAAACTTAAGCGCATGTTATATCAATACAATCTTAACCAAAATGGAAAGGAGTGATCGTATATCGCAGATTTATACATAATCAACCTTGTTTAAGACACCCGTATGTTGCTTTGTACATATTGGGGCACTTAGGTCTTCTTGTGACTAGCAATACCCTAGCTACAACAATGCCCATGTTTTCTACATTTTTCATAATTAAACTTTTAACTGACATGCAGTGCATGTCTACACAAGCTGGCAGGACATATTTATCACGTGAGCAAATGAGAGAATGTTACTCATCCGTGTCAGAGTCATCTTCGACAATTGTATGCTGAACATTGTCACACATTTCACCTCCCATACAAAGGCATGCTTCAGTGCAGAGTAGATTGTTAGCCTTGCATTGACAGAGATCTGTTCTTTTGCAGGCAGACTTTTGACATCTACATGATGTGAGTTCAATTAATCCAAATGGAGCAGGATCCTTTGACATTAGAACAGGCTTGAGTAGACCATCCACTATACTCCAGCCATGTCCATTTGGAGATGAAAGATTCTGAACAGCTTGCAATGAACGTCTCCAAACAAGAGCTTGAAAATTGGCCCTTTCGGTGTGATGCTTTAGACTATTCGATGTAGGTGGAAGAATTTCATTTCTTTGTCTCTTTTGACAAAAGAGCCAATAACGGGTTTCATCAGCTGTCTTTCCCACATCCCTGGTGGTATACAACTCACAGACAAATTTCTCACATAGAATTGCAGTATTCGGTGATAAGTGAACATGTTCGCCGAGTTGGGCTAAGCTAAGCTGATGACATTCAGATGACTTTAAGAGATGGAATGCTTTTCTCTTAGCGACTCCAAATAATGCACTAGTGCTATCACAACCTGTAAGAGAATGAAACCCAGGCAAAGACAGACAGATAGCTGGGCCCAGTACTTGAGCAACTGTATGTATTGGTATGTATCGCAATTTGTCCTTTGTGCCCGTACGGAACCATAGTTCAGAACAGTGAAGCGAACGATACGTATATATACTAAGTACTGCCACGTCTGTATCAGGAGACTGTATAACAACACGCATGTGGTCTTTTGAAGCGTGTAGCACGTGCAACATCATACGCGTATCTGCTTCCTCGTGATCTGATCGAAGTTCTTCCAAATACGACGAATTGTTCGCTGAAATGACAACAACATCCATTCCATCGTTAAAGCCACCAGCAAGAATGACGCAATTGTCGGCAGATAGCATATTTGGACCAGTATCACGCCACCGCTTGCTGAGAAATGCAACCAGGTTACCTTTGTTGCTTGGATTGCTGATGTACTTGGCCCATTGCTTTGGAACGGAGTATTTTCTCCAGCAATCTTTACTTCCAATGCTGTTGATGACCCACGTTTTAGCCGCTCTTCCGCTTTGAGAGATTCCGATCTATCATATCTGTCAAAAACTATATCTACTCTGTTGCAGTCTTCTTGATTCAGTGGAACTGTAAAGATGTGCCAGTATTTATCAGCCAATTCTCCAAATGTAGACGTACCTCCAGTTTTAACCATTTGCACAATTGCCATGCCATCTACTACATAAGCTGTTGCGCCTGTCTTGTCAACAGGTGGAAGCCGTCCATCAACATTTACTTCCTTTTCTAGTTCACTTAACAAAACACTTTTCACATTCTTTCTTAGAGTCCCATCCGTATGTGACAATGATAGTGGAACAGCAGACAGTTCATACGTCATCACTAGTTTTAAATCAACATCTCTGGACCTTGCGGCAATAATTAATCGACCAAATAGTTCGCGGTCAGATCTCACATTGTGAATTTTCTCATCATTTGTTTTGAGTTTTTTCTTCTGTGCTAGGCTGACAAATGTTTTAAGTTTTAAGTGTGGCAACGTGTCCCAAAAGCTTCTCGTGTTAGTGTCCAGCTGCTCCTGAACACAATTTTCCATAATCTCCTTACCAATGTCACAGGCGGAAACAAGTCGCTTGGCGATTTCACTAGGCAATACCACGCCAGTTGCAATGTTTACAAGCGGAAGACACTCGCTGTCGTCGTTTTCCGCAATATTAAAGGGATTGGTCATTATATCTGATGAGAACACAGAAAGTATCTTCTGCACATCGGTTTCATCCCTGTTCATTCGATTAGTCCCCATTTCCTTATGTACTCCAAACATGTGACTATCTTGTAACCCACACATTTGCTTTGTGACCGTTGTTATGGCTGCCCTCTCGTGGCTAGTTAAAAACCACCTCTCCAGAGCTCCTGGATTTTGTGTTATTCCAATAATACCACCTCGCTTTTTGGAATCCAAATTAATCGATTGTTCTAAGGCCATATCTGTCCACACTTGATTGAATGGATGGTCTGAGCGACTCACGGAATGATTTCCATTCAAGAATTGTTCATGTACATGGGGATGTGTACTTGGAAGCATCTTCATGTCCGCAAGATATATTGGCAGCCATCTTGCATAATTGGTTCTGTCCATGCTGTAGAAATATGGCGCCATAGCAGCAGTAGCAGATAGGTGTGCCTGCCGATCTCCATTTCTCTCAGCTCTTATGAATCCAAGCAGCAGCTCTACCATATGAATATATGAGTTCCAAAATGCGAACAGGTGTGATTTCGAGCTTGACTCAACTTTAAAGGATTTGAACAGCTGTTGCAATTTATTCATGTACATACACACCTCTTTGAAATTTTCTTGCAGTGCGTCTAAGTCGTCAATGCTGCTTCGGCACATCTTAATTTTCTCATCCAGACTCTCCAATTCTGTTGGAGTAATGTGGTCTTCATGTTGTCCATTTTGTTGAACCCATTTGGAAAAAGACTGCCATTGTAATCGCAGCAGCGCTTCCATAACCAATTTGTGAGCCCTCACTCCTCGATTATATGACTTCCCTTTAAGTAGAGCAGCAGCCGTGCTGCTACCATATGTGTTGGCCTCTATGAGGAGATCTTCTAAGCCAGAGTCATCAAACATCTTTCCAATAACAGCTAAGTAGTTTAGCGCAATGTGGAATCCCCCCAGTCTGATCACAGTGTCACTAAACTCTTCTTTATATCGCCACTGTATCTCCTTTGCCTTGACATATATGGCCAAGTCGAATGTAATGACCGAGTCATTCTGTCCTAGTGTTGTCATCATTCTTTGAACTTGTTTCATGACCGTATACACCGTATTGAATTCAGTTGGTGATCCGGAAATCATTGGACAGTAACCGATTTGTGTAAAAGGGGCGTTAGCACATGATACAAGTGCATTAAATCCACTCCAACTAGGGACTGTTTGTGTTTCTGTGGTCATCATGGGTACAAGATCTACCGCAAACAATTTTATTGGATATTACTTTGAGTTATGACACGATCATGTTTATATCGTTGTGCACTGTGGATACAGCCAAAGCCTAGACCCCCTATGCAAAGAAATCAGGATAACTAATTAGTGCTACCACAATTTGTTTGTGCAACAGGGCTTAAAATGTGTGGGACACGTCCCCCAAGCCACATCAAGTGTCAGACCATCCGAATACTGGGTGTGCTACGTCACGATTCTGACCTAGCTTTAGCTCCTGGACTATTAAAACGAACATTCTCCTGTGCCGCTGGACAGTCAATGACAGATTTTAACTAAATTGGGCTGGAATCTCGGATTTCCATACATTTTCTGGAAATCCGTTAAAACATAGGGACCTCTCTGCTCATAAACTGCTTGCCGGATTTTAACCAAATTTGGCTGGAACGGTAATGATTTGTATCTGGTAGGCTCTAGAACTGCTATCAAGAATTTTGATTGTTTTTTTCCGGTGTCCATCTTGGATTTTTCTGAAATTTTCATGAAATCCTTTAAAAGGCTACCTACTCCTTAATCAATGGCCCGATTTCAACAAACGTTGGGTGAACGATCCTATTGTGGTAGGCTTCATAACCTTTAAAAGAAAATTTTTTAGTAGCCATCTTTAAATTTCCCAAAAATTTCCGGAAATCCTTTAAAATGTATCTCTTCCAAAACGTCTTGGTGAAACAAATTCGGCTGAAAGGATTTTTATTGGGGTAGGCTCTAGAACTTCTATTCAGAAATTTGGTTGGTAATTTTTTTTTGACGGCAATCTGGGATTTTCTGAAAATGTTCCGGAACTCCTTTAAAACGCCACGGCTACTTAATCAAAGACCCCATTTCAGTGAAACTTGGGTGTGGTGGTGGTGGGGGGGGGGCGATCTTAGTGGGCTAGACGATGATGTGGATTGGTTAATTTTTATGTGGCCATCTTGGATTTCCAAAGATGTCCAGGAGAACATGAAAATATTTTTCCTAAAATGCCCTGGGGAAATACAAATGATATGTTCTTCGTTTCACTCTGGCAATACATATTGCCAGAGTGAAGCGAAGAACATATCATTTGTATAAGTATATATAAGTACTATAAGGTATAAGTACTATAAGATATAAGTACTGCTGTGAATAATGCGCATATTGCACTTGGGGAATGGGGGAAACTACCAAGCGTCAATTGGAGCGCATAGAATTTTTGTAAACATCTATGACTGAGTATTTCTTAACGCACATGCACATGAGTGCGCGCGTGCATAGTATAAACACAGATATATAGGGGTGAAAATCTGCGAACAGTTAATTTTGAAAATGTAAAAATTCAAAATAAATTTTATCCGCATCCAAGTTTTTAATTTTATTTTGCTATGGAGTGCATAATAGGAAAAGGACTTGTAGAAAGGGCACAAGCAAAGCGTCTTACTCTAATGATTTATTGAGCTTTCAGTACCAATCGGGATCCAAAGTTGTCACTTAAGTTACCAACAGTCAAGATTCTGTTTACATAAATATTATTACACCGTTTTACAGAATGCACCCGCGTTGCAAAATAAGAAAGCAAAATATGTCATAAGACTTTAATTTGGTTAATTGAAATGAATTTTTAGTTAAAGGAAATAGAATGCACAAAATATTCATCATATAGTACTATGTATCTCCATAACCACATAACCATAGGCAATAGAGACAGTGTCGTTCTCCTATCTTGACGAGAGTCAGACAACCCAATCATTGTATACACCAAATGTACGAGATACTCGGATAGATGAAAATTTACATACTTACAGAGACATCTTCAATAACCTAATAGTCCGTGGGCTGGAGGGGCCTACCTGGATAACCCCACCCCCACTAATTGACGAACCTATATTTTTCTAACAGCTTTCGACGTCCTCTTTAAGATTATGTATGTTAACATGTGATAAACTGGGACACAATATGGTTTTTAATGGGTTATGTTAGAGCTAATACCCACAGTGAAGCAGACCTTATTAATGGGTAGGGATATAAAAGAATTGTTATATCTTTTGATAGAATCGTTGTAGATGGTGATCGACTACTCAAAATGTTGCTTATAGTATCGTCTACGACTGCATATGGTTTACATACAAATCAGTTTCATAATGAGGTCGGCAGAGGTCAAAAGGTTAAAATCTTCGCCACAGCTTAAAATCTAGCAACTGCGTGGTGCTATTACTGACCAAGCACCGGTTAAGGACCATTCTAGTATTTACAGCTTAAGAATGATTAAAAGGCACCATTTGACAAATATAATGAGTAAACGTTTACTTATGTAATAGAATATTGTTACTATCAATGAAAAATGCAATCATTGTAAACTAATTAAATAGATTTTGATAGAATCGTTGTAGATTGGTGATCGGCTACTCAAAATGTTGCTTATAGTATCGTAAACGATTGCATATGGTTTACATACAAATCAGTTCAATAATGAGGTCGACAGAGGTCAAAAGGTCACAAATCCTCGCCACAGCTTAAAATCTAGCAACTATATGTTGCTATCACTGACCAAGCACCGGTAAAGGAACATTCTAGTTTTAACAGCTTAAGATTAATTAAAAGGCACCATTTGACAAGTATAATGAGTAAACGTTTACTCATTTAATAGAATATTGTTACTATGACAACTGACAGCATATCCCATTTTTTAGAATCGATGAAATCACTGCCACGGAAGACTGTTGCAAAATGTTGTTTCAGGCAGCCCTAGCCCTGAGAGTTACTGACTACAATCACACCACCACAACTCTGAAGGACACTTTATCTGGACTGACCAGGGCAGAGCCGAGGCAATTCGAGAATTGTTCAAGGGACAGTTAACTGACTACGATGATGAGTCCTTGCACCAATTCTCAGGAGTCCCAGGCCATTACTAACACCAATTAAAGGCACGCAAATCCCTTCAAATACGCAAGTGACATTATCTCAAAACCGACCACGCACCTAATCAATTCAGATTTTATGCACCACCCTCTTATTGATGCTGTAGGCCAAGGCACACTTATCGCATTACACAAATCTTAGAAGTCATCTGCCCTCCCGATCTCCAAGTGTCATTTCATTAGCATTATGCATAATGCTCTGGTTAGCCCCTCCAAATGTCTGGATTGACACCCAGTGGGTTACACCCCTGCGCCACGTTGACGCCGAGCATATAGTCTTAAAATGAAATGAAAATACTCTGCCCTCATCACGCCCCACCCCACACAACCAACCTGCGGCCCATTGTGCTCCTCAACAGCATGCGGAAAGTCCTATCCAATGTTGCTCTATGCCGCATCCAAGACTAGATCGATGACTTCACCAGATCTGTTCAAAGTGGCCTTAAACGTGGACGCAGCTGCGCAAACATTGTATGGGCTCAATGCATGCTTGTGTCAGTAGTCATGTCCAAACATGTTCGAACACTGGGATTTCCACAAAATGGGCATTGACACGTCACGGACCTTCGACACGATTAAGCGCTCAAAGATCATAGATGGACTATGCAAGGCCAGTTGCAATGAAGATGAGCTACGATTAGTGAGATGGTCTATCTCCTGTGCTTTAATTTTCACCTGTTACCTTGCTGCTGCATTGAAGTATGTGCTGGAAAATTCCACAAGAACAAATCCCCAGTATCCATACTGAGTATGCGGCTAGGGATGGAATATGCTGACGACGTGGACTTCATAGCCGAGGATAAGAAACCCGTTGACGAATTCTCCCAATAGCTGCAAGCAAACTGAAAATTGAGAATCTCTTTATGAATGAGTCCAAAACAGAGTTCACCCACATATATCTGCAAAGCATGAAACTACGGAAAATGACGATCCATATAAGATAAAATTTCTGGGCTCACTGCTTTGCAGTACTGCTGACATTGCTGCATGCTGCGTCATGGGGGAGAAAAGCTTTCCAGTCCTTCTGGAAGCTATGGATTCGTAGATCAAATATGCCACTGATAAAAAGACTATGCTTATACAAGATTATGCTTATATCATTGAAGCTGTATTACTGTAGCAGCTGAGCAGCTCCGAGGGCAGCTCTAGGCAAACTTGATGCATGCCACCACAAATACCTACTGGTAACTATACAAGAAATCGCTGGACATCGATGGCCAGACAGCATAATTTTCAATGATGCACTATACAAGATGTGTAATACATCGCCGCTGTTTGTAAAGGCCGCCCAACAAAGATGGTTCATGTTTGGCCATGTGCTACTGATGCCATAAGGCACACCAACATAGGGTGCCTACTAGGAGCCAGCAAATATAGAGCAAGGACTGGACGTCATTACATAAATCAGCTAATCGTGCTACGAGGTGACCTCAAGAAAGCAGGACTCGGTGCATTCAAATCGAGAATGGACTTGAGGAAGCTAAGGATTTTAACTGGGCACAAGACACAGTGGTCACAAGCGAAGAAGGCCTGATTGCAGATGTAGGATGTTTCCACTACTACAGCCGCAGAATACGGTAATAACACATACAAATAATTACCTTTTGAATTTTCATCGTTCCACGGATAGGTAGTAGTTTGCAGGCACATACGTAGCAATAATGTCATTTTCTTATCATTAACAAAGAAGAGTTTAAATGATGTTTTTTGAAGGTCCACGAAACATTGTTACTGAAACCGAAGTATCATGACCACACGCAACTGCAGAATCCTTAGTCCATTTCAATATTGAACCAGCACCTCTAGACTGGTCAAGGACCTAGTGTACTGACACCTGAAGGCCCCTTTCATATGGCCTGATGAAGCGCTGTCTTTTTATAGTGCGTGCGTGTTATAATGGGTTGAAATAGTATCTGTACTAGAAGCATCGTGGTAATGTCACAATAAGTTACCATTTTTATACCCCACCAAAAGATTTGGCGGGGTATTATGTAATGCCGCCGTCCGGGCGGGTGGGCGGTCGGGCGTGCGGGTGGCAGAGTGGTTTCCGGATGATAACTCCGTTACTGTTTGTTGGATCACATTGACACTTCATAGGGTGGTTGGACTAGGTCTTGGGAAGAAACCTATCGAAATCGACGATGATCCGAAATCCAAGATGGCCGCCAACCACCGGCGGCCATCTTGAAAATTGGTTTCCGGATGATAACTCCATTACCGTTTATCGGATCACTTTGAAACTTTATGGAGTGGTTAGACTAGGTCTGCGGAAGAAACCTATCGAAATTGACAATGATCCAAAATCCAAGATGGCCGCCAGCCACCGGTGGCCATCTTGAAAATTGGTTTCTGGATGATAACTGTTACCGTTTATCGCATCGCTTTTAAACTTCATAGAGTGGTTGGACTAGGTCTGCGGAAGAAGCCTATCGAAATCGACAACGATCCAAAATCCAAGATGGCCGCCAGCCACCTGTGGCCATCTTGAAAATTGTTTTCCAGATTATAACTCTGTTATCGTTTATCGGATCGCTTTTAAACTTCATCGGGTGTTCGAATACCTCTGGTGAAGAAACCTATCTAGATTGATAATGATCCGAAATCCAAGATGGCCGCCAGTTAGCGGCAGCCATCTTGAAAATTGGTTTCTGGACGATACCTCCTTGACCGTTTAGCGTATCGCTTTGACACTTAATAAGGATTACTGGTCTGAGGAAGAAATACACATTTTCTGATAGCTGTCATTTATTAGTTTGTCATCATGGCGGGGTATTATGCGCCGTTTGCGGAGCTCTTGTTACTTAAGTTACTCCGCAGAAAGTAACTTAGGTGACAGTAACTTATGTGACGAAATCTTCTTCATTGCGTATTTTGAAACAAACTATAGCAAATATACAGCTAATCCCATGAATAATATTTGCATACATATGAACTATTTTACAAGCAGTAATAATTTCACGGCGAAAAATAAAACTACCACGAACATTAGCAGTAACTTTAGTGATATACAATAAATGTACGGTACGCGATTCATAGGATTGGACCTCAAAACGATATAGATGTCTGATTCTTCTAGGCGAATTTTCTTGTCAAAATTACAAGTAGATCGTCTGCTAGCGAATAGTCAAGTGCCCAGGATACCGGGCAGCCAAATCTATAGTAACTTAAGTGACTTCTCAGCTTGGAATATAATGTGATTTATTTGAAAAAGAGAAATATTATATATTTAAATATATTAAAGAAACAGGGCCATATTAAAAACCAATATCTTTTATAGAAGTTTGACTGAATTGTGAAATATTGTAAATATGAATTTAGATGTCCTACGGGGGCAGTAAATTAAGCGACATTTCGTTTACATGAACATCAGTAGTAACAACTAGCTAACCATGTTTAAATTAATTAGTGACGTAGTACAGAACGTTATCTCCATTGAATACCATGGCAAATAACTTTAATTTACCGCGGTTACGCCAGAGGCGATTGCGCAAAAGACGTCAACTTGTCGCGTCTCTATGTAATAGTCTCTTGTATAAATAAGGACTGAGCACAATAACGTATCAGTTCACGTTTCCCTATATCATGTACACATATTATGCTTTTAATTAATTTAACATTCCAATATAGTAATATATTAGTATGCTGTTGCCATGTGAATAAAGCGCTTGTAGGTGAAGTGTTATTTCATTAAGAGTTTAAACAAAACGATATCACTTCACTTTCTTAAGAGTTAAGAACTTAAGGTTAGAGAATGAAGATGAGCTGACTTTTTGTGGCTGAAAGGAATGGATACTTCTGTCATCTGCAATCAGTTTCTTCAACCGCCTCTACTGTGTTTTGTCTGTTTCGAGCATCCTAACCTCCCCTAGATTCGTTTCTTGTCTTTAGCAGTCTTAGATTACTGTTTTTGGGTATGTTCACAAGTAAGCATCATAGCTCCCTCTGCGTGCCTAATTCCTGTTGGCACTTAGTATTGAAAACTCCAATATTTTCTGAGCTGGTGTATTCTTTGGCATTCGAAGTCCATGTCCATGTCCAAACATTGATCATTACTGTTGCACTCGTATCACATAGACTGTCCGCAATGTGCGGAGTTTGAAATTTGGCTGTGTGGTCATTGTGCGTGCCAATTCTTAATGCTTTGACTGCTCTGAACTTTGGCTAGTGATTTCTCATCGATTCCCGAATGGTATGGGGAAAAATCTGACAGTGCACGCTTCATTGGACAAAGATGAGACCTACAGCAAAGGTATATACACCTGTGCAAAAGTTAAGCACCACCCTATTTTTACGCACATGCGAGGGTATATTCATGTGCTATGAAGAAAGCAATAGCATAAACATTTATGTACCCATCCATCTTAGTGCAAGAGGTAATAATGCAACTAGAGGAATGCTGATTATGATGGTGGGGAAACACTGTATGTTTTTGTTTGAACTTGAAAACGAGGCCTGAATATGGTTACGTTGACACAACTGACAACTATTGCCCTACAGTTGACACACGTGGCTAGATTTTCATTAATGGTGTCTGAAAACGAAGTTTAACATCTGTGCACGAGTTTGAGACTGTCATTATTAATACCGGGTATATCCACCTTGTGCCTGGATGACGGCCTGGACACGACGTCTCATGCTGGTCACCAACCGACTGATACGCCATTGTGGTATTCGTTGCCATTCAAGATGGAGTGCGTCTGTTAATTCCTGTAGGTTCTGCACAGGAGGATCCCTCCTTCTCACCATGTTTCCCAGAATGTCCCAGATATGCTCAATAGGGTTCGTGTCAGGGCTCCTTGCTGGCCATGGTAGGGTTTCGATGGCATTCTGGCGGAGGTATTCATGCACAGCTCTAGCACGATGTGGTCGGGCGTTGTCATCCATGAATATAGGGTGGGTTCCAGGTGCATGATTTACAAAATGAGGGACCACAACTCTATCCAGTATGGAATCTTGATATCTTTGTCCATTTAGTGTTCCAGGTACAGTCAACAGATCCAGCTTACAATCAAATGAGATGCACCCCCATATCATAACGGAACCTCCAATAAATGGAACTTCTTCCATGATGTTACGTTGGTCGTACGCCGTGCGTCTGGAACTCCATACACGAGTTCGACCATCTGTGGCATGAAGCAGGAACCGACTTTCATCGGACCAGTGTACCCGTCTCCAGGATCTCAGGTTCCAGTGTCTTCTTTCGTTGCACCACCTCAGACGCTCCTCTTTGTGGTGTGCAGTGAGGAGAGGACATCTGACAGGTCTCCTAGCTTTCATGCCAGCAGCATACAGTCTCCTTTTGACGGTAGACATTGACACTCTGAAACCAATTTGACAGGAAGCTGGTACTGCCTAATGTAGTAGTAGTAGTAGTAGTAGTAGTAGCAGTAGCAGTAGCAGTAGCAGTAGCAGTAGCAGTAGCAGTAGTAGTAGTAGCAGTATCAGCGTCATCGGCATCAGCAGTGCTCAGCAGTAGCAGCAGCAGCATCAACAACAACAACAACAACAACAACAACAACAACAACAACAACAACAACAACAACAACAACAACAACAGCAACAACAACAACAAGACCAACAACAACAGCAGCAGCTGCTAGCAGGGCAGTAGTACAGTTGCCATCTTTGATCTCAGTGACGTAGCGATGCGCTACAACTGAAGAATCCAATCTGTCACTCAAGTAATAATCAATTAGGCCACATGCAGGCTGACGTTACAATCAAAATACGTAGTGACTGACGCCCGTCAGTAACACTTAATAGTCCGTTACGTGTGCGAATTTTTTATTTTTACTACTTAATAACCAACAGCGCCCAGTCAAATTAGTTTCAAAATATTCAACAGCTTACCTGGATAGTTATGGCAGCAATAGCGTACAGTCAAATTATTTTATAAAAAATATTCATAGTAAAAACATACAATCGTACAACTGACGGACTATTCTGAGTTCCTGACGGATTGAGCTGCCATCATTCATTAGGCATTTTGATTGTGAGTTAGTCTATATGTGGCATAAGTGATTATGGCGTCATATATATTTGCGTGAGGGATTGGATTCATCAATTCACCGATTCCTCTTACTCGGCTTTTGTTGTCAAATTAGCAATATTTATGTCTTCTGTATCATGCGGGTAGTAAACAGCAAGCAGACCACTGAATTTTAAGGATTTCTGAATTCAATTTCCGTTCATACGAGAACGGTTTTTAATATTTAAATACAATGTTGTTGTAACCTGTTGCCGACCAGCACAGCAACAAAGTTAAATAAAATTGTTTGGAAAATGTACACCATCCTGTCTTCTACTGACTTTGTAATTATTAACCTTTTGACATCAACGCCTGTTCGGATCCCCACACACATGCTTTGCGAATGTAGCTTTACCAGCTATTTCAGAACGGCCGTTTCGGCCTCAAAATTGACTCTGTTTGTCGTTCGAATTACGACCCTTAGATGAGCTACCACCTACCATTAACCTTTTAACACTCATAGCAGCCAAAACGGCTTCTGCAGTGGACTTAAGAAATACCCATTTGCAGACCAAGCAAAGACTAGTTTTGAAAAGTTACCACTGGAATACCTGTCTTCTCTTGGTCAGCAAATAGATATTTTATATGAGAAATTTGAAGAAAAAAAATGTCAAGTGTCATCGGTGGTCTAAGAACTATTTTCCGCATGGTCTATGAGGATACATTCGCAGCACTATCAACATATAGTCACTCACACACCTCTTAAATGTCATAGATATTCGGGCGAATATCCTAAAACCTCAAAATATACAACAGGTATGTATGGCAATGTTTTTGAACTTAAGATTAGCCGACATAAGTGATTAAAAGGTTAAATAAATAACTATCCCTCTTATTTCCCAGTGTGCTGTTAGCGAAGTGGTCAGGAAATAGAGGCATATTTGTTCAAATTTTAAAACACAATATACCAACACGACTTCAGATACCGTATTCTGAATTGTCGTGACTATAAATACATGTCACGCGACCATTTTTACCAGATATTTGACCTATATTTGACCTATATTTGAGCTATAGATGATTCGTTTTGTATCTGGTTGGCAAACAAGACAGTGTTCTGGTTGCGTTAGCAGCCAATACAAGGGGCGCAAACGTGAATACTTAGAGCTGCGACAAAGATTGACAAAAGAACGTAAGATTAATTTTGAAGAATCTACTCGCCAAAAAAATCCAACTATTACTTTGCATGAGAAGGTAATTACAATTTTTTCGTTTATTAAATTTATCCTTATCTAAATTAATAAATTGTTAATCTTATGGTTCATCAACACGCTAAAATTTAAATTAAAATTTTTATTTTATATTATCATAATGGCAACATACTTCACAAATGATTCCCATTGATGTGTATAGTTGCAGTGGATGTTTTAGGTTCTAGATTTTAGGTTCTAGAAACCACCACCCCCTCCCACCCCATCCCACCCATCAGCACCCCACCCAAACCCGTGAGCTACAATGATAGCAAACCAAAAATAAATCTATCGAATCATAAAATTAAAAAGTAGAACTTAGAATGACATTTAAAACCTAAGCCAATAAGACGGATCTATTTCTCCCTATGCCCTGCCCATTTCTCCCTATTCCCCGCCCATTTCTCCCTATGCCTCACCCATCTTAAGCTATGCACAGCTCACCTTTTACCCGCGTTGGAATCAATTTATATACTTAGAACGCTGCATTCACAGAATCTCAATTCCACGATAAGCTGTTGAATATATTGAAACTAATTTGATTGGGTGCTGTTGATGCCTGCAATCTGTAACAACGTCCAGTCAAATTAGTTTCATAATATTTAACAGAACGGTTATTAAATAGTAAAGACATGCAATTCGTACACATGCCGGACTTTCAAATGTTCAGAGAGAGAGAGAGAGGGGGAGACGGGGAGAGAGGGAGAGAGAGAGAGGGAGCGAGGGAGAGAGGGAGAGAGAGGGAGAGAGGGAGAGAGAGAGGGAGGGAGGGAGGGAGGGAGAGAGAGAGAGAGAGAGAGAGAGGGAGGGAGAGGGAGGGAGGGAGGGAGGGAGAGAAAGAAAAAGAGAGAGAGAGATGGAGAGGGGGAGAGGGAGAGGGAGGAAGGGAGGGGGAGGGAGGGAGGGATGGTCGAGGGACGGAGAAAGAGAGCGATGGATAAAGGGTGAGAGGGGGAGAGGTAGGGGAGGGAGTTGGGAGGGAGGGGGGAGGGAGGGAAGGAGAGGGAGGGAGGAGGGAGGGGGAGGGAGGGAGGGAGGGAGAGAGGGAGAGAGGGAGAGAGGCAGAGAGAGAGAGAGAGAGAGAGAGAGAGAGGGAGAGAGAGAGAGAGAGAGAGAGAGAGAGAGAGAGAGGTGAGAGAGGGGGAGAGGGTGAGTAAGAGGGAGAGTGAGGGAGAGTGAGAGGGAGAGAATGAGGGGAGAGAGAGGAGTGAGAGAGGGAGTGAATGAGGGGAGAGAGAGGGAGAGAGAGAGGGAGAGAGCGGGGGAGGGAGAGAGAGAGAGAGAGAGAGAGAGAGAGAGAGAGAGAGAGAGAGAGAGAGAGAGAGAGAGAGAGAGAGAGAGAGAGAGACGGAGAGAGTAAAACTCCGGGGTCGCTATAACATTCCAGGGTGTTCCACTTATGACAAAAATCGCAATTACTCAACGTAGGCATACCCTAACCTAGCATTCGCGCAAGGCAATATTGGTCTGGCTAGTAGAACTACATGTTCTCTCTTAGCCAACACATCCCCAGACCCCACCACGGCCATCGTTATGAATAACAAACATATAGTCTGCTCAGACACGGGGGCCATAACAACGTCATCGATTTTTCTTACAATCCTTTAATTTGGAATGTGTCATTAGCCAGGTGCGTCAGCCATTGGTGTAACTCTAGGGTCTGCCTCAAAATTATAACTATGGGAAAATGGGAACGTCGCTTTTGAAAGGCTTTTTAACACGAATATGGTAAAAGCAGACTTAAACCATATCATTTTAATACAAACATCTGCTGTGAAAAAAGCCAAAAACAGACACCGAAAATATATGCAGAACTCGCCGCAACGAACCGATAATAGGGGCTGGACTGTAGTGTGTAGTGCCATTAGTTGTCTTGCAAAAACATTTAAATTTATTTCTTAGCTGTACTGTAACATCTTTCAGCGACATAATAATATACACAATATTTACCTATTGAATGTCAATTTGCAGGCCAAGAGATGACTATCTTTAAAAGTTTACCGTTGGGATGTCGGACTCAGTTATCTACCCAGGCATTCCAGCAGTAAATTTTCAAGAAATAGCATTCTCTTGGGATGCAAATGTTCATTCCCCAAGATTGCTACAGAGGTGCGCTATAAATCATTCAAATATCCCTACTGCATGCATACGGTCGTGCTGTTGTGTGTGTGTGCGTGGTGCGTGGTGCGTGGTGCGTGGTGCGTGGTGCGTGGTGCGTGGTGCGTGGTGTGCGTGTGCGTGCGTGCGTGCGTGCGTGGTGTGTGGTGCGTGCGCGTGCGTGCGTGCGTGCGTGTGTGTGTGGGAGCTCATTGGTAGCCTGTGGTAACAGATTGATTATTAAATAGTAAAACATACACTTCGTAGAACTAACAGACAATTCTATGTTCATGTAGGGTGTGTATGTGCATGAGCGCATTGTCGCTATGGCCGCAACAGCACCCAGTCAAATTAGTTAAAAATATTGTGTGCCCGCAAATCCGCATGTGTGCCCACAAATTCGTATGCTCGGGTGACTAATTATACGGGCAGACATATATGTACATTTATACATTCGGTCGAGTGCTGGGTTCGCGCTTACACTCAATCCTATAAACTGTCTCAAATTCAATACATTTTCTCACTACAGTTTAAACACCCTAAAGGGACGGACGTGTATTTTTTTTTATCTACATAGTAGTTAGAGAAGCCTTGGGCCGCAAGAAGATTTCTACAGCTACAACCTTCACAAATAAAATTTATATTAAAATAATAAGTGTATCCTATAATCAATATGCGAAGACATCAATGTCTCGAATGTGATTCATCTTTTGCTAGGTCACATGACCTGCGATTCCATAGCAATGCAGACAGCGATAATCTAGAGCATGAAGACGAAGATTGGACTGTGATGAAGCACGAAGATCATAAGCCAAGAGATTTGGAGACTGAAACCCGTGATGACTCAATGGATTTTGAGAGCGATGATGCCTTAACGGAGTCTGAGAGTGATGATGATGAAGGTGATTCTGTAAAAGAAGACATCGACAATGACTCAACAGATGATGAAAGTGAAGATGAAAGAGAAATCATAGGCAATCGGGAGCTCTTCGCCATATTCCGAAATATTAAGCAGACCTTAGACGCTGAACAATCAGGGTTAGAAGATGAGGTGGTGAAGGGAACATAGCCCTCAAAGGTGTATTTACTGATGCGTTAGTTACAAAGTGTACTGACATAATGGGCCAGTGGAGAAGATTCCAGAACTCTACGCTCATTAAAATAATTCGCCGGGAAACTAAAGTTTTTATCACCGAGGGATACGCATATGATGCAGCAGTCTTCGCAGCGTTTCACAAAAGGGCGTTTCTGATCACGGAGTATGTAAGCAACAAATTAAAGGTCTTGTGAGGACTTGCGGTCGATAACGAGTTTCATTTAATTTTATGGTCTACTACACTATTTAAACACAATAGCGTCACTTTGGAGGGCGACAAATATGTTAGGCAGCCCAAATAACGAGATTAATTGATGCCTCAATCTGAATCACATCACCACTCGCTGTGACGTCACACCGGGAACGGCGCTGTGAGCTGGGTCAATATTTCTCTGTCTGTAGTGCAAAGGTAACATATTTTAAAACGTGCGTTAAACAGGATAGACTTCACCTACCATAACATAAATTATGTCAGGTTGAAGCTAAGTCTTGAAGAAATAAAAAATCATGATTTTTTAAAATCTCTTATGATATTTACTCATTTGTAATGGTTTCATGGATAGCTATATTCGCATAATAATAGGCCTAAAACTACGGTAAACCATGGGCAATGTTGAAAATCGGCAATATTTCAATGCATGTGACAAATACTCTGTAGGCCTAATTGCGGATCCATTACCATTCTTGAAAGGACTGGGTGTACTATGTAATATCTTGGATGGATGGATGTGAGTGTAATGATCGAGGTGGGTGGGAGAGGTTGACGATGGCTATAATTGTAGTATTATTCATATCTAAATGTATAGGCTACATAATGTACAGTAAGTGTGTCAGTGTGTCCTATGTGAAATTTTCTGTGATTAATGATTAGAATGTAATTGTTTACCTATAAGCTTTTGGCAATGGGTTTGTATAATGATAGTGTAGAGGCACGTACGGGTCAACACGTACGTTGGTGTGTGTGTGAGGGGGGGGGGGTCATGCCTGTGACAACCATATGAACTATATCGTTTTCAAACCAACTTCTTCCATGTATGGAAGTAGCATACACTCATATTTCAATGTTATGAAAAAGCAAAACTGTAGCGGATGAACAAATTTTAAATAGGTAGGTGAACTGACAGATGTTCAGAGGTTGCTAGCGTATCATCTTTACTTACAGTGCAGCTCATAAATAAGTTTAAATGCTTCCAAAGCAAAAACACAAATATGTTAGTTAGAACCATATGAACATGATACAAGAAACGTTATGTTGAATATTTTGAACACAATTTGGGTTGAAATCTAACCCAATTATGTTCAAAATACTCAACAGTATATGTTATTTAAGTTTGTTTGTACTATAAGCGTGCGGACGGCAGTGAAAGCCTTGCTTTGCGCCTCGGCCGCTGCCCAAATTTAATTTTAACAACATAACTGGAGTAACTGCTATATTGCAATCATAAATTTATTCATAAGCCTACACAATGGTAAATTGCGATCGTACGTGCACTGAGCGGTGTAGGCCTACTTAACTACCATTTAAAAAGTTGCGTACATGCATGCCTATCATCTATGCAAAATCTCTGCGGTCAATCCAGAAAGATAATATATATATACACCTGTGCAAAAGTTAAGCACCACCCTATTTTTACGCACATGCGAGGGTATATTCATGTGCTATGAAGAAAGCAAAAGCATAAACATTTATGTACCCATCCATCTTAGTGCAAGAGGTAATAATGCAACTAGAGGAATGCTGATTATGATGGTGGGGAAACACTGTATGTTTTTGTTTGAACTTGAAAACGAGGCCTGAATATGGTTACGTTGACACAACTGACAACTATTGCCCTACAGTTGACACACGTGGCTAGATTGTCATTAATGGTGTCTGAAAACGAAGTTTAACATCTGTGCACGAGTTTGAGACTGTCATTATTAATACCGGGTATATCCACCTTGTGCCTGGATGACGGCCTGGACACGACGTCTCATGCTGGTCACCAACCGACTGATACGCCATTGTGGTATTCGTTGCCATTCAAGATGGAGTGCGTCTGTTAATTCCTGTAGGTTCTGCACAGGAGGATCCCTCCTTCTCACCATGTTTCCCCGAATGTCCCAGATATGCTCAATAGGGTTCATGTCAGGGCTCCTTGCTGGCCATGGTAGGGTTTCGATGGCATTCTGGCGGAGGTATTCATGCACAGCTCTAGCACGATGTGGTCGGGCGTTGTCATCCATGGATATAGGGTGGGTTCCAGGTGCATGATTTACAAAATGAGGGACCACAACTCTATCCAGTATGGAATCTTGATATCTTTGTCCATTTAGTGTTCCAGGTACAGCCAACAGATCCAGCTTACAATCAAATGAGATGCACCCCCATATCATAACGGAACCTCCACCAAATGGAACTTCTTCCATGATGTTACGTTGGTCGTACGCCGTGCGTCTGGACCTCCATACACGAGTTCGACCATCTGTGGCATGAAGCAGGAACCGACTTTCATCGGACCAGTGTACCCGTCTCCAGGATCTCATGTTCCAGTGTCTTCTTTCGTTGCACCACCTCAGACGCTCCTCTTTGTGGTGTGCAGTGAGGAAAGGACGTCTGACAGGTCTCCTAGCTTTCATGCCAGCAGCATACAGTCTCCTTTTGACGGTAGACATTGACACTCTATTGCGCATTTCCCATTGCTGGCTGAGCACTCTGCTGTTGGTGAATGGAGATCTCCTAACAAGGCGTACTAGGGCTCGATCATCACGGGCAGTAGTCTTCTTCGGTCTTCCAGATCTAGGCCTGTCCTTCACCTCGTTAGTTTGCCCATGTTTTGCAATCAAACGACTGATTACAGTATGGTTAATGTTCAGCTGTCTGCCAATCTCTCTGCATGACATACCAGTGGTATGCATGCCTATGATTTGCCATTTCACACGATCACTTAACCTTCGTCTTGCCATAGCGGTTCACAATCAAGAGCTAATTCTCTCTGTACAAATAAACCACGGTCATGAACACAAAATTCCTAATCTTGTCGCCTAAATATGTATGTAATGTTCTACACCTCAAACCGGACTTTTACATAACTGAACACGTGTGCTGTTTCCCGCCACGCACGGACATCAAGCGGCGTGAAGTCATGCATGCATGTGCATTTCGTACTTGGAATTATGTCAGCTAACGCGGGGACAAAAAGTATGGCAGCCTAGTTGTACCATCATGTTTCTACATTCTATTGTTTTTGCTGGTGCTTAACTTTTGCACAGGTGTATATATATATATATATATATATATATATATATATATATATATATATATATATATATATATATATATATATATATATATATATATATATATATATATATATATATATACAGGGGCGGATCCAGAGGGGGGGGGGGGGGGTGCAGGGGGGTGCGCACCCCCCCCCCCCCCCACCCCCACCCCCCCCCCCCCATAACAAGACAAGTTTAGCAGACGAACAATTTTCATCACCCACCAAAATTTTTAATTATAATTAAATCATGAGTAGAAATTGAATAATTTAGCAGCCAACTAAGGGTCCATATTTATCTCTGGAAATGCAGGAGAAGCCGTCTGGGGATACCTAGATTTCAAAATTTCACGGGGGAGTGCCCCGGACCCCCCCCCCGCACCCTGCCCTTCTGAAATCCTGGATCCGCCCCTGTTATATATATATATATATATATATATATATATATATATATATATATATATATATATATATATATATATATATATATATATATATATATATATATATATATATATATATATATATGCATTTGTAGAATTGTATTCCAAGAAGTGTGTGGGTGGGTGTGATTAAATATAGCCTAATTCACGTACACGAAATCCGATGTTACTGTCGCCTCTAACAGGCCTATACGTTAGAATTGTGATGTCAGGCACCGTGACCTTGAGGCCTGTCCTTTAAGTTTAATCAACAAAAATATCATCAACTTCGATATTATTGAACCTTTGTGCATCTCGAACAATGTATAGTGTCCCTGTGTGAACAATGAATTGTCAAAGAATAGGTGCATAGGTGCCTAATACGCGCAGCTGTAGAGAGCCTAGCTATG
This sequence comes from Chaetoderma sp. LZ-2023a, assembly GCA_034401795.1. Lineage (NCBI taxonomy): Eukaryota > Metazoa > Mollusca > Caudofoveata > Chaetodermatida > Chaetodermatidae > Chaetoderma > Chaetoderma sp. LZ-2023a. The sequence continues at coordinate 83,335,927 of CM067374.1, read as the reverse complement.
CTCCCCGAGATAAAAATCTAGGCTAATAGGAATTGGTGTCATCCCGGTGTGACGTCACAACTCTAGCGCGACAGCTAAAAACGTTTGATTGTCAAGGTGGTTGCTATATGGTTATCACAGCTTTGGCTGGACCGATTGCAAAAATTTAAAAAGCATTTTGTTTTTCTAGCAAAAGAGAATCTGTATTATGATTGTCAAGTTAATCAGAGCGATTGGGTATCTAGTCCTCACAACATCTTTAAATGCCGACGTTGATGATGATGATGGATCTGATATTGAAAGTATCGATATGACTGATGCGTAAGGTATCAGTCTAACGTAGACTCGTGGATCTCCAGAACATTGACTATTTGCTAGTAACAGAAATAGTCTGCAGAATCCGATAACATTATTATTGATGGCGATCGTAACGATACCCCAGCCTATGCACACACGCGGACGCACACATGCACGCACGCACGCACGCACATCAGCCACATCTGCACACCCGCATGCCTGCACGCATTCCCGCACCGCCCGCATGCCGCAAGCATGTCCGCAACAACGCACGCAACACCTCCATGGCCTACTAAAATATGCACGCACGCATGCACGCACGCACACACATGTCCACCCGGCGGCATGCCCGCACCACCCGCCCACCTGCAAGCACGCCTGCAACAATGCCCGCAATGCCTCCACGGCATACTAACACACATACACACACGCACGCACGCACGCACGCACGCACGCACGCACGCACGCACGTACGCACGCATGCACGCACGCACGCACGCTCCGCCCCCCCAACAATGGACGCAACAACGCCCGCAACAACGCCCAGTCAATTTACTATCAAAAGTAAGCATGTGTGATGTAGGCCTATATATGTAATATTTAAAAAATATATATCCAATTGTATTTCATGGATTTTGTATTTTTTTCAATTGAACTGCTTTTGACTGAGCTGTTACCATGCGGAATGATAGGATTTGAAAGTCCCAGTATCTTCTTTAACCACATTGCAATGTCATCAAAGAGCTCATTGTTAACCGTTCATGATGAAGCCTACCAAATCCAGCTTATACAGTGGTCTTGAGGAATGTTCATTTGTAGGCCGAGACAAGATGATTCTTGCAAATTTACCATTGGAATTACTGGTTCGATAACTGAGACAGTCATTCCAGTTGTACATTTTCAAAATATTCTTATCTCGGACTGTAAATGAACATTAAAAAAACGAATATTTAAATTTTCTTGATCAAATTTAGCCATTAAAGTGATAAAGTAACACGAAAGCCAGGATTACAGCATGGAAACAATGTTGCTGGAAACTGTTGCTGTCTTAGAGAGAAAAAGTTTGCAGCATTGTTTTTGAAACCCCCCACAATACGTATTGTATAAAGCGGAATGGAATTGAGTAATATACCGTTCTAACATCTGTATCATTCCATGTAATAGAGGGATCCATTTAGATATGAGTACAGTCCAACACAGAAATAACCTAAAACGTTTACAAAGCAAAATAATATGTACTGTCAAATATTTTGCAGCTAACTGGATTGAAAGACATTGCAGCCTAAGGCAGCAACTGTCTTCAAATCAAATTACGCCCAAAATGCAGAAGAGAACTGTTCTTACTAAACTGTTTCTGTTCACGTTTATAGACATTTTTATCTTACTCCTGAGCTGCACTGTACATAGGCAATGTTATGGACAAAATTATGAATTAAACGATGACACAGATGGCTGATTACCTACCCAGAATTAAATTCAATTTATAACAATGGCGAGTGGGGTAGGCGGGTTGTGGTGGGGTCGGGACGAATGGGTTGTGGGGTGGCGGGGATTCGTGTTAAAAAGCCTTTCAAAAGCGACGTTCGCATTTTCCCATAGTTATAATTTTGAGGCACACCCTAGAGTCACACCAATGGCTGACACACCTGGCTGATGACACATTCCAAATTAAAGGATCGTAAGAAAAATCGGTAACGTTGTTATGGCCCCCATGTCTGAGTAGACTATATGTTTGTTATTCATATGATTGGTGGCACGTGTGGGGATGGGGGGGGGGGGGTTGTGGCGGTGTGGGGTGGGTGTGTTGTGGCAGGGTGTGTGTGGGTGTGTGGGTTGTGGGGGTGGTGGGACGGGTGGGGAGTTTGGGGGGGGACGTTAGCAAATAGAGATACGTGTAGTTCTCTTAGCCCAACTGTTGTCAATATTGCCTTGCACGAATGCTAAGTTCACCCACTCGAGTCATTGCGCGTTAAACAGTTGGATTGTATGGATCTCAATAGTGACCCTGGAGTTTTACTTCAATCTTGTCGAAACTGTGTTAGTTATAATACCAATTTTGAAGATCGCAATATGGGTGCCTAGCGATTTACAGAAAACTATCAGGGTAAGCTGTTGAATATTTTGAAAGTAAATTGACTGGGAGATGCTACTGCTTATGGCTGCAACACCGCACAGTCAATTTAGTTTCAAATTATTCTACATAATGTTTATAAGACATACAATTCGTGAAACTTGACGATATATTAAGCGATTATAATGGAATATCCAATTGCCCTCAGAGCGCTAATGGATCTTTCCATTTTTAGCCATGCCCCTCCCATCTCTAGCTAAGCTCCGCCCACACCTCTATCGAGTTGCGCTTACGGACCGAGAGAAGACCATCTACGGACTTTTAACCGTGAAATGACTTGCTAGATAACCTAACCAGTCATTCTATTTCAGCAGATGCTCACCATAACAGAATCGAAATATGTATATACAAATCTGAGTGCAAAAAAGTGTAAATATAAGAGGAATATGTTACAGGTTTAAAATAATCCTAACGAAACCTTATCACAAAGTTGCTATCTGTTATGCATTATGCATCGTGTTAGCTGTTTTGTCGCAGTGCGGGCATTTTACCCATGCCCCACCCATCTCTAGCTAAGCTCCACCCACACCTCGATCATGTTGGGATTGATCGCTCTCTGAAATTCTTGGCTAGCGAGTTCCAGAAAACTATCCAGGTAAGCTGTTGAATATTTTGAAGGTAAATTGACTGGGCGATGTTACCGCCTATGGCGGCAACAACGTCAAGTCAATTTACTTTTAAAGTATTTTGCATAATGTTTATTAAATAGCAAAGGCATACAATTTGTACAACTTGGCGGTTTATTAAGCGATTAAAAGAGAATAACTGATTGTGCGCAGCTTGCTAATAGCTTTCCATTTTAGCTATACCCCCAACTCTAACTAAGCTCCACCCACACCTCGATTGTGTTGGGATCAATCGATCTCTGAACTCCCTTACTAGCGATTTCCAGAAAATCGTAAGTGTAGGCTGTTGAATATTCTGAAACTAATCTGACTGGCCTATGTTATTGCTGCAACAACGCCCGGTCAATTTAGTTTCAAAATATTCTACATAATGTTTATTAAATTGTAAAGACATACAATTCATGCAACTTGATGGTCTATTGACTGGACGATGTTACTGCTTATGGCGGCAACGACGCCCAGTCAGTTTACTTTCAAAGTATTTTGCATAATGTTTATTAAATATTAAAGACATACAGTTCGTACAACTTGACGGTCTATTAAGCGATTATAAGAGAATAATTGCTTTCACGCTGCATGCTAATAGACCCAGCTATGCACCGCCCATCTCTAGCTAAGCTCCACCCACACGTCGAGCGTGTAGGGGTCGATGGATCTCTGAACTCCCTCACTAGAAATTTCCAGAAAACTATAAGCATAAGCTGTTGACTATTTTGAAAACTAATTTGACTGGACTATGTTATTGCTTATGGCATCAACAACGCCCAGTCAATTTAGTTTCAAAATATTCTACATAATATTTATTAAATTGTAAAGACATACAATTCGTGCAACTTGCCGGTCTATTGACTGGACGATGTTACTGTTTATGGCGGCAACAACGCCCCAGTCAATTTACTTTCAAAGTATTTTGCTTAATGTTTATTGAATAGTAAAGACATACAATTCCTACAACTTGATGGTCTATTAAGCGAGTATAATGGCATAACCTCGCCCTGTAGGTGGGGCTTAGAATACACCTTCCGTATCCTCTGCGTGTCGCAAGAGGTGACTAAAGGAGGTAAGGGTGAGGTAACCCTGACAGAAACCTCGAGTGCTGAAGACGGAGGTTCCAGGCCGCATGGCGCACTCTAATAAACCATGGATCCACGCACTTAACGCTTATGATCATGTCGATAGTCACTTACATGACTGGCAGTATGATCAGTGAACGAAAAGAAGAAGAAGATGGCATAACCGATTGCCAGCAACTCGCTAATACGCGTTCTATTTCTAGCTATGTCCCTCCCATCTCTAGCTAAGCTCCACCCACACCTCAAGCATGTTGGGATCGATCGATCTCTGAATGCCCTGACTAGCGATTTCCAGTAAGCTATATGTGTAAGCTACTGAATATTTTGAAACCTATTTGACTGGTTGATCATTGATGTTGGTTTAAACAGATTTAATTTTTGTTCTGATGGAAGCACACTAAGATATGTGGCTTATAACACAGTGTTCCATACGCATACGTTGAAAACTGAAATAAGCATCGTCTATAACCCGTCCAAATCCTGAGTCAACTTAGACTGGAATTTTGTTCTCCAAATATTGCGTGGCCGCTCGAGACCCATTACAAATATAATAGTTTGTTGTTATTTCCCTAACATGATTGAAAATTGATTCGCTGAACTTTGTATGACTCTGACGATCGTTACATGCAGTAGGAGTTGTTTTAAAGCTCAACTAGTTAATTTTAATCTGTCAGGGTAATAACTAACCAATTGTCCTTGCGCTATACATCGACCCTTGTATATTGTCACAGCTAAATGAGCAGAGGTTCAGAAGTTTAATAATGATCAACCCGTTAGACTAATGGAGATGTCTTCCGCAATTGTCCCTACTCTATAGCTCGACTGGTTGGGAATCTCCCATGAGTTCACGAGTTCCCAGAGGCAGAAAAAGACGTATCCAGACATGTAGCCTGTCAATCATACTTACGCTATCGATTAACACTCGTCATGCATCATTATGCTAATTAGCCTTAAGCTCGCCTCATTGGATACATGGAGAACCATGATTTAATGAGGCAGCGTGGCTTCATCATCAAACGAGTTCCCACGAAAAGATGTGTCCAGACACGTAACCTGGTTGTCCCTCATTACATAATACATTAACCCGTAAGCGTTTGGCATGGCTAAAACAGATCATCCTTAATTATACCCATTAACCATTGCCTCATTGAATGCCTGGAGGCACGTGTCTTAACGAGGGGGTGGGGCTTCACAGCCGAATGAGTCCAGACATATAACCCACCAATCACCCTTAATTACCCATCAATCATCCTTAATTACCAGGTCATTAACCCTTGTCAATCATTACGATAATTACCATTAAGCTCACTGCATTTGGTGACAGGAGGCACGTGATTTAATGAGGGGGAGGGGTTTATGGACACCCTCTACATCTAACATCCAATAAGAATAGCAGAGGGCTGGGGTCCGATTTTAACACCTTTTCATAAGGCGATGAGATTAAAGGAAAAAGGTGTCAAAATAACAAAGGAGATACCAAAGGAAAGATCAAAAGGTGTGAAAATCTGACCCCCAGCTTACCGCTCCTCTACTTGCCAGCCAATATGTGATTTTTCACTTTTAACGACATTTTTGCTAATACTTGCCATCCATGCTAGATCAAACCTTCATAGGACTTGGGAAAACATGAGGGTGGATGCCACCCTTGATTTTGAATTTGAGGGTCATTTGCTAGGTCACAAAGGTCAAAACGAGGTCATAATGACTATTGTCAGATTTTTCATGGTTTATACCACATCTACCATATATCATATATATATATATATATATATATATATATATATATATATATATATATATATATATATATATATATATATATATATATATATAGACAGAATATAAATCAAATATCATTTAATGCACCAAGCATCTGTAATTAACAGATACACATTCTAAATTGCACACAAATGTATGACATAATGTAATAGTACACCAGCCAAACATGGAAAAGAGCTGTAGAAATTTTAAACATTTTTTGTTAATAGTAATGCATACATGCTAGATCAGTCAGTCATAGGATGAGGAAAACGATGTGGTTGGATCCCCACCATCGATTTTGAATTAGTCCGGGGTAATTTAAAAAAGAATCAATTAATGTAAATATAAAACCGATTTTCCATGCATGTGTTTTCTGGAGCTTTGCACTTTGAATTGACACGTGAATGTATGTAATCATTCAATAAAAAAGTGTGATTTCATGTGTGCCATGGATCCTGTATCCATCATTAATCGCAGGAGACAACATAGAGACATTAATTACCAATGCTTCTTCTTCTGCCACAGCAGTGCAGGCGACTTACGCACATCATCAGCAGGTGGAAAGGCCAGGGTAATGACTCTTGGTAACCAGCGAAGAAAGCTTGGCGATATCAGCTACATGGATGTGTTAGAAAGAATTGCGATCATATCGATCATATCGGAGGAAGACTTTAATGAACTAGAAGTCATATGGCTCAAAGTCTGCTATTCTACCTTCAGCTCCGAAAGCAAGTTATGCATATTAAGTATGCAACACCAGGTATCAGCATCGGCATCAAGCAGTGCCAAATCGGATCCATGCTCAAGCATCCCTTCAGCAGTCTAAACACGTAGCTCGTCAGCAATCGACTGGTCACTATGCATATTTTGCAAAGCACAAAGCAAAAAAAAAAATGGGCCACAGAGTAGGAACACTGGAAGAGTCTGGTGACCTGATTGCCCATGCAAAAACTCACCCAGTAATGAACACAAGACTGTCAGGAGTCATTGATTTTATTGAAACTGAAGGTTGTTATAATCTTGCATGCTTAGTAAGAGAATCTGTGAGCCACAAGGGCTCAGTGGATCAAGAAGATACTAAGGTGGACGAGTGTATGATGTTTCTCTGCAGAAAATTGGGTGCAGGACTGTCTCGTGGTAATGCGTTTGACATGGGGCATGCATGGGACAGATACGAAAGTATGTGCAGTGTAATGGGTACTAGTGTGCCAAGGAGATACCAGTCTAGAAAAAACACCTTCTACGAAGTGGTTCAACACTTGGTTGGACCAAATGCCAGCTACGTAAAACCTCTTTTAAAAGGACACCTCCTAATGTACCCTGATGACAAATCAGACGTCATAATCTCCAAAATCCTGAAAAAGTCCTGCTAATGCGGAATGTTTTCATCGGATTCGGACTCAAACGAAGATGAATGTGGTTGTAAGCTTGAGCTACCATAAGGCAACGTCTTTCAAGAGATGGTACACGGGGCACTCGGGGTCATCGACACTCCCGGACATCTCAGCACCTGGAAAGAACTTGATGTGGATCAAGTAATTCCAAAAGCTTGTATATATTTCTGCGCTTGCTCTTTGGGGGAATAGATTGGGTGCAGGAGGGGATCGCGGAAGCCAAGAGCGTCAAACAGACTGCATGCAGTATTGCTCAGGACATTGTCTATGCTGTATCAAACAGACGTAAGTTGATGCCAAAGCATATAGATTTAGGGCTTGCTTTCCACCAAGCTACACGCTCTGAGGCTCTTCTGGACACCTTTTACCTTTTACTGTAAGAACTGTACAGTGACAACATAATGACAAATTGAGCTAATATATTTCGGAAAAGGGTTACTTTTGTTACTTCATGGCATATATTTATGTGTAATTTAAACTGTTTACATGTTAATTACAGATGCTTAGGGCATTAAATGATATTTAATTTATCTTTTTAAAGCTACATCTTGTAAATATCGTATATAATGCGATGAATAATCATACACTTATCATTGCGACATTGTTTTGACTTTTGTGACCATACAAATTACCTTCAAATTCAAATCGAGGGTGGCATCCACCCTAGACAGAGTATCCATCTCTACCAGCCAAGTGAGGCTATGTATAGGCTACACCTACACCTACGTTTCCCCCAATCATATGAGGGAATGAGCTAGCATGAATGCCAGGCATTAACAAAAAATGCAGTTAACATTTTTTCTGGAGCTCTTTGCCATATTTGGCTGGTGTACTATTATCATCACAGTACAGCGAACATGAGTCTAATGCGGCATATCTGACATTTAAAATGCCCCTGTGAAATACGACCACTACGGTCCTAAAGGCAATTACCGCTCTCTATACTGAGGGAATTCTAGTTTATAAGTTTGATATAGAAAATCGTCGATGTTATGGTGACGACGTAACGAATATTCATATCTGAGATGACGTAATAAAATCAAGGTCGGGATCAGCGGGTCAAATGCCATTGCAAATACTATCAGAGGTCACGACGGTCGTCCGAGGGTAGCTCTACCCTGGGGCCCCATCACGTCCCCCATATTTACAAGGTGTGGCTGGTCGCGCGGAAAGTATCTCAATAAACCGAGATGACCCTTAGTTAGTTAGTTAGTTTGTCAGTCAGGATTTTTCATATCCCTTAATCAACATTGTTGTAGGCATGCATTGTGGGCTTACCGTGTGTAGCGTAACAAAAGTATGTCAGTGTGGTGTCAAGGTGATTTGCTTTTCACGCTTCACCTGCTGCTACAGAGGGTCTATCGACCGTGCTCTTGAAGTTTTTAACACGTGATTTCCTTCTTTATGTGTGACATCATACACAGATGGCTAGTATAGTTACGTTCCTGCGCAATCTTCTGTGGATTTACTAGTTCTACACGTTTTCCACAACCGATGTTTTTATTGCCCATTTCTCTCTCTCCCTCCCCCCCCCCTCGCCGCCCCCCCCCCCCCCCTTCTCCTAGGCTGACACGCTTCATGTCCTTGACTTGTGGCGAGCACTGGAAATCTGTATACTAGTGCACATGTGCCTACCGTGGGAGTAACCCGGCGTTACCTAGAATCTCAATTTCAAGGTCACTCTACAGGTAAGCTGTTGAATATTGTTGAAACGAATGTAGCCGGCAACCTGTTGAGCCGGTAACCTGTTGAGCTCTGCCATACGCAGCAACAGTTCCCAGTCAAATTAGTTCCAAAATATCCAACAGAACGATTCATACATTGTAAATGATTTTTGGTGTTTAGTCTTTCGGGTTGTCAACAACTTAGTCAAATTGCTTTTCACATCTGTAGCGAGTGCTGCTTGAAAACTATGATGATTATTTTGGAATTTATAGACTGAAAGCTGTTGTCGCAACAATTTTCATTCAAATTTATATCAAAGCTGTAGCAAGTAGCAATCACTTTACCGACTACCTACTAATTATTTTGATAATAAATTAACTGAATCTGGCACGTAAATTATATAACACATTTCTCGTATTTTCTTCTGGAAATTAACACACGTGCACTTCCGTGAATACGTCGTACGAGCTTGAGCTTCAAGAGCTGGCTGACAAATGACTATTTGTACGAAGAAGTTATTGATTTGACTGGCGTCTTTCGAGTCTCTGATTCCAGGTTTCATTCACGCCATATCTAGGCTGTTTTTATGTCAGTGTATTATTGGTAACTTCCACAGCTTTTACACTGGTACCCATTTATACGCCTGGGTGTAGAGAGGCAAGGAGCGAAGGAGATTGCGGATGTTTCCAACGACGGCGAGATAGTGCAGGGCTCAGGCGCAAACCAGGTTCTCCAAGCCACGGCCTCCTGACCATTTCCGTACGCATGCTGGCTCTTTTTCTGCGAAGAATCATAGCCTGTACAGACAATAGTCTTAATGAATATGGCGTCCAATTGTTAAATTCAAATTCAAGATTATTGGTCAAATCCACCAGTTGGACTGGCACCAAGACAGAAAAGTACATAAACGGACAGTTACATGATCATACAATCACACATCAAAACGAATATGGAGCCGGTGTATTTCACTCTGGATAGAATTGCAGCTGGGTAAATTGAACACAAATCAACGAGCATCGCATATCTTGTGTAAAAGTGTCACTATTTTAATGGGACACGCGAATTTTAGCTTGATAAACCCGTCAGCGGCCTTGGTTCAGGGATAGGCCCACCCGGTCAACACCAGGTGACGACATGCATTCTCGTTTTGAGACACCTGTCTAATCTCCTTTTTGACAGGATTTGTCGGGTGGGGGGGGGGGGGGTGGGGGGGGGGGGGGGGGCGCGTGCGTGCGTGCGTGCGTGCGTGCGTGCGTGCGTGCGTGCGTGCGTGCGTGCGTGCGTGCGTGTGTGTGTGTGTGTGTGTGTGTGTGTGTGTGTGTGTGTGTGTGTGTGTGTGACTTACTATCGTCCTTCCTTTCCTCTTGACAAAAGCAATACTTATTTCAATTTGCATGTCTTTTAAATTTGACATTCACTGCCCTTCAGATTTAAAACCGATAATTTATCTTTTTTTTGTCGCTTATTCGTTTAGCAAAGGTTTATCCTTTTGCCATTATTTTATTATTAAAGGAAATCTAATTTTGGGCAGTTCTAGCTGGTCTAATGATAGGAAATATCAACGAACGATATAGTCAAGCCCCTTAGCCAACGCGATTATACGCGAATTAGACGGTCGGCCATCTTGGATTCTCAAATATCCGGTGCGGTAGATTAATCATACCAAATATAATGTTGGTATCAGTGTTTGAACGATAGTTTACCTTGTCTGCCCCACAATATTCAAGTAAACACGTTATCTTAATTTCAGTTATCAACAAAAATATGAGTGTCCTGTATATCAACGCCGTCTTGACTACGCTGGTGATCGCGGTCGGGACAGAGAAGAGACATGTGGTTGACCTGACACACGAACTCATTTCAACAGCGCCTACCTACCCAATATATGATCCGTTCAATTTCACCATAATGGTGCGAGAGCAAACAGAACATTTCTGGTATGTTTCATTTCCTATGTGCATTTCTTCGTGAAATTGAGGTTACACGCCTTGTATTTATCAGTCAAGAATATACTAGAGAGGTTCGTGTTTAGCTATGTCCCGCCCATTTCTAACCAAGCTCCGCCAATTTTGTACGCGCAGCTGAATCGGCATTGACGCCTTGAATCCTACAGTTTGCGAAATCCCAATTTCAAAATAACAATACAGGAAAGCTGCTGCATGTTTTTAAACTAATTTGATTGGAAGCTGTTGCTGTCTATGGCAGCAAAATTCCCATCCAGATTAGTCTAAAAATAATGAACATAAAGTTTATTAAATTGTAACTTCACCAAAACCATACAATTAAGACACATTCACGATGGATTAATCCCACTTCTTGACCAACCTTCCTCATTTTGAGTGTGACGTCAGCTAATAAGTGACGTATTTGATTATGGCATCACATACTTGAGCAACAGATTGGAGCCTTCCATTAGCGTGCTCGTGGTAAGAAGAGTAGGTATTAATCGAACTTTACATAGAATCTTTCAGGCAAAACACGAAATAATTGTAAAAAGCTAGCTATTAGAATGGTTTCATTTTCTTGCAAAAATCTGTACATTATATTAATAGATCTTTCCATTAAATCCATCCATCATATGGCGTCATAATTAACTACGTGACGTGTAGAATGACATCATAATCCACGAAGACGAGCTATGCGTTGATGTCCATACTATTTAATAAAAATTATGTTGAATATTTTGAAACTAATTTGACTGGGTGCTGTTTTCTGCCATAGGCAGCAAAAGCACCCAGTCAAATTAGTTTCAAAATATTTAACATCATACCTGTATAGTTTTCTGGAAATTGAGAGTCACGGAGTTCAGAGATCGATCGATCGATCCCATCACCGACAAAGTGTGGGTGGAGCTTAGATATAGATGGGCGCGGCGTGGCTAAAACTGGAAAGGTCCATTGTCGATGTCGTAACATGGGGTTACATCTATGGAGACATACAATTCAGACGATTACTGTAAAACGGGTCAGTACCTCTTTCATGTATGACCTACATCATTTGATCATGACGTGGGTAAACACGCATCGTCCTATTGCACGATCCTCACCCTCCTACTCCGTTCCCGTATCCAGTAGCTATGTGAGTGGGCGTATGTTAGTACGATGGTAAACACGTGGTGTATTTTGATGTTAGATGGGGGCATACTTAACCCGTAAACCCTCGAATTTGTTTTTAGAAATACGATTTTCTCATAAAAAATGTCCATTTGCAGACCAAGAGAGGACTACTTTTGAAAATTTACCACTGGAATGACTGGCTGATCTGAGTGTTTGAAGGGTTAAGTGCCCGATCAGATGATCAATGCTTCCCATTAAGCCTCACATTTTCACAGTTCCTATACTCTGTTACCGGGACATGACGAGTATGAAAATATCATATTCAGTCACGAACATTTTGTAAATACGAAAGATGGTTAACGCACGTTTTTGATTTAGTAAATTACATATTATCTCTTAATTCATATTAATACTGTGGTTTTAGCATTATTATGTTATTTTTCTCTAGGAAATTAGGGTGTACCTTATGAACATGCTGCAAAAGTAACAGAAAACAAAACCCTGACTTGCGACCAACAGGGTGTCCAAAATTACACACCTAATTGCTGACTATAATACCTATTCGCTTATTGCATACTACACCTTAAGACCATTACCCTAGAGGCCAGGTCTTACGACAATCTGCATATGAAATAGTACAGATTATCAGCTGAGTTATCGTTTTAATTTCCCCAAATACACCCAATCACCCTCCAAACTTTAACAAGAGTCATCGAAAAACTTATTAATGATCCATTACTAAAGAAACACCTCTCACCATAACATAATTGTATTATCCATTCAAACACACACCAATAGGTAGGTAGTCACCCATCTGCACGCACCTACGCTCAGTCCACCTACACACACACCCACCCACGCACGCAGGCACACACGCACACGTGTAAACAACATTCATAAACCCACGCACAGACGCACGCACACACTAACCTAAGTATGAACACACGCATATGCACACTCCGGCCACACAGTCACAACCACCACCCCCCCCCCCCCCCCCCCCGCCCCCAACATGTCCCAACATACACACGCACCCACACACGCGCACACCAATCAAGCCACAGGAACAAACCGCAACAACAAAATTAACTTGACTATTATAAATGCAGAGCCTATAACACACCGTAAATTCCAACTGGAGCTAATTCATGTTAATTTAGAATACGCCTGACTGCCTATCCATGACATCACCATCCCACGGAAACTGTGGTGTCGCCATGCCCCATTTGTAAACCCACCATTCCCAAATCTTCATTCTCTGTACATTTCCTCATACCCCATTCGAAAAATGGACCTTTCCAGTTTTAGCTATGTCCCGTCACCACCCACCCCCCTAGCTAAGCACCACCCACACATCGCCGTGTTGGGATTGATCGATCCCCGAATACCCTAACTATTAATTTCATGAAAACTATACAGGTAAACTGTTGAATATTTTGCGCCCAGTCAAATTAGTTTCAAAATAATCAACAGAATATTTATTAAATAGTAGACATACAATTCGTACGACAACGCATAGCCCGTCTTCAAACATGCGTTCGCGACGTACTTATCGACGTCATTCATTACGTCATTCATTATGATGTCATTCTACACGTCGCGTAGTTGATTATGACGTCATAGGATGTGTTGAAAAAGTGGAAAGGTCTATTGTCCCAGTTGCCTGTATATACAAACATTACAACTATATACAATTCCCCCAAACCCATTTCTTGAGCAAACCCCATCCCTAAGCCACCATTCTTTTAGTGTTCACTTGCAATTCCCCTTCCATATTTAGTCCATCTGTACACCCACCCCACCCATTAACCAGCTTCATGACAAAACCGACCTCCGTAGTTGGCTTTCAGAATGTGCATTTCCAGGCCCAGAGAATACCATACCAGGAATTCCACCACCGGAATGACCAGCTCAATAACCGAGCAAGTCATTCCAGTAGTAAACCTCTGAAAACCGCCCTTTCCCAGCCCACGAGTGGACATTCAATAAGCAAGTATTTACATTTTCCTGACCAAATTGGTCATTAAAGGGTTGATGTCCCATTTATAATATTAATTTACAATAACACGATGTTTACGAAAAGCAAGCACATCAGTTCTAAATAATAAATGGCATTATGATTATATACTCACAAGTCACAAAAGCACACCACAAGACCCATGCGCTCCACCATCGACCCGAACAACCCAGACGGCAGCAGATCCCGACCCGAAAATTCTGAATTAACCATCTGTTCAGCAAGTCCTAAGATGCCAGGACCAGTTACAGAACGAATGAAAATAAACTTAGCAATACCATGGAATCATTAATAATGCACAGTATTTACATGTAAACAGCAATATCAGACAACAGACGAGAAAAAATATGCATTACCTCAGAGATATAAATAAATTTGGAAATTTTCAGTATTTTTGCTTCAATGTAATGGTCCTCATTGTATTATTAATATGGCAAGGTGGGGCAAAGCGGGACACTGGGAAAAAGGGGCAAGCCCCTCTCTCACACAGCGTATTTTTGCGGCACGTTTTGCCCCACCTTCCCCATAAACTTGTGTGCGCATATGAGTTTTCAATTTAGGAAAGCATCATATTTACGAAACAATCCAATTGGAAAGAACTCATTAAATCTTAAATAACATCAAAGAGCTACATGGCGGGAGGACTGAAACCGCAAAAAATTCTATCGGGGCATCAAACAAATAAGTTGCATAATAATATTTTTTGTTTATACAAGATCAGCGATGAATCGCAAGCTACCGCTAAGTAATGAATACTCTGGTTTCTCTGCGAAACGGAGATGCAAGCGACCGTCAGATTTGTGTTTAAAGTTTTTTTATTTGTGTAATTCATAATTTGCATCTTCTTGGATATTTAGTAGTCGTATGCATAAGAATTGATGTGTTAAATGAGAGTATTGACCAACTGGAAGCGGGTTATGGACGAGGTTCCATATATTAAATTCATAACTCTATCAGGTATAGCCCCTTTAAATTTAAGGCAAACAACATTACTTAAGCAGAGACAAATTAATATCAAAGCATAATTGTCTTGCTTAAAGGTATCAATTAAATCAGAACGCACGCGCGTAAGACGACCAAACCACAATCAACACCGACAAATATAAGTAGCCATGCATAAATTGCTGCAAATTACCGGATTTATAATAGTAGCCTAATAGATGAAACCAATCTTCCACTCAAGTATATGACGTCATAATGAAATACATCACATCTATGATTATGTCACAAATATTATCTGGAAATAGTCAGTCAAGTGTTAAGCCTGGGTTTCACGATCACGACGAGCGTTTAGACGGTCTGATTAATCTGTCAGACAAATCTGATGAAAAACTCTGACGAAAATATCTGACGAAAAAAATCTGAAGAAAAAATATGACATCATTTGCGTTGCCAAGTTGGTAATGGCGTCATCAGCGTTGCCAAGGGTGGCGGCAGACAATATTGCCCGCCCGCTATGGGCAGTATCACCGTCTGCTTTCTCTGTTTACTTTTATAGTGGGTGTCTTCTTTTTCTTGCGTTCATCTTTCTCATGACAGTAATCTTAGACTGTTTTCCTTATTTGGTGCATGAAAGCTGAAGTGATCATCAAACTGTCACTGTTTCCTCTGATCTTCTCTTCAAATGATACTTCAATAGGCCAGAAGCTTCTCCTAGCATGTTCATATCGCTGGCAGTGCTACAAGAGATTCTTGTTTCTTCTGCCCGCTGACACTCACAAAGTGCAGAATCTGTAATCTTGAGACGGTGAAGATGTGCATTGAGACGATTGTGACCAGTCCTCAATCTGAAGATACATATATGATCCTCCCTACTGAGGCTGTCTATTGCATCATTATGCTGCCTGCTGGTGGTTCTTGTGGCTTTAATGATATGCATCGATTCTTCAACTGGGTTTAACAAATGTCATTTTGCCATTTAATTATGAACCTCTCATTAAACAGCGCCCCCCACCCCTCCACCACACATGTTCGAAGTGACACGGCCGCAGCTATTATGCTTGTTGGCTGATGATGTCAACGACGATGACGCATTTAGAGCACGCATTCTGATTGGCCGCGCCTTCAGACAAAATCTGAAGAAATGGAACTCGCCCAACTCTTCAGATTCATCTTCAGACATCAGATAAATCCATTCAGATCAATGTTATCGTGAAAACCGGCCTTAAGAATTGTATGTCTTTAATGTGTCCACTATTCAATGATTGATCTGTTAAACATTTTGAAACTAATTCGACTGGGTCCCGCTGCTGCTAACAACACCCAGCCAACCTAGCCCCAAAATATACAACATCCCACCTGTAATTATCTTGCCAACAGAAACATGGGAATTCAAGTTTCAATCTATCTCAACATCTGCTACACCTTCAATGTATCGATGTACAAAATATACGCTAGACAAAAACATGATAAATACTACATAACATCGATTTTATGCGTAATATTGTCTATGGTAATTTTTAAACATATCTACATTGATGTTGTAATTGTTGTAATATATATATATTACTAATAATATTGGTGGTGAGGCCATATACATGAATGGACCTTTCCAGAGTAATGACACGTCATATGACGTCATAATCAACTAAGCAGCGTGTAGGATGACGTCATAATCATTCCGTCATAAATGATTCCATGTGGCCCGTCTTTAACTCTTAATAGTCCGACACGTTGTACGAGTTGTACGAATTGTATGTCTCTACTATTTAATAAACATATTGTTGAATAATTTGAAACTAGTTCGACTGGACGCTGTTGCTGCCATAGGCAGTATAGTTTTCTGGAAATTGATAGTCAGGGAGGTCAGGGATCGATCGATCCCAACACGAGCGCGGTGTGGGTGGAGCTTAGCTAGAGATTGGCGGGGCATAGTTAAAACTGGAAATGTCCATTGATATTAGTGTCAATGGAAACGAGCGCCATAGTGTTGAATATTTTAAAATTAATTTCGAAATATCAAAAAATTGTGCACCCTTAATTCAATGTAGCGTAGGTGGGTATGTCGTAGGGTTCTCCGTCGCCAGTTACAAGGCATGCCAGTACTGTATAAAGACTGCTCTGGCCACTGATATACAAGTGGTCTCTTACAATAAGTCAGTTATAAGAGGAAATAGATCTTCTTGTCTGGGTGGAGAGATTTTGGTAGTTTCCATGACATGTTCAAGATTTTCTGACCTCTGGGTGGGGGGGGGTCGGGGTGCACACACATCTGGTGGTTTAGAGATGCTACGGGGTACGTCTGCGAAGAAATACACGCACATCTGAGTGGTCGACAGCTACACACACGCGCGCATACACATGCCTGCGCGTACGCACGCACGCACGCACACACGCACGCACGCACGCACGCACGCACGCACGCACGCACGCACGCACGCATTTGGATGCGCTGTAACATGTGTGTTATCCGGTTTCAGGTTTGAGTACAACTGGATTGGAACAGTGGAGCACATGGGAACACACATGGATGCGCCTTCGCACTTCTCAAAAGGAAATCTGCGTATTCATCAAATCCCGATTGAGCGGTTTATTGGACCCGGGGTTATAATCAGAGTAACTGATAAGGTGCAACATGATCCTGATTACCAGATGACTGTAGTTGATATTATCGCATGGGAGAATAAGTTTGGGCTAATTCCTGAAGGTGCAATTTTGCTCATGGACAGCGGATGGACACACAAATGGCCAGACTCTAGCAAGGTCTATGGTACTTCAGATCCAAAAAATCTGAGCACGTTTCATGGACCAGCATTGTCTGAAGCCGCTGCACACTTCATCGTTGATTCCAGACCACAGGTCAGTATTATCGGTGTAGATTCATTTTCTCCTGACAGTGCCACTTCAGTTACATACCCTAACCATGTGACATTTCTAGGTGCTGGGATACCTATTCTTGAAAATGTCGCCAATGTGGATCAGGTTCCCGAAGCCGGCGCTGTAATTCATTGTGCGCCGCTAAAGATACACGGTGGAAGCGGTTCGCCCATTCGTGCTTTTGCGATAATCAATGATGATATTATGAAACCTGAAGAGCTAAAAGCAGGAAGCGGATCGGTTGATAACACTCCAGGCGCTTCACCATATTTTATCGGATTCTTTATAAGTATGTCGTTAAATTATGCGTTGCAATGATTTTGCATAGGCATAACAATGGACCTTTCCATTCTTAGCTATGCCCCGCCCATCACTAGCTAAGCTCCACCCACACATCGCCGTGTTGGGATTGATCGATCCCCAAATGCCTTAGCTATCAATTTCCTGAAAACTATACAGGGAAGCTGTTGAAAATTTTGTAACAAATTAGTTTCAAAATATTCAACAGAATATTTATTAAAGAGTAAAAGCAAACAATTTGTACAACAACGCGTAGACCGTCTTCAAATATGCGTTCGCGACGTACTTATTGACGTCATTCATTACGACATCTTTGTACACATCACGCAGTTCATTATGACGTCATATGGTGGCGGGTACTCTGGAAAGGTGAATTTTTTTTAAAACATATTTTATTGCATATATTACAATGGGATTGGGCACAAGTTGTTCGAAACTTAGAAAAGCCCTCTCCCTACAGAAAAAATGTATAGGCGGCAAACATAAACATATACACAAAATAACAAAGTAAACGTATAAACAGATTAAATATTATAATACATGTACATCATATTGAGTATTTATATAATCGAGAGAGAGAGAGAGAGAGAGAGAGAGAGAGAGAGAGAGAGAGAGAGAGAGAGAGAGAGAGTGAGGCCAATAATTTTGCCCAACAGTAATATTTTCATGATGACCACCATAACAAAACGGCCAAGGGCCAGTGTTGCTCACCTGGATCATTTGCACAGGAAAATATGGAAATTTGGGTTGAAAGCTTTAAGGTCGTTTGAGAGGAGTATCATTTTGGCAATCTCCGGACGATTTATAAAAGAAAAAACTAAGATTTTCACTCAGACAATTGTCCGATCAAAACTCCGATTGGTATTTATTTATGGGCTATCCACCATAAGGCCTTTCTACCAAAAATTGGTTGAAATCCGCCAGGGCGTTTAGGAGGAGTAGAATTTTGACCCTTTAGTGTCGACACCGGCCAAGTCCGGCCTTCTTAGTGGTCTAGAGGAGTGCCCAGTTGTAGACCAGGAGAAGACTAATCCTGAAAATCTACAATCGAAATGATTTGATAACCGGACCAGTCCTTTCAGTCGCAAACTCCCAAAACCAGTCGTCCCCGTCCCGCAAATGGGCATTCAAAAAGCAAATATGCTAATTTTCAGGAACAAATTTCGTCACTAAAGGGTCAAAGCAAAATTTGATGCACGACAGCGACGGACGGACGGACGAATGATGGACAACGGACGATCACCCTTACTTAGGCTCACATGGTCCTTCAGACCAGGAGAGCTAATAATAATAATAATAATAATAATAATAATAATAATAATAATAATAATAATAATAAAAATAATAATAATAATAATAATTATAACAAAATATCTGCAGATTCTAGAAAGTCACGTTTTGCTTTCTTTTTCATATTGTTGACCTTGTTTCTCTGCTTTTTAAACTTACTCCAGTCATATTCTGTTTGAGCTTTGATAGCTTTTTTCCTAATTTTATCTCTGAGTTTAATTTCTCGTCTGAGTGCAGAACTAAACCAGGGTTTATCATTTGGCCTAATTGTTACTTCTCTGTTTGGAATACACTCATTTACCAGATCTATAAATATTATTGTAGAGTTTCGTCCGACACTGCATTATCTAACTTAGTTTCACTAAAGCAAATAATATCGTAGTCGGAAATCAAATCGTCAATTTTAGATAATTTCTTTCTAAGACCGTTGATATTCAAATGGAATACACCTAGAGTGAAATGATCACCCGGTGTAGCAAACGTGATTGTATCCGGCGTTAATTCTGCAACTTTGATTAATTAACGTTGGTATATTTCACGTTGTTATTGATAGATGCCACTACATTGCAAAATTATTAACCACTGCGTATCTTCTATCTAACACTAAACCCGTCACTACGTTTATCATGCGACAGATTCTTTTAGATAAAATGATATGTTATACATCACCTGATAAAGACGGCGTGACACCAGTAGTGGAGCGACGATAGGGGCCCCGTCAATCATTATTAGGTAACAGGTCACTAATTATCATAACAAAGGAAAAAAGGTGTGAAATCTTTTTTAGTAATGATGATTGACGGGGCCCCATATCTTCTCTGTTCTGATTTGGATGTTAGATGTCGAGGGTGGGCCATACGCCCCCCCCCCCTAGTTAAATCACGTGACTCCTAGCGTCCTATCGCGCAATTCTGATTGACAAGGGTTAATGAGGGTAATTAAGTGATTTCAAAGGCACAGATCTCTTCGAGAGAGTATAAGACGTAATGGTTAATGTATTGCGTAAGGATGATTAGCAAGGTACATGTCTGGACTTGTCTTTTCCGGACTCTTGGAACTCATTCAATCATGACGCCCCATCCCTCGTTAAATCACGTGTCTCATAGCGCCCTATCGTGTAATGACACTTGACACATGTTAATCTGGTGGCAAATCGTATAAAAGCGGTTAAAAATCTAATCGGTTAAGGCATAACTTTTTGATCACGTATCCCCCAGAGAACCTCGGTATGTTAGATCTCATTACTCAACAGTGGTCTACGGATGTAGAAGAAGAAGAAATGCCTTAGGGATTCGAACTGCTGTCAGATACGTTGACTTCTAATTATCGTCAGACTCACCCGTCAATGTTGAGATTTACAACCCCCCTCCCCCATCCACCACCGAATATTACACCATATAGGTTTGATATTTTCCATCAAGATATCGATGAACAAGGGCTACCGTATACCAGCAGTCTACCAGTCTATGCTGTCACATGACTCCACAAGAACTGACCAGAGTGACGTTGCCAGTGACCGTCAGATAGTGCTGAAGAAGTGACCGAGATGGTCACGAAAGTTACACTCAAACAATTTCTACATCCCAGAGAGATATCTAATTTTTCTTTACTATAAGAGAATATCAGAGTTTTGACTCTCAAAACATTCCCAAATCTATCAGCGACAATGCTACAGCTATTTTCACTAACTTATTGAATTTAGCAATCAGTAATCTAGTGGTTAGCGAATGCTACGGGTGTCAACACGACCGCCCAGGGAACACCAGTGTATGGGGATGGATTTACATTACTAAAACACATTAGAAAGTTTAAAAGTCGATTTCTTTTGTGCATTGTCTACCAACGCAGATTTATAGTGGAATGTCTATGAACTATACAATGCCTATAAGACTGATTGGCTAAATGACGTACTAAGCTCAGTTTATAAACTGAAATAAAAAAAATAAAAAAATTATAGATATGATTATAACCTAGAATTATTGTCATAATTATAACGTATAATTATTGAATTCGTTTTTCTACCGCTAGAGGCCAAGTCAAAAACAAAATATCTGGGAACGAACGCCGACATTGAAGATATTCTAACTTTGAATATGTTAAAACAATCTAAGCCCATATTTTTAAAACATTAAATCTGCAGACAAAACCATGAAAAAACTAAATTTTTTATGTCAACATTGTTTTAATTTCAACTTTCTCCGCTGAACGTGTGCTGCATGTATGCGAAACATCGCACTCCGTGGTTAAAGGACCCCCCCCCCCCCCCCCCCACTCCCCTCACCCCCACCACTCCACCCCACCCCCGCAACACCCTGCGCAATGTTAGGCTTAACATAAAGGTAATTTTAGGCTCAATAAATGTGCGGCCGCGCATGCGGATTTGCGGCCACACATGTGGCCGTACGTGTGGCTGCACATTTATACATGTGGCTGAGTGTGGTGGCCACGTAAATACAAGGCCGCACATGCAGATATAGGCTTGTATGTACACGCGACCATCACAACCATTTATACATGTGGCCGAGTGTGGTGTTCGAGCGTACATCCAGTCATATAACAATGTCACAAATTCAATCCTTTTTCTCACTACAGTTTAAATAGCCTAAAGGGTCGGACGTGTATTTTATCTGCATAGTTGTTAGGGGAGCCTTAGGCAGTAAGATTTCTCCAACTACAACCTCATAAAGCCCTTCACCAATAAATTTTAGATTAAATCAGGCTTGGGTACAAGTGCAGGGTATTGCATTTAAATGCAAATGTAAATGTTTGTAAATGATTCAAATGCAAATGCAGTCTAGCTCGATTGCATTTAAATGCAAATGTTTGTAACTTATTCAAATGCAATTGTATTTACAAATGCATTTGAATATGCGGGCACACCTCTGATACTAAAATTCTGGAACACAGTATGCATCTGTCAACTATGCATCTGCTGGGAGCGAGTGTCTTTGGAAACACATTTTGTAGCTTAATGATGTAGTGGGTTCAAAATGAACTTATTGACTGTAGTTTATTTAATAATCAGTGTTGGACATTAAAACAATCCATTACTTTTAGATTTACAGATTAATAAAGCATGATAAACATTACATGTACTATAGAATATGAATAATAGAATAACATATTATTATTAACCTAGGAATGGATAAACTGGCCAAACAAAGCTTCTGTATTGATTAAATGCCAATTTGCAGACCAAGAAAAGAATATTTTTGAAATTTTACGACTGGAATGACTGGCTCGCTTATCGAACTAGTCATTCCAGTGTAAAAATTTTCTAAATATACTTATTTCACAATTAATGGTAACCATTAGAGAATTGAATTTTCAGACACCTGTTGAATATTTTGAAGGTAATTTCACCGATCGCTGTTGCGCCCATCGAAACAACATGTCTCAGTCAAATTACTTTCAAAATAACTATCAAATATAATGTTGAATAACTTGAAAGTAATTTGACTGATAGCTGCTGATGTGCCGAGGGAATCAGCAGGTTCCAGTCAAATTACATTCAAAATACAGCTGTGGGTAATGGATTCCAGTCAAATTTGTTTCAAAACATTCAACAGCTTATTCAATACCTACATTAATATTCTAGCCCTTCAGGATTCAAATGTTTAAATGTTAACTCATATGGCTGAGCTAACACATGGCTGAGGGAGTATGTGTTAAACTGAATGAATCAGCGAACGGTAAGTTAACCCATGTCATGCAGAATTATCAGCATCTATTATTTATTGATCTTGGTAAATGTCTATTTGCATTCCATAAAGATAATCTTTGAAGATTTACCACTGTAATGACTGACTCGATTACCAAGCCAGTCATTTCATAAGAGATTTCTGAATGAATGGAGTCAACAACACAATACCCTATTCATGGATTGATAAACTAGAGATATATTACTTTGAAAGGATCTTGACAAAAAATATACCGAGTACATGTTGAACAGATTATACAGTCAAAGGTGCTCTAGTGACCACCAGCAGCTTGGGGAAAAAGATTGTGGTTCTTTAATGAATATTAAAAATTTTCCTGAAAATCACCATATTGATTAACACAGCAACAATGTTTTGTCCAATTGTTTTTATTAACCCATTTTGTACTCAAACCGGCAAGATCAGCCTTTGGTGTGGTTTTAGAAATGTCGATTTGCAGGCCAAGAGAAGATGATCACTGAGCCAATGATTTGCGAGGTCTTGTATTACGGGGTAAATGGTCAATGCATTAGACAAAAGAATGGAGGCACCCATCCCTTACCATTTATAAGGTGATCATATTTATCCTACTCTAGAGATACGTTGCTGTAGATTATCTGAGAAACAATATACGATTTTGCATGTGTGTGTGTATGTGTGCGTGCGTGTGTGCGCGCACGCGTGCCCGTGCGTGCATGCGTGTGCGTGTGTGCGTGTGTGTGCGTGCGTGTGTGTGTGTGTGTTTACTGCTGAGAGATACATGGTAAGAAATTCAGAGTGAAATGTGTTAATATATCACAGCGAATTAAATTTCTAAATTTTAGCAACAGAAATGCCATTTTAAAGATTTAATAAATAGTTTGGTTGAATATTTTGAAATTAATTTGACTGAGTGATGTGGCTGCTATTTACAGCCGCAGCAGCAGCAGCTAGGCTCCATCATATTTTGAAAGAAATGCAAAATGAGAAAAGTAGTGCTTTGAAAAAATCAAATGCATTTGAAAACTCAAATGCAAATGCAACCCTTTTCATGCAAATGCAAATGCAAATACATGAGATTCAAATGCAAGTGCAAATGAAATTGCGTCAGAAATTTCAGAATTGCATTATAATGCAAATGCAAGTGCAAATGCATCTAAATGCCAATGCAAATGCATTTGCACTTGCACCCAAGCCTGGATTAAACATAGGTTTATCCTATAATCAATATGCCAAGACATAAATGTTTTGAATGTGATTCAGCCTTTGCTAGGTCACATGATCTGGAGCGACATAAGAGCCGATTCCATAGTAATGAAGATAGCGAAAATCTAGACAGTGAAGATGAAGAAATAACAGAGATGAAGAGTGAAGATAATGAGCCAATGGAGTCGGAGAGTGAAGCTGGTGATGACTCAACAGAGTCTGAGAGCGATGATGAAGGTGAAGTTATAGACAATTACTCAACAGAGTCTGAGAACGATGATGAAGGTGAAGTCATAGAAAATGACTCGACAGAGTCTGAGAGCCATGCTGAATGTGAAGATGAAAAAGAAGCCATAGGCAATCAGGAGCTCTTTGCTATATTCCAAAATATTAAGCAGGACTTAAACGCTGAACAATCAGGTTTAGAAGATGAGGTTGGTGATGCAAACATAGACACCAAAGGTATAGACAATGAGTCTATTTACGTATATGCTGATGCTTTAGTCACAAAGTGTAGGGCTTCACGATATACCGATATTATATCGAATACCGGTATCATAGCTATACTGTTAGTCATACCGATATGATTTTGCTGATACCGAAATATTGAAATATAAAATAAAACCGGTATAACATTTTGTTAGGCAGATAATCTGCTTCCCATTAGTAATATTTCAATAGTATATAGCTGTCTAGTGATATAAGTTACGATACCGATATTCATTTTTCTAATACAGCACAGCCCCTATTATCGACTCGGTGTGGAGGGTTCTGTATGTATTATATGTATCATCATGTTCACGGCGTGTCCATGATTTCAATTATATCGACATTGCTTGATTTAGCAAAAAACGATAGCATCGTCAAACGTTATCCAATAAATTATTAGATTATAGACTTATAGCTATACATCATGGGAATTTGCAATAAGACTTGTTCACATCAAATTTTGTAGCCGAGTAAAACTATGTCCTCAACTCCACCCAACACATATACACGCTCTGCAGGCGTTAACTGATTAACATTGGGGCTTTAACAATATATGATTTTTACACACACCCCGCCACCCCACCCTCTTTAACATAATCTAGTGAAAATATATTTTCAATCCTAGGAGTTTTTGCTAAAGCATGAATCCCTAAACGTATCAAGTTCAAGCTCACTTTATTACACTCAGGTCTTGTATAGGCATATGAAGCACTTGCACAGTTGAGAATATATTTCATTTTATAAACATAATTATATTCATTATTAATTTATCAACACAGTGCAATTCGTACACTCGAAAGTAGCACAAATAGAAAGGTCGAATAATTCAACAGCTTTTAGATTGTGCGTTTTTCAAGTGCGCGAACTGTATGTCATTTAGAAATCAGCAATTTAACGACTTTCAAATATTTTGAAACTAATTTGACTGAAAAATACTCGAGTTACCATCTCTTTGTGTCATTTTCAAACATTAGATTACTCAGTAAAAGCAAAACACTGTTATATCAATGGTCGGTTCACATAAAATTTAGTTTGTTTGTTTAATTTAACTATAACCCATCCCACCCCTCGTCCCACATCTCTGAACTGTCTAAAGATGTTACAGTTTAACAATATGGACTTAGATGGTTTTAGCATATGTAGGTTAAAATATAAGTCGGTTTTCATTTTTCCCTGAGCTATAATTCGGCGTAGCCTCGAGCTGTACACACAGCCCACCTGGTTAATTAAAGGTCTATGAAAAATCGATAATGCTGAATGTGCATTCTTTAAAGATAGATATTTATTTCCACAATAGGCCATCGGCCCTTGAGTGCACATTGAACACAATATATAGGCCTACATGACGGATACCGTATATAAAATTCAATTAATACATACGTTTAAGTATACTATGGCTGCATATGTTAAGATTTAACTCTGATCTTGCAATAATTTATACACCCATCCACTCAACCACACAGAAACGCACTCACGGGCACAGACACGCACGTGCCAGACACTCGAACGCACACCACCAACGCATACACACACGCACATGCGCCCATGCACACTCGTATACACACACGAACTCACACCCAATCATATACATGCTCTCAGACGCACGCACGCACGCACACGCACTGACGCACTCTTTCACACGCACACACACACACACACACATACACACACACACACACACACACACACACACACACACACACACACACACACACACACACACACACACACACACACACACACACACACACACACACACACACACACACACACACACACACACACACACACACACACACACACACACACACACACACACACACACACACACACACACACACACACACACACACACACACACACACACACACACACACACACACACACACACACACACACACACACACACACACACACACACACACACACACACACACACACACACACACACACACACACACACACACACACACACACACACACACACACACACACACACACACACACACACACACACACACACACACACACACACACACACACACACACACACACACACACACACACACACACACACACACACACACACACACACACACACACACACACACACACACACACACACACACACACACACACACACACACACATCCACACACACACACACACATGCAAAAGCGCACGAAAAAACCGCACATTCCCACGTACGGAGGCGTACGGCGGTGTACAATATCGTTACGAAAATATGCAATAAGATTAGTAAACTACAAGTTGTTAATACACTAATACAGTACGAATATAGTTAGGTTATTGCATTTAGTTGCAACAATAATTGAGCTTGCAAAATATATACATGGTATGCAGTGCAAATCAACCACACCACGAGATATTCCAGGTGACCCGTAAATACACTACAGCAAAGTGATCTCCAAATGACGACACCAAGTAACTATGCATAGAAAGCTGTTGCGTATTTTGGAACCAATCGGACCAGCGAAGTGCTTCTACCTATGGCACCGACACCCACCAAACAACCAGCCCCAAAATACCCAACAGAATTTATAATATTAGAACATCGAACATAGAAATTAACACAATAATGCTGCACAATACAAATATACATACATTAACAAGAGTATACGATTCTATCAAATCCCGCTATTGCGCCTATTGAGATCAATTAATAATGGAAAATTAAATACAGAATTAATATATTTGCTTATTGAAATTGTCCCAACACGATAACCCATAGGGCTTTCACCCGGTCTTCTCTTCTCCTTTCTTACATGTAACCGAAACGAAAGTGGAAGGAGTGAGACCCGGTCAAGTCCCACCTAACCCACCCACGCATTCGGTTACGAATTGTATGCCATTATTAGGAATACGCTTTGCCATAGATTGAATATTTTGAAAATAATTCGTCTGACAAAGATTCTCACAATATATCCTCCTTGTGCCATCCCCAATTGTGCAAATTGTATACTGTTGTATAACAACATGATAGCTGTTGGATATTTGATACTAATTTGACTGGCGATCTGCTCTGTTTATTGTCCTTGTGCTATTTAGTTTATGAATTGTATGTATGTTTGCATATATGCATCATTACTATGTTCTTATTTCCATGATATAAATGATATAATTAATTGCAGTTGAATATTTTGGAACTAAATCGCTTGGTGACCTGCTCACTCTGTTGTCCTTATGCTATATCGTGTATGAGTTGTATGTATGTTTGCTTGGATGTATAATTACAGTGTTTTTATTTCTTTGATGCATTTATTTGCTGTTGAATATTTTGAAACTAATTCGATTGATGACAGTAATACATTAAACGATATTCACTAGATGAGATTGTAACTTTTTGAAATTACAAATACAGATGAGCTGACAGATTTGTCTTCACGTTTTCTGTATCAAATCACCCACACATATGCCCGCCCCTCACGTCACTCATCCCTGCCTACACACACACACACACACACGCCCACGTGCACGCACCCTACCCAGTCACTCTGTCTGAGCGGGCTG
The DNA here is from genome assembly GCA_034401795.1 of Chaetoderma sp. LZ-2023a. Classification (NCBI taxonomy): domain Eukaryota; kingdom Metazoa; phylum Mollusca; class Caudofoveata; order Chaetodermatida; family Chaetodermatidae; genus Chaetoderma; species Chaetoderma sp. LZ-2023a. The sequence continues at coordinate 83,307,619 of CM067374.1, read as the reverse complement.
TATGATTGTTATTCATAACAATGGTTGGGTTGGGGTGTGGTGCGGTACACTAGCAAATAGAGCAACACATGTTTAGAGAGATCATATATCAATTTTTAATATCGGTATTACATTGGGAAATTGATTGAGAAAATGAATTCAATAATTGGGTTGGGGTGGGTGGTCGGGGTGCCTTAGCGAATAGAGAAACGCATGTTTTGACCGGCTTAGGAATCAATTTCGAATACAGTATAGCACAGAAATAACCTAACATGTTTACAAAACAAAATAAAAATGTACTGCCGAATATTTTGAATATAACTAGATTGAAAGACATTGTTGCCTAAGGCAGCAACTGTCTTCAAATCAAATTATGCCCAAAATACACAAGAGAACAGCTCTTATTAACATGTTTCTGTTCACGTTCATAGACATGCTATCTTACCTCTGAGATGTGCTGTGTATATGTAATGTTATGAAAACAAAAATTCAATTATTGGTTGTGAGAGGAAAGTGCCTTGCGCGGGCCTCCGCCACAGGAAAATGTCTACAACACCCAAGCGGAGGAGGAGATGCGGTAAAAAGGGCCACTCTCCTATTCAAGCAATGCTAAAAATGAGAAAATGAATCAACCTAGTGTAATTATTTGTTACTTGGATGTACACTGTTTTACGTGAAGATGGGGTGGATGATTTCCAAACACCGTCACCTTATGTAAGTTAAAGATATTGCATTAGTAGTTGCCGCTTTATTTCTGCGGGCCTTCTTGATGGAGCTAGACTATCATTTTGTTATTAGCTCCAGACATGTAGTTTTAGGCCGCAAGTGGATTAATGCTTACTTAACTTTAACGAGAAAGCCTTCCTGGCGAGGATGCTCGACGTCCATCTCGGGTACCGCCATGTAGCATCTCCCCTCAGACCGACAGTGTGCAAACCTGCCGCCTGGTGGTAGTTCAGAACCGAAAAGCGATCCCTCCACAGACCACAGCACAACCACAAATAACAAGACAAGGACAAGTCACATTACAAAAGCATTTAGAAAGCACATATCTATTTACGGTGGAGAGGAAAAAACTGATCTCCAACTATGGTGACCTTCCCGTGAGGGCGTGAAGGGCTCAAAGGCTGTACCCAGTCACCGTTTGAGTTAGAAGGTGATCTGTGTCAGCTACTGTTTCGAGTGCGGACCGTGTGAGATCCGCACCTTGGAGCTACTGTTTATCTGCTTTAGGTTTGAAAAAAGTTGCCCAAAAGAACACACTGCTGGGTCAGGCTATAATAATCATATTTTCGCATTGATTCCTCCTTTGTCAAAAAGGCTTAACTAACGGGTATCCAGAGATGCAGAGGGGAGTGGGTGGTCATCAACACTGATTCTGATCGTCAAGAAACCCTAGTAGTTTCTTAAATCAGCCCTAACCAACGTGGTGGAGGGAGGTCCAGGCAATTAATAGGCCAGATGGTTGGAGATGCGTAGGAAGAGACAGCTACTCTTGGAAAGAGGCTTTACAGAAACAAGTGTCCTTTAGTGAGTAGTTGTCCGTAGCTACTATTAACCTATCCTATTGAGCTATTATAGCTAGGTTTAGCGGCCACACGTCATGTTTGCTAGTGAGAGCATGAACATCGACCTCAGTGAAAAATCGTTGCTGTAGGGGAAAAACAAGGTAGTGCGTTTGTTGTTGTTGTATGGTATAACCTAAGTGAAATGCGGTCCAAGTATTTTCTAAAGTTGTTATTATAACTAACTAATTAAAAGTAGTGACTTGGATGGCCAACTGCCTTAGTACAATGCTATAGAATACAGTGGAATAAGGTCATATTCAACATTATGGTGCTTATTAGTCATCAGCACCATTAGAAATGAGAATAGTTATATACAGTAAAATAATATTGGAGGTCGCATCCGACCTTGCAGTACCTACTAGTCATCAGCACCTTTAGAAATGAGAATAATTATATACAGTAAAATAATATCGGAGGTCGCATCAGACCTTGCGGTACCTGCTAGTCATCGGTACTCCATAAATGAAAATGGTACAATTGAAAAATAGACGTGATTAAAATATGAATTGTATGGTGCACCTATTAGTCATCAGTGCAAAGTTCAATAAACGTCACATGTAGTTGATACATCGCGAGGATGCGGCGTGAGCTGGCATGATTCTGTAGTTGCTGCTTGGTGGTTAGCCGCAGGGTTCTAACTGATGCAGCTCATACTCAGGAACAGTGAAGAATAAAGTTATTTCTGATGGCTGACAAGTATCTGCACACGTTATACAAAGGCTAATCTACCACAATATTGATGTGACTGTTTTTGGTGTGAATTTGAAAGATGCCTTCCTTATTATGAAGGCTGCAGTTGTAGATATATAATGCAAGACTTATGAGTGTTGGCACAAGATGATCCGCATCCCTTAGCTCTTGTGGCATGTAAAGCAATGTCCTCATCTGGACTGTGGTCAAATCAGTAAACTAAAGTAATAGATACATGCATTGTTCGACACAACTCTTTTGGCGTGATACGGCAGATTTGGCGAGATATCAACGAACATATTGTTTTTGGATGTTACTTGCTTCCAAGTGCCACACCACAGAGAAGCTCCCTCTGAAGTTGTTGGTAGTGGGTAGCCTTCTTTTATTTTAAACTATAGCCCCGGGTGATCGTCCAGGAGTGTACACAATTTACTTGTGGTGCGGAGCGTGGGTGTCCTGAGGGGAACCTAGGCTGAAATAAGCCACGTTGGTGTAGATTGTAGAATGCGAGCTCTACGCAGTAGGCAAAAATGTTCATTCCCACTCGGACCAAAACCAGCTCCTGTCTGATCTTTGTGGTTTTTCAGAGCTCCTTTTATACTAAATGGTGACGTCACACCAGCGAGACTTGGTCAATCAGCGCATGCATTATATATGGGGCACGGGCGCTGTTCACGTGATTGCTGGCCTTCACCATACCAAGTATGTGCGCTATTGATGTCTCTTTTAGTCGGAGCTTTAAAAAATAGTGTGTTTTTATTCTATGATATCTCTGCCAGTTCCCGACCGATTTTCATTCTGTAGAAAGTAGTGTGTTCCTCGTTCGATTCTGGTAATAATACAAAAAAGCGAGCAGGGGCTTATTTTGAGCAAATTAGGTTAACAGGCAAAGTATATACATAAGTTGCCATTCTCCACATGCTAATGTGTGTATGCTGGCTACCTCTCATGGCCATACATGAGCAACAGGCAATCTCACAGACTCTATTTTTCTGAGCCTCTATTATGTGGCTATATACGCGTGCCTTAGAGTACCCAGGGGGTAAGGGGTGAGCTTGCAGCATCCCAGACTGTGTCATTCCGTACCCAGATAAACTGGGCCGGTCCGTACCCGACGGCGATCCACGCTACACCCTATTTCGATTCGGCTATTGTTCTCAGTGTGTAAAGCCAGGAACAATCATGCTTGGCTATGCATAGTCTCTGCTGCACTGACCGGGAGACCTGTATATTGTTGAATGGGCAGATTTTGCAATAAATTATAACTCTACACATTTTTATATATCCGAATGAATAATTGCTACACTTTGACTGGAAGCTGGAAGACTCGTCACAATAGCGTAGAGTCATCTGTCACCAATATTGCCCTGGAGGTGAACATTAAGCTTGTGTATTTCTACTCAGAATTTGTCATTACGTTTTCATGACGCAAACGAACGTACACATTGTTATAGTACCCCAGGAGAGGCCTACTTCAATACACTTGAAACTTGTTGAAACTGTGTTAGCGAATAGAGTACCCCTCATTTAGACATCTAATATATAAATTTTTTAATATCAGTAATACATGTGAAATTGATTGAGAAAACGAGTTCAATAATTATAGGTTATAAATTTATTTTAAGATATTATTCGCTCAAAGCTGTTGAATATTTTGAAATTATTTGACTGGGCGATGCTGTGGCTTATGGCGGCAGCAACGCTGAGTCAAATTAATTAAAAAATATTCAATATAATGTTTATTAAATAGTAAAGACATACAATTCATACAACTTGACAGACTATTAAGTGATTAAAACAGAATATCTCGCATCATCATTGGAGTTAAGTTAATCACTCGTCAATGGAGGAATCCTGTTTTAGCTATATTCCTCCCAGCTCTACCTAAGAGCATGCTTTGTATGCGTTGTGATCAAGTGATCCATGCACTTTTTGAATTTCGATTACTAGAAAACTATATGGGTAAGCTGATAAATATTTTGAAACTAATTTGACTGGTCGATATTACTGCGTATGGCAGCAACAATGCAGAGTCAAATTAATTTCAAAGTATTCAATGTATTGTTAGCTAAGCTCCACCCACACCTCGATCGTGTTGGGATCGATCGATCTCTGAACTCCCTGACTAGCAATGTCAAGAAAACTATGCAGGTATGCAGTTGAATATTTTTAATCTAATTTGACTGGCCGATGTTACTGCCTATGGCGGTGACAACGCCGAATCAAATTAATTTCAAAATATTCAACAAAATGTTTATTAAATAGTAAAGACATACAATTCGACGGCTTATTAAGCGATTATAATGGAATATCTCACGCCATTCATGACGTAATGCTTTAATGATTTAACGAGGAGGCGGGGCGTCATGATTGTGAAATGTATGCAGTAAATACTCCTTATGCAATACATTAACCATTGCACATTGTACTCTCTCGAAGAAATCGGCGCCTTTGAAGTCGCTTAATTACCCTATTTAACCCTTGTAAATCATCATTACGCGATAGGATGCTAGGAGTCACGTGATTTAGGAGCTTATGACTCACCATCTACATCTAACATCCAATCAAAACAGAGAAAATAGGCCTCCCTGTCAATCATCATTACACAAAAGATTTTTACACCTTTTCATTTGTTATGGTAATTAGTGACCTATTACGTAATAATGATTGGAGGGGAGCCCCTATCGTCGCTCCTCTACTGACATCTAGCTGTGGCATAGAGATCACAAGTTCTGATTGTACGCCAATGGAAGATTCCAGTTTACCCATCAATCAGATGATGTCAAATCAACTACGCCACGTGTATTATGACGTCATAATCAATTACGTCACGAATGACCATGCTATGGCGTAGCTAAGTTTGTCACGAATGCTTACTTGATGACGGACTAAGCGTTGTCAAATTAGTTTAAAGGATTCAACAACTGCTGTATAGTTTTCTGGAAATTGAGATTCAGAGATTGCAGGGATAGATTCATTCTATACCGTCAAAGCATATGTAGCGCTTAACTAAAGATGGGCGGGGCATGGCTAATTCTGGATTCAACTCATTGTCTCTGGTTTAAATCTTGTCTTCACCCAATGAGTCTCAAATGTCACAGAGTGGAGAAACTACAACATTCTTTACGATGTAGCCATATGGGATATTCTCTTGAACATTTTGAAACTAATTTTACTGGGAGCTGTTGCTGGATATGGCAAAAAAAGATTCCAATCAAACTAGTTTCACAATATTCAACATTATTTGTATAGTTGTCCTGGAATTCTGACTATGGATTTTCACATGGTAAAGGGTTTGGAACTTAGGACTGTGCATAACACGTATAACTAACTATAGTTTCCGCTTCGTCCGAAATGACGAACAGACTAGGACGCATACGAACAGAGAGACAAACTTATAATACAGGAATACATTTCTAGCTATATGCTCCCCCAATTTCTAGTTAAGCACCGCCAATTTGTATGCGTGTTGGAATGGATTTATACACTTATAAACCTGATTTCCCAGAAACCATTTTCAAATTAATTATACAGGTAAAGCTGTTCAATATTTTGAATATTTTGCAACAGCCCCAAGTCAAAGTAGTTTTAAAATATTCAATTGAATGGCAATGTTTATTAAATTATAAATTCATCAAAGACCTACAATTCGTACACTTGATAACAAACATTTCGATTTTCATGACGAGCCGTACGTCATTATGATTGTGACATCAGCGAACGAGTGATGTAAGTAATTGAGGAATCCAGTTTATCGATCAATTATATGACGCCATAATCAACAACGTCGTGTGTAGGCTGGCGTCATAATCAGATAAGAAATGAATGATGCGATTTAGTCCGTCATAAACGCTTAATAGTCCGTGAATTGTACGAATATTTTGAACCTAATTTGACTGGGCATGGCAGCAAAACACACAGCGAAACTAGTTTCAAAATATTCAACAGATTACCGACATAGTTTTCTGGAAATTGACACTCAGGGAGTTCAGAGGTTTATCTCAACATGGGCAAAGCGGGGGTGGAGCTTAGCTAGAGATGGGCGGGCCATAGCTAAAACTGGATTCCTCAATTGGCAGACTAGATACCTGTCGACTTCCAAATATGGTTTGCAGACGACCGTCGACCTGGCGAGCTTGATATTAATTTTTTAGTGTCTCGTGACGTCATTTCAGATCTATCAGTATTTTGTCGTCATCATATCGCCATCATAGCTTCAACGACTCGATGTATTAAACTTAGATCTGATCTAATTTACCGGTATTCCCCTAGAGATCAAGCAGTGGTCGTGATTCACCTTTCCAGAGTATCAATCTATCATCTGACGTCATAATCAGCTAAGCGGCGTGTAAGATGACGTCATAAATGATTCTATTTAGCCTGTCTTTAACTATTAATAGTCCGACACGTTGTACGAATTGTATGCCTTTACTATTTAATAAACAGTCTGTTGAATATTTTGAAACGAATTTGACTGGGCGCTGCTGCTGCTATAGGCAGCAGCAGCGCCCAGTTATATTAGTTCCAAAATATTCAATAGCTTACCTGTAAAATTTTCTCGAAATTGATAGTCATGGAGTTCAGAGATCGATCAAGCGAGGTGTGGGTGGAGCTTAGCTAAAGATGGGCGGGGCATGGCTAGAAAGGAAAGGTCCATTCGCGGGTCCATACGTGCCCGCTATAGTGTGGTGTTTCAGCGTGTTACGTAATACTACTACAATGCTGTATGTGTCCTTTAGCATTTCTATTTATGGATGTTTAATTCGTATGCCTGTATAAACGGAGATGGCTTGATATTTGGATTTCATATTTCGACATAAAGTCGATTGAAATCAAATTACAATCATTATACCGTCCACGTATGTTTTACCCCTGCTAGCTAGGAATAAAATGTTCAGTGAGATTTCACTGCGAATCAACACGATATCGATGCCTTAGATGTTGGCATACCTTGAAGATGGTATTGATGATATTTAAGATACAATATCCTGACGATATTACTATATGATACTCAGATAATCTGTAGCTGTCATACATATTCATCAATCCCCACTCTGGTGTCAAAACTTTATTTTAAAATTAGATTAAAAGACGAACTGGTGTTAATTTTTCAACAAATTTGGTGCAAGATGTTGCTGTTGTAGACAGCGACAGCGCCAACCAAAGTTGTTAAAAAATATACACCTGTTTCTTTTATATTGATGCAATAAAAGACAGAATATTGACATCAGAGTGCCAAGGGTTAAAGGTCATGGAGAGGTTCTCCATAACATAAATCCTATCAATGGCGCGAATCGTTGTATTGTCTATTTTGGATTCTGGACTTTCTGAGAATTCTGCATGGGACGTGATGGGGCAGAGAGATCAAGCCTGCATACCTGAGTGATGTACGGAGCCTGTTTTATGGACAGTTTTCCGGTTTGATGAGCCTTGTCAAAACGAATTTGTTGATATACAACCTTCAAGAGCACATCGATCGCAACCGGATAGATCTGAATTAATTTGGTAGCCAATGCTGTCCAATAAAATGAAATGCTATGCAATATTGAAGGATTCTCTCTACATTGCATGCCATTACCTCTACACCACTTCCGAATAACCATACTCTGTTCATAAGAATAAGTCTGATTTTTCAAAGGAAATTATATTACATCGTATGATTGGTCGACGTGATATCACAAAATTAGTCGTATTTTTGACAAATAACCAGCGTTACCTACCTGTCTGTATATAGGCCAGACAGTGCCTTAGAAAGCCAGCAATTTACCATCTAATGGTCACACCATTAGTCGAATTCTTGCTTGCTTAGAACTTAGATCTTTTCAAAATAGACTTTATTAGTATATATTGATATATAAAAGTATTTGATTGTTGCATCTTATTTAAATCCGCCTGTAAATTCATCTAAGTTATACAATTTGCCTATTAAATGTTGTACAGTTAATGTAATAAATTGTGTATCTAATCACGCGCAAGCTGTTTCAGTAGTTTCTTTATAGTAATTCTGGAAACGGTGGTCTTTTTCCGAATCGTCAATCTTTTGATATTGACTCCGAGCATCGAGTCAAAGGCCCTCAATGGTTCACAGGTATGTCAACCATTTAACCATGCTAAAACTACTTGCATGATTCAAAAGTAGTACTCTTAAGACTAAATTTAATATTTACAGCACACAAGAGAACAGATTTAAGTGCGAAATTAAGCTTATCAAGACTGAAAAGTTCGTCTTAAAAGGTACTATGGTACTACCTTTGAAACATGATCGCAATTCACCTAGTGGTAATATGGAAAGACATTCGGCAAAGCGTTACTTTTCTAGTGGCTTTATACCCGCCCGCCCGCCCGCCCGCCCCTCCCCTCCCCTCCCCTCTCGCTCGGTCGCTCTCTCTCTCTCGCTCTCTCTCTCTCTCTCTCTCTCTCTCTCCCTCCCTCCCTCCCTCCCTCCCTCCCTCCCTCCCTCCCTCCCTCCCTCCCTCCCTCCCTCCCTCCCTCCCTCCCTCCCTCTCTCTCTCTCTCTCTCTCTCTCTCTCTCTCTCAATAACACGCTATTAATACGATTATGTATAAATCTCATGATCTTTTATTAAATTAAATTATTTACAGATTAAATTATTGTCATCTATCGTCCAGAATATCTGTTGAATTGTTTGTTCTATCGTCGTCGTCCTGACGGTCTCTACCAGCTGGTTGCGAGGGAATGAATTGGTCATTAAGTTGTTCGACAACTTCTCCACGTTGTAGTTGTTGCAACTCCTCTTGTTGCTGCTTATACAGCTCATCGAATACATTTTGGATTACATTATCTTCTGCATCATCACTATCGTCCAGAGAAGGGTAATATTTATGCAAGACATGTTCTTGTTGCTTCTGCGCTTGTTGTTGTTGTTGTTGTTGTTGCTGTTGTTGTTGTTGTTGTTGTTGTTGTTGTTGTTGTTCGTCATGCGCCTTTGATGAGCTGGGCAGCTGATCTATATATGGTACTTTACAATTGTCAATTGGTAATGGTGTAGCTGCGGAGTCTTCTTGTTGTTGCTGAAGTTCCTCTTTGAGCTCCTCGTGTTGCTGATCATAAAGTTCTTGAAACACATCTGTAGCAGATTCTTTAATTTCTCCACTTTTCGCATCCAATACTGCCTCATATTGTTGCTGTGTGGACTCATCTATTGGCACCCGCTTATTGGCAGGATCAGACTGCTCTTGTTCCTGTTGTTGCTGAAGTTCCTCTTTAAGTTCTTCATGTTGCTGCTCATATAGTTCTTGGAACACATCTGTTTCAGATTGTTTGATTTCCCCGTCTCCACTTTTTACTTTATCTGTATCCATTGCAATTGTGTGTAACGATAACGGCACGCCTATAGAGACATCGGGTTCTTGCCCTTGTTGCTGCTGAAGTTCTTCCTTGAGTTCTTCATGCTGCTGATCATATAGTTCCTGAAACACATCTGGAGCGGGTCTTCTCATATCTTCATCTTCCTCCAATACTAGGCCACCCTGTTGTTGTGCCGATATATCTGTTTGTGCTGGCCCGTTTGTAGTGCCATTCTGTTCTTGTAGCTGCTGTTCTTGTTGTTGCTGAAGTTCTTCTTTAAGTTCATCGTGTTGCTGCTCATAAAGTTCTTGAAACACATCTGTATCAGTTACGCTCCCTATTTCATCTTGCTGTTGTTGCTCTAACTGTTGTTGCAGCTCTTCGTGTTGCTGTTTATAAAGCTCTCCAAAAACATCGGTTTCCATTTCTTCTGATGGTATAGTTTCGGCGTCCTGCATGCCACTGTTTGATAACGTCGATCCGTGAACAACCTCGGGAAGGATGGGTACAAATGGCGGCGCTGGAGCAGGTTGAGCACTCGGAGTCAGTGGTTCCGTGGGCGTGCATTCAACTGGATTTTGTGGTGTTTGGTTAATAAAGTCAGAGCCAGAATGACCGTGTTGTGTATAGTAGTTGGAATCTAATTTAAATGGTGTTTGCTGTTGTGGAATAGTTAGTACCGTTCCTGAAGATGGTCTATGTTCTTGATTCGCTACACTTGGGCTGATATCAACTGTTCCAATAGTTGTTGCACCTTCCTGATGTGAGACATTAGCGACAGACACAACTCTCTGATCTGTCTTAACAGGAGTATAACTGAGCGATGCCACACCCGGGTCCATTGCAGAATTCGTGCTAGTTAATGACGTCTGATAGTATGAGGGAACAAATACAGCTTGTTGATCTGTTCTACTTAGCGAAGTATTTACACCACTAATATTCAAAGGAATGTCATCCGTATTAGTGGTCGTTCGTTCAAATGGATTTGTTGAATATTGTTGCTGCTCTTTCTGACTCGAATCAAGACTTAGTTCGAATGATGTGTAATTAGAACTGTCTCGTCTAATACGTTCTGTCGAACTTGAAGCATAATTACCACTATCACAGCGAGCACGTGGATGTCTATTTGTATGTGGTGTAGCGCTAAATACTGTCATTGGCATAGACTGTCCGATCTGTTGATTCTCGGCGTTTAAATAGAATGCTTCTGGCGTTGTAACATACGTTACAAAACCATTATCATTGCTTACAACTAATACACCCGCTGCCCTCTCCGTGGAGTTACTATTAGATGCTGTCGATGTGCTAGCATCAGGGGGAAATAAGTGTTGACCCGAAGGAAAACGTTGACTTGTGTCCACTGATGAATGAGCTACATCGAAAGGATTCGTCGTCGAAGTTACTGTATTCTGTAAAGGTGTGCATAAAACATTAGGCATGTCACTTGTAGCCATAGAATGCGATGAGGATAAAACTGAATTATTCGGGCCGATAACGGATCCAGTAGTGTCAATAGTTGCTGATTGGCTTGCTACCATATTTGAAGTCATAACATGTACTTCAGACGGGTTAACAGAAGCAATCCATTCAACTGCATTGTCTAAAAGAACAGCTGAGTCAACTGACTCTCTACCCTGTGCTATCATACCAAGAGCTGGTCCACCATTTTCCATTCTGAACGAAGACAAACCCAACTGTGGGTGGGGTAAATCATTTGCAATTTGATAAGTTTGGTCATAAGCTGCAGATGTACTTGGTTCGTTAATGTTATCATTTGCAAACATGTTAAGTTCTCTACCATTTTGCTGGGAAGATGGCAACGAAGTGTCAAGCGCATGACTAGATTTGGACACGCTGATTACGGTTATATCCATAGAGGTATTTTGTATAAGCCATTGTGATTGATGTTCAACAGAATTTTCCGGCTCCGTGCTAATGAGAATATCATCAGGACGTGGAATACCGGCGGTAGAAGGAACTCGAGACAAATTCTCAACACTTCTGGTACTTTTTGCTAGATTTTCAAGTGTTTCAACAACGCTGTCCGGAATTATTATCTGAGGTTGTGGCTCTTGTATCCGCTCGTCTTCCTCTGGTTCATGTGATTCCAATACTTCGTACTTTATATTGTCCGAGTCCTGTGTTCTGTCTTTAGAAGACTCTAAGCCTGCAATATCTAATGGCACTAAGTCTTCATCATCTATTAACGTTTCCGTTGATTGTCCATGCTCTGTTTCGTTGAGCTCTATTAGCTTTTCTACAACTTCTTCTGGAATCCGACATTGTGAGGTTTTACCAATGAATAGCCCAGCCTCTTCATCATCTAATGTTTTATCTGGTGTTAGCTCCGAGGTCAACCCTTCTACATAACTAGTTGCTTTGTGCGGAGTAGTTGGAACAGAAGATTCGTGACCACCATCATTTAATATGGAATCGTCTATCTTAGATTCGCAATTTCCAACATCTATAAGTTGAACATCATATCTAGTTTCTCCCATATCCGTGCTTGCATCTACAATTACATGAGCCGTTGTTGTGAATGTGTCTCCATAATTGTGCTGGCCCTCCACTTGTATTCGATACTGGTCATCTTCCTCTGCAAGTATTTCCATTTCTATATTAATGTTTTCCAATTGCTGTTCAATGGGTACGGGAAACGGAACAGTCACATTCTCCTCTGCCATTGCACTCAAGGTGTTTACGCTGACGGAGGTGCGCTGTGCCCACGGTACCAGAAATAAGGTGGCCGCACCAAGAATAATAGGAACACCAACTATGTGAAATGCCAGATTGTATGATCCGTATGCGTCATACAGCCAACCTGTTAATACAAGAAGATAACTCAGACTGTATAAGTAGTAGTAGTAGTAGTAGTAGTAGTAGTAGTAGTAGTAGTAGTAGCAGTAGCAGTAGCAGTAGTAGTAGTAGTAGTAGTAGTAGTAGTAGTAGTAGTAGTAATAGAAGACGGATCCGATCTGTCACTTCACTCAAGTATCCGACGTCACAATCAAATACGTCACATGCTAGCTCATTCCACAATCTTAATGACGTAGCTCAGTCACAAAAACGGAAAAGCTGTTACTTATGTGTACGAATCATATACATGTCTTTGATGAATTTCCAATTTAATAAACATTCTGTTGAATATTTTGAAACTAATTTGACTTGGAGAAATTGCTGCCATAGGAAGCAAGAGCATCGGTCAAATTAGTCTCAAAATATTCAACAGCTTACCTGTATATACTTAGCTTGGAAATTTGATTCTGTGAATTCAGGATTCAAATCGATTCCAACACGTGTAAAAAGTGGGCGAACACGCGTAATATGTGAGCGGAGCTAACTGAGATATTGGCGAGGTATAGGCAGTATTAGATCATCTGTTGTTTTACAAAGGCCTGGCAGGTCTATACAAGTTTATTATTCCACGTTGATATCGTATATACTGGCTAGATCACTCATGCGCATACCCTCACTATGGGGCTGGTTGACGCGACCGCCGATGACTTGAGTTCTGTAAATCGCCAGTGCGCCTGACCGGGTATTTTCATATTTTGATACGTCGATCCAAGCTGTCAGTAATCGGTAGAGAGTAATCTTCAGTAGTCAGAAGAGAGTAAATGTTCAGCTGATGTTTCATTTCATTTTGGCAACTTATCAACCCGTGTCAACAACTATCAGTAGATCGTGACGTTTCTCAGTGGTCTACTCATTCTTCTGGCTCCTTGCCCCCATCCAACCACCACGGTCTATAAAACCGGGCCACCATACATAATACCGGGTATCTAATTTTTTCAGTAGTCAGAAGAGAGTAAATGTTGCCGCGCGCTCTCTACAGTAGCATAATGGCTACTAATTGGCAAGCAGAAGCAGATGCAGACACTCGCGACCTGAATTTATATATTTGTATCGTCAATAAAATTCGGTTGGATATATTATTCTGACATTTTATTCGACTAGGAAATGGAATTTGCAACAAAATTAAGATTTTGTTGGTAATATGACATTCTCATATAAACGAGATCGGCGAGAAAATATTGAACTCTGAAATTCCACTTTTGAGAGGGCCATAAGTGATCTAGCCAATATATACGATATCAATCGTATTCCCCAAGTAGTGTGGAGAAAATACATTGCCTACGATCACGTGTATAAGAAATACTACCCATCGGAGTAGTGATCTAGCCGATTTATACGATATCAATCGTATTTCCCAAGTAGTGTGAAGGAAATACATTGCCTATGATCTTCTTCTTCTTTTCGTTCGCTGATCATACCGCCAGTCCTGTAAGTGACTATCGACATGATCATATGCGTTAAGTGCGTGGATCCATGGTTTATTAGAGTGCGCCGTGCGGCCTGGAACCTCCGTCTTCAGCACTCGAGGTTTCTGTCAGGGTTACCTCACCCTTACCTCCTTTAGTCGCCTCTTACGACACGCAGAGGATACGGAAGGTGTATTCTAAGCCCCACCTACAGGGCAGATTGCCTATGATCACGTGTGTAAGAAATATTACCCATCGGAGCGACACCGCTATTACCGTCTCAGACATAGTATACACATATCACAACATTGATTTGGAAAATAAATTCTTTTTCAGCAAGATATTTATCAATTATCATTTATTGACAAGTAGGTTAGCCTGCTACAATGGGAGACATGTATATGATAGTGAAAACTGGTTTCTGACAGTCAATACAGATAATACGTGTTGGTATTTCTCATGGGTGTTATAAGTAATTTTGTGATTTTGCGACGTTGTGATTGGAATGACTCATTGACACGCCATGAAGCGCGAATCCACTCCACGATCGACGTCGCACATTTTGTCGCACATGAGGTTGAGGAATGATTTGAATATACGATATTTAGTTTAAGGGTCAACTTCCTTACCAGAGGATCACTGGCATCGCGCGGTGTGAGAGGCTGTAATTAGGCAACAGCAGAGCCAGAGTTAATTATATGAACTGGAGGTGCCAAGGCATCTTAAGCCTAATCGATATCACGCAGAGACCACAATTTTATCCAGGCATGTTACCAATGAATGAACACAGGTTTAGCTATGCCCCGCTCATTCCCAGCTAAGCTCCGCCCACGCTTTATCCGTGTTGGGATGGATCTAACCGTGAACTAAACGAAATCACGGGTTTCTTTTTTCACGAGAGGGTTGATACTTACCACCCTGATACTCTATGATATTTCCTAAATATCGATCTAGCTTCAATAATACTCAGAATTAAAAAGAAACCGCCCCCACTGGGCAGGCTACTCAACTGACAGTACACCGGATGTGCGGCCCAAACTCGCGCATGGGCGGGGCTGTCTCATTCTATTCCAAAATATTGGCTGACATAATTGCAACATAAAACGCTGAAAGACCGAGCCTCTGAGGGGGTGGAGAGGCCGGGATCAGGGTTCGTAAGTATCAACTCTCCCGTGAAAAAAGAAATCCGTGATTTCGTTTATTTCACATCAAGAGTATACTTACCACCCTGATACTCTATAATATAGCCAGAATTCGTAAGAGAATTCGGCAGGAGGGAGGCGAGGGTAAAAAAGACCGGCTCATCCCTGGAAGAGCAAGGTCTTTTGCTCTTGGAGCACAAAAAACATCTGAAATTGCGTATGTGAACACAATCAGGAAATGATTTGGACGTGACCGATTTTGAGAGTAATGACCGTTTAACGAGGGAGCGATGACTTGCATGTCCTATACGCACTCTATGTACTCGTGCTAACGTGCTATAAGACATCGGAGGAAAGCTTAATTTCGTATACTCTCAGATGGAACCACAAAGAACACAAACCATCACCATTTTAGTAAGTAATAAAGAAGGTGACAACAAAATAACCATCACCAAATATAGGACTAACCTATTTTGACGAGATTCCCTTTAATCACCGCTGGTGATGATAGGTACGGTACGGAAAGGCGGGGATTCACCCCACTAAATTGCACTATGTGTGAGTCAACGGCCTTATGTACACTATTTACCAAAAAAATATACGGTTTAACATTTATGTAAAATCCCTAAGGAAAGCGGATTAGACGTATCACGGAGGTAATGATCTGTAAAACTAGACTCACAGTGCCATTGTACTACCGACATAATGTCATCCACCGGCACTCCGTTAAACAGAGCCGTGGATGTTACTATGGCACGGACACTGTGAGCCTTGGCCATGTCAACTTGTTTTCCCGTGGCGGCTTTGTGGCAATGCTGGATGCATTCCACAATCCACCTAGAAATGGTATCTTTAGAAGCTCTCCCATGGGGTTCAATGTAAGATAGCCATAAAGCACTAGGGTCTGTCCGCCATTCCTCTGGACGTTGTTTATAACGTGTTAATGCACGGACAGGACACCAAGCCTTTGAATTAGGATCAAACATAGTCAAAGCAGATAAAACAATAGGCTGACCATATTTCAAAGACTGTTTTTTCGCCATAAAGTTAACTCTGAGGCCTTTCCCTGTAACCACAAAACGGTCTGGCTCTGCTGACACAGCATGTACTTCACTTCTTTGTCTGGCTGAAGCTATGTGACGCGGATCGACCAGGAGGGTAGTGGCCGTCCAAGTCAAGCTGGGTACGAGCCGCCCGTCCTGGAATCGTTCCGATAAGCGCACGCCCCTGGGTAGAGTAATAAGCGTACATAAGCCTATACGAGAGGCATCTCGTCGTGAAAACGACTACGTTCGTAAGAACGCCTAGCGCGCGTAGACGCTTCATTGACGACAGCGTGTCGAGAATGGAGGCGAGTGTATGCTATTAGTGTACAGAGTAGGTACTCGCAAATCCCTTTAATTTATCTATTTTCGTCGTTCTTGGTACCACTCAGGATCAGAATTTGACGAGCTTTTTAAAACTTTAAACTATTTTAAAATCATAGAGTTATCATAGATTTCCCCCGTCTAAATTATGCTCAGAATAGTTCTTCTTCTTTCTTCTTTTCGATCGCTGGTATCACACTTGGAGAGCCGTTCTCAAGATGAAATCTGTGGTTTTCTGCAGTTCTTCCACAGGCCCATACATCTTTTCAAGAAAAGAGGTTGACAAAGGCCAGATCTCTTCTCTCAGCAGCTGATACGTACTGCAACATTGAAGTATGTGCTCTGTGGTCTGTTCTGTTTCTCCACAAGGACAAGCGGGCGATGTCGCAAGGTGGAACCGCCTGTACATGTGTTGGTTTAGTCTGTTATGTCCAGTTCTGAGACGAAAAATGGTCACTTGCTTTGGCCTCGAGAGATGATGGTAGGCATCTTCTGATTGGGGTGTTCTATAGAGTGACTTGATGATAGTCTTCATCTCTGTATGTGTAACCATGTTTTCTGTCTGATTCTCTTCTGCACCCACCTTTGCCATCTTGTCTGCTTCCTCATTTCCTTGGACTCCACAGTGTGAGGGGGATCCACAGCAATGCTATCCGAAAGCATTTGATGGTGTGTAGTGCTTCTTCAAGTTGTGGCAGATTACCTTTGATTTGGTGGCGCAGGGGTGTAACCCACTGGGTGTCAATCCAGACATTTGGAGAGGCTAACCAGAGCATTATGCACAACGCAAATGAATGACACTTGGAAAATAGTTCTATAACGTCGTAATCACGTATCTATACATAGCGTAAGACACAGTTATTTGTGTACACGTGACTTACTACGTCACTCTACACATCCATACATATAATAATATTTAGTTATTTGTGTATACGTCACGCTAATCTAGAGCCAGCTATGACGTCCCTGCGAGTATAAAAGGGGGTGAAATGCAAAGATCAGGAGCATCATCGGCGTGGAGGCCGAGGGTCGAGAGCTGTCTGGAGGTGTGGACTAGACGAGTGGACCAGAATACCTATGGATAAGAAAGATACAGAACATCCCCCAAGGTTCCTTGCGGCTTTCAGCTCACCCACACGTAAAAGTAGTTCTCGGCCACCCGCAGTATAAGTTTTTGGACGCTCCCGGACGGCCATCCAGGGGCAATAACTAATTCTAAAATAATGGTTCCCGTTTCCGAACAGCAGTAAGAGGAACTTTTGCGGGAAGGGCCCTTGTGGCCTGATATGTAACTTCTACATGGAGTAGAGCAGCGATGTTTCTTGGTGGATGACTCGCTGGATCTGTCAACCACGCGAAAGTGGAATTCAACCAGCACACGTGCATGTCGTGTGACTAACTTTTATAACTTTTTGACCGCAGATCAGTAACTTTGCCTGGTGCACCACAAGAGCTAAATGACGCACCCCGCACCATGTGCTTCAATTGTACATGCATAGACATATCTTATATATTAACCCTATCTGTTAATGGGTTATTTTAAACTTTATTACTCCGTCGCCGGACGGGAACTTTTCTCACTTCTGTGAAATAATTATTATGAATATTATGATGACTATCTAATTGACATTTCTACACTGCTTTGCTTCACTGTCCTCAGTTCGTACCGTGTCTACGGGAGCCTATGTGCGGAGATCACCCTGCCGATCAACACATGCGGAAATCTCATATGGAAACATTTCCCGCATCAAGAACGTGTCGACTCGCGCTACAACCATGTTAGTGCCTCAATTTCAGTAGCTCATAGTAGCCTGTGCCATCAATGACTATTAGATATTCAAGTAACTTTATACATTTTGTCATGACGTCATAATTTATATCCATAAAAGGTACTGATGATTAATAGGTACCAAACCAGTCCTAGGACTGCAATTTATGATTTCTTTATTAAAACTGTGTATACTATCCTTGTTTACTGTAGGTGCTTAACTAACCGCACTAATGCTATCGACTAATCTTGACTATTCAGCTCGATAGGATAGGTTAAAGTGGCCAGGGACAATTTCTTCGTTAGGAGACATATGGTGTACGCCTCTTTTCCGGCTGTGTGGTAATCTAGCCCCGCACAGCGGCAAGGTTGTGTCAAATTGGCCAACTACCTATAGGGCCTCATATTTATCAAGTGATTATCTCTTTCCACCATCCACTCAGCCGCAAGGCTTCTTAATTGTTTGGATATCCCTCCCGCACATTGTACTGATCTGACTCTGGAAAACTATCGGAGGTTTTCGAGCAGTAATGGACAAAGTGCGGGGTTACATATATCTCCCACTGTATCTTCGGATACTTAGTAGTTAGCACTTTACCAAGGAAAGAAAGCACTGCGAAAACATGTTAGTATTAGTATTATTATTATAGTAAGATATATTACTCCCAGCCCGCAGTGCATATTGGGCATATTGGAACGTAAACCTAACGCCAGGTCAATTGTTAAAGTCCATAGGATTGGTGACGGACGAGATGCGCATCTCCACCCAACTCATTGTAGTGTCTGGGCATGATCTTAGAATCTGCCACGCCCTCACGGGAAAGACATTCGTGGTGGATATTTGTCTCTCCACCCCTACCATAATGATATGTCAGTTGCCAAATTTGCTTATGTAAACTGTAGCCATCGTCCAGTGATGTTTTATGTGGTTATAAAACAAGGCATCTGGATTCTCACCCAGCTCAGATGTGTTGTGAAGTAACATGTACGCTACTATCCATGGAGGTAGATGCTTACTAAAGTGACCCACGGGAAGCGGGGCGTCTACGCCTGTGGTATGGTTATATATATATATATATATATATATATATATATATATATATATATATATATATATATATATATATATATATATATATATATATATATATATATATATATATATATATATATATATATGTATGTATGTAATATTGTAAACGCACCGGCTCAGAATTTTCAAAATTGAAAAAAATTGAAAATATTTTTGCTTATTTTATCACCTGAGATTGTCAATTTTGTTTAATAGATGCCATATGGCCTGATTAGTATACAATGATAAATCATTGATTGATGTTTTGAACACTTATTTGAGTTTCGCTTTTACCAAGATGTCGCGTAGATTAGGATTTTTCTTAAATGCAATTACTGGACGCTTGTTGAATGGTTGTTTTAAATTGTCCTGTAATTTGTGATACTCATCCTTTAGGATTTTCGCAATTTCAACATTTTTCCGATTGTATGTGAGAGTAAATGGGATAATCTCACGTTGATCCGAGAGGCATGGGTCCGAATTTATGCCCCTTGGCCATTGTGTTTCGAGTTCTTTAATCCAAAACGATTCTCTTAGTGATCTTTGTTTATCAGTTTCCTCTGTTGTGTCTGAAAGAGGTAGCTGTTCGATGGGCATAATTTCAAAGTCACGGGTGACTAAATGATCAGGAAGATTAAAATGTTCAGCCACATGTGTGTCTTCCTCTAGTCTAATATCTGAAAGGTGTCTGGTTGCTCGGCATCTTAGTCGATTTTTTGTTTCGCCAACATACTGCTTTTGACACAATTTGCATGAAATTAAGTAAATGACATTTTCAGAATCGCAATCTAATTTCGACTGAATTTGAAATTTGCTTTTGTTTTGAAAGCTCGTGAATGTACTCTGGGAAGGAAGAAATTTATCCAATTTACACCTTTTCTTTTCACATTTCCGAGATTCTCCTTCACCAATAATCGGACGATTATGACAAATTTTGGTAGGCCGAGAATTTCTGGCATTATCTGGAATGATTTCCAAATTATGCAAAGTTTCAGACTTTATTTTGCGCAGGAACCGAGAAGAGTACCCTCTCGGTTTGAGGGCTTTGAATAAGGTCGAACATGATGATTCAAAGTTTTTCTTATCACTCGAATTTCTATGAAAACGGATTATTTGTGATTTTACAAGTCCCTTGAAAGTATGCGGAGGATGGAATGATTTCTTGTGTAGTAGTTGATGCGAGTCGGTTGGCTTAAAATAAACTTTGTAGTCTAAGTAACCAGTTGTTTCATACTTTATACCTTTGTATAAAGTTACATCTAGGAAATCTACGGACAGCTCATCGATTTGAGCTTTTAGTTTGATATTCGGATCATGATTATTCAGAATGGCCAGAAATTCGGTAAATGCTTCCTTACTATGTTGCCAGATCATGAAAATATCATCGAGGTACCTGCGGTAAATGAGCGGCTGATTTGGACAGTTTTCGAGTGCTTCCTTTTCCCACTCTGCCATGTAAAGGTTAGCGAAACCTGGGCTGAAACGCTTACCCATTGCGCAGCCACAAATTTGTTGAAAAATTTCACCAGCAAATTCAAAGTCATTGCCCTTCAGACTAAGCTCTAATAGAGCTATTACTTCTCTGTCGGGCCTGTTGGTGTCAGGATAGTCGGCAAATGCTCTACGAATTGAATTTAGACCCTTTTCGATGTCAATGTTTGTGTACATAGCATCGACGTCCATTGTAATTAAGAATGAATTTGGAGGGACCGAGATCTTAGAGACCTGGGCTAGGAAGTCTTCAGTGTTTTTCAGATAGCTAAAATGTCTATTTGCAATTGGCTGAAGATGGTATTCGATAAATTCACTAATCCTATATGATTCCGAACCACAATCTGAAATGATGGGTCGCCCTGGTGGTGTCATAGGGTCGGTCCACAAGTCAACAGACTTATGGATTTTAGGAAGAAGATAAAATGTACGTGGTTTCGAATCATCTTTTGCGCACAGGTATTTATATTGCTTTTCAGTTATCTTCTTGTTATCAACCATTTTTTGGAGAATTTTGTTGAATTTGCTACAGTTATTTTGCCAAAGTGGTTCATTTAGTTTTTGGTAATGCTTCGGATTACTAAGCTGTCTATGCGCTTCTTTGATGTAGTGGTCTTTATCCATTATTACAGTAGCCGATCCTTTATCCGCAGGTTTGATGACAATTTCACTTTTTCTAGATAAACCTAATAGGGCCTGGCGTTGCTCATACATATGTATGTATGTATGTATGTATGTATGTATGTATGTATGTATGTATGTATGTATGTATGTATGTATGTATGTATGTATGTATGTATGTATGTATGTATGTATGTATGTATGTATGTATGTATGTATGTATGTATGTATGTATGTATGTATGTATGTATGTATGTATGTATGTATGTATGTATGTATGTATGTATGTATGTATGTATGTATGTATGTATGTATGTATGTATGTATGTATGTATGTATGTATGTATGTATGTATGTATGTATGTATGTATGTATGTATGTATGTAATATTGTAAACGCACCGGCTCAGAATTTTCAAAATTGAAAAAAATTGAAAATATTTTTGCTTATTTTATCACCTGAGATTGTCAATTTTGTTTAATAGATGCCATATGGCCTGATTAGTATACAATGATAAATCATTGATTGATGTTTTGAACACTTATTTGAGTTTCGCTTTTACCAAGATGTCGCGTAGATTAGGATTTTTCTTAAATGCAATTACTGGACGCTTGTTGAATGGTTGTTTTAAATTGTCCTGTAATTTGTGATACTCATCCTTTAGGATTTTCGCAATTTCAACATTTTTCCGATTGTATGTGAGAGTAAATGGGATAATCTCACGTTGATCCGAGAGGCATGGGTCCGAATTTATGCCCCTTGGCCATTGTGTTTCGAGTTCTTTAATCCAAAACGATTCTCTTAGTGATCTTTGTTTATCAGTTTCCTCTGTTGTGTCTGAAAGAGGTAGCTGTTCGATGGGCATAATTTCAAAGTCACGGGTGACTAAATGATCAGGAAGATTAAAATGTTCAGCCACATGTGTGTCTTCCTCTAGTCTAATATCTGAAAGGTGTCTGGTTGCTCGGCATCTTAGTCGATTTTTTGTTTCGCCAACATACTGCTTTTGACACAATTTGCATGAAATTAAGTAAATGACATTTTCAGAATCGCAATCTAATTTCGACTGAATTTGAAATTTGCTTTTGTTTTGAAAGCTCGTGAATGTACTCTGGGAAGGAAGAAATTTATCCAATTTACACCTTTTCTTTTCACATTTCCGAGATTCTCCTTCACCAATAATCGGACGATTATGACAAATTTTGGTAGGCCGAGAATTTCTGGCATTATCTGGAATGATTTCCAAATTATGCAAAGTTTCAGACTTTATTTTGCGCAGGAACCGAGAAGAGTACCCTCTCGGTTTGAGGGCTTTGAATAAGGTCGAACATGATGATTCAAAGTTTTTCTTATCACTCGAATTTCTATGAAAACGGATTATTTGTGATTTTACAAGTCCCTTGAAAGTATGCGGAGGATGGAATGATTTCTTGTGTAGTAGTTGATGCGAGTCGGTTGGCTTAAAATAAACTTTGTAGTCTAAGTAACCAGTTGTTTCATACTTTATACCTTTGTATAAAGTTACATCTAGGAAATCTACGGACAGCTCATCGATTTGAGCTTTTAGTTTGATATTCGGATCATGATTATTCAGAATGGCCAGAAATTCGGTAAATGCTTCCTTACTATGTTGCCAGATCATGAAAATATCATCGAGGTACCTGCGGTAAATGAGCGGCTGATTTGGACAGTTTTCGAGTGCTTCCTTTTCCCACTCTGCCATGTAAAGGTTAGCGAAACCTGGGCTGAAACGCTTACCCATTGCGCAGCCACAAATTTGTTGAAAAATTTCACCAGCAAATTCAAAGTCATTGCCCTTCAGACTAAGCTCTAATAGAGCTATTACTTCTCTGTCGGGCCTGTTGGTGTCAGGATAGTCGGCAAATGCTCTACGAATTGAATTTAGACCCTTTTCGATGTCAATGTTTGTGTACATAGCATCGACGTCCATTGTAATTAAGAATGAATTTGGAGGGACCGAGATCTTAGAGACCTGGGCTAGGAAGTCTTCAGTGTTTTTCAGATAGCTAAAATGTCTATTTGCAATTGGCTGAAGATGGTAGTCGATAAATTCACTAATCCTATATGATTCCGAACCACAATCTGAAATGATGGGTCGCCCTGTTGGTGTCATAGGGTCGGTCCACAAGTCAACAGACTTATGGATTTTAGGAAGAAGATAAAATGTACGTGGTTTCGAATCATCTTTTGCGCACAGGTATTTATATTGCTTTTCAGTTATCTTCTTGTTATCAACCATTTTTTGGAGAATTTTGTTGAATTTGCTACAGTTATTTTGCCAAAGTGGTTCATTTAGTTTTTGGTAATGCTTCGGATTACTAAGCTGTCTATGCGCTTCTTTGATGTAGTGGTCTTTATCCATTATTACAGTAGCCGATCCTTTATCCGCAGGTTTGATGACAATTTCACTTTTTCTAGATAAACCTAATAAGGCCTGGCGTTGCTCATAAGATAAATTTTGCTGATCGTTTGGAAATGTAGTATTTTCAATACGTTCAGAGTAAAGTTTTATACTTTCACCGATTGCTGGGTCAACACATTTTAAGTTTGGAGCCCAGCCAGTTTTTTCAATGAATAGTGGAATATTACTATTGGAGTTTTGAAAAAAATCAGCTAATTTCACACGGTGACCAAATTCAGCAGTTTCAGTAAAGCCATTATTTAAATCTGCATCCAAACCTGTTTTATGTTTTGGTGTTGGGACAAAAGTCAAGCCAAAATTAAGCAGTGACTGTTCTGCTTCGCCTAATGCGGAGCCGGTTAAGTTTACAATATTACTACCCAGTCCCATTTCTGGGTGGTTGGTACCTTGACCCGAGTTTAGTTTAAATTAAGGGCCACAAGCCAGTTATTATACATGTCATTTGCTGTCCTCTCAGTCCAATGAATATTGTCATGACCCACTTCGAATTCTGTCGAAGCAAGACTGGGTATGACAATAACCCTGGACTCAGGGGATTTGGCCTTGCTTGACGCGGCAGTCCGATTAATTGCATCGAGTGCCTGCTTTTGCTGAGGTGTCGAGGTTGCGGAGAAATTTAGTTCAGTGAAGTAGATCCTAGACTTGGGAAATTTCTTTCGTACCATACTGAATAATAACCTAAGTCGATACTCGGAGGCTGAGATCAGATTATTCCTATCATTTATTCCTATGGTGAGGACTACTTTCTCAGGTTGCAATTTCCCTGTGTATTTATTAATGATCGTTCTGAGATCATTAATCGATGCTCCAGGGAAACAGGCAACCTGAGTATCTGGATGGGGATCCACATTAATCCGACTCAAGTTTGAATCTCCGACGATCAAGATCTTTTTGTCGAGGGTCGGAAGTTGCCAATTTGGTTTGTTGGTGGCCTCATTCCTGAATTTCCAGAACTTATTCTGTTCCAAGGGTGTGGGCTTCTTTGGTCTGGCGCATGGAGATGGTGTGAATCGTGGTTGAGGGACCTTTTGTGCAGCTCGGGTCCTTGGACCCGGCTGTTTACTAGCACCTTTGGCATTTGACACCCTCTGCGGAAGAGGAGGAAAATCCTCAGGAGAGAATGGTGGCGCTGGTGGAGGTGAATCTGGTAGAGGGATCATAGAGGGGTCCACTGGAATGTAAATACTGTGGTCACTGGATGTGCCAGGAAGAGAGCTAATGGGAGACGGTTGTTTATCTGGACGTTTTAGTGGTGGTGAGGCCTCTGCAGGTGAATGTAGCCGCTTTTTGGGATGAGCGGATTGTACTAAATTTGCATTTTGTACTGGTTTGCTAACAGGGGTGACATTTGGTTGTTGAGTAACAGGCTTATAATTCGGATCAAGTGGTCTAATAAAATCATAAAATGCTGAGATGGCGTTGTGATCCAATTTTCTGTGATAATTCTTTTTGGCCCAATGGATTGCAGTGGACTTAGCCCGACCAAGGTCTAAATAAGGAAGAGTTTGGGCTGAGAGTAGCTCAGAACGGAGGACTCCTAGTTTACAGTTATAGTGGCGAACCCATGTTTTAATCATTGTTTTCGCCCATTCAAAGTTGACATTACGAATGTCGAAGTGGACCTCAGCATCTGGCATGGCCGGTTTGCAGAAGTCTGTCAAACTCTTGACCTTTCGACCGAGGCCATTTGGCACGGTGTCGCTGTCTAGATGCGTGTTCAGCACACCCAGGTGGTGAAAACATTGGATTACCATGTAGTATACTTTAACCAGGCGTGCGTGAGCAGATGATGGGTGGTGTGATTCAGCGTCATCACCAGCCCTTCGCCTACCCCCGCGTTGTCTAGCCATGGAATCACAGTCAATCAATCAATCTAAATCTTAATTAATCTCAATTAATCTCAATTAATCTCAATTAATCTCAATTAATCTCAATTAATCTCAATTAATCTCAATTAATCTCAATTAATCTCAATTAATCTCAATTAATCTCAATCAATCTCAATTAATCTTAATCAATCTCAATTAATCTTAATCAATCTCAATCAATCTTAATTAATCTTAATCAATCTTAATTAACCAGGCAATCAATCAAGTTGGCAAATCGGCAAACAACCCGTCCACCACCTTATCAATCCAAACAATCAATCACGCAACCAATCAGTTCAGACAATCAATTCAAGCAACCAATCAATCATGCAACCAATCAATACAAGCAACCAATCACGCTACCAATCAGATTAGACAACAAATCATGCAACCAATCAAATCAAACAATCAATCACGCAATCAATCAATTCAAACAACCAATCAATTCAATCAACAAATCATGTAACCAATCAAGCAACAGGTTACGCAAGCAATCAAATCAAGCAAGCAATCAAATGAAACAACCAATCAAATAAAACAACCAATCAAATCAAGCAACTAGTCAAATCAAGCAACAGCTCTAACCCCCAATCAAGCAATCAATCAGATCAAGCAACTAGTTCGATCAAGCAACCAATCAAACCAAGCAACAAATTACGTAACCAATCAAACAAACACTCAAATCAAGCAAGCAATCAAATTAAACAACCAATCAAATCAAGCAACTAGTCAAATCAAGCAACTAGTCAAATCAAGAACAACTCAAGCCCCCAATCAAGCAATCAATCAGATCGAGCAACTAATCAGATCAAGCAACCAATCAATTCAAGCCACCAATCAAGCAACCAATCAACTCAAGCAACAAATCACGCAGATCAAATCACGCAACCAATCAGGTCAAATAATAAGTCCTGCAAGCAATCAAGTCAAACAAACAATCAAATCAAGCAACCAGTCAAATCCAGTAGGGCTCAAACAACCAACCAACCAATCAATCGATCAAACTCTAATGCAGCCAGACAGTCAATCAGTACAAAAATGCTACCAGGCGCACACTCTACAGGTGGGAGGTTTGTCAGCTAGTCTGTCTGTCTATATATATATATATTTCTAATGCAAGAGGGCTTAATTTACAAGGCTGAAATAAGAGAAATGTGGTTAGTAGTAATGATTAGTGGTGACATGAAAATATTTAATATTTAAGGACAGGCAATACAGAAATAACAATATAAATATTATAACTTACTCACAGCAATACAGGAATACAGTACTATCCAGGAATACACAGAGATACACAGAAATACACAGGAATACACAGTAATGAAATTTTTCACATCGTCAGAGGGCTGGACGCGTTTCGTGTTTACACACTTCTTCAGCAGCCTATTAGACAAATCTACCAGTCCAACAGTTTGCCCTACTATTTATTGGGCAAGTGAATGTCTTTGAGACTTAATCCTTTTCTTTAAAGTTACTAAGTTGTTTGCTTTGAGGTACACGCCACTAAAAAGGTGTTATAATTCATTGTACTAATGTATTGTTGACTAATTGAGCTCTGGATAAATGAGTTGGTTTCAATTTGGAAAGGTGTTAAAGATTAAGCTACTTTCAATGGCTTAGCGGCGGCCTGCTCACTGGTTCAAAGCCAACTAGTAATCTGACTTTGATGTGAACCGTGAGATCATTTGAAAGGCGCTTAAGTGACCTTTTCAAAGTATAATAAATACTTTGGAATGCAAAGGACACATTTCAAAGAAATACGTGACTGATGGCCTTGTTTGAAAATCTTTGATCTGAATGAGTAATTTTGATTAATACTTTTGCTTTGTAATATAGTTACTCAAATGTCAGCAGTTTCCATAGGTATTGATTTCAAAGATTATCATTGTGTTGAGAAATAAAGTCATTTTCTGTGTGTAATTTTCTCTCTAAAACAGATTAATGAATAAACAAATGATTGAATGATACAAGGATAGAAGGAAAGAAGGATGGACAGACCGAACCGATCACCCAGCCAATCAATTACCCAACCGACCACCCAACTATGTATGTATGTATGTATGTATGTATGTATGTATGTATGTATGTATGTATGTATGTATGTATGTATGTATGTATGTATGTATGTATGTATGTATGTATGTATGTATGTATATATGTATATATATATATATATATATATATATATATATATATATATATATATATATATATATATATATATATATATATATATATATATATATATATATATATATATATATATATATATATATATATATATATATATATATATATATATAGGTAGGATCCCAGCCACTGGCTGCCAAACCTAGTTTTCGTTTCTAACTATTAAATGGTAAGTTAGACTGTAGCAGAAGGCCCGCATAAATAAAGTGGCAACTACCAATGCAGTATCTTAGAATTACACAAGACGGGGACTTGTGAATTCCTCGGGAATCGCTCGCTCCGTCTTCACGTAAACCAGTATGCATCACGTTAATTATATATTTCACTAGGATGGTCTTTTTCCCTAGCATTTTTGTTAAACAAAAGAGTGGACCTTTTTGCCATCTCTTTTCCTCCGCTTCAGCATCGAGGGCATTTTCCTGTGATGGAGGCCCCCGCAAGGCACTTTCCTCTCGCATAAGCGAGATTATCCTGTGACGTAGGCCCACTAGAGGCTATTACCTCTCGTACCATTAGGTAGCATCTAGGATAAAGCCTGTGCGAAGCATGTTCCTCTCATAACATCAGGAATCTTTTTAATCTGTATCATGATGGTATAATAACTTATATTAAGTTAATCAGTGCCCTCGTTGTGCGGATGTCTCCCTTGCGGGGACACCTCTGCGGATTTACGAATCTGTGCGGTACCTCCGGCGATCCCACGTGCAAAGTACATTAGCTAGCTCTACATTATGGATTATTGTGTATGCTCGCCCTGTCAAACGATTACTCTTGTTTGCATGTCAGTATGTTATCATCTATATTTTTATTCGCCATTATATAAACGTCCAATGGAAAGACATACCTGTGAAACAAATAGTTGGGACGACACCGTGCAGTTTAATCTCAGCGGCAATGGTCGCATGGCCCCACTGGAACATCATTGTTCCACCGGCTCTAGAAGTCAGTCTATGTACTTCACGGAGCGACGTTACACCAGAACCGGAACCCTGAGACTCGGAGCTAGGCAGCCCTCTTGTTCGTCGTGCACATGTGGCGTGACGGACAGACACTTCGTGCCGGAACGACCCAACGAAACCTCGCAAGCTAAAGCTGCATCAATCAGAAAAACTGTTTTAAGCATCAACATTTTCATGGAAATGGAGTTTAGTCGTTCAAACGGTTTATCCGCTAATACTTGAAGTACTGACGATAAACTCCAAGATGGCATCACTGGAGGATTCCTTGGTCTAAGATTACATTTGCCTTTAATTAAAGTATTTAGATAACATACTTCATCACTTCCCCTATTAGCCAAGCAAGGGATAACTGACATTAAAGCTGACTTGTAGCCAGCAATAGAGTTAGGCTTGAGGCTATAGGCATCAAAAAGGTGACAGAGGAAATCGGCTACTACCTGAATAGATGCATCCAATGGATTAATACATCTTTTTGAGCACCAGTCCGCAAATCTGTTGATTTTATAATTATATGCTCTGGAGGTTGACCCCCTACTGGCTTTAGCCATAAACATGGCTGCTTGCTCAGAAAAGCCCTCGTTAACTGCTGATTCCTTGACAACATCCACACAGTCAATTGGAACATTGACGGGTTGTTGTGCAAGGCCTTGCCCTGGAAGATTATGTCATCCATCTGAGGCAGAGGAACAGGATTGCAGACCAGACGGTCCACCAGATCCATATACCATGATCGGCTTGGCCAATTTGGGGGCAATCATAAGCAGTTGGCATTCCTGCTGCCTGATTTTCTGGAGAACTTTTGGAATCAGGATTACTGGTGGAAATGCATATGCATACATCCCCTACCAGCTGATATCTAGCCCATCTATTGTGATAGCGCTCGGATCTGGAATCGGAGAGACGTACGTCGTCATCTTTGCATTCTTGTTCGTTGTGAATACATCTATGTTGGACTTGGCCCAGTGGTTGAACAGATGGCCCGCCACACATTGATTTAGTTGCCATTCCGTGGGAAGAATGCTCATCCTTCGGCTCAATGAGTCTGCTAATAGATTTAGCCTTCCTGGAATATGAACTGCTTCCAGGGAAATCCCATGATCTAGGCACCATCAAAGCAGTTTCCATGTCATCATGCAGAGACTGGGCGACTTCGTTCCGCCCTGGCGGTTTATGTAAGTCACTACTGTTGCATTGACTGATTGAAACAGAACATTCTTGCCTTTGACCTTCTCTAGGAAGTGTTCCATGGCTAAGACTACTGCTCGCATTTCCAGCAGATTGATATGTTCTTTTGACTGATCCAGATTTCAAAGCCCTGATACTTTGTCTTCTTCAAGGCAAGCTCCCCATCCCTCCATTGATGCATCTGTGTACATCGGTAACTGAGGGTGGGGAGGTGACAACGTCACCCGCGCAAGGAGAATCTCTCTTCATCCACAACTGAAGGCGGTGAATAAGAGGGTCCAACACTGACACCTTTGAGTCCAGGAAACTCGTACTCTGGGTCCACTGTGTCATGAGAGATAACTGGATAGGCTACCGGCGTAAGGCTGCCTGTGGAATGACTGGTTAAAAAAACCCCATCAACCCCAACATTCTCAAGTAGACCCGTGCCAGGACATGACAACTGTTGCACACTGACTGTATGACTGAGATGAGTATTTCCACTCTCTCTTGAGATAGGTAAACATACCCTGCCTCTAGATCGAAGAACATGCTCAGGCAAACAAACTTCTGGGATGGAGCCAGCTCTGATTTTTGAAAGTTGATTATCCAGCCTAGATCTGTAAGAGTTTTCAAAACTATCTCCAAGTTTGCTGATAGACTTTCTTGATTGTGTGCTTTTAACAGCCAGTCGTCTATGTACGCGTGGATTGCGAAGGTATAACGTCATAGCTTGGACCACTCGAGTGAAGACACGAGGAGCCATCGATATACCAAATGGGAGAACCCTGAATCCCCATTGGTGGCCCTGAAATGCAAATATCAGGAACCGACGAAAGCTCTTCGCAATGGGAATGTGAAAATAGGCATCTTTTAGATCTATTGATGCTGTCCACATTCCCTTCCTCAATCCTGCTAACACCGTTCTTACAGTTTCCATTTTGAAACTTGGTGTGAGGATAAACATGTTGAGAGGTTTGAGGTTGAGAATTGGTCTCCACCCTCCAGTGCTTTTTATGACTAGGAACATGGTTGAATAATAACCCGGACATTTTTGTGCGGGTTGAATTGCGTGTTTTAGTATGAGGGATTGAATTTCTTCCTCTATACACAACTGTTGACTGGATCGCTCGGATTTTGAGACCAGATCAGGATCAGAGACAGGCGCGATGGCTGGTTTGAAATCCAGTCTGGATGGTAACCGACTGAAAGCCATCGCAAGACTGAGCGGTCCTGACGAACCCGCTCCCACTCTTGCATGTGGAAGGCCAGACAGCCTCCCACGGATGCACCTAAGGATTGAGGTGGACACGAGAAGTCCAAGAGATGCCCTAGCAGCACTAATGCGCCACGCGCACCTCGGTACGTGGGCTGCCTGGCGAGTTGCGCTGGAGGAACCTGTGCTCCCCCTAGCTAGCTTATGCTGGCGTTGCTGTGGCACACGCTGCGTAACTGGTTGGCCTCTGACAGAGCCACCACCACCTCTATCCCACTGAGGGCGGAAGGCAGGGGGCGCTGCTCGAACACGCTCCCTGCGGAGCACTTCAAACTGCTCTCGCAGCACCCTCTGGTTGTTCACCAGGTTTACGGTTTGTTGGAGGTGCAGGCATCCTTCACCGCCAAACAACCCTGGACCCGCCATCGGCGTCAGAAGAAGCCGAGTGTACAGGTCCTGCGAGGGCCACAAATTGTCAAGGGCAAATATGCACCTCGCCCATAAACTGGCTATGGATCTCGTCATGCAGTCCAGAGCCAGGTTAACACCATCCTGGATGGCGCTCTGGACTGAAAGAGGAGAAGCGTGGCTGGCCTCGGATGCTGCTACTACCACCTGTAGCAGCTGGGAAACGTGCGAGAGAGCCGAGATAGCTCCTCTCATACTTTCCTCCGTGTCCCGCAGTGCGGAATTTGCATTGCGCAGGGCACTAGCGCACAAGGGTCCCATGTCAGCCTGGGATCCAGGCTGCATGTCTTCGCCCAAAGCCGCACGGTCATCCGCGCAAGGCTTTGGGATGCTGCTGTACTTCTGATACAGATCAGAACCGATACGGCAGCGCCGTGCCACCTCACGAGGGGCCTTTGCAAGGCGTCCCTTCAGCTGAATGGATGTCTCTGCCACAGCGAACATATCAACAATATGCTCCACTATGGCATGGTGCTCGTCACCGTCTTCCCTCCCAACCACAGGCGCTGATCCCGCTGGGAGGCTGGTAGATCCACCTGGAGTTCCGGCTTGAAGTTCACCAGCCATTAGCAAGCATCCAGCTAGTCCTCCTCGGTGGCCACCTGTGAATGTTCGACGAGCCTAGGGCCTTCGTCGTCCTCAACCACATTCACTGGTGGGGTAATGGCCCGAGCTGAAGATACTCCTGGATAGCCAGGGAAGCCATACAGACCCGCAAGGGCTGGCATGGCTTGCGCCGTGGCTATTCCAGATGCCGGAACTACGGTATCATGGGGGGGGGGGGGGTGGCTAAATGCATGACCGTATAGTCTGGGCCTTCCTCATGGTAACTCAGGTAACGAGGGATACAATAGCCGGCCTAGCCATTGCGCCATGAAACCTACTTCCCAAGAAGTAGTTCCATGGAAAAGGTCACTCATGGGCCCCGTGGGGGCCCATGGGTATCCATTTCCATGGCCATCGGCTCATCGGTAGGCCATAACAGAGTGTCTTCTTCTTCGTGCCCAGAAGGATTAGACGCCAAGCTTGAAAATGGATTAAACTCGGCCTGGGCAGGAGGGTTATCGTGAGAGGTGCTGATACCTTTAGCATTAGGCTGCTCTAGAGCGTTCGATAAGTGAATGGCCTCTATGGCTTTCGCTCCCGGTTCCACGGGCGAGGCAAGCCTCAGCGCGGACCAACAGGATCCGTCTCTTGGTCTAGAACGAAAACTGGCGTACTAGAGTAACCAGACCCAGAGACAAGAACACTCTGTCCCGGAGCAAATGAGGAAGACAATGACGAACAAGAACCAGGAAGCAAGCTGCGAAGCAACTCCGGGATAAGATCCATGATTGTCTTCTTCATTTCTCCCATCATTTCAAGATGGAAGGCCTCCATGTCTGGCATGGATGCCTTCCTTTTCTTACCACACTCTTTTTCCAGACGCCTCTTCTCGTCTGCCGCGCGGTCCTTCACCTGCTGATTTAAAAAAATCAGTCAAAACCTCCACTGGCCACGACACACACACATGACAATTTAGTAAGGGCCCGCATGTACTGCACCTAGTGCAGTCATGAGGGAAAAAGCGGGCCTTCACGAAACGGTGGCAGGAAGGGCATTTGTTCTCAATAACCCTCTGAAATTACACAAACGGAAACAATTAGTTTTTAGTTATGACGAACCAAAAAACCAATTGCAGAAGGCTAATAAATTCCATAAGGAAAACTTGGACCATCAGATGAAATGATAAGCCAGGGCCATGGAGAAAACTATGGGCCTGACTAAAGGTAAACAAATCCTAAAAACCTCTTATTCTTCTTTAAGAAGACAAGGGAGACATTAGAATTTGAACTTGAATACTTGAGAGGCGATTTTAGACCCCCCACAGCTCAATACAAATATTCATTAGTAGTTGAACTTTAGAAACACAATGAACCTATGCAAACCGTCAAGAGAGATAAATAACACAACAGTCAGTCATAAAATCTCGAAGAAATTTAGAAATAAAATGACTGAAAACTTTTTCTCTCCAAACTGAACCTCAGAAGATAACTCCTGAAGAACAAGTGCAGTTTGCTGAACAACAACAGGACTACCTTGAATCCAAACCCTGTGGTGGGGAGGGGGGGGGGGAAGAATGCTGAAAAATAACTACTTATGGTAATAATTCCCTCTGCAAACTCATAATATATTAAATGGATCCAGAAAACCAAGTATAAATATTGTTCAAATAAAGGAAACACTTCAGAAAGCAGCTAAATGTGGCTGAAAATACAAAGCACAAGATGCGTTAGCTAATATATAGGCCTCCCCCCAAAAAGAGCTAGCCTAATAAAGACGTATCCACAAATTAGTGCGAATCCCGGAAATACCATCCGAGTCACACGCACATTTTTTATAAACAAATTTACTAAAGTAAACCGGATGGCTAGGAACGGGAGCATCCTCCGGCGACTTGGCAGCGTCAGGCATACTAATGATAATCAAAATCAAATTACAGATCAACTGAAAGCTTAAAAAAGATCGAAAGCGAAAGTAAGGCTAGAAAGCGTGTTGCAATGGCAGGTCAATATTTTAGGAAGAGAATGAGACAGTCCCGCGCATGCGCGAGTTTGTGCCGCACGTCCGCTGGACTGTCAGTTGAGTAGCATGCTCAGTCGATGCGGTTTCTTTTTAATTCTGATTATTATTGAAGCTAGGTAGATATTTAGGAAATATCATAAGAGTATCAGGGTGGTAAGTATACTCATGATGTGAAATCCCTGAATCTCAATTTCCAGAAAACTATACAAATAAGCTGTTGAATATTTGGAAACTAATTTGACTTGGTGCGGCCACTCACATTAGGGTCAAAATATTCAACTGAATATTTATTAAAGGAAGGGAAAATGGAAATAACTGAAAAATGGAAAAGAGCAGAAGGAAAGAACAGACACCAACACTCACGATGCAATGAAAGTTGACATTAGTTTAGCAGAACTGAAGAAGGCTATCCGCCAATTGAAGAAAAAGAAATCTCCCGGGCCAGATGGCATTACGAATGAAATGATCCAACACCTAGGTAATGCATCTCTCCGCAAGTTGCTAGACATCTTTAATCTCAGTTGGACCAATGGAGAGGTTCCTCAGTGCTGGAAGGAAGCCAGAATGACTCCTATTCTGAAAAAGGGAAGAACAAGACGAAAGTGCTGAGCTACCGTCCTATCAGTCTTACAAGCTGCATATGCAAGACCATGGAGCGCATCGTCAACCAGCGGTTGCAGTGGTACCTGGAGTCGGAGCACATTATAGTTTCAGAGCAGGCTGGCTTCAGAAGATACAGGAGTACAGAAGATCAAACAACACATCTTGCACAGGTCATAGAGGACACTTTTCCAGCCAATAAGGTGATGCTAGTTGCCTTTATCGATCTGCAGAAGGCATTTGACAAGGTGTGGAAGGATGGCCTCCTCGTGAAGCTCCGGCGCACAGGCATCGGTGGCAACATGTTCCGATGGACCAAGTCATACCTACACGATCGCAGAGCTAGGGTGCTGGTGGATGGACAATCTGGACAGAATGTATTGCTGAGACAAGGGGTACCACAAGGCGGAGCATTATCACCAACTCTGTTCATACTCTTCATTAATGACATTGTAGCAGAGCTGCCCAATGGGATCCAAGCAGCCCTCTATGCAGATGACCTCGTACTCTGGTGCACCGAGAAGTACACAACGACTGCCACGTACAGAATGCAGCTCGCCTTGGACAGAATTACAGCTTGGGCCAATCGCTGGTGTATGACCATCAACAAAGAAAAATCATCAGCCATGCTATTCTCACTGTCCACCAAAACCAAGGTTGGAAATCTGCCACTGGGCGGTACTCCACTCGAGTACGAGGACCAGCAGACATACCTGGGAGTCACATATGACAGAAGATTAACATGGAAGGAGCACATCCAGAACGCAGTGGCAAAGGCCAGAAGAAAGCTAAACATCATAAGGAAGCTGGCAGGAACAAAGTGGGGTGCCAATGAAAGGATCCTCAAGACCATCTACCTAGGTGCCGTATGACCACACCTTGAGTATGGATCCAGCTCATGGATGACAGCGGCTAAATCTCATCAACAGAACCTCGACAGAGTACAAAACCAGGCACTGCGCATCATCACTGGTGGAATGAGATCAACACCAATAGAAAAAATGGAGCAGACAGCAGGCATCCCCCCCCCCCCCACACTTAGTAAAGGAAGGGAATGCAAAGCACTGATCCAAGCTGCAAAGTTCAAATCGTTGAACAACCACCCGATGAAGATTAGGCAAGCACAGCTGTCATCAGGAAGACTTAAAAGATCAAGTTTTGTGAAAGAGACAAAAGCCCTTCAAAGGAAACACCAAGAAATGTTGCCAGCACAAATAGAAGACCCAAACCACACCCTTGTTCCTCCACCCTGGGAAAACAAACTAGAGAGTATAGCTATTCGCAGCACAGTACCTCATCTGACAACCAAAGATGAACACAGTGATGTGAGCAAGAAGACCCTGACCCTAGCCATGCTGGAAGAAATGTACCCTCAGGAGACATGGATAAGGATCTACACAGATGGATCAGCCAAAGATGCAATTAGGAGCGGAGGTGCCGGACTGCACATACAGTATCCAAACGGTCAACATGAGTCAGCTGCAATACCGACAGGCAAACACTGCACAAACTACAGAGCTGAAGTCGAAACACTGATCCATGCAGCTAATACCATCAGTAGAACAGCAGACCCTATTGCACAGATTGTCTTTTTATCTGATGCCCGCTCCGTCCTTGAGGCTATCACCAAAGGTAAGCTGCCACAATTTGAAGAAGCACTACAAACCATCAAATGCTTTCGGATAGCATTGCAGTGGATCTCCTCACATTGTGGAGTCCAAGGAAATGAGGAATCAGACAAGATGGCAAAGGTGGGTGTAGAAGAGAATCAGACAGAAAACATGGTTACACATACAGAGATGAAGACTATCATCAAGTCACTCTATAGAACACCTCAATCAGAAGATGCCTTCCATCATCTCTCGAGGCCAGAGCAACTGACCATTTTTCGTCTCAGAACTGGACATAACAGACTAAACCAACACATGTACAGGCGGTTCCACCTTACGACATCGCCCGCTTGTCCTTGTGGAGAAGCAGAACAGACCACAGAGCACATACTTCAATGTTGCAGTACGTATCAGCTGCTGAGAGAAGAGATCTGGCCTTTGTCAACCTCTTTTCTTGAAAAGCTATATGGGCCTGTGGAAGAACGGCAGAAAACCACAGACTTCATCTTGAGAACGGCTCTCCAAGTGTGATACCAGCGATCGAAAAGAAAAAGAAGAGAAGACTGAAAAATGGAAATGAATCGGGATTATTTTTGAAAAAGAATTTACTAAACCTAGGAGTGCTTAACTTGGAGCCAATTATTGAGTTCGCTGATGCTTCGTGCACCGCCGTGTGTCAATTGTGTGTGCAGGTATATCGCATAGGCCTACCTGAATATAGCTAAAGTACGCCTGAATATAGTTTTGTAAGCGGTACAAATAGTATTCGCTCTAGGCGCCGCTGTAGAGTGATTAACTCACTACTTCTAATTCACTATTGATCCTTTTGAAAACGTTATATTTGATGTCAGATTTTTCTGGTTGAAGCAACAACTTTCGGTCAAAATGATTTCAAAACATACTGCTGGTTTCCAAGGTCGCAATATGATGCTTACTGAATATTTTGAAATTCGTGTGACTGAATGTAGACACTGTCTCTGGAAACAGCGGCTTTCAGTCAAATAGTTTTAAAACTAGACAGTATTTTACCTGTAGGACGTAGTGGCTAATCAGCTTAGCGCGAATATAACTGAGCTTATATGACCGGTTGTAGCGCGTATGATTTATTCACTCGGCATACACCGGAGCGCATAGGTCCAGCTGCGTCACTGATTGGTTCCGCCAGAATGACATAAATGGTATTTAACTGTTTTTTCTAATTATTCTGATTTATTTCTGTTTTTCACTGGTGGCTATAGGTTGATTATTATATAAAGCTGTCATTCAAGAGCATATGTTAGTTCCCTGATGCTTTCCCTTCAATAGCAAAGACATATTGTTCGTATTTAATTGTGACCTCAGCCTACCTGTGACGTAATTGATTATGACGTCATATAATTGACTGACAGACTGGATTCTTCTATTGATTACACTTATTAGCATACCTATGATCAAATTGTAACATAGCTGGGTAAAGGTGTGTTCTCTGTGTAATATCGTTCAGGCTAAAAGATGTTACTATTCACATTATCAATGCTGGTTCAGCAGTAGTCTAAAGTTTACGGTCTACCAGCCATCTACACATCACGCGACACCCGTGGTCGACTCTTAAACCAAAGTTCGCGGGTTCGAATCCTGTAGAGATACCTTATGATCACCAAAAAAAATTCCGGTCATGGACTGGACGAGCCGCCTGGTATGTGAATAATTCATTAATCATGCAGTCGGTAATTCTCATAAGGGGGATTTGAGGTTATATATATTAAATATTAATAAGTTTTACATGATTTTGCACAGAGATACCCACAACATCTCCCATGGGACACCCATAATTCATGGCTGTGAGCCCATGGTAGGTATACCTTCTAAATTTCGCATGGATGCTAAAAACTCCATTGGCCAGACTTTAAGTTTAGGACCTTCATGTTTCAGCTTGGACCCCCAGATTTCAGAGTGTCCCTGGGATTTCCAAAATTTAGATGCCTTGGGAAACACCACATGCAGTGAAACTGGACTTCTACAAAATATGCAATACGTGTATATGAGGGAAATACTGTTCAAATCGTGCACACATTGAATGCCGTGACCAATCAGACAGCATCATCTGACCACAAGATTTAACTTATAAACGGGCAAAAAATTAGAATATCTGTTCGGAAGATCACCTGTGTTCTGACGTCATATTATGTCGGTCATTTAAATAATTTAGTCTTTATATCTAAAAGCCTACCACATTGTGGGCACTAAAGACGGTATTGTGACACAATGGTGGTCCATGAAGTGGTCTGTTAAGTGACTGATGCCAAGCACACGTGTGTTCGTTTTAGCCTTAGAGTTGTATGGATATGCATTACGTACGAGTCGTGATGTAGAGCCATATTTGGTGCTATAGTGCCTACGGTGTTATTGTGGTAACGATGTGTTAATTTTGTAGTTAGTATCAACGGTGGTACCAGCACTGTGACAATGGTGTGTTAGTGGCTTGTTAGTGGCGATCTTATAATGTGTTGTGTTTGCGCTATGCTATGTTGTGAATATCGTTGTGTTAACATGAAGGCCAATTGGCTTGAGAGGGGTGGGCGGGGGTTGGTGGGGGGGGGTTACTGACTCAGGGTTTAATTCACACGCACGCACGCACGCACGCACGCACGCACGCACGCACGCACGCACGCACGCACGCACGCACGCACGCACGCACGCACGCACGCACGCACGCACGCACGCACGCACGCACGCACGCACGCACGCACTACTGTAATTTTAGCTTCAAAGTTTACAAATGTTTTGGGAACAATCAATCTTTTCCCATAAGTCGATTTATGATACTTAGTCTTTTTGGAGAGGAGGTACCAACTCCTCAGATGCCTTGAAAAATTATCTAATGTGTATCTCCTTTCTCCGGTTTCGTGGAGGTCGACCATCATTCGGTTTATGCATCACTGGCCGCGTGATATATAATTATTGCAGATGCAGCGGACTGCGCGGCTATGAAGGCACTTTAGGTTATCTGTATCTGATTGGAGGTATGATTCCCACACTACAGAGAAACATTTCATGCCGGATCTAACTAATGTATAATACGTAGTCCATTTAAATTGCATGCATGTGAGGGGTTGGGTGTTGCGGGGGGGGGGGGTCGGGGCGAATTTCATGTTACAGCGAAGGAATTCGAGTATTGAGACGATAGTTCAGTGATTATGATGACGATAGGCCAGTGATTTATATGAAGACGGGTTGATTTATTCAAAATGTTATGGATCCGCTTTTTTCGTTGGTTCAAGGACCTCTTATAGGGTGATGTGCTAACGATGTCTTCGAATGCAATGGTCATGATCGGATGCAGTCAAGTCGATTGTTTATATGACACAAGATCATAGTTTTTCTGCCTTTCTGTATGCTCGTTTGCATTCTTTCTGATTGAGACGGTAGTTCGACCACATTTTACTTGTCCTGTTGGTAAACACGTTTCTTCTTGTTGAAGAGCCTCTTAAATCGTGTCGTTTACCCCATGGCGTAGTGGGACATTTTTCCTTCATAGTAGCTGGGACATGTTTTTCAACCGTATCTAGAAGTCACTGTTTGAACATTTCACAGAGGCAGTACAGTAGATATTTTTTACAGTGTTATACATACTGATCACTTCGTAGCCGACAGTTGTGAAGCTTCTTGTTTCATGGATAGTCAATCAGCTGTTCTAAACTGATAGAATTTTATTGCTTTATGACGGGTTATGTATGGGTTTCTTTCATTGTGGTAATAACAATATCACAGTCGAATATTCCTGGGATATTTTCTGAGGATTTCATGAGCGATACATTTGTTGTTAGTATGCCGTTCTCTGCCAGTGTTGGAGTTCATGGTATTAACTTGCTTTTAGATGTAATAGCACTGGTCACGTAAATTTCAATGACCAGGTCAAACTTATAACGTTACCGTAATGCGAGCACCACTTCTGAGTTATGCTTTCCCAAAACATACTGTCAACTTATAGAACTCTAACATCAACATCTCGTGATGTCAGCCTCTAGAGATTTTTTGATTAGTGTGCACACCAAAATAAGAATAACATATTCATTTTAATTCTAGTACCTTATTTAAACTAGATATAAATACGATGTTGGCAATGAATCATTGGTTAACATTAGCATGGATACTGATCAGCTGATAGTCCATTAGGCAAATCATAGAAATGGGTCTAGATGATTTTATCCCATGTGGGACTATTTGGTTTTATGGTATCATCTCTTCCGTCCACTTATCTATCTACTTTAACGCTTTCACGACGAAGCCGGCCATAACCGGCC
Organism: Chaetoderma sp. LZ-2023a; assembly: GCA_034401795.1. Taxonomy (NCBI): domain Eukaryota; kingdom Metazoa; phylum Mollusca; class Caudofoveata; order Chaetodermatida; family Chaetodermatidae; genus Chaetoderma; species Chaetoderma sp. LZ-2023a. Next base: position 83,266,984 of record CM067374.1, on the reverse strand, counting down.
TGTTTAGTGGTCCTGGGGAATGTCCATTTGCAGGCCAAGAGAAGACTGTTTTTTGGAAAATTTACAACTGGAATGACTGGCGCGATAAGTTGATAACCGAGCCAGTCATTCCAGTGGTAACGTTTCAAAAATAGTCTTCTCTTGACCTGCAAATGGACATTCAATAAGTAAATATTTTAATTTTTTAAAACAAATTTAGTCATTAAAGGGCTAAGAAGCCGAATGTTGCCCGTCAAGAAGGGTACCCGTTGTCATGGAGACCGACGTTCAAATACCTATCACCCACAAGCTAAATTTTTACATCTTCGATCCTACAGATACGTCAGTATGCTAATATCGTAAATTGCTTGGTGTGTATGATTCCAGGCTCAAAGCTTCTAGAAATATCACTAAAAGAACATTTCGATGATAAGAACAATGGACCTTTCCAGAGTATCCATCTATCATGTGACGTCATATGACGTCATAATCAGCTAAGCAGCGTGTAGGATGATTCTATTTGACCCGTCTTTAACTCTTAATAGTCCGACACGTTCTACGAATCGTATGTCTCTACTATTAAAAAAACATGCTGTTGAATATTTTAAAACAAATTTGACTGGACGCTGTTGATGCCTTAGGCAGCAACAACACTCAGTCAAATTAGTTCCAAAATATTCAATAGCTTATCTGCAGTTTTCTAGAAATTGATAGTCAGAGAGTTCAGAGATCGATCGATCCCAACACGAGCGAGGTGTGGGTGGAGCTAGTTAGAGATGGGCGGGGTATAGCTAAAAATGCAAATGTCCATTGACGATTTGGCCTGAGACTACACAAAGTGAGTCATAGACCGCTTCGGCGTTTTTGTGTTTAGCAAATCATCTTGGATTATATATTTTAGCATTGAATACTTCTCTTAGAGTAAAATGTAGATACACTGTTACATATTATGTTGCCAAGCGGTACAATTACATTCACGTCACTAGGTCAAAGGTCAAGCTCACAGTGAGTTTGGTACAAGTCTCTCTTTTCGTCTTTGTGCTTAGTAAATCATCGTAGCTTATCTTTCATGAGTGTCTAGCCTTAAAACTGAATACATGGCATGGTTAACTAAAGCGCTAGGACGAAGGGCAATAAACATTGAAATCGTTGGATCAAAAGTCCTGGTCACTGTTTCTTTGAAGCAAATATTGCGCTTAACTCAGAATATCCCCGTCTCTTTCATGAGTGGTCAATTTTATCTGGTTGCTGTAAATTAACTTAGCTTGCGACTAGGCAGATAAAATAAGATTGCAGACATCGTAACACATGTTTATAATGCTACCATCAAATCTTAGTCCTCCAGGTGTGGTGCCAAATAAAAAAATCACTAAGTTATCTTGTGGACTATTACAGCGCTGTCTAATCTTTTGCGCTGAAAGCGGGCCAACACACACATGGTCGTATTTAAGGGGGGGGGGGGGCAAGTGGGGCAAAAACCCCGGGGCCCAAACAAGCAAGGGGCCCCCACAATTTAAAAATGAAAAAGTTATAGGACATTTAAAGCAAACTTTATTAGTTTAGAACTCTTAATCATGTATTATAATTATATTCTAATATTTGTGGGGGCCCCAATTCTTGTTTGGTGTTCGGCAACAATGTTAATTACGAAAATTTGCAAAATAAAATGATTTTACAACGAAAGAACGCGCCATAATTCACCCTAAAAGTAGACTCTCTGGCCGTCTCAGAGTACCTAGATGTAAAATTTGTTTATTGGGGAGGACCCCAAGGCCCCCTCCGCTCATTCTTTGCCCCAGGGCCCCCATATATCTAAATACGGCCCTGAACACACACCCACGCGCTCACATAATACCCCACGTATATACATACTACTAGGGCCCACTAACTCAGCTAACTCTATACTAGTGGACGCATGGCACATTTCTTATGATGTACATCACAAACTTATTTGTTGATTAAGTTGAAACTAATTTTATGGGAAGATGAGAACAACACATTCCAATCAAATCAATTGCAGGTCAGTTAACAGCCGACCTGTTTGCCATTGAAATAGAGGGATCCGTTTCTATATAGGCCTATGCTCCGCCCATTTCTAGCTAAACTCTGCTCATGTTCCGCGCGTGTTGCGATCGATTTATATACTTTGAACTCTGAATTCTAAGAATCTCATTTTAAAGGTAACTTATACAGGTAAGCTGCTGAATAATTTGAATCTAATTTGACGGGATGTTGTTGCTACATATGGCAACAACAACGCCCAGTCAAAACATTTTCAAAATGTTTAACATGATGTTTATTAAATAGTAAATCCAACAAAGACATACAATTCGTATTCGGATATGCCTACACTGGAATCTACAGGACCTACGTAGGGGCCTATGTGTGGTTAAGCAGACTCGAGGAATAATATGTTGATTAAAATTTTAAATACCTGCTACTGGAGGACCAAGCATATATGTGATGGAACTGATGCCGCTCAGAACACCAAAGGCAAACGACGCCTTTTCCTCACCGACAAACGTTGCTGTTAAGACCGGAAGAAGAACAACGTGACATCCATCCACGAGACCAATACAGATGACGTACGCTAAAAGTGCCCCATACGTCGTCAAGACGGGCAAACACATAAGGGCCGTTCCGTTTAGAACCATTGCAAGCTGATGAAGATGGAGCCGATTGAGGAAACCAGACTGGACAATTTTTCCGAACAAGACCCTGCCACACGCACTAGATGCACCGATTGCCATCATAAATGTCGCCGCCTTGTCTGCAGAGATACCGTGCTCCATTGCATATGAGATCTGTAAAACAAAGAGCACGTTACTCGTCAATACTGGGATCAATTTCTAGCTAAACTCCGCCCACGTTTTGCGAGTATTGGTATCGATTTATATACTTTGAACGATGACGTCACAAAATTCTATTTTCAAGGTAACTATGCAGGTAAGCTCTTGAATATTTTGAAAATAATTGATTTGGGGATGGTGCTGGCTGTTGCTGTCTATGACAACAACACCGTCCAGTCAAATTAGTTTCACAAGATTCAACAGAATCATGCGGATCATCCCAGTAAAACGTGATTAAGTAAGTAAAGCTAAACTATTTTCGTTTATGCAGTTTAAAAACTCGAGCTTAGATTAAGCAAATATGAAACAAAATGTAAATTATCTATGATGTTAGCATTTTAGCTTCAAATGTGTTGTAATAATGACGTGGTCATGGATTTAATTTCGACAGTAGGCCTAGTGAACATTTCTCTCAGTTTTTTACTTTCGCCTCAAATATCTTTATACACAAAGATTGTTTTCAGGATAGTATATCATCAGGCGCATATAGTCCGATCTATTCGCCACACATATATGGTATCGACCACACCTCTAGACTCTACATAAAATACCGAAAATTGTATACGAGTGTGACAGATATCTATATGAGTAAAGCGGTCTTTGTTCATCGTACAACCGTGGCTAAGTTCGGATAAGTTACTGAGGTACTCCGATCAAAAGTATTACGTGGTTGCTTTACCTGTCTACGCATGCGCGCAATTTTACTCTCGCTTGAAGCAAGAGCAATCGAGTAGAATTTGTACCATGTGATACCGTTATCGGCGTTCGGATATGTATTCGGGGTAAGCGGGGTACCGCGATAATATATCCGAGCTTAGCCAATATTAAATTTTGCGTAAACCCGAAGCCCATTTCATTTTCTTCAAATATTAACCGAAGCCCGTTTTACTCACTTTCTCTACAGCTGTGACAAATGAGATTTTCAATAACTTTTCTTAGAGAAGTCAGAAGTGCGGTATATACCATATTATATAGCCTATACATAGCGAATAGATTGAACTATATGTGTTTGATGGCATGCCTCTTGTAAGGACCGGCCATCCTGTTACGTCATCACAATTCACAACGACGAAACTGTTACACAGACTCCACCTCTGAGAGCAGACGGGTCCGGATCTAGTCAATCTCCGCTGCGGACTGTAAGCGCGCCACAAGAGCGTGTTTAATTGGCTGTCACTGGCTTGATATAGACATTAATATCTATTCGATCAGCCAAGTGGTTCATGTGATATCAGCATTTACGCAATGCCAGTAAATTTATGTCCTCATTTTGCGTGCGACCGATTTGAATTTTACGACGAATTAATAGAAACTATTTTTGTTAACTAATTTTCATACAGAAGACTATGATATTTATATTATCTCGTTTTATGTGAAACAATATTGTCTGGTATGAACAGTGTAGAGCTCGTTGCCTTTCACGATTCAATTCTCTTTAACACTATAAGAATATTATATTCTAGTGGAAATTACTACGCCGATGTCCACTCATTAAGCAACTGAAATCTACAAATCTGAAACAGCACCTCGGGTAAACAATCATGAATCAGAAATCTAGATGCTGTCTGAATGCATTATCGCCTCTGTCCACAAAAGTTGTTTGAGATTAGCCTTGATGACAGGGAGACTCATCCAACATTGACAGCATCTGTGTTCAGAGAGCACTGACCATAAATAAACATTGTATGCTGTCCAGTGACCCTAGAATCACATACGTTATATACCACTGTTTACATAGTCATGACAATTGTACAAAATATGATCAGACAGTTGGGACAACAGAATGCAGTTCTCACCTTTGATGAAGCCATATACTGCAAGGCAAGGGAAATTCAGTGGCGGTGCCAAACAGATTTTCCAAATATTGTATTGCGCTTAGGCGGCTTTCGCTAGCACTAACATTCCTTACTGCATTGGAAAAATGTATCAAGACTGTGGTCATAATGATCTGCCTTGGGGATGCTCTAATAGACTCAGGCAACTTTTGCAGTACAAGCCTCTTGTCAACGTATGAATGGTAACGCCTATAACAGAGATTGTGGCATACAGCCTGGTAATGGAATCACTCATGTGACTGATATGGCAGGAATTTGGTGAAGGTGCATATTCACACCAAATTGCTTGAAAATGAAATTGGTAAAATTTTATACTTTTAGAGGCTTAAATTACCTCAATTTAATTGAAACGAAAGAAAATCTAAACATATGACGATTTTATTCCGTATTAATTAATGTAATTTTTAGGTTGTGAAGTTGAATTAGGGACTTGTGTCTCTAAGTCAATTTCGCAACTTAAAGAATATCACAAATGAGAATTAGATTTCAATATAAACGCCAAAAATAAGTTTTTATCATATTTTATGAATTAAAAAGAATTTGACAGATTTTCATAAACTCTCACTGCTAAAATTTCGGTTAAAGTCATGAATTTTTACACCCCATAAAATTCACGTTATGCTGTCATCGCGTGAATCGTCAACCACGTGGATTCAGATTATACCACGTGTTTTTGGATTATACGAAACTGGCATCTAATACAGATATGGGAACCTCAGATCAAGTTTTAATTAAACACATGCCAGTGTTTATCTTGAATTTCATTAATATGATGGTGTCACTCCTCGATTCGCATGGGAAGTTGTGGAAAATTACTTTCCTTGGCGAAAATTAAGATTTAGAATTTTAAAATATGCAAATAATATATATTATTTTATCTAAATTATGCAAAAGCATCATTTGGCGTGTTTTGACCCGTTTCTGTTTGTGTTATCCTTTAAGGAAATGAAATAAATTTATACGTAATTAAATCGTCAGATGTTAAGATTTATTTCGTTTCATTACATCTAGTCACACAATCTCAACCTCTACTGTATACATCGTTAACAATTTTATTTTCAAGTATTTTCGTGTGAATATGCACCTTTAAGCAGCTATTGTGATCCTTACCAGACCGCTAAATTGACAGACACGTGAGTTCAGATGTTGGTAATTGGGCCCAAAGGTAAAATAACCGAAGCTGTCCATCATCTTACTACAAACCTTCCGCCACTGTAAGCAGCATTACACAAGATTTGTAGAGAAGGAAAAAGGTTTGGGAGTCTTACCTGGCAGCTGCTGCCAAAATGATCCCGTAATTCTTCGCTACAGACAAATTCAGTTATTCAAGATGGGCATTCGTATATCTGGCCACCTGATGGAAACCACCCCATTAACAATCTGGGATCTAGTCAGATCTTCAACTACGTTTGGACGGATATGGTTTTAGAGCAGAATGCTAACATGGACAGCAAGACTAATGGAGGGATCATTGGCGTCAGTAAGCATCCATGAGCTCTCAGCAGATGGTTCCTTATAGCACACGGGAGGGGTTTAGCTACAACAGCGACCAAAGGAATGGCTGGGCTTCATGGTAACAGTAAGAAGCCTGATGTACACACTCACAAAGAATTTGGTTTAAAACGCAGAATGCGTTGGAAAATAATTTTCAGCAGATTATCACTACAGTGAGCAGACAGATGATGAATCCTTTTGGGAAAAACAAATCACAAACACAGTGTAACATATCAACATGTGTTGAAGCTCCAGCGAATGTGGCAACGGACTTGACTTCAGCCTCGGTACTTGGCAAAGAAGCCATGGTGGCATTCGTTGAGGAAAGACTAAAGAAGGGAACAATGCCATTCTATGATTTCATACATAAAATGAAAATCAAGACATGACGTCTGTGACAGAAATTTAAAAAAAATCAACAGAATGGCTGTTAAGGTAGCTGCAGTTGATACTGATAGAGAAATCTTCAGCAGAATTGCAGAAATGTTGGTGAAACCAGGTGTTTGTTTGAAAGATGCATCTCTTTACGAACTCTCCTTTATACCGTACTCAATTGCACATGTATGCAAATGTGACATTAAGAGAACAAAGGTCACACCATTGGCTGCGCTAGATCATGAGATTACTGCACACTCACACCTTCCAAAAAGACATCAAGATCCTGGAGCATACATAGATGTGATGTTCATTCTGCAAATGGTTAATAATCAAGTGGCATCTACATTTGGACATTTAAGGGATGAATTTGAATCTTCTACAACACCGCACGTGCTTCCGTGTTGATGTTTAATTTGACAGATATGACTATGCCAATTCAATAACGTTATTTAAAATAGCAAGGCGTCAGCCAAAAGAGAACCTTGAGATTTGCATTCATGGAAAGTAAACTCCATTGCCCAAAGATTTGCACTTCTTCATGTAGGCATCTTAAAGAACAAGGCAGTATTGGCATCTTTTCTGTCCGACATATGGCGTGAGAAAGCTGGTGCAGAACTTGAACCAGGTCAGGTCTTGATATTGGTTGGATGATTCAGAGGTCCGACATATGGCGTGAGAAAGCTGGTGCAGAACTTGAACCAGGTCAGGTCTTGATATTGGTTGGATGATTCAGAGATGGAAGAGAAGCAAAGGCCATGACAAAATCAAGGATGACTTGTTTGAACCAGCTATAAGGTACACAAGAAAAGCAGACACTCACAGCCTACTACATACTGCTGACGACAACAATATAAACTCAAATCCTATTGTAGTCTAGTCCACTGACACAGACGTTGCTATTTTGTGTATCCATTTCGCCAGGAGACTAGGCATTGAGCTGTGGTTTAAAACTGATGTCAAGGGCAAGGCCAGGTTTCTGCCTTTGCAGGATCTAGCAAGAAAGCTTGGTGAAGGAATATGTGAAATACTGTCAGGACTGCATTGGTCTCACTGGATATCACCCCACTAATGGCTTGTTCTCAGTCGGAAAGGGGTCAATGGCGTGGCCACGGCAAAAGCTAGCAGCGTCATAACTTTTGCGAGAACTGAGTGCAAAGATGACGTGGACCAGAAATACTAGGATAAATATGTCAATGACCTAAGATATAGACTATTCTGCCACAAGCAGTCCAAAAACGAAAAACTGCCTCCAACAGAAAAAATGAGAAAACGATTGTCAGAACCATCAGAAGTGTATAAAATACAGACGTGTAGATAGAAGACTCAGATACTGAAATCTACGACGATGAATAATAACATTAACTGATTTCAAGGGAAGCACAAACATAGAAGGGCTAACTAAAGGCCATTGGAACTCATTACATCTTATAAATGTGTATCACGTTTGGTATGGTAAATAATAATATCGAAATAACATTTGAACATTGTTTATTAGTCCAGTAAGAATTGATATGATTTGCTCGAACCCGGACATTTTAAGTAACAAGCAAATTTATGTTTCAAAGTTGCCTATATATACCATAGTGTGTGCAGAAAAAATTCCCCACGATTCCCACATGGGGAAAGTAGGTTATTTCAAGGTCAAAGAGGTGACCTCTAAAAACAGATTTTTGTTGGTTCATAAGCTATTCTTTTAATAACTGGTTCTACTAGTAGTATCTTAACCAAATTTAGGCGGGAGGTTAGCAGTTACGTTTTGAACATATGTACCAAATTTTCATTGAAAAGGTCAAAGGTCAAGGTCACAGCGACCTAAAATCTCTTTTTGAAGCATTTTCGGAAGAATTTTTCAAAATTTGCTTACTCACGTCTCACTGGGAATACCTCGATGAATCATTGCTTGATTGTTGTCCACATAGTCATATTCATGTCTCCAAAATTTTGAGTCAAACGGTTAAATGCCAAGGTCACAGTGGATAACTTTCTGCACCCTTTTTAGCATATTGTTAAATACATATCGTTTGAGAAATATAGGTTCCGGGGTAATTTTAGAAATCGGCAATTTAAGTAAATTATATAAACCACATATTTTATACGGTTGTATTTGTTTGTCGTCTGCTTGTTAGACATAGTAAAAGTTGAATATATGCCATATGAACCCCAGGTTGCACCTGATTTAATATCCCTTTCCTTTCCCTCGTGTTTATATTGCATGTTTGATATATTTTGGTATTATTGTCCGTGCTGTCTCGTTGTGAGACGAAGTAAAACTCGGATTTTGCTCGGATCAAGCACAGATTGCACTTGTTCTTTTTTCATGCTCGTGCTTTCTCCAATTTCACGATTTACACTGTATGACCTTTGATTTCTTTTCATTCTGTGTGTTATTTTCTATTCACCCGTTTTGGCTTGCTAATTTGAATGTGAAGCTTATGCGGGCTAAACAGCAATGGCCGGGCTGAACACGCCCTGTATCATTTGCGATGTAGATGTACAGATACATGTCAATGGCAGAGAACTTGGTGCTAAAGGGACACAAACCCTAAATGAAGTTTCATTGGAACGAGGTAATGACATACATTTGAAAACATCTTCCCCTGAGAAGAACTATGTTCATGAAAATTGCTCTAAAAAATTTTCAAAAGGAAAACAACTAAAGAGAACTTCCAGTGATCCAGATTGTTCTGGTGTTACGCTACGTTTGAAAACGAAAAGCAAGCCTTTTGATTATTCAACACATTGCTTGATATGTACAAAGGTACTTGACTTTGATGATGTCAAGCGCCATCCAGACCGAGCATCTCAGATATCTAGTGTGGAGATTGTATCAAGCAAAGCAAAAGAAGTCTCATCCAAGAGTCACTAATGAAAAAATGTGACAATAGCCATGACAATCTAGCAGTAAATGTAAAAGCACGAATACATTTTGCGGGAGATCTCCGTGCAGTAGAGGCTCATTATCACCGAACTTGTATGACATTATTTATGCTAGGAAAAGGTGTTCCAGCATGCGAGAATTGTGTTGACATAACATGTGGCAATTCTAGAAACCTTGACACAGTTAATGATTGTGCTTTCAACAAGTTGTGTTACTGGTTACAACAAACAGAGCAAATGCAGGGTCAATTTTCCCTTCAGGATCTGAGAGATCAGCTCGCAACATACTTTCCAGAAGGTGTTCCGCCACACACAGAGAAGCATCTGAAACGTCGTCTTGTGAAGCAGTTTGGTGAATGTGTATGCATTGCACAAAATGAAGGGAAAATTAACATACTTACATTCAGAGCTGCTGCAGATAACATTTTACATCAGTCATATATTGATGCAGACAACCTAGGAGACAGTGAAGAAACCCTAAAACAGACAAAACTGATAGGTGCAAAAATTAGAGAAGATATCTTGAATATAGAACATGATAATGACACTTATCCAAGTCCATCAGAATTTGAATTGAGTGAATTAGAAAAGTCCATTCCAGACTCACTCCACACCCTTGTTGCTAACCTTTTCTCAGAATCAAGAAGTGAATCAGCCAACATGAAGAAGCAACTTCTGATAACTTCATTGTGCCACATCCTCATGCAGGCAACAGGCCAACAATCATACATATCACCTCTTATGTTATCAGTTGGCCTCTTTATCAAGCAGACAGCACGATCAAGGGTGCTCATTGATGTTCTGTCATCCTTAGGTCTATGTATATCGTACACTCAGATTCTGCAGTTTGAAAAGAGTGCAGCTGTTGGAAAGCGGGTGGATTAATTAATATCCGGTCTAGTTGAAGTCAGCAATGGGGGGGGGGGGGCGGTTTCTGTCAGTGGGTAGCTGAGAACTTTGACTATAATGAAGATACCAAATCAGGGCATGATACCACACATGTAATGGGTATAATTGCATGCCAAACTGAGACTTCATGTGAGCGTACACCAGAACCAGTTGTTAGACAGAATCCTTCTTCAGCAGATATAATGCAAGATGGGAACTTCAGTTCAATCATCAAATGCTACAAGCGTCCTTTGAAATCATGCATGTCTGATGTTAAGATCTTAGCACTACAGACATTTCTACACGTAAATGTCAAATAATGGATACCCTGTGGCTGTTATCGAGTAGGCTTTCACCGAGTCCACCAACCTGGCAGGGGTTCATGTCCGACATAAGTAAAGGAGAGTACTGCTTCACAAATGTGGTGTTCAACCCTATGGTACCTTTGAACCCTTCAACAGATGAAGCTGTTTATAGTACTATGGTATATGTAAAACAGCAGGCCATGAAAGTCGGAATGTGCTGTGCAACAAAAACCTTTGACCTACCATTGTATTTGAGTGCTTGCAAAATTAAGCAAGACAATCAGAATGTTCTTGCGGCTAGGAGGATTCCATTTACTTATGTCTTCCTTTGGGGTAGGGTGTAAACTAATGGAGGGCAGTGGTATTGAAGAGTTGTGGGGTACAGTGTATGCCAAAAACTCCTTACCTAAAATGATGGAAGGCAAATCCTATACTAAGACGCTAAGAGCATGCCTTTTAACAAATGCAGCACTTCATCTATTATTGTTTGAGCCTGAAGTTAGCGATGCTGTGGACACTGACTTGTCAGAAGAACTAGCAGAACAATCGAGCAGTGGTGTTCAGAATGTAGATGTGGACTGCCGTATGGACACTGATAATGAAGCATCAGATTGTATGGACATGAATGACAATGATGATGATCATCATCAGGTTAATATGTCAGATAGAAATCAGAATAGTGAAAGCAATTTCCAAACAACTCCTATGCCAGGTAGTGGTTGTGAAGATCAATATACTGTTAATGAGGAATCTGTTGAAAGTGATAACATTTCGTCACGTTTGAAAACACTCTACAGCTCCGTATTAGCTGGTGAAATCTGCTTGGATGAAATAACTGCAAATAAAGATCTGATTCAGCTGCATGAAGAAGTGATTAGAAAAAAAGAATCTCACGAATAAAACCAGACGGCAAAGCTATGGCTAATGTGTATGGGCATGGCTGAAATTACATTGCTTTTCATTAGAGCTGAAAGAACGGGTTGCTGGAAGTTACATCTTTTGGCTATAGAGAGAATGTTACCTTTCCTAGCAGCTGCAGGTCACAGCAACTATGCAAAATGTTGCCGGTTGTATCTTCAAGATTGTCAGAATTTATGTGAATGTTTGGAAGAACCAATACAAAATGGAGAATTCGCGATAAGAAGGAAGAAACCCCGATTCTGGAGTGGAACCTGGTCAGATATGACCATAGAAGAATCACTGATGAGATCATGGAAGACTGTAGGTGGACTCATCAATATTACCCACAAAGACTCTGCAAGAAAAATTTGGTTACTCACTGCACATGTTGTTGCTATGTACACTGATGCTCTACGTTGCCTTACCAGTAAGTTTACTGGGTCCTGGTCAGAACAACATAAAGAGATGCATCCAGGAAACATTAGAAAGGATTCGGAAGACATGGAAACCTTCAAGCAATTCCTTTTAAGGAACAACCCATTCAGATCTGGCCAAGATAGTGAGCTCAGGAACATTGCAACTGGAGTAGTAGCTGATGAGAGCGTCAATGTAGATAATTCCCTACAAATTGGGACCACAATCCAAGAAAAACTGAATGAGAAGGAATTTGGCGATGTAAAGTTTAAGAGGGTAGAACAAGCTAAAACATTTGCTGCCATGCGAAAGCCCCTCAAAATATCTAGTGATGAAGTCCGAATGTCATCACAGGAGCTGTACCATCGATTTGTGTCCATGTCATATGTCAATGGTTGCCCTCCTGACAAAAGTGTGTTTTCACATGAACTTGCAACTGTATCGCCTGCACTGTTCAAAGATGACGGGAGTATGAGGAAAGCAAATAAGACGGATATGGCTAAATGTATACTTGAGATGGATACAGAAATCACATCAGAGACAGTTGGACCAGCAGCTAAAGTGCTTGATGGATGTGCTCTTTTGCACAAACTGGTTTGGGCCAAGACTGGCACTATGGAGGATGTTTGTGATGCATATGTGTCCTCTGTTGTCTCCCATTCGTCATATGGTCTTCCTCTTTGGGTGGAGTTTGACAGCTATGAAGGGGCAACAACAAAAGATCAGGAACAAAAGCGACGGCGAAAGGAGAAAATGTTCCCAGATGTTGTTGTGGAGATGAAAACACCAATACCTGGAGACAAGAAGGCATTTCTTGGAAACAAAAAGAACAAGCAGGGTTTATCAAATTATTATCTCAGCACCTTCAGAAGGCAGGCATCCATGTAGTGCATGCTGGTGAAGAGGGTGATGCTGATGTCTGCATAGTTAAGAAGGCAATGGAATTGGCAAAAACATATGAAAATGTTTTTGTTGTTGCTGATGATACAGAGATTCTGATAATGTTGATCCACCACACACATTATGGGAAACATGTTTATATGCAGACCAGACAACATACCATTGCCATTAAAGTAGCAAAGGAGGTGTTAGGGAGAGAGATGTATATGTGCTTGCCATTTGCTCATGGTATGTCAGGCTGTGATACAACATCTGGAATGTATGGCGTGGGGGAAACTGAATCTCATGAAATTGCTCCAGTCATCACAGCAGTTACGTGCAGATGCGCTGGTCTTTGGTGACACAAAAACACCTAAAGAAGTGCTTCTAAAGGTAGGAGAAAATTTTGCAAAGAATTTGTACATAGGGGGAACCAATGCTGAAGGACTCGATGAACTGCGCTATTTAAATGTGGTATCATCCAAATATGTACCTTTTGAGAGAATGTCACCTACCAGCAGAGCTATGTACTATCACTCACTACGTGTACATCACCAAGTAAGCACATGGCATCATCTTCAAACGGTTCTCCAAAAGGAAGAGTTCGGATACAAGATTGAAGGTGATACCAGAGTGCCGGTAATCACTGATAAAGCAGCAGCACCAGCAGATATATTGGCAGAGATAAGATGCTCCTGTAAGAGCGAGCGTTGTGTATCTTGTACTTGTGCCAAGAGAGGAATTCCATGCAGCATACACTGCAAATGCGAGGGGCAATGTATAAATTCTCACATTGAATTTTAGCAGAATATTACTTGGTCGAGCCAGCCGTAATTTGCTGACTCTATGCACCATGCATAATTTTAGTTATATCTGCCATCCTAACAGGTGAATTATGATGAATAAATTACCATAATAAGCATGTGGTATACTGTAAAAATAATATCAAAATTCAATTCCTTGACCCCAAAACATTAACTTTAGAGGCTTCAATCGCCACTCTAGCTTATATGGTAACTGAACTATCTAGAAATGTCAAATTTTCAGCCATTTTGGCGGCCATTTTGACGTTTTTCCGCCATTTTGAATAAATTACCATAATAAGCATGTGTTATTCTGTAAAAATAATATCAGAATTCAATTCCATGACCCCAAAACATTAACTTTAGAGGCTTCAATCGCCACTCTAGCTTATATAGTAACTGAACTATCTAGAAATGTATAATTTTTGGCCATTTTGCCGGCCATTTTGACGTTTTTCAGCCATTTTGAATAAATTACCATAATTAGCATGTGTTATTCTGTAGAAATAATATCAGAATTCAATTCCTTGACCCCAAAACATTAACTTTAGAGGTTTTAATCGCCACTCTAGCTTATATAGTAACTGAACTATCTAGAAATGTATAATTTTCAGCCATTTTGGCGGCCATTTAGAATTTTTGCTAAAAAAGCATTTTCCCCAATTGGGATTCATGGGGAATTTTTTGTGGTCTTAATTTAGATACAAGGGAGGAGTTCTGGGCAAAAATCTGGTTGTTACTTAAAATGTCCGAGTCCATTGTCATTTCTTACTGGACTATATAAAGACAGGTGATAATAAATATCATGAAATAGGAAGGCAATCATGTATTGAGTGTAAACTTGTAATTATGAAATGAAATTACGGTTCTCACATATTAATGCTAAATGGCAACTGTATACCTCATTCATATAGATAGAAAGTACCACCTCGTCTCAAACGAAAGCCGAGTAATGTGTATTTAGATTCAGATTGAACCAAGAAACTAATGCTGGCCTAGGGTGTGTGCAACAATTTCGAGTTGAGGCCCTTCTCAGGCACTAACTCTGCCCATAGAACCTTTAAACTGACCTACTTTGTGAATTTTGCATAGAAAAGCTATGGTAGAAATCGCTTCCATAAGCTATTTCGTAAAATATCAAAATTCAGATCCGAAGGTGTGTGCGGAGAAGTTAAACATTATGTCACCATAGAGCGGCATCTAGACACGGCTATGTCTTCTCTAGGTAAAGGTTATGGAAATAGGAGGATTGTGGTGGTGTTTTATTTTAGAAAAGGACAAATTGATATAAGAATAAGTTGCAGTTTGCTAAGCGTGACAGGTACATGCCACGTTTGATGGTATAGGGAGGAGTTAGTTATTATGGGAAATCTTAAATGCATTTATCGATTGCGAAATACAATGAGTAGATTATTACATAGAACTTATTTTGAAATCTTTTGGAAAATGATGCTCCAAAATTGTTCCCAGGGCCAAACAGAACATGATTTCTCGTCAAAACAGCTTCCACAAAAATTGCAAAAAGAGCTTAAATTAGGAGCAAGCTGTTCCCTGATAACGCAGGTTACTGGGGTGGTACTGGGCAAATACCGTGCCGTCTTGGCCCAATACCAACCCAGTAACCTGCGTAATCAGGGTTATTGTTAAATTCATTACCAATGAAGAGTGGGTGGCCAAGTCAGCTGATGCCCTCACCCCACCCTGATGAACTTTAGCATATGACGGATTTTCAAGTGACGTCTATTGAAGCGAAATTCTAAAACGAACACGCATTCTGTAAGTATTGCTTTGCAATACATTCCCCCTACCTGCTGATAAAAATCTTTAGAGATCCACTAAAAATTGACAGAAGCAGCTGAAACTCGAACTTGATCTGTAACTTCTCATAACATAGCAATAAACCATATTTCAGTTATATATGGTGAAGGAGAATGAAAAACTCTTGAAAGCTGATATGTTTGTATTTCATAAGTCGAAAGGGGGCATAACTCCATCAAAAAATGACGCAAAAGCCTGAAACTGAAACTCGAACTTGGTCTGCAGTTTCTCATAATAAAGTAATGTACCAATTCTCAGTTGAATATCTTAAAAGACTGCGAGAAAAAGGGCGGAAAACTAGTAATTTTCGTATTTCATAAGTCGAAAGGGCGCATAACTCCATGAAAAATTGACGAAAATGTCTGAAACTCAAGCTTGCTCTGTAACCCCTTATACTAAAGCGATGTACTGATTTTCCCTTAAATATCTTGAAGGAGTGCGAAAAGAAGTGCGGAAACTAATATTTTTCATATTTCCTAAGTCGAAAGGGGGAATAACTCCAAAAATGTATGCATACGCCTGTAACTTCTCATAACAAAAACAATAAACCAATCCTCAGTTGAAAACCTTGAAGGACTGCGAAAAAAAGTGTGGCAAACCAATTGCGACAGACGGACAGACAGCCGAACGGACAGACAGACAGATGGACGGACAGACGGAGTGCACACCTATAGTCCCTCCACCCCTGTTTTACCGGTAGGCGACTAATAAAAGGCACTTATCAACCGGTAACCAATAAAGCCATTTCTAGGCACTGCAGCATGATATAGATAGCACGAGCTCGGGTCCTAATATCGATCATCATCTGCAATAAATGTAATCTGTCGTATCTTAGTGTTGATTAAGCTATTATATTTTAAGAGGTTTGTGAAAAAATAAAAACATTGTATAGTGCGAAAAGTCATATACCACAACTTCAATTCCATTTCTGGACCGACTGAAAGTCACTGGCCACAAATAAATTGCAAATTTAGATCTACCATGCCCACGTATTGAACCACTGCCAAGTTCACGAAATATACATGATTTACATATGATAATATACCAAACGCGCTAATTCTCCCTTAAATCCGCGGCTTACAGTCAATACTGAGCTGATAAGGGACACATACCGTGCCCGGCCCTGTAACATGCATTATTGTGGTGGAATAGGCTAACATACTGGCATAAGTGCGCATAATTTTTGTGGTTTTTTTTTTGCATAACAGAGTTGTTAAAGGGCGACGCACACGAAGGCGATAGTAAGCGACGGCGATACGAAGATATGGTCGGTTACGACTCAAATCGCAAGCAATCGGTTGCCAGTTTCATCGGCTCTGTGTTGCGTTGTTATATCTAGCACACCGAAACGACATAAAACAAATCACGTGCGATGTGCAAGCGTAAAGTCTTTTGTGTATCACGTGATTGCCGTGTGCATATTTTCAGTGGGTTAGGGTATGTATGTGTGGAGGGGGGGGGGGGGGGGGGGTGTAATGGTGCGAGTGCGTGCGTGTGTACGTGCATGCGTGTGCGTTAATTCGTACATGGGTGGGTGGGTGAGGGTGTCAGTGGGTGGTAGTTGAGTGAGTGAGGGGGTTAGCTGGCTGTTGTGATGGAATGACAGAAGGGATAGAGGGGGAAATTCAAAGTAAATTGTTAATGTGTGAATGAATGAATGAATGAATGAATGAATGAATGAATGAATGAATGAATGAATGAATGCTTAATTTGTGAATGAAGGATGGATGGTGCTGGGGTGTGGCGCGGGCTTATACATTTTTGTTTGTCAGAGTGTTCAGGGAAAGATCTATTTCTGATTACTGAAATCATATAATCAACGTGCGAAACATCATAAAGGCTTGGGTGGAGCTGCCATTCATGAACAGGAAAATTATCCTTCTCCGGTGTCCATACGTACGTCTTTTTGGATGTCATTTTGATAGACAAGATGGATACATGTGTACAGTCACCTGCTTATAATGGGAATTGCCAATGACCAATTGGAATTTCATGGCAAACGACGTCCGAGCAACAGAAAAAATAATGAGCATGCCCATTTAACGTACGATAACTGATGATTGACAGGTGATACCATAAAATTGTTGTTTTCATGTCCCGTCTGTGTTCGTTTTGGAATCACACCAAGGCGACGCCACGCCGATGTGACGAGATCGCTTTGGTTTCACGTCGCGTCGGCTTGGTGCGTGGTGCCCTTCAGTTTCAAGACAGCGCCGCCGCGATATCTCATAAGTTACTGACAGAATCGACCGAAAACAGATAGATGGTTTATGAGTGTGACACAGACAAATTGATTAGTTTGGTACAAATGAGAATTGAGGGATCTGCTCTGTGACTCAAGTAAATGATGTCATAGTCAATTACATCAACTGTTAGATGACGTTCCAATCATAATGACGTATTTCGCTCCGTCATGAACATCGAAAAGTTCGTCAAGTGTATGGGCCTGCGATTTCTGTCTTTGACGACGGATTTATATTTAACAGCTTACATGTACAGTTACATTGAAATTGGAATTCTGGTATTTCAGATTTCCAAATATATAGGCCTAACTCGATTCCAACATGCGTGCAAAGAGGGCGGATCTGGGTGTGGCAAAGCTAGAAATTTATGCCTCTATTGTAATCAGGATAATCATATTCTAAACTGATATATATCTAACACATTTCTTTTCTAAATTGATTCCATGGGCTCTTCCTAGAGGCATGCTAATTTGTCGTTATAACTTACTAGATGAATGTATGGCACGTGCAAGCCAAACATCACAAGGGATATAGCCACTGTCCAAACGATGTATACCCGGTTCTTCCACAGTTTTAGTTCTCTAGTCCACTCGCCAGCCGGTGTCTGTGTGAGATTCTTGCGTATCTCGCTTGGACTCGGCGAGATAGGTTTGAATGACATGGCGCACGCTACGTTCAGCAGACTGGTCACGCAGAGTACGCGGAAGCTATTCCGCCATCCAATAGAGTCGATCATGGACTGCGACAGGGCGGACACCAACAGTGTACCGACACTACTTCCGGAACATATAATACCGGTTGCCAGGGTTACATATTTTTCAAAGTAGATCACGGACAGCGTTGTCGTGCACATCATTACCATACTTATGCCAGTGCCGTACAGAAATGTGAACGTGGCAAAAAGGGTGTGCGTGTGTGTGGCGAATGATGATGACAGGAGTGAAATGCTGCACATGACGCCACCAAGTGCTGTTATAACTCGACTTCCGAAGCGCTTTTTGAGGAATCCTGTAAATGGTCCAAGACCTAATGCTAGTCCGTATGTTGCCGATCCAACCCAAGCTGAAAAAGCGGCAAATACGAAAAAATTAGATAAGATTTCAAATAGCTGTATGCCAGAGTTTGGGGAGCTATTCCGAACTACTCACACAAGGGAATTTATTCCTAGA
The DNA here is from genome assembly GCA_034401795.1 of Chaetoderma sp. LZ-2023a. Lineage (NCBI taxonomy): Eukaryota > Metazoa > Mollusca > Caudofoveata > Chaetodermatida > Chaetodermatidae > Chaetoderma > Chaetoderma sp. LZ-2023a. The sequence continues at coordinate 83,248,153 of CM067374.1, read as the reverse complement.
AGATTCTTGGCTATCCAATCTGTCACCCATGGATCTGACGTCATAATGAAATATGTCACTTGTTAGCTGACGTCACAATCAAAATGACGCAGGCCCGTCAGAGAGAGGAAATGGTCATGAAAAGTGTCTGATTTGTATGTCTTTGATGAATTTACAATTTAATGACCATTCTGTTTAATATTTGAATATGTTATTGCATAGCTATCTGTGAGTTGAGATTCTATGAGTTGAAGGTTCAGAGTGTTAAACTCTATTCAACCGAGTCTGCAAAGTGGGTGGTGCTTAGCTAGAAATTGGCGGGGTGTAGGTAGAAATAAATCTCAGTCTATTGTATGATTTCAAGGACACATTGGTAGACATCTAGATTTCAAACTTTGACAATTATCATACCAAGCATGGCGAGTGCCAAATATGAATTTTGCGTAGGAAATATTTATATGGACTACCCTGTCAAGCTTAACGTCAACTAGAATTTACACGAGGGCTCACGCCTTCGCGCTCTGTCTTGTCAATGCTCTTAGTGACCTCCCCCCCCCCCCACCTCCCCCCCCCCACCTGGACCCATATAGTTGATTTTAAACTCTCAACAGTCATAAACTGTTATAATATGAAAGCGTGTGCTAAATCTGGCAATTCTACCTTCTTGCTTTCCAGAGTTATGGCCAAAAATGTGTGTTCGGTATGCACTTCGTAACCCTGTGACGTAAATAAATGATGGTTTGTCCTGAAATTAATAGAACTTCTATCCACCTATACTATGAAGGGATGTTGCCAAATTTAGTGATTCTACCTACTTACGTTCCCGATTTAGGGCTAAAAATGTGTATTTCGGGATGCACTTAATGACCCCGTCCGCGTGGCGTAGATATTTGAACCTTTGACCTGAAACTAAATTTCCCTTCTAGACAACCGCAATATGAATGTATGTTGCCGATTTGGTGATTCTACCTACTTGCATTGCAAAGTTATTAACGAAAATGTGTATTCCGGTATGTGATACTGTTACCTCGATTTCATTTACCTTTTGACCCCAAACTAAAGATTTTTCTATCAACTCGTAATATGAATGTATGTGCCAAATTTGGTGATTCTACCTCATAGGATTCAGGAGATATACCTCAGATGAACAAACAAACACACAAACAAACAAACAAACAAACAAACAAACAAACAAACAAACAAACAAACACACAGTCAGCTCCATTGTCTCATGAGTTCGCGAGTTATGCTGCTAATGGACGATCAAGTCTGCTTAACACCATCCCCTTAAATACACCTTGCTACTAAGGAGTTGAGCTTTCTTATTACAAACCAGTTACCATCGGAACTATCTTTACCATCGGAATTATCTTTTGTGACTACGTGGCGATGATTATGTAAGACATGTGGTCTGTAGATCACGTGACGAAAAAACTATCATCACATGATACCTAAATGGATAATAGTACTACAAATTGTACATGTATATACATGTTATATGGATAAACATAATATTATAAATTTATTTTATATGTCAAGGGTCCACCGCATCATAGGCCTTGCCTTTGGTGGATGCCTGTATTGAATTGTTAAATTATTTACCCATATGGAAATAAAGAATCTTGAATCTTGAGGACACGTGGGCAGACAGGCGCGTGGGTGGATGGACGCACTGGCAGATGGTCTGACGGATGGATAGAGGGATGGATGGATGGATGGATGGATGGATGGATCGACAGACGAACGGACGGACGGGTAGATGAACGGGCGCCTACACGGATGGATGGATGAATGGACTGACGGATCTTTGCCTCATGCATGTGCCACTTATCATAAAGTATTGTCTCCATACATCGCTGTGCTCTCCACCAACTGTCATGCGTTACACTTATCTGAGTGAAAACGCGTTGACAGTCTGACCCGTTCTAGAACTTGTATAAGTTTGATCGCACATTTTATTTTGAATCATCATCATCATCATCATTTCCATCATCATCACCACCATCACCACCACCACCACCACCACCACCACCACCACCACCACCACCACCACCACCATCATCATCATCATCATCATCATCCCGTATGCTACCGTATGTTGTTTCTGGACGAAAGGCTATGCCTATGAGTCCAGATCCTCAGCTTCAATACCCGTTAGCAAAACTGCTGCATTGTGTCTCGAAATTGTAGATCATTTCCTAGTTCGACCATTGCCTGTCCAATGGTGCTTCGAATGCCTTCACTGTCGGTGTTTTTACCATTTACTCATCCAGCCTGTTCCGTGGTTCAGCGACCCGGATAAAAAACCTGTTCTGCCTGGTCTTTGCTTTCCGCTTAAAAATCGTAAGGTTGTATTCTCTGGTGGCACTGGACTCCCTAAGTGGTATATGTGGGCATACGTCACCATTGTAGACACGCCATCATCATCATCATCATCTTGTGAAATGTTAAAATTCCATAAATGTATGTATTTATACAGAATGTTGAATCACCAGCGCAGCCACCACCACCACCACCACCAGCAACCTGGACTGCATGGCCATCATTTTCATCTTCATCTTATAGGGATAATTATACTGCGGATAATTTTCTCATCTATCATCGCCATTATCATCATCATCATCATCATCATCATCATCATCAAGGTTAAAGATAATTTATTTTCATATAGAAAAGCAGTTTAACAGGTCAAAACAGGCATCCACCAAAGGCAGCCCCTATGATGTGGTGGACCTTTGACATATAACATTTTTACATATTATGTTTAAACATATACCATTTATACATACTTTATATTACATTCAACATAGAATACGATGCAATATATATACGGATTATTTGATATAAAAACACATTACGTATGAAGACTATTTACACAATTTATGACAATTGATACGACATTGTCGCCGTCGGCGGCGGCGACGTCGGCGGCATCGTGGTCGTCGTCGCCGCCGATGATGATTGTTAATGCAGTTGAAGCATAATCCAGACCATGTCAGTTAGACTTGAATAGCTTACCTAGTTCTGCTTTGGAAGAATTGAATTCCTTTAGAAAAATAACAAAGTAAACACCAAAGTTATTGAGAGTACCGAAAGTCAACACTTGCACTAAGAAGGCACAGAAGCAGACCAGCCAGCAGTATTTACTGTCTTTATGATGTGGAATACAGTTTGTCGTCTTTATAGACCAATCTGTCCGATTTGTGGTTGACCTACTCAACAAGTTCATGATACTTCTTGGCGCCATCATAAAGGGCACACTCCCAGCCCCCAACTGCCTAATCTCACGAAAATTAAAAAGCCATGTGTCACATCATCATGGCTGATTTCATGTCACCTGATAAACAGCGTAATTTTCCTACCTTACTAAGTGAAATTTCTCATTATGACGCAGTTATATAATGACGTCACATACTGTACATTGATGTCACAAGATATATGACGTCATAATAACGCTGCCCAAATGTAGCACATCAAATGCATTTTTACTTTGACAGCTAGCTACTGGACAAGCTAGGTAGACCAACAGTTCGACGTGTCTTTTTGATATACATACGATAAGTTATGCGTGGAACTCGTAAATGCACGTATATATATATATATATATATATATATAGATAGATAGATAGATAGATAGATAGATATACAACCAAAATTTATCCACGCGCAGAATTTGCAGTAAAATGGCGTCAACTGCAGACGTAGCACTTATAGAAGATGACACCGGTAATAGTCAAGACAACGACAAGCCTCTTCGCAATGATTATAATCCATCTTTGAAGGACGGTCGCCAGGCGTGGCTTGTCTGCGTAGGTGGTTTTCTTCTACAAGTACTTATTGTGGGAGTACTTCATGTTTTCGGCGTGTTCTTTGTGCAATTCATCGACGAATTCGGCAAGTCAAGAGCAGAAGTTGGTAAGCATTATGCTTATATATGTAATACACATAAGCCGTATTGGATATATTAAATTGTTTGACAGCATCATTAATCTTAATGACAGCTAGGCCTATATCAACCGACTGGCTGACCGATCGATCGATCGAAATCGATCGATCGATGGATCTCTCTATCAATCGATCAAACTAATCATGCATGCGAATCAAGAGGATTATCGGAAGAAGAAACGATGGATTAACAAGCTAGAAGCTTCATAATCCTAAATCCAAGGTAGAACCCATGGTAGGCACTCAATCAATCAACCAATCAATCAATCAATCAATCAATCAAATCAATCAATCAATCAACCTAGACTCATTCTTCAAGTCACGGGGTTTTAAATAGACCTAAGGTCGTCTAACTCCCAAAAATTGCAGTCACTTCTTCTACACTGAAATATTTGACTGCAATCACTGGTAAATCACTGGTAAATCGATCGATCGATCATACGAGTTCTAACAACGGTATGCGTTAGCTTTTTCGATAAACGTTTCGGAACTGATTGGTAAACTCCAGGTGCGCTCTCAGCATGGATCTTTTTATATAGGATTCTAAATACTTTTATGTGTAACGAATCGAAAGATAAAGGTAAATATGGGGTATATCGCGCACATGGGTTATATCGCGCTGTGTTTTGCATGACGGCTGCGAAGCACGTCATCAAAAACTGTGCCACACAAGAACTGCAGGCGTATGCCAAGTACATTGTAGTATAAATCACGCCTACACGCATGCGTCCAAACTATCTCAACGTGAATCTACATAAACTGAAATAAATTGTATTTTCCTCATTTTCACAAAGTAAATTAATTATCTACGCTTGTTAGTGTAGGAAGGTCTCAAGGTTTTAGCAGCTCGAAAACATGTTTGGCCGTTTCTTGTTTATTTATTCAATGTCTTCCCAGAATATTTGTGAAGCCGATATAAACCATGTGCTTTGTTGTCTAGTAATGCATCATGGGTCATTCGGTTAATTAATATCGCGCATCGAGTAGCACGCATCTATGTGGAATATCGTGCATATTAGTGTGCAATTTAGAGATATCGTGGGCCACCTTGTTCCCGTAAATGCACCTCATTATGGACATTGTCTTGTGTAGTATACCAACACGTGTTATCTAGGTCTTGCTATGTAAAATAAAATCTCAAGAGATCAACACAAAAATTTGACATTTTCATGGCAGTATATCGTGCGGATTTAGCGACTTGATGCGAGATATTGCCCTATACTACTCTATTACTAATTGGTGTACATGCAAATGAACTGTTGATGTTTTCATCATGTGAATCTAATAATAAAAATACTATTATATCATAGAAAAATATTGACATTATTTATTTCTAACTCAAAGAACTTCATTACAAACCGGTAATTATCATAAATTTAGGATATGTGCGTCCACGATATTAGCCAGTGGTAGTGCGGATAAAGACTGATATGTGCGATATAAGCCCAAATTTGGCTACTTCACTCTGGGTCCTATTTCCTAAAAAGGTGAGTACACGTGAGTAAAACAACGCTTTGCATATTATAACAAAACAAAACGTCTAATTGTTTCGCCACAAAGTCACAGTTTTACTGCATTACTTAAAATAAAAAAACGGTCAAGGGTTTATATCATGTCTTGGTGCGCGATAAACACCATATTTACACTACACGCGTTTTCTTATTACCAATAATGCCAATGACTTTACTAACTTTCTATATTATATGTTTGTCAAGAATAATAACCGCAATATGATCTTATTATCACACATGAAGATGAAAACCATATTGCCAATATCATATTCAGTTGGGATAATAAGCGACACTTGTAAATAGTTAGATTATTAATTTATAACTATAGCTTTTGTGAACTGTTTGAGCACAAACACAATCATCTCCCATATAGTTCAAATCCACCACAGATTGCACAAAAGATGAGTGCTTAAAGAGGTCAGTGTTAACCAGCATCTAAGACGCAGATGCATCTATAATTGTTTGCAACCTGATTCACGATGATCTTAGCCGTATTTTCTAAATTTTCGTGCGCGAACAGCTCTCGTTGGTCGCCTTGGTGTCAGGGGTTCATACCGTTCATAGGCTGGCATGGACCCTACATCACCGTAACTTAATAAGAATAGCAGCCGGCAGAATAAACCATGGGGTTGTTTTGATCCCGCATATTTGGGAAGTCCACGTGGTGTCGTGGCTAGCATTAGAGCCTACTTAACCGGAGGACAGGCTCGTTCCCGAGCGGTCGTTGACACATGGACAATCACCGAAGTCACTCCATGCCTCTCTCCACGCAGGGGTATAAATGGGTACCTGTGCAGAAACTGAGGAAGTTAGCAGCAATGGTGTAATAGACCGAAAATAGAACCAGCCTAGATATGGCCTGCATGCGACCTAGAAGTTAAGGATTCAACCAAACCAATATCGTGATATACCGTAACCAATCCGTGACTATTTCTATTTAAGCAATAGCACAATATGATTTAAAACGTTGACTATTAGTCTGTTACCGCTTCAAATAGGCCTATGCACAGCGTTGATGCATCTGTCGCTTGATCTGACAGTAAATTCAGATGTGATATGACTCTATTTGAAAATTAATACTTGCGAGTGACATTGTTGAGCATGTTAGCATCGTTGTCAATAGCGGAATCCAGTCTCTCAGTTATGTATATGACGTCACAGGTACCCGTAGACTAGCGTTACAATAAAATTGGTCGTGAATGGCATATCCTTAATAGTCCGCCAAGTTTTACGAATTTGAATGTTTTAAAAGTACTTTGACTGGGCGCTGTTGCTGCCATATCAAAATTGTTCAACACTAATATGTTAAAATTAGAATGCAGACAGGTCTTTCCGTATATATGACCTTTTAAGTGTTTCCCATTTTTGTGTTAACTTTTTACAAACAAAATCGAGCCGGCAGCTTCCGATATATATATATATATATATATATATATATATATATATATATATATATATATATATATATATATATATATATATATATATATATATATATATATATATATATATATATATATATATATATATATATATATATATATATATTTATACAAAGGCCCAACGCCCATCTTCCCATGGCCGTATTTGTACTCCCACCCACCCCATATTCATTATAGGGGACCTCTGGATTAGAAAAAATGAACAACACCCGAGTATATGTTATATCTTTAAGCACATTTAATTTCAGCGTGGATCGGATCCGCAGCTTATGGCTTGTCTATGGCCTTCGGACCAATCACTGGATTACTGGTTGAACGTTACGGAGCCCGGCCCATTACCATGGTGGGTTGCTTCATCTGCGCAGTGTCCGCGTTACTGACCTCGTTTGTGGTAGAAATGGAGACAATGTTCGCCTCGTTTTCTGTTTTATATGGCCTGGGAACAAGCCTGGCATACACGCCTACCATGACAATTGCTCAGGTAAATGACAATCATCATCGACTTATCCATATCGTCTGTCACGATTTCAAGGCTTTAACATTGTACATTGAAAACTGTATTAAAATCTTCAAATTTAAATTTGAATGTAAGCGACAACAACTTGACAGAATGGTATCACCGTCTCATACAACAACGACAACGACGACGACAACGACGACGGCGACCAACTGTCGGTCAAATATATCTCGAAAACACATCATGGAGCAATGCAGATGGGCTAATTGATATACATCATTTTATTCAAATAAAGGGCCTATCTGGTTTTTCAGTTGACGATATCGGGGAAACGTTTATTTATGCTTAAATATATTTAATGTTTTGAAATCGTTCTTCAAATTAGATACAATTATTTTAATAGAAAATCAATTCCTGTCTTTAAGAAATAATAATAATAATAATAATAATAATAATAATAATAATAATAATAATAATAATAAATATAGCCGCACGCATGAATCGGGGGCCAAGTGCCTGGCATCTCGGTCGCTAAGACAAGAACCGTATCTGAGCCAGCTCTTATAGGTGGCTTAGAGCCTAAATAGTCTCTTAGATTTGATCAAGTTGGATTAATGCTGTCAATTTTATTGAATTATGTGAGAAGGTTACAGTAGGAATCTTCTTTATCCGCCCAATCTACCCATCATTGAATGTGGTTTTGAAAAACAAACAATCGTGTGTCGACAATGGCAGTAAAAATTATATAAATGAAATCGGCCCAGTTCTTCTTAAGAAGACAATTCAATTCTCCAATTGCTTTAGCATTGACAATTTTGGCGGGAAAACAATCCAAGATGGCCATCAAACCGTTCGTCCGACAGTATTGAAAATGGCAAATTTGGAATCAGAAGACCCAAAAACCTACGTAAAACCAATTTCGGCTTAAAATTTCAACAAATTCAAAATGGCCGCCAAGCATGCTGAATACTGATTGGTCGATGGCAGCCATGTTTTTTTTAGATATCACTTTCTCTTGAACAAACTGTAATGACCCTCAGCCCCTAATCATATCAGCCAAATTTCGGCCCGATCCGTTCAGTGGTTCTGGAGAAGAAGTCGTTTTCACGAAAACTAGGTCATTCAAGATGGCCACCCAAGTTTTCGGCCAATCAAATTCCCTTGAACAAACTTTGCTCAGCCTATGCCCTAGATAATATTTCATGAGTTTTGAATCAATCCACCAAGTGGTTTCGGAGGAGATTTTTAAAAACGTTTCCCGAAATACTGCACAATCCAAAATGGCCGCCGGCCTAATAGGCCGACCAGCGTTGTTTGAACAAAATCAAATTTCTATTACCTAACGATGCTTCCTGCAAAATACAATTGAAATCCACCCAGTGGTTTCCGAGGAAAAGGCATTTTAACTTTCCAATTGCATTAGTATGGGGAATTTGGCGGGAAACGAATCCAAGATGGCAGCCAAACCGTCAATCAAACAAATTGGAAAATGCCAGATTTGGATTTCTCGCCCACAAAAACCTATATAGGCCAAATTTGGGCATCAAAATCCATTAAATAAAAAATTCAACATGGCCATACGGAAATCCATGTTTTTCAAGCGCTTAACTTCTCTTGAACAAACTTTATAGCGAGCCACTGACCACATTTCAACTCATTCCGTTCAGTGGTTCTGGAGAAGATTATTTTAAAATGCGGGGAAATCCAAGATGGCCACCAACCTTTCTAGAAAATCATATCCATTCACACGTAAAAGTTTGCTCTAATAAGGCCCTCTTGCCATGCAAAGCTTGAATTTCATCGGCATCTTTGTCTTCGCGCTATTCGCGAACAAAAAAGCACGGAATAATAAAAAATAACAAGTACAAATATTGATGCAAGACATCAATGGCAAATAGCGTGGCCGGAGATTATTATAATTCAAGTTGTTTCAAATTCATTTTTATATATAATATACAATTTGCAGTAGCACAACAGGTTGTCCACCAAAGACAGTGACTATATCTAGACCTTGGACCCCTACATAGAACAAAAAATAAATTATACATGTAAAATGGCAAGGCACTATATAATATAGGAAGACGTGAGCTTCAAGTTAAGTTCAATGTACTATAAAGATATAGCCATTAGACATGTGATAAATTGACAATATATTTGCAGGACAGAGGGAAACCTTTTTATCTTCTTATATTAACATTCAATATTACATAGGTTCTGACTATCATTTACAGTTTCTTACCTTTCCCATGTAGTGCTGATGTGGGTTGCGATTGTACTAATGATAGTTTCTTGGTAGTGTAATATCTTTAAGATGGTTGTAATGGCATCGGCCTTGGATAGGATTAGCTATGGGCTATAGGAAGAAGCAGATTATATTTTGCGGAAGTCTGTCCATCTTTCCGTCCATCTTGTTGACCATTTGCGTAAATTCTGGAGTTTTTTGTTTGATAATTCAGATTCTATCTGGAGCTAAATTATAGGATATATAGAAAGATTTTCACATCATTGCAAGAAATATTTAATGATAGAATTGTGTAATATCAAGTGAGTTCTAGATGGTATTATGTTCGAAAGCCTGCGTACAAACCGAGTATAGAGATTCTGATACTGAATATATAGTAAATTATTAGTATTTGAAAACTGCAGTCACGACTAAATTGCGCATTTCAAAATTACTTCATAGTAGAATTTTTAAAACTCTATACTTTATTAGCGCATTCATATATATCTATGTAAACATATCGGTGAAATTCTGGAGCCAAACCTATTACAAGCAATATGCCAAGACCTATCGGAATTTATCCGATTGTGGCTAATGTGAACCAACTATCTTTGAAAGGGGACATATTGTGAATAAGGAAATGCATGGACATACTTGGTAATTATGATATTATTTGATGGGAGAATCGTGCATGCAATATCTTGTACAGCACGGGTACATAATAATGCATATTGAGTTCTGCATGGCTAGATGTTCGAAAACTGGTTGAAAATAGGGTACATAGATATCGGTACTAAATTGTTGGCATCTGACATCTTTTGGTCGCTACTAAGTTATGTATTATAAAATTACTTTACGGTGGAATTTTTTTAAATCGATGTTATATTAGCGTATTTATATATCTACCTGACATTTTGGGGCCAAACTTATTACAGACAGTAGGCTACCGAAAACCATGGATCTGCCAAAACTTGTGCACATTTTTGCCATAGAATTGTGTGCTAAGAAATTACTTCATGGTAGACATTTTTAAGCTTGATACGTCATTAGCGTATTCATATACCGATTTGACCATATGTATGAATTTAGAACCGAATAGGGGCCAAACTTATTGCAGACAGTATGGTACTGAAAATCACTAATCTGCCAAGATTTAAGCCAATTTTCGGTATGGAATTGCAGACTATGGGATTATTTCATTGTAGAATTTGTTTTAATTATGACTATAGCTAGCAATGATATGATATCATATTGTTTACAGCTGAAAGTAATTTAAGCTAAATTATACTTTTTAAACTCAGGTTTATGTGGGTGAAAATCTGGGGCCGAGCATAACCTACAGACAATAGGGCAGTGAAGACTGTGAATTGGCGAAAATGTATACACTATCTCGAATGTTCAGCCCAGTGTTTTATGCTATAATACATAAGGAAATGAAACAGACACAGTACCTGGTATTGTCGTCATAATATATTCACCCTTTACTGCCTAAATTTGGTGAAGAATGTTAAAACATTTAGATATTGAATGTCCATTTGCAGGCCAAGAGAAGACTGTTTTTGCAGATTTGCCACTGAAATCTGGAATTACTGTCTCGAGAGTCATTCCAGTGGTACATTATCAAGAACTGTCTCCTCATGGCATGCAATTTTACATGGCTCAAGATCACTGTAGGGGTCGGTTTGACCAGCTATGCCACGAGGCAGTTAAAATACAATAAGAGATGATGATAGGCCTATGAAGATTTTAAAACTAATTTGACTAGATGCTGTCGGTGCTTATAGCAGCAGCACAGTTAAATTAGTTTCAAAAAATTCAACAGAATGTTTATTAAATAGTAACGACATACAATTTGCACAGGTTACAGACTTTTCAACGTTCCTGATAGCCATAGCTACGTCATTCATTATGTATTTTGACTGTGACGTCAGCCTACATGTGACATCATTGATTATGATGTCAACACTTGCGTGACAGGTTGGATAACTTATACCTTCCTTCCATAAGAGAATCGGTCCATTGTGATTGGGTCTACTTGCGTCTGGCAGGGCAATGCTAACTATCTGAATGCTCTTGCTAAAATATGTGGTCACTTATTAAAAGTGGGTGGACCACACATTACTAAGTGGTATTGGCCGTTTAATGATCAAATTTGTTCATGACAATTTCAAAGGTGGGGTCCATTTCTAGCTAAGCTCTGTCCGTTCTTTCGGTGTGTTGGAATCAATTTATATACTTTGATTCACGACTTCCCAGAATCCCAATTTCAAGGTAACTATACAGGTAAGGTGTTGAATATCCTGAAACTAATTTTACTGGGTGCTTTTGCTGCCTATGGTCGTAACAGTGCCCGGTCAAAGTGTCTGGTCAAATTAATTTCAAAACATTCAACAGAATGTTGATTAAAAAGTAAAGACATAAAATTTGTACACTTGACGGACTATTCAATATTCACGATGGAGCTAGAGACGTCATTCACTAATCATTTTGACTATGATGCCTGTGAAGCTTTTATAGGACGCAATTGATAATGGTAAAAAATACATACAACGCCCAGGAAATTAGTTTCAAATTTTCAACAAAATGTTGATTAAATACTAAGGCAAGACAATTCGTACAATGCCCAGTCAAATTAGATTCAACATATTCAACAGAATGTTGAATATTGTCTGTATGTCCACATGTTGGATTTGTCAATAAAGATTGTTTGCTTGATTAGTTTTTTAACGTACTGGCAACACGATGACTTCAATTTCTGCGCTAACCTCCCCTACGGAGCGCACCAGTTAGTTTACATTGTTGATCATCATTTCCCCGGTCAGGGATCGAACCATCATCCTGTAATTCCGCATAGCATCAGCAACCCAGACATCTTTCCGCTGGACCACCGCACCAAGACAAGAATCGGATATACTGATACACTGCCGAATTCATATGAGACTATATTTTGAATGCACACCGTGTGGTGTATTCTATGCCCTCACCCGTTCTCCATCACGACACTGGCAGTAGTTGATTGATTGATTGATTGATTAAATCCTAGGGATTAAATCGTAAAGGCATAAAATTCGTACACTTGATCGATTAGTCAATGTTCCTGATGAAGCTATTTACATCATTCATCACGTATTTTGATTGTGACGTCATCCTACATATGACGTAAATAATTATGACGTCATATGCTTGGGTGACAGATCAGATCCATCCATTATCATAGAGATATCCTATGCCCATTTGCAGACCAAGAAACAGTTGTTTTTGGCACTTTACCATTGGAATGATAGGCTCAGTTATTGAGCCAGTCATTCCAGTGGTAAATTTTCAAAAATGCCTACCTGTTAGATGTAAATGGTAGTTTCTCAAGATTACAACAATCTAGACAATATATCCTAAATCTACGATTCCAATCTAAATAGAGACGCTCTCGGTAATAAAAATAAATAAATAAATAAATAAATAAATAAATAAATAAATAAATAAATAAATAAATATATATATATATATATATATATATATATATATATATATATATATATATATATATATATATATATATATATATATATATATATATGCTACAAGTACTAGGCCTCAAAGTAGATCTAAGATCTCTGATCTTGGGTCGGGCGCAGGGGTGTAACACCTTATCCGGGTATCAAGTCAGGTATTTGGAGCGAGTGGCCAACCATAGCACTAAACATCTCATCTTTCATGACAGTTAATATTATGAATATCCGTCGTGGTGCTCGCCGTGTGAGTTCCTACCAGGCATGTGCAGCACCGGCCCCCAGCCTCGAAGGGGTCCACCCAAGCTACTGATGGTAAAGTTCGAAGACCTTGGAGAAAAAGGAAGAAGGTTGTCCAACCTAAAGTACAAGTAAGCAAACTGCTGACTATCATGCAATGGAATGCTGAAGGAGTTTCTAACAAGAAAACAGAGCGTAGCCAAATTCTCAAGGAGAAAGGCGTAGATGTTGTGTGTATCCAAGAAACTCATCTAAATGCCAACAGAAGATTATGTATAAGAGGGTTACAGTGCTTCAGACCTGACAGGGATGGAAGACATAAAGGAGGTGTCATAACCCTGGTCCGGAATAACCTAAATGCCATTGAAGTTCAGAGAGACATGGATGGACCTGAAATTCTCACAATCAAGATAATTCCAGAGAAACATCCTATCACTGTTGTCAACTATTACTGCCCTAATAGTCAACCATTGAATCTCAGAAAGATCCCAGTTCACCCAAATTCAACTATCATTGCTGGGGACCTCAACAGTCATTCTTAGTTATGGGGCTATCATTCTACTGATAGGAGGGGTGAGGACATTGAAAATTGGATGGATGAGCAGAAGCTGATTCTCTTGAATAAGTCAGATGACCCCCCCCCCCTACATTCTACTCAAGACGATGGCATACCTCAAGAAAATCTACATCAAGAACCGTTGCGTATTGTTGGGGAACAACTTGGAGGCAGTGATCACCGCCCTGGAGGCAGTGATCACCGCCCTGTTTTCATTACCATTAACATGGATGTTGAGATTGACCGGAATCAGACTCCTCGATGGAACTATAAGAAAGCAGACTGGGACAGATATCAGAAAGAGAGTGACAGATTGGTAAAAGACATTGATGTAAAAAACCAAAATATCAATAAAGTTGTTAAAGAGCTTAACTCTGCTTTACTCTCTGCTGCTGGCAAATGCATTCCTAGGGGATAAAGAAAAAATTACAGACCTTACTGGAGTATGTCTCTGCAAAAGTTACACGAAGAAATTTCCAACGCAAGGGAAATTGCAGAGAATGTCCCAACAGAAGCCAACCATGTGGGACTCCGAAAGCCAAAATCAGAGCCACCAGAGAATCGTGGAGAGAAAAAACGTCAAGCTTAAATATTGAAAAAGATACGAACAAACTCTGGAGGCTTGTGAAGCAGCTTAATGATGAAAACACCAGAGTACCGAACATAAGTCTTGAAGAGGATTGTGAAATCAAAACAGGAGAGGCTGCTGCTGAACACTTTGCTTGTATGTTTCAGAAAGTAAGCAATCCAGATGTGCGAGTGAGTTGTAAAAAAGCAGCAATGAAGTCTTTAAAGTGGAACAGAGATACACACATACATGCCGCGGGAATGGATGAGCTTGTGACCATCAGCGAGTTGGAGAAAAGCTTGAAAGTTCTGAAAAACAGGAAGTCTCCTGGACCAGATGGAATAACCAATGAGATGTTGAGGAATCTGGAAAGTAACAAGCTTTTGGACATTTTCAACCACAGTTGGTACACAGGAGAAGTTCCCCAGTCTTGGAGCGAGGCCAACATGATCCCTGTCCTGAAAAAAGGCAAGAATAAATCCAAAGCGGCAAGTTATCGACCTATCAGTCTGACTAGTTGCACTGTCAAAGCCATGGAAAGAATCCTCAACCAGAGACTTCTTCGACATCTTGAAAGCAACAATCTCTTAGCGATGAACAAAATGGCTTCAGAAAATGTAGATCTACTGAGGATCAAACAATGTATCTGACACAGTCTATTGAGGAGGCGTTCCAACAGAAAAAGCATACTATCAATGTGTGGGTTGATCTGCAGAAGGCATTTGATATAACATGGAAGCGTGGATTCCTCCAAAAGCTCAGGACCAGTGATATTTCTGGAAAAATGTACAGTTGGATATGCCAGTATCTCCACAACGAAAGGCATCAGTACAGCTGAATGGGACGAGCAGCAAGAAAGACCTGCTACGACATGGTGCACCTCAGGGTGGTGTAGTCTCTCCCACCCTCTTCACAATATTCATCAATGACCTGGTGAAGAACCTTCCAATGGGAGTCAGAGCTGCATTGTATGCTGACGATCTTGTGATGTGGAGCAGCGAGGAGTATGTGTCAATCGCCAATTATCGCATGCAACTCGCAATTGATCACCTCAATTCTTGGGTTACAAGATAGTTTGTCCAGATCAACAAAGAGAAGACAGTCGCAACTCTATTCATACTATCCACTAAAAAGGAACACAAGACACGTCTGAAATTTGGTGACTCAGTTTTGCACTTTGAGGATGAAGTAACTTATCTTGGTTTGATATTTGACAAAAGACTAACCTGGAAGGCGCAAATCAGAAAAGCTGAAGGTATAGCCAAGCGAAGATTGGCAGTTATGCGGAAGCTCTCTGGAACAAAATGAGGAGCTAACATGAAAATTCTGAAATAGGTTTACTCTGGATCAGTTAGGCCAATCATCGAATACGGCTCATCATCATGGATGACAGCTGCTACAAGCCCCCTTCAGACATTGGATAAGGTACAAAACCAGGCTCTTCGCATCATAACAGGGTCTGTGAAGACCACTCCAATAGCAGCGATGGAAGAACTTACCAATATCCAGCCACCCCAGCAGAGACGAGAAATCAAGGCCGAGATTCAATACGAGAAATTCAAATTGATGCTTCACCATCCCATGCATATGCTGACTTACCAAATGCCTAGAGGAAGGCTCAAAAGGAATAATTTCTTATAAACCTAAAAGAAAATTGAAAGAAACGGAGAGTCGGACATTTTCCCCAGATGTAGAAACATAACTGCTATCTCTAAGAGGGAACCGTGGAAAGCTTCTGAAATAGAAAACACAATTTAAATCTGGCCCTCGATTCCAGGGATTGAAAGCAAGGGAGATCAAGCAGAGGTGACAAACAAAGTTCTTGCATTGAGTCAAATTGCAGAAAACTACCCTGATGACGAGTGGATACATGTTTATACAGATGGATCAGCTATCCAGGCTGTCAAGAATGGAGGGGCAGGTGCTCACATTCGGTTTCCATGTGGAGATATAACAGACTCATGCTTGCCAATAGGGAAGCACTGTAGCAATTACACTGCAGAAATCCAGGCACTGATCGTAGCTAGCCAAATGCTGATACAACGAAAAACCAGAAATGAAAATATTGTCTTCCTGACAGACTCCCTCTCAGCGCTCCCGGTACTGGAGAGTGGAAAGGAAAGTACAGATTTAATTCATGAAAATCTTACGCATCTGGCTAAGGAGAACAATGTCAACTTAACAATAGATCCCCTCGCATTGTGGCATATTAGGAAATGACAAAGCTGATCAACTGGCTAAGGAAGGGTCAAATAAAGAACAATTCAACCGCGAGGTTGACTTTGAAGAACTGAAGCATATCATTAAAGCCACACGAATCACCAGCAGGCAGCATAATGATGCAATACACAGCCTCGGTAGGGAGGATCAGACATGTATCTTCAGATTGAGGACTGGTCACAATCGTTTCAATGCACATCTTCGCCATCTCAAGATTACAGATTCTGCACTTTGTGAGTGTCAGCAGGCAGAAGAAACAGCAGAACATCTCTTGCAGCACTATGAACAGGCTAGGAGAAGCTTCTGGCCTATTGAAGTATCTTTTGAAGAGAAGATCAGAGGAGACAGAGACAGTTCGATGACCACTTCAGCTTTCATGCACCAAATAAGGAAAACAGTCTAAGATTACTATCATGAGAAAGATGAACGTAAGAAGAAGAAAAAGAAGAAGAAGAATATATATATATATATATATATATATATATATATATATATATATATATATATATATATATATATATATATATATCGCTCTTGTTAGTGTTAGGAGATCTTGCGAGAACGTGAATGACCACAATCCCTCGTGAAAAATGGCAGCACCGGCAATGGACCTTTCCAGTCTTAGCTATGCCCCGCTCACCTCTAGCTAAGCTCCCCCACACTTCACAGTGTTGGGATCGATCGATCCCCGCGAATGCCCTGACTATCAATTAGTCATAAATTACATCATAAATGATTCTATTTGGCGTGTTTTTAACTCTTAATCGTCCAACATGTTGTAAGAATTGTATGTCTGCTTTTTAATAAACATGCTGTTTAATATTTTGAAACTAATTTAACTGGGCGCTGTTGCTGCCGTAAGTAGCAACAGCACCCTTACGGCCGCAACAGCATTGGGTCAAATTAGTTACAAAAAAGCTTACTTGTATAGTTTTCTGGAAATTGATAATCATGTATTTCAGGGATCTCAACACGAGCGATGTGTGTGTGGAGCTTAGCAAGAGGTGGGCGGGGACTAGTTGAAACTGGAAAGTTCCATTATGCGTTCGTGACGTACTTGTCTAAGTCATTCATGACGTCATAATGACGTCATTGATTATGATGTCATTCTACATGTCACGTCGTTGATTACGACGTCATGTGCTGGATGAATAATGTGGAAAGGTCCATTCTAGACACAACCAAGTGAATGCGTAGCGCTGAGCAGCCACGGAAAGAGATGATAGGCCTACACGCACATTCGTCGTAGTCGTCGTGATTTATATACATACTTTGAACCATGACTTCCCAGAATCCCCTTTTCACGGTAACTATGGAGGTGAGCTGTTGAATATTTTGGAACTAATTTGGCTGCTGCTTGTTAAATAGTAAAGCTTTTCAATTCGTACAGCTGAAGGACTTTCAATGTTCCTGTTGGACATAGCTACGCCAGTCATTACGTATTCGGACTGTGACGTCTCCTGCCTGGGAACTAATTGATCTTTCGATTATATGACGTCATATGAGGTTATAGCCAACTAAGTGACGTGCATGCTGACATCATAATCATTACGTCATAAATGATTCTATTTGGCCCGTCTTTAACTCTTAATCGTCCAACATGTTGTAAGAATTGTATGTCTGCTAATTAATAAATATGCTGTTTAATATTTTGAAATTAATTTGACTGGGCGCTGTTGCTGCCGTAAGCAGCAACAGCACCCAATCAAATTAGTTCCAAAATATTTAGCAGCTTACCTGTATAGTTTTCTAGAAATTGATAGTCAGGTATTTCAGGGATCGATCGATCCCAACACGAGCGAGGTGTGGGTGGAGCTTTGCTAGATGTGGGTGGCGACTAGCTGAAACTGGAAAGGTCCATTATGCGCCCGTGACGTACTTGTCTAAGTCATTCATGACGTCATGATGACGTCATTGATTATGATGTCATTCTACACGTCACGTAGTTGATAATGACATCATGTGATGGACGGATAATGTGGAACGGTCCATTCTAGACACAACCAAGTGAAGAGATGATAGGCCTACACGCACATCCGTCGATGTCTTCGTGATTTTTTATATACATACTTTGAACCATAACTTCACAGAATCCCATTTTCACGGTAACTATGGGGGGTGAGCTTTTGGATATTTTGGAGACTAATTTGACTGGGTGCTGCTGCTTATTAAATAGTAAAGCTCTTCAATTCGTACAGCTGAATGACGTTTCAATGTTCCTGTTGGACATAGCTACGTCAGTCATTACGTAATTTGGCTGTGACGTCACCCTCCTGGGGACGGGCTGGTGGCGGGGGTGGGGGGGGGGGGTGGGGGGGGGTGGGGTGTGTGTGTGTGTGTGTGTTTGTGTGTGTGTGTGGAACTAATTGATTATAACGGCAAGGCTCTACAATATTTGACCGTTCTTGCTAAAATATGTGCTCACTTATTACAAGTGATTCGACTGATTAGGCTACGTTATACAGCTCATAAATAATGTAAAATACTTACAAAACATAAACAGAAATTCTGTCTTGTTGTGCAAACATGTTAATTTATTCTTTAGATGTTCTATACCACCGAGTAGGCGGTTTTACAGTACAGCTCATACATGTAAATAAGGCACTAATTTTGCAAAGAAAAGCAGAAATTCCACCTTGCTTTGAAAACGTGTTGATATATTTTTTAGGTCTTCTATACCAAACGGTGTCAGGTTTCACGAAAACTGGGAGAAAAAAACCCCTCTAACCATTATCCTTCTGCTTTCAAAGGCTAGGCCTAGTTGTTTCACGGTCAGTACAAGAAAGATTTGTGTAGATTATGTAAACAATAATGCTGAAAATTGTCTACATGTGTGCAGCAACGGTTTACGGAAGCAGTTTCCAAAATGAATACAAGTTATCATATAGTTATCATATGTAAATAAATGTTTGTAATTTCAGCGATGTATGCGTTAGGTTTTAACGCATTTCTGTCATTCTTACCGCCTCTCAGTATTACCGTATTTCCCCTATTTATTTTTACCGCAAATTTGTAGTTCCGTGTTTTGCATGCTATTTAAGCAGAATTTCTATTCCAATTAACAAAAAAATAATTTACTTGAGTTTTGGAGACTATATACATATCTGATCGTCTGCGTCCGATGTCAGTCAGTCAGTGAAGATCCAGCGGTCGAGACATCTATCCCATTCCCCCATAGTGAGCGTATGCGTATGAGCGATCAAGCCAATATATATCCTAAATCTATGGTTCCGACTAAAAATAGAGGCACGCTCTATCTATCTCTCTAGTTAGCTGTTGGAGACCACAGTCCTTTGCGCAAAATGGCCGCGCCTATACGCAGTTCTAGCCACAACCCGAATATAAGCGTAGCCGTTAGCGGCCACGCAAAAAAATATAAAAATAAACAGAATGAAAACAATAGCCCCCCCCCCCCCCCCCCTAATAATAATAATAATAATAATAATAATAATAATAATAATAATAATAATAATAATAATAACAACAACAAGAAGTACACATATTGATGCAAGGCATCAATGGTAAATAGCGTGCCCGGAGGTTATTATAATTCTGAGAATAAACTCAACTGTTTCATGAAAAAATGAAGTTATATAAAGGCATACAAGCCACTCATGACATAAAATATAGGCGGACAATACCACAAAAGAAGGAATATTTCTTGCAAAAAGATATGGGCAGTATTAGCTATGGGCTAGGAAAAGCAGCTTATATTTTTGGTCAGTTCAACAATTTTTTCATTCATCCTTTTCCTCCAGGCCAAACTCCTTAACAGCGAGAGGAACAGACAAAATTAAGAGCAGCCAGTGATGAGGAAAGTGCACTACTGCATCAACAGAGCGTAACAGATCAAATTTGGGTCATTAGGTATCAACAACTTGTAAAGATAAAGAAATCAACAGAACTGGCAACCCAGTCAGTAGAAAATCGGCGTAAGAAGCAGTACAGACACTGACACCCATTCAAACATATTAAAGAAGACTGTAAAGAATATTTTAAACCTAAATCTTGATACCTTCTTAAACAGACGTGAAGAGCTTATTACCCGGAAATATATTGGTGAAATATACACTGCAATGCTAGTGAAATGCACAAAGCAAGTATATTTTTGATGCAATACAGGACCCCGATCTGTACCGAAAGATAACCTTTTCAACAAAGTTAAGTGGCCAGGATAGAACCAATACCGTGAACCTAGTTTTCTCCAACGAAAATGATATAGTAGAAAACATTCGGACTGAAGACCCAGTGGGAAACAGCCACGACATCGTGATCTGTTTCATTTAGCTATCGTATCTATGTCACCTATTAAACGATATCTTTACTGGAAACAGTGACAAACTATTAAATCAAATATTTTTGCTCGACAAAAAGGCCAAAATCGGCCTCAACCGTTGTAATGATGACGATCTTGTTGATCATATGTACAAATGTTAGGGTATTAGCCTGATAAGTCAGGTTCTACCAGTATGTGATATATGGGATATATAGAAATATTTTCACATTACTATAATAAATATTTGGTGGTAGAATTATTACAATATTTCGCACAGCACGAGAGCATAGTGAGTTCTACATGGCCTTATGTTCGCAAACTGGCTAATAGGCATGTAGAGGTATTCAGGTACCGAATATAGTACATTATTGGAATTTGACAATGGTGTGCCACTACTAAATTGCATATGACGAAATTACTGTACAGTAAACATTTTTTAAACCTTTGATACTTTATTAGCGTATTCATATACGTATCTAACCATATGGGTGAACTTCTGGGGTCGAACCTATTGCAAACAGTGTGGTACAGAAAATCGTTGATCTGACAGAATTTGCGCCAATTTTCGGTATGGAATTGTGTACTATGAAATTACGTTCCTGCAGAATTTCTTTTAATTCGGAATACTACTAGCATATTTCCTATAAGTATTTGTGGGTGAAATTCTGGGGGTGAACGTATTGCAATGAAGACCATGAATTAGCCTAAGTTTGAGCTTATTTACGTTACGAAATATTTTAATCTCACTACGTCGTAAGATTATGCCTATATCTATCTAAACATATGGGTGATATTCTGGGCCGAACCCATTATGAGCGATATCTCAGGACATATCGACACCTATCTGAATGTGGTGAATGTGAACCAACCATATTAAAATGGGGCCATATGGCGAATATGTAACTACATATTACCAGATTATGTGATGGTAGAATCGTGCAAAAGCAGTAGTACATATTCAGTTATATACAGCTATATGTAAAAAAAATGATTACAAACCGAGAACTGAGATTCTAATACTGAATATAGTAAATTGTTGGCATTTGCCAACTGTCCGTGGCTACTAAATTGAATAATACGAAATTACTACGTGGTAGAAATCTCAAGATTCACTAGCGTATTCATATCCCTATCTAACTATACGGGTGAAATTATGTAGCCACGCATATTGCAGACGGTAGGGTATTGAAAACCGCAGATCTGCCAACATTGGAACAAATTTATGAGATGAAATCGCATACTACGAAATTACTTCACGTTCGAATTCTTTTAAATTCCCAATGTAACTAGCATATTCAAACTCCTATACGTCTATATGAGCGGAGTTCTGGAACCGAACATATTACGGAAAGTAGGGCACCAAAAACCACGAATACACCGTCATTTAAGCTAAATTTTGCGTATTAAAATTACTTCATCTAGAATTTGTTAGATTCGGAATATAACTAGCATATTAAAGCTCAAGTCTATGTGGGGTAAATTATGGGGCTGAACATACTACAGACAATAGGGCACCGAAAACCGTGGTGGTTTATTAATACAATGAACCTTTCCAGTTTAGCTATGCCCCGCCCATCTCTAGCTAAACTCCACCCATACCACTCTCGAGTTGGGATCGATGGATTTCTGAACTTCTAGACGATAAATTTCAAGAAAACTATACAGGTAAGCCGTGGAATATTTTGACACTAAATTGACTGGATCCTGTTGCTGCCTATGGCAGCAACAGCGTCCAGTCAAATTACTTTCAAAATATTCAACTGCATTTTTATTAAATAGCAAAAACATACAATTCGTACAACGTGTCAGATTATTAAGCATTTAGGATGGACTAAATCGAGTCAGTCATGACATCATTATTATGACATTATCCTACGCGTCACTTAATTAATTACGACGTCATATGACGTAATGTGATGGATAGACAACCTGAAAAGGCCCATTAGCAAGTGGTATTAATTACCCTCGCTCCGTCAGAGGATGAGTGTATTGTATTCGGACCTACGTGCGTTCGGGATGGCAAGGGTCTACAATCTATGATTGGCCTTGTTAAAATATAAATACGGGTGCTCTCTTAATACAAGTGGTCCATATTGTGTGTGCCACGCATTAACAACGGTAGTAGCCATGTAATGCTCAATTTTCTCATGGCAATTTCAATAGAGGGATCCATTTCTAGGTATGCCACGCCTATTTCTAGCTAAGCTCCACCCCTTTTTTGCGCGTTGGAATCGATGTATATATATATACGCTGAATAATGAATTCCCAGACTTCCAATTTCAAGGTAACTATACAGGTAAGCTGATGACTATTTTGAAACTAATTTGACTGGGTGCAACGATAACCGTGAATCGGCCTAAATTTGAGCCGAAATTATTTCATGGTAGATAGTTTTAAATCTCACTACTCCGTAAGCGTATGCCTATACCTATCTCAACATATGGGTGACATTCTGGGGCCGAACCCATTATGAGCGATATGCCAGGACATACCGACACCTATCTGAATGTGGTGAATGTGAACCAACCATATTATAATGGGGCCATACGGCGAATATGTAACTACCTACGATGAGATTACTTGATGGTAGAATTGTGCAAAAGCACTAGCTCATATTGAGTTATATACATCCATATATAAACAAAATTATTACAAATCGAGAACAGACATTCTGATACCGAATATAGTCAATTGTTGGCATTTGACAACTGCCCGTGGCTACTAAATTGAGTATTACGAAATTACTACGCGGTAGAAAACTCAAATTCATTAGCGTGTTCATATCGCTATCTAACCATATCGGTGAAATTATGTGGCCATGCGGTGAAATTATGTAGGGCATTGAAAACCCGCAGATCTGCCAAAATTGGAACGAATTTACGCAATGAAATCGTATGCTACGAAATTATGTCACAGTCGAATTTTTTTTCAATTCCCAATATAACTATCGTATTCAAATCCCTCTACGTCTATGTGAGCGAAGTTCTGGAGCCGACCATATTACATACAGACAGTAGGGCACCGAAAAGCACGAAAAACCCAACATTTAAGCCAATTTTTGCCTAATAAAATCATTTCATCTAGAATTTGTTAGATTCGGAATATACCTAGTATATTAAGGCTCAAGTCTATGTAGGTGAAATTATGGGGCTAAACATACTACAGACAATAGGGCACTGAAAACTGAATCACCGGAGATTTAGCAAATTTTCGGTATGAAATTGTGCACTACGAAATTACTTCATGGTAAAATTTTTTTAACCTCAATCCATTACTTCACTAGCGTACTGATATACCTATCTAACTATATGGTTGAAATTATGTGGCCGAATTTCCTGTAGACGTTCTTAACTTAGCACATGCAGAGGCCTACACTTTCGGTTGATTTCTGTATTCAACAATCTGCTACAATATTATTGACAGCAGTTTTGACTGGAAATTTGGAACATTGGTAGTCTATCAATACTGCTACATAATTGCATTGACCCTACACGGATTTATTCCCACGGATGGATTAAAGACAAAAGGATACTACTGATAAGCACACATCCATTATTCATTCGTATCACGCGAGTTCTCTTTCGATACGAGATCGAGAAATGTATCTCGTATGTAGGGGCCTATTGAGTAGCCATTGACGTAGTGATTTCACGATCCACAGTGTTGCTTTTACAGTCCGCTACGGAGATAGACTGGGTCCCGGTCTGTCTGGTATCCGAAGTTGAGTCTGTGTAACACTCTAGTCGTTGTGATAACGTAAGAAGATGACATTAGAGGTGTCGTTTCGAAGAAGCCAAGCCTTTATTTTTAGATGGATCCATTATTGTTAGCGAACTCGGTCTACTTTTTCGCCCTCTACAATATTATTATGCATGTTTTTCTTTTGAAATTTACCACACACATAGTACGCCTCAAGACTGACTGTAACAAGTCTGTAATTTTTACCCTATCTCGAATGCAACAAATGTGAATCATACTATGATACAATACGGGAAAGGTTAAACAGACATGGTACATCATCGTCGTCCTCATAATTTATTAACCCTGTATTACCTAAATTGAGTCTAGAATATAAAAGAAAGTATTTACTTATTGAGTGCCTATTTGCAGGTCAATAGACGACTGTTTTGAAGAATTACAGTTGGAATGACTGGCTCAATTATCGAGCCAGTCATTTCAGTGGTGAATTTTCAAAAACTATCTTCTCTTGACCTGCAAATTAACATCATCAAGATCACTGTAGAGGCCTGTTTTGGCGGCTTCCTCATGAAAGGGTTAAAATACAATAACATAAGATGATAGGCTTACATAGACAGTCGTTGTCGTTGCAATACTTAATACAGGTCTATGATAGCAACAAGTAGCTGGGTAGGGTGGGTGGGCTACCAGTCAAAGTATTAAAGTAAGTCACATCTTGGTGGCGGTTGCTTGAAATGACTTCCATAGGCCTAACGCTAGTCAATCGGTCACTGAATCCGGATGGTTTATCAATACATTAATACCGTGCTCGTGTTGTTATCGATGGATCTCTGAGCTTCTTGACTATCAATTTCCAGAAAACTATACAGGTAAGGTGTTTACTATTTTGAAACCAACTTGACTGGGTGCTGTTGCTGCTTGTGGCAGTAACATCTCCCAGTCAAATTAGTTTCAAAATATTCACCAGCATGTTTTGTAAATAACAAAGACATACAATTCGTACAACGTGTCGGACTATTAAGCATTTAAGATGGACTAACTCGAGTCAGTCATGACGTCATGATTATGACGTCATCATATACGTCACGTCGTTGATTATGATATCATATGACGTAATATGAAGGATAGACAACATGAAAATGCCCATTAGCAAGTGGTATTAATTATCCTCCCTTCGTCAGAGGACGAGTATATTGTATTTAGAGCAGCAATCTATGATTGGCCTTGTTAAAATATGTGACCTATAAACATGGGTGGTCTCTTAATACAAGTGGTCAATATTGTGCGGGCCACGCATTACCAAGTGGTATTAGCCATGTAATGCTCAATTTGCTCATGCCTATTTCAATAGAGAGATCCATTTCTAGGTATGCCACGCCTATTTCTAGCTAAGCTCCACCCCTTTTTGCGTGTTGGAATCGATGTATATATATACGCCGAATAATGAATTCCCAGACTTCCAATTTCAAGGTAACTATACAGGTAAGCTGATGACTATTTTGAAACTAATTTGACTGGGTTCTTTTAAAGGTTTGCTGCCTGTCAAATTGGTTTCAAAATATTCGACACGATGTTGATTAAACAGTAAAGACATACAATTCGTACACTTGCCAGACTATTGAATGTTCAAGACTGAGCTCGATACGCCATTCATTTACACATTTTGGATTGTGACGTCAGCCTGTATATGACGTAATTGATTATGACGTCATATCCTTCAGTTGCAGATCGAACCCAGCCATTATCATAGAAAATGACTGCTGAATAAATAGCAAAGACATACAATTCGAACAGCGTCTAGTCAAATTAGTTTCAAAATATTCAACAGCATGTTGATTAAATAGTAAAGACGTGCAATTCGCATACTTGACTGGCTATTCAATGTTCTTGGTGGAGCTAGATACGTCATTCATTACACATTTTGATTGTGACGTCCAGCTACATTTGACCTAAATAATTATGACGTCATATACTGCAGAAACAGATCAGAAAAATCAATTATCATAGAAAATGTCCTATGTCTAATTGCTGTCCAAGACCATTGTGGTTTTTCTTTTGCAATTTACTACTGGAATTATATGATCGGTTATCCAACCAGTCATTCCAGTGGTAAACTTTCAAAACAAGTTCTCCGGCGAGTAGCTAATGCAAATGGACATTTCTCACGATCACCGCAAGAAGCCATTTGTGGTCAGTTTGATAGAGTGCTAAAGTGGACATATAAGAGACGCTGCGAGTGGGCGTGTGCTTGAGTACTTTTTTCTGCAGAAGGAATGATAAACATGTTTTGTACGCAGTCCTCCAGCAAAAGAAGAGTACTTATTTAGAGTAGTTATTTAGAGTTCCGTTGGCTGTTTATTAAAATAATTAAGCGGTCCTCGCCGCGCAAACTCTATTACAGTCGGACCAGAACAAATAAGAGAACTCGCAATGAATCACGCGAGTGAAGATAATAATTATGAGATATCCAGCAATCTAAAAATAGAGCCGTGTCTTCGCGCCGAGAATGGAGATCTCGCGAGACACAGCCCCACAATCCCCTGCGCGAAATGGCCGCGCCTATAGGCAATTCGAGACAGCAATAAATAGAAGCGTGCCCGCTGGAGCTGGCACGCAATAATAATAATAATAATAATAATAATAATAATAATAATAATAATAATAATAATATGGGAGCTAAGGTGCACAACATGAAGTTTCACCCATCTGTGTCAGAGATATTGTTTATGCGATCGATTTTTTTTCAATTCACATTGCCATCTGTTTTTGGAAAAAGCCCTGTTATCAAGAAAATATGTCTTCATATTCAATATTTACTATTTTACACATCTATTCACTATTGTAAGCCCCGATTCTGGATTCTGATGTCGTTTAAGTTCTGATCCAGTAAAGAATAAATAGTACGAGCAACCCAGATATAAAATTTTGTCTAATAAGAGGGATATGAAATATAACAGTACTGATAATGATTGAATCCAATTTTAGCTATGTTCCGCTTATTTCTAGCTAAGCTCGGCTCACGATTTGTCTGGATTGGAATCGATCGAACCCTGAACTCCTTGATTCTCAATTTCCAGAAAACTATGCAGGTGGGCCCCCCTCCCCCCCACCCTATGTCGTTGAATATTTTGAAACTAATTTGACTGGGTGATGTTGCTGCTTACGGCCCAGTCAAATTAGATTCAAAATCTTCAACATAAACGTTTTTTAAATATTAAAGGCGTATTTGATTGTGACGTTAGCTTACCTGCAACACAATTGATTTTACGTCATATACTTGACTCGCAGACTGGATTCCTCTATTAAGAAATGCATAGCTATCAACCATATTTTTACCATAGGCAAATCTGTTAATGAAGGGATCTTATCCATCACTCAACCATCTGGCGTCATAATCAAGTACGTCACGAGTTAGCGGAATAATAATAATAATAATAATAATAATAACAATAATAATAATAATAATAATAATAATAATAATAATAATAATAATAATAATATTGTATGACTCAGTCACTAACATCAAAAAGACCATCACTGGTATACGAATTGTATGGCTTTGATGAAATTACAATTTAAAAATAGATATTCTGTTGAATATATTGAAACTAATTTGACCGTGGGCTCTTGCTGCAATATGCAGCAAGTTACCATGAAATTTCAATTCTGGGCCTTCAGGTTTCAAATTTTCAGATCGATTCCGCGTAAAAGTGGGCGCAGCTTAAGTCAGAAATAAGCGGGACATGGCGAGAAATTGATCCCTCAACTAGAGACTTTTAAGCATGTCGGCTCCCCTACTATAATTATTTTGAATTATGTTTTTTATATTGATTGAAGATAGGGCCAAGGAGCATTGCCTTTCTACGTAAGCTTTCTTCTTTTCAAATTTTTTTCTAAGTTCCGAACGCATATTAATGGCGCCAATGCAGACGGATTTATCTCACTAAGTAGCAGTATTTGCGGACATTGCATGCACATTAGATAAACTATTAGTTGAAATTCTCCTTAAGAAATTACCGTCAGAATGGGATTAATCATATAATTCTCTTATTTCACAGGATTATTTTGACAAATACGTGTCGATAGCGACAGGCATTATGACAGCCGGTAGCAGCACAGGTACACTTATTTTGGCCCCGTTAACGCAGGCATTGATTGATTCTGTGGGGTGGAGAAACACGATGCGGGCCTTCGTGGGAACATGTCTCTTCAGCATGTGCTGCGCGATGCTTTTCAAACCTCTGGGCCGTCGTCGCCACAAAACAGCTGCGCAACGATTAAAGGCTGCTCCTTCTGCACACCATCTCCTGCATGAGTTCGCGCTCTGGAAAAGTCGCGCATTTATATTGTGGACTTTGGCACTAATGTGTGTCATGTTCGGCTACTATATACCATACGTGCATCTGGTGAGCTTTGAAAACTTGATTTATTGATTGATTGATTGATTGTTTGCTCGTTGCTTTTTTGTAATGTTGGTTTCTTGTGTGCGTATTTATCTGTTTATTTGATTGATTATATTTGCCACCATTTGCTTAGCATCATTTCGATATTGAACTGCTTACCTTAAAATTTAAATTGTTGGAATTCATGTTTCAAATCGCTTCCAACACACGTAAAATTGGGCGGAGCTTAGCTAGAAGTTGGCGGGGCATAGCTAGAAATAGACTTGTACCGCACGTGACGTTAATCTGCTTTCAACTCATGGGTAAAACATCGGGAACACGAATCCATCACATTGTCTGATACTGGGAATGCAGAACTCAGTGTTAAAAGATTCAAATGGGCGTTCAGATTGGGAGGAGCTTAGTTATAAATGGGTCCAATCTGAATATTAGTTGAGCGGATATGTGACAGAAATGGCCTGAGATGTTCACTTCCGGGAGAAAGCATAAAACTTCATCATGGTCACAAAATTGGAAATGGCCGCCAGCATAGCAAAACTTAGTAGGCCTATATCTATATTTCATGGTAAAATTCAGCATTGACATTTAAAGTCAAATAGTCATTATATAATTATTCTACTCATATTACGCATTAATCAATAGAGGAATCCAATCTGTCAGTCAAATAGATGACGCCATAATCAATTACGGAAGTTGAGATTCATGGAGCTCAGGGTGCGATCGATTCCAACGCGGACAAAGCGCGGACAGAGCATAGCTCGAGATGGGCGGAGCATAGCTAAAACTGGATTCACCCATTGTCAGAACCTTTCACACGAGTACCTTATCCAAAATATCCACCAAAATATCACATAATCCAACTTATTATCATAGTTAATACAAATGTGATCAATACTATTTTTCGTGCCTAATCCTCATATTAGTAAGCCAATTACGATTTACGAATAAAATGTAAGATACATAATATGTGAACATAGATAGCTTATTCAGCTTATTAAATATGCTGGCAAATTTGAAAATGGCAGCCATATATATGGCTAAATACGATTACAATTAATGAAGGATAAAGATTTGAAAAAATCTAAATGTTGCTTGAGAAAGGAGCAAGGTGGTATGATAGCGATCACACAAAATGAGGATGCTTTAAGGCGGTGGATGGTGGCAGGTTCTGAGATGACACGAATATTGAATAAGACTGATGACAAAACACAATCCAATGATAGTCACCATGAACAAATCCGTAGTGTATAGAGGGCATTCATGTCTGTTCTAAAGAGTGTAACCACTATATGTGATACAAGAACTTGAACAAATCCATTCTCCGAAACTAGTTCAGACTTGCTCAGGTTGGACACCAAGGTCATAATGTCAGAAGAGGTGATGCACGCTATAGAAAAATAGAAGTTCTAAGCAACACTCAACCGAATGAATTTGTAACTGAACGTATCATTGGGACAACAAAGTCTTTCAATCAAACCATAGTGGTGCTCACCTGGACCATTAGCATGTGACCCATTTGCATTTAAATAGATATGATGGATAATTTTCGGAAAATCCAAGATGGCCACACGAAAAATTGACAAATCGAAATTCTGAATAGAAATTCTAGTCTACCTTGATAGGGCCACTCTAGCCAAATTTGGTTGAAATATGTCAAGCAACTAAGGAGAAGCAGCGTTTTGACAATTTCTGGTAAATTTTTCATAAAATCTAAGATTTTCAGCCAAAAAAATTGATCATTCAAAATTCTGAATAGAATTTCTAGAGCTTACCACCATATAATCCATTAGTGAAATTTGGTTGAAATATGTCAAGCAGCTAAATAGAAATAGCAATTTGACAATTTCCGGTACATTTTTCATAAAATCACAGATTTTCACGAAAAAAATTGATGAATCAAAATTCTGAATGGAAGTTCTAGAGCATATGCCAATAGGATCCTTTCAGCCTAATTTGGTTAGAACCGGTCAAGATGGTAAGGAGAAGTAATTTGACAATTTCCAGTACATTAAAAATAAAATCTAAGATTTCACCCCCAAAAATTGATGAATCAAAATTCTGTATGGAAATTCTAGAACCCATCACCACAGAATCCTTTCCGCCAAATTTGGTTGAAATCACTCAGAATGCTAAGGAGAAGAAGCAATTTGACAATTTCCGGTACATTTTTCATAAAATCTAAGATTTTCAACCAAAAAAAATTGATGAATCAAAGTTCCGAATGGAAGTTCTGGAGCCTAGGACCATAGGGTCTTTTCAGCCAAATTTGCTTGAAGTCGCTCAGAATGGTAAGGAGAAGAAACATTTTGACAATTTCCGACACATTTAAAATAAAATCTAAGATTATCACCCAAAAAATTGATGAATCAAAATTCCAAATAGATGATCTGGAACCTACGACCATTGGGTCCATTCAGCCAAATTTGGTTGAAATCGTTCAGAATGGTAAGAAGAAGCAATTTGACAATTTCCGGCACATTTTTCATAAAATCTAAGATTTTCACCCCAAAAATTAACAAATCAAAATTCTGAATGGAGGCGCTGGCGCCTACGACCATTGGGTACTTTCAGCCAAATTTGGTTGAAATCTGTCAAAATGGTAAGGAGAAGAAGCATTTTGATTATTTCAGGTAAATCTTTAATAAAATCTAAGATTTTCACCAAAAAAATTGAGGAATCAAAATTCGAATGGCGTTCTGGAGCAAAGCCCAATAGGATCCTTTGACCCAAATTTGGTTAATATCTGTCTATTGGTTAAGGAGAAGTAGCGTTTTAAAGCAAAAGTTTACGGACGGATGGACGACGGACGGATGGATGACGGACGGACGACCACCATGGTATAAACTCACTTGGCCCTTCGGACCAGGTTGTCAAAAATCAAATAATATAATTAGGACGTTTAAAGAATATTCTGATAAGATCTTGGACAAGCTTTTTATGCGACAGTTGCAGTTTTCCGTGGTACGACTCGATGTGATATTGGATCCCCACAAGGCTGCCAGTCTCAAGGCAAAAACTCGACAACGCAGACGTGATGGTCAACCACCGCGCGTTGCAGTCAATACAGCAATTCCATCCAACTGGCATACCTTCCTACGTTGGACGCAAACAAGACATGCCCGTTTCAATTTCTTGCTACTTCAATACAAAACTGTACTATTCCTCTGGTCAACTACATTGTACTAGCAACCGCTCCAATATATCTATCTCGGCTTCAAGCATATACACACACGAAGAGGCAGATTACCAAATGATGCTTCATTCAGCTCGTGCACACCCATCGTACTAACATACGCCCACTCACATCGCTCCGCTGTTTGTGGCCGTACTTGCAGACCTTTGATCTCTTGCTATGTGAGGCAACATTACGCTAGTGAGTTGGAGTGTGGCCAATCAGGTCATCAATTATTTCTTATCTAACAATTTCATTGGATGTGACCCACAGTTCATTTATATTTAGGACGTTTCGTTAACTTAGCGCAGATAGCATAGCTTGCAAGCGCGGTACTCAATACGGGAGGAGAGCGGGAGGGCGAGACCGTGCACTAGGACGATGGTGCACACCAAGAATGGCATCAAAGGATTCTGATTCGTGCAACAGACACACACGTACACGTGTCAGCAATTCATGAATCCATTTCCTCACTCAATCAGATTACGCCATAATTAACTACGGGACGTGTATGCTGACGTCATAATCATGGCGTCATAAATGATGCGATTAAGCCCGTCTTTAAAGCTTAATAAATAGTCCGATACGTTGTACGAATTGTATGTTTTTGCTATTTAAGAAACATGATGTTGAATACTTTGTAACTAATTTGACTGGGTGCTGTTGCTGACATACAGCAACAGCACCGAGTCAAATTAGTTTCAAAATATTCAACAGCTTACCCCACCCACCCATCTCTATCTAAGCTCCACCGACACTTCGCCGTGTTGGGATTGATCGATGCCCGAATGCCCTTATTATCAATTTCCTGAAAACTATACTGGTAAGATGTTGCATATTTATTAAATAGTAAAGACACAATTCGTACATCAACTCATAGTCCGTCTTCAAATATGCGTTCGTGACGTGCTTATCTACGTCATTCATGACGTCATCCATTATGATGTTATTCTACACGTCGCGTAGTTGATTATGACGTCATAAGTTCGGGTGATAAGGTGGAAAGGTCTACTGATGATGAAGGTGGTCAATGATCTCCACTATGAACTCTTTTTCTAGAGGCATCACACGGATGCCGGGAATTAGTTAAATGGAACTGCGAGAAAAGTTACTTAGGAAGATGCAAATGCCTTAATGCGAGCTGCGCATTTCTGCGGGCCAGTGTGGATAGGCGCCATGATATTCTTCATGAGACTGGTATTCACAATTAAACATCAAATACAAAGTCAATACATGTATACATTGACTTGTTGTACAGCGTTTACATGTGAAGACTTACACTTTAATTCGTGGGCAATCCGTAGTACGTGAGAAGAATCGCTGCATATTTTTCTTTTAACTTTTGAATGCTTACTTCGTGGCCAATATGAACATGTCACATGGATAAGATAATCCCGTGAAAGGTAGGCTACAGGCAATTTATCAATTGCTATATATTAGAATAAATATATAATGGATAATTGTCTTTAAATGGCTATGTTGAATATTACAAAGATGCAAGATATACTACATTTTTTCTCTGCTGGTGGCCTTTGTGAATTTGGTGGTAATTTTGAATTTGGCAGCCATTTCGAATAAGCTAATTTTTATGAGGTGATATTATGTAAATTCCATATGTAAATAGGCTGAGTAAATTTTAGCTGTATTTTGAGCACAACTAAACAGCGATTAAGTGTTTGTAGTGTTTTGGCAGCCATCTTGAATTTGGTGGATTTGAGCAGAAAGGTTTGTTTTGACAACCTGCTTCTCTATTTTTTTTTAATCGGCAAGGTGTCAAAACCCATATAATACAAAGTTTCGTACTTTCTGCCATCTTTGCATATATCCGCCCCATTAAATAACTTTGGATAAAATGTCTAGGTCGACGACATTCAGACGTCCCCCACCGCCGCTGGATAACTAAAACTGTGACTATGACTGTACCGTCAATCATCCCAACAGAGATAAATTACCGTAAAAATTCATCCACATTGATTATTGAAATTAGTTTTAAATTGATCAATACAATTGTTGACCAACTTTTCGAATTTGAGGAAGAAACAACAATGTAGACAATATTAGAAAGCCCCATGCCGAAGTGATATAAAACAGACCACGTTGACGTCACTTTATACCAGGCGTGAGTCTAGACCCTAGCATTGGGACCTAGCATATAAACGCCTTAAATATAACAACACACACACGTCACTTTATAGTTCAATACGTCTTTTAATGTTCATAGGAATCACTTTTGAGGCAACAATATGTTTGTTGTTTCAAACATTTGCCCACCAGATTTTCTAGAAAATTTTCATATTGGTCTCATTAATGTG
This sequence comes from Chaetoderma sp. LZ-2023a, assembly GCA_034401795.1. Lineage (NCBI taxonomy): Eukaryota > Metazoa > Mollusca > Caudofoveata > Chaetodermatida > Chaetodermatidae > Chaetoderma > Chaetoderma sp. LZ-2023a. The sequence goes on along the minus strand of CM067374.1, from coordinate 83,213,645 downwards.
TTAATTTATTTCCTGCTCTACTACAGGTGTCATACGCTCAGGACGTTGGCGTCCACCCCGATCAGGGGTCTAAGTTGATAATGTGCTTGGGTGCTGCTACTGCTATAGGACGAATTTCGTTCGGCAAAATCGTACAGTACGGTTTCATGAGCCGCTTACACATGCACCAACTCTCCATGGTTGTGACGGGCGCAGGCGTCATGATGTTACCGCTCATAAAAAGTTTTCCCTTGCTGGTGATGTACGTGTGGATTGTGGGACTTGTAGATGGTTGCTTTGTGGTCCTACTACCTCTCATGACTGCTACACTGGTCGGGGCTGATAAAGCCGCCATTGCATGGGGATTCTTTGTCGGTGCATGCTCGATTACATTTACGCTCGGCCCACCCGTGGCAGGTATGATAACTAGATACCACCACCACCACCGCCGTCGCCGCCACCACCGCCACCCCCACCCACCACCACCATCGCTACTACTACTACTACTACTACTACTACTACTACTACTACTACTACTACTACTACTACTACTACTACTACTACTACTACTTCTACTACTACTACTACTACCATCAAAACCACCGCCACCCCAGCCCACCCACCACGACAACCATCACTACTACTACTACTACTACTACTACTACTACTACTACTACTACTACTACTACTACTACTACTACTGTCATATAGAAATTGCAAACGTATAGCTGTTGCCATCTATAGGATGCGTGCAATTCAATGACAGTTGTTTCCATTTTAAACAGACTCTCTTGTAGAATCCAAAATGGCCATCTTGGACGCTAGCTTATCCCAGCTGACTTAATCCACTTGCCTTTCAAACAGGGGGACTATGGCTATGTTTTATGACCGTTTTCATGCCATGGTACTCCAGCAGTTAACTAGTCCATCACCATCATCATCATCATCATTATTATTATTATTATTATTATTATTATTATTATTATTGTTGTTGTTGTTGTTGTTGTTGTTGTTGTTGTTGTTGTTGTTGTTGTTGTTGTTGGTGGTGGTGGTGCTGGTGTTGGTGGTGATGATTACTGTATTCGAGGGCAATAGTAGTAGAAACATTCAAACATCCTACAGCTGCAATCAGTGAGTCCTTCTTCGCATTTGACCACTGTGTCTTGTACTCGGCTAAAATCTTTAACTTCCTCAGGCCCATTCATGATCTGAGTGCACCGAGTCCTGGGGTCCGTTCAGGAGAGCGAATATTTTCCATTCCCCGAACAATTGTTCGGTCACATGGTACGTTCGCCCTCCTGAACGGGCTGTTCGCCGAACGTTCGCGGCGAACGTTTTGTGGCTAGGCGAACAACTTTATAGGTGACTCGCCATGATTTGCCGTGAAAACAAAGATGGCGGCAAAATATACAGCATCGGAAATTGAGACACACTGATTGTCTATGTAGGCATAAATAACGCATACCAATGCGTTCTTAGCGATCGTAGTCTTATGTTAGTCTTCAACAAATATGTGTATGCTTGTAGATTGTTTCCGAGACCCTGATATTCATTATGATGTAATACATATGACATCATAATGCATCGGATCTGACAAAAAGTTAACCCTCACAACTATCACGTGACGTCGTAAAGGTATGCTTGTCGAAGTTACGCGTGACAGCTCGTTCAGGAAGGCGAATATAGTTCGCGACGAACAGCGAACATAAATAGGCGAACGTTCGCCGAACATTTTCCTTTCTGAACTCACTGCTGTTTTCTTGACGTTACCTCATAGCACGTTTAACATATTTGGTTTAAACAGAATCTATTTTTTGTTTGAGAGGGAGCGCGATAAGACAGGCCTCCTCCTCCTCCTCCTCCTCCTCCTCCTCTTCCTCCTCCTCCTCCTCCTCCTCCTCCTCCTCCTTCTTCTTCTTCTTCTTCTTCTTCTTCTTCTTCTTCTTCTTCTTCTTCTTATTATTATTATTATTATTATTATTAATGTTATTGTTGTTATTACTGTTGCGACAGTTGGCAATATTATTATTCGCCTCTTGATTTATTTAATGTAATATATTTGTATGTAAGTGGGAGACACGCTCATAAGACATGTCTTATTGTGCTCCTACATAGACTAAAAAATAAACCTTGTTTAAATCAAGACAGGTCTTGAAACCGCGTCTCCCATACAACTATATCACAAGCTGTATCATGGTGTAATGTAGTTCGGATCGACCGGGCGGATACCGGCCGTACCAGCTGAGCTGGGTACGCGCCGCCCGTCCTGGATTCGTTTCCTGAACAGGCCCCTCTGGGTAGAGCCATAAGCGTACATAGGCCTATGGGAGAGATAGCGTGTCGAAAAATGACTAAGTTAGTTAAAGCGCATGATCCGCATGCACGCGCCGAGACACTGTTTATATGGAGCACGTAGTTACGGCCTAGATAGGATGGCGCTTTTAGTGTACCGAGATGGTACCCTGTAATCTTTATTGATTGACTGTTCCAGTTAAATCTGGCATTAATCAAGACCAGAATTCAAGGGGCTTCACAGTGATCGAGAGCATCCTCGGCCAGGGGCCGAGCAGGTTGGATCTGTACAAGCCACTAATAAGCGCGACAGACAATATGCGTCTTCCTTCACTATGTCGGGTTTATATCCCGTAGCATGCAGTTCTCCAACCCACCGCACTAAACAATTTTGTAACTCCCTACTTACGAGAGTTATTTGGAACTTCTGATAATTGTTCACGAATACTAACATCCACATTCGGAATACAAACTTGCGGTGAGGCCTTTACGGCCTGAATATGCGAGTCTACAGATGTAGAGGCAGGATGTTCTTTGATGGATGACTCGCTGGATCTGCCGGCCACGCCTAAAAGTGGTATTTCAATCGTCGCCGCACTAATCGTGTAGGTTCTTTCGACTTTCGACCGCAGCAAGTAAACTCTGCCCGGTGCGTCTTCAGAGCTGGCTGACGTACCCAGCACCGTGAAGCTTTGTTTTGTATCTTCGTTTGCCTCTGACAATCCACACTTGTGATTGGGTTGTTTACACCTCCTATCCGTGCCATCGGTGTACGGGAACTTTCTTCACCACGTAGTACTATCGTATCTTTTACTGACTGCTTGTTCTATTAGGCCTACAGCACTAAGCGATGTACTCCTCCTGCCATGAGCGTTCTTGCGGAAGTTTTATTTGCGGAAAACAGCTTGCGGGAACCCACCTGCGGGAACTTTCCAGCTTCCGGAGAGCGCATCATTTCACGTCGACTACGGATCAACGTATCAATTTCAGTAACACGGTAGCCTAACTGACTACCAAGTATTCAAGTAACTATAATTCACCGTTTAATTATTTCTCTATATAGGTTTTGTTAATTATACAGTATCCGTAATAATGGTTCTGATGACTAAAAGGAACCGTAACGGTCTTAGGACCGCTAGTTATAATTTCTGTATTTGTTGATAATTATTCTAATTTTTCTCAATGTGTTGCTAGCCGCACTATAGTAGGTTCGTTAACCTGTACTAATATATATATATCTTGTATATGGCCAGTGGCCATCCGTTCATATGTTTTGTTTATTCATAGAAAATATATGACTGCAGTGCATGTAGGAAACACTATACAGCAACACTTATATATGCAACACTTTCTCCCGCCACCAACAATTTTTCACTGAGGTCGCTGTCCATGCTATAACTCTGTTTAGACCGGCATGCTACCGACTAAACCTTTTTCTATTCAGCTCAATAGGATAGGTTCAAAATGATTAGAGACTCTTTCTTCATTACATACTGTGTAATATATTCTTCTTCTCTTCCGGCAGTGCGATAATCTAGCCCCGCACTCTGGTAAGACTCATAAGTAAGATTTTGTCTCTCTTCGTGTGCCACTCAGCCTTGTGGCTTCTTAATTGTTTGGATGTCCCCATCCACACCATGGGCTGATCCGACTCTGGGAAACTATTGGGGTTTCCGAGCGGTGATGGCTAGGGTGTGGTATCACACACATTCCCGTGTATCTTCGGATACTTAGTAGTTAGCACTTTAAGCCAATGTAAGAAAGCACTGCGAAAACACATGTATTAATTATTATCTTATTTACTGAAAAATCCTCCCGCACCACTGTGCAAAACTGGGCAACTTGTATATAAATCTAACGATAGGTAAAACGGTTAGTTCCATAGGACCTGGTGACGGGCGAGATACGTACCCCCACCGAATTCCGTTAAAATGTCTGAGCATGATATTTAGATCTGCCACACCCTTGCGGGAAGGACATTTCCGGTGGATATTCGTCTCTCTTACCCCCACCATAACGATAGGACAATGGTCTAATAATGCTTTCATGAAATGTAACCCATGTCTTGTAATGTTTTATGTGGTTACGGGGCGGGATGTCCGGATTCTTATCCAGTTCAGAGATCTTGCTACGTAACATGTATGAGTGCTGTCTTTAGTATTGATGTCTTAGGGTATCTGTTCTCCGTGACAGCCGTGTCTAATAGCTAGGTAGATATCAGCCAGTTGCGGCCTAAAATAATTCTTGTTCTGAAAACAACTAACAGGAAGTAAGCAAAGCAGAAGGCCAACATAAATAAAGCGGCAACTACTAATTCAGCATACCAAGAATCACATAAGACGGTAATGAGGGAATCCATAGGGAATCCCCCGTCCCATCTTCACGTAAAACAGTACGCACCCCTATAGTTATAATCTCACTAGGTATGGTCTTTTCTTTCTGAAGCATTTTTGGTTGAAATATTAGAGTGGGCCCATTTTTGCCTACTATTCATCTCCCGCTTTAAGCAGTGGCGACACCTTCCTGAGACAGAGGCCCGCGTGAGGCACTTGCCTCTCGCAAGGATTGAGCAACGACGATCCACGCCAGGATAATACTCCTCACCCAAACTAGCACTAGGAGTAGTGCCAGTGTGAGGCACATCGCTTTTCGTCTGAGGTAACCTTCTTCCTTTCAGCTTAGCAGTATACTAACTTAGATTAAGTTAAATAGCTACATCTCGTGTACGGGAGCCTCCCTTGCGGGGTTACCTCTGTGGACCTACGGGTTTGTGTGGTACCTTCGGGAGCCCCATGTTTAAAAGTTCATATACCTGTCTATATGTCTCGTATTTTCGTATGCTCTTATTGCAGTTTTATCTAGCATATTTTTAATTGTTTAGGTAAACTCATTGTATAGACTTATATTTTTAGGTCACCAAATCAAATCTTGTAAGTCCATAGATCACGAGATTGCTATGGACAGGCATACTGGTGACACAAACTCGTGGGATGAGACCATTGTGTTTAACATTCGCGACGATGGTCGCATGACCCCACCCGAATGATTGAGTTCCACCAGCCTTATGAGCCGTTTTTTGTTTCCAGCAGGGCTGTCTCGTACAAGGTCCGTCACCCCGAGACCAGATGCTAACCAGCATCATCACTTGTCATGCAGTTGCGGTGCGGCGAGTCGACATGATACACCGGAATGGCCCGACACTACCCGGCGAGCTACAAGTGGTGCCCGATGTGGGGCTCGAAGAACATCAGTAGTAACACACAGCGAACTCATGCCCACACCTCATAGTGAGTTCAGCGAGGACTCCCTCGATCAAGTGGTAGCCTCATATGACGGATTCTCAGCACACATGCTCACCGACTATGCCAAAAATTCAGCGGAATCAACAACTCCGCACTATAACCTGTTTTCGCCTGTTAGTGATGGCACCTTTCGAGATGCCTCACAAGCGGGAACATAATTCAGAACCATATTGGACATCCGCGACAGGCCAACACCAACAGGGCCGAATCGTGGACGACTCCGACAAAGACCTGAGTACGGGAATATCTACAGCCCTTCAGCCTACTATCGTTCACCCATGTCATCTACTTAAACTGTATGGTCGGGTGATAATCCACAACATAGACAACCTCCCGCATCACCCCCTTCTAGTGAAACAATGTACTCAAGGGGATTACCGCGGCAATATCGGGAGGAATCAGCACCACCGTTTCGCCGGTATATCAGTCATGTGACACATCATGACCATCAGCCGACAGCACCACCGCCATTCTCGGTGCCCTCTAGTGGTATGCAGAACATCACCCCCGCCAGCGTCATCTTCAGCATCCACAGACAGTAGCGATTCAGGAGAGACGATTCACTCCTCCTCATGGATCCACAAGCGCTGACATAAACGGATGAATCCACGTCCTTGGCGACATCATTGTTTCTTCTGCGCTTCACCAACGCATCCTATGAAGCATTGTAGGAAATGGCTTGCACAGGTAGAGCTTATCCGTCATCCCGTATGCGCCACCGTCTACACTAATACCGCCTACACCAAAACAACAACATCACCACCACCATTGGTCCCCCTAGCTCCGCCTTCACCACCGTCTTCACACCAGCGGCGATGACGAACTGGCCCTTTTCTCACTCAGCCATCCACAAGCATACAAAAAGCAATACGGAAACAGTCGGAATATATACAGAGTGATGCTGTTCCAATACCATTATCATGGACTGCATCGTTGGAAACTCTTCCGCAGATGCATCACAAAGTAATATACAAATGTGCCTGTCTGTTTAGTGGCATTTCAACTAGTGCCACTGTCGACACCGGTGCTTCTATCACAGTATTTAACCAGCGCTTATATGAGAGCATCCCACCTCATATGAAGCCTTCCCTTAAGCCTACAAATATTTACCTACAGATGGCTACAGGAGCCGATGTACCCGTAGCCGGTGTAGTTAATTTAGTTATCCAAATAGAGGAAATGCAATTCATTCAGAGAGTTGTCATCGCCTCTATTCATAACGATTCCCTATTTGGCTCTGATTTCCTCAGTGCCAGCGAAGCCATCATACACTGCAGACAACAGGAACTCGACATACATGGCCGACGAATACCTCTCGGACCAGCGTCGTCATTGTACGACACATGTGTGATAATATTATCGAGCACCGCCACAGTTGAGCCGGGACAGGAACAGATCTTATGGGCCACCACACCACAGTTAGAAAGCAACACACACATCACCATGCTGGAACCCGACCATGATTATATGATCGCCTCACAATGCGCAAGTCCCCGCATAATAGTGGACACTACTAATAAGGAAAAAATACCTTTTAGAGTGTTCAATGGTACGGCAGATCCCATCCCTCTGGAACCCCAAGTACGCTGCGGCCATTTAGTGGACATAATCTCATTAGAATCCCATGCACTTTCTGATACAACACAGCAAATGACTGATGATTTACCCGAACATTTACACGATTTATATCTACGTGCCACCGTTGGATTAATGCAATCACAAAAACGAGAAATTCGGAAACTACTACATAAATATCGTGATAGTTTTTCTCCCGAGACATGGATCTCAGAGAAACTCATCTCGTACGACACTCCATCGATACAGGCAATAATCGCCCCATGCGACAACCGCTACAACGTCTTCCCGTTCACAAGGAAGCAGAAGCAAACCAACAAGTGAACGACATGTTGCAGATGGGTATTATTGAACCCTCAGCATCTCCATGGGCTAGCCCTATAGTGCTAGCAGGCAAAAAGGATGGAACCTTGCAGTTTTGTACAGACTACCACTGCCTTAATGATCTTAGCATCAAAGACGCTTATCCGTTACCACGGATAGATCAGGCCTTGGATTCCTTGTCCGGAGCAAAGTGGTTTTGTACCTTTGATTTAGGTAGTGGTTACTGGCAAGTAGACATGGATGAAGCTGATATGGAAAAGACGGCATTCATTTATAGGGACGGCCTTTTCCAATTCCGCAAGATGCCCTACGGATTGTGCAATGCTCCCAGAACTTTTGAATGACTCATTGAGCAGGTATTAACCGCCCTGCAATGGGAGATCTGTCTCTGTTACATCGATGACGTAATAGTCTTTGGACCAATGTTTGAGCAAACCTTGATCAATGTGGACACCGTGCTTTCCCGTTTCCGCACGGCCAATTTGAAACTCAAACCGAAGAAATGTCATCTCTTCAGACAGAGCGTTGAGTTCCTGGGATTCATCATATCCGGTGATAGAGTGGCTACAGAGCCATCGAAAACTAAGGCAATAGCAGAGTGGCCTCAGCCCTCTTCAGTTACCGAGACACGGAGTTTCCTTGGCCTATGCCAGTGCTATCGCCGTTACATCTGACATTTCAGCGAGATTGCTTCACCCCTCTACAAGATCAATGAGAAAGATCGACCATTTGAGTGGACAAGTGAGTGTGAAGGCTCCTTCAGTGCGCTGAAAAAACTCTTGACGACTGCCCCAATTCTTGCTCATCCTAATCCAAACCTCGATTTCATCTTAGACACTGACGCATCCTCCTTCGCTATAGGTGCGGTTCTATCTCAGGTCACCGAAGACGGAACAGAGCAGGTGTTGGGTTATAGTTCACGTACTCTGAATAAAACGGAGAGAAGATATGCAATCACCAAGCGAGAATTATTGGCGGTGGTCCATTTCGTCAGGTGTTATAAGCACTTTCTGTATGGGCACCCTTTTACACTCCGTACAGACCATGCCTCGCTACGGTGGCTCAGGAACTTAACAAATCTGGAGGGCCAGGTAGCGAGATGGCAGGAATCCCTGCAGGCCTATAACTTTAACGTTGTTCACTGTCCCGGCAAATTGCATGGAAATGCTGACGTCCTTAGTAGAATCGGCGCGGAGACTGAACACGAAGAGGCCGCCACCATGACACAGTCAACACAGCCATCTCTGGAGTTCCCCGAATTGTGGTGTGCAGAGTGGAATCCGGAGAAAATCGCACACCACACAACAGACGTGCAGACACGGAATATATATGCGTGGATTCAGGAGGGGGTACGTCCTCCTAAGGAATCGGTAACACCTCCATCCACCATGGCTAAATATTATTACCAACGGTTCGAAGAATGTTGATTAATAAATAACGTTCTATATATTAATGACCGTTTGGTAGTCCCGGAAAGTTATCATGAACTTATATTGAAACAACTACATGATAACGCTAGGCATCTGGCCATGGAAAGGACTGTTGCCCATATCAAACTGAGATTCCACTGGATCGGGATTCGCGATAGTGTCAAGGCATTTGTTGCCAAATGTATCCCATGCCAAAAACGCCCTGTTGGTCAACACCATATTGCACGGTCACAAATTAAGATTGTTGGTGCACCATGGGAGCGAGTGGCTATCGACGTGCTCGGCCCCTTGAATACGACGGATGGTGGAAATAAATACATTCTCGTATTGCAAGATTATTTTACGAAGTGGGTAGAAGCATTTGCTCTGCTGGACCAAGAGGCATCCACCATAGCGGAGTTCTTGGCCAGCATTGTGTTCTGCCACTTTGGTATGCCTTATGAATTGCACTCCGATCAAGGAAGCAATTTTGAGAGCCGGTTCATATCAGAGCTCTGCAAATTATTCCATATCGTCAAAACAAGGACAACCCCATACCACCCCCGGAGTGATGGGATGGTAGAGAGGTTCAACAGAACTCTCGCGGAAATGCTTACCAAGGAAACACACCTTTATTGTAGAGACTGGGATCTATGGCTCCCGTATGTACTCATGGCTTACTGCACTTCAGAACATTCCAGCATGGGCTATACCCCTGATCGGTTAATGTTAGGCCGTGAATTAGCCTTACCCCGAATACCAGGAGTGAAAAATTCACCATCTCTCTATGTCGAACTCTTGTGGCAAAGGATAGAACAAGCCCTTGAGTTAGTGAGAGAAACACTATCCACTGCACACCGGCAGCAAAAGACATGGCACGACCAGAGAGTGCATGGAGATCCATGTGAAGCAGGAAGAATGGTTTGGGTACACGATTCATGATGGTCTGCAAACGTGCCGAGTAAACTGAGTTACCAGTGGAAAGGCCCCTATGTGGTAGTAGGTAAGATGTCGGACGTGACCTACCACATCCATGCTTCGGATGGCCTGACCTCAGTCATCCACTTCGATCGACTTAAACCGTGTGTCAGTGACGACCCAGCACCAGAGCTCGGACTGGGCGTTTCTCATGACACCGGTACCTAGACAGATATTTCTATGGAAATTAGTATTCCCACAGTTAGCGTAGCGCACTGCAGTGCTAGTTCAGCCCCAGTTCTACCAAGCCAGAACGTGGATGAACAAGCGGCTAACGCTGACGACGATGACGAGATACGTACTCGCCCTCTCCCTCCTCAGCACGGGTCTACTAGATCTGGGAAGTCATATCTGAATAATTTCGTGTTTGTTTTGTCCAAGGGACCGGATGGAAAAGTTGTTCCTCCGATCTCTTCCCATTCCCACCCACTTCATGCTATGCCACCATCATAGAGTTACCACAAGCGAAAGCTGAGGCTGACCCAGGCCATGCTTCCTGTGGGGTAGAACATGTGGTGAATAGCATGAAAGTGAAGAGGCTGGATGAAGCCTTGGCGTGTCTAGAACCACAGAACCGTACAACAAGGTGTACCCGACCAATTCCCGAAATCGCGAAACCACGCCCCTCCCTAGGGACACCCTCTCCAATAGTCCCACCACCGTCATCCCTCCAATTCGCGTCCCTTATCTATACACCAAATTCGGACATCACCAGCCCAGTCCATTTCACACTCCACTCATCGTCTGTTGACCGTCAATCTTCAGATATGAGAGAGACTGCTGCAACAGAGGAGGTGGCATCCCTCACCGCACCGACCACCATTACCCCCTGCGGTGGGCAGCGAAGCAGCCTGTTCAGCAGACTCTCTGCTCGAATTTTCCCGTGTCTAAAAATTATGACAGGACACCAACCATCTTGTAACGGGAGATGACCGCATCCCCCTATCCAAGGGCCACCCCAGCCAAGTGGCTTACCATACTCCCCGGTGAGCAGTCAGGACATCACACAACAGACAGAACGTCAACACCTACAAGAACACACCTGCCTTCAAGACTGGATGCGTCAATTCATCACTGCGCGTACATCACATACTTGCTCGGTTATACTCAGCATAATGGAGACATTCAACATCGGCAACAACAGCATTTAGCAGCACCCTCCAGTCTTAATTAATTACCGGTGGAGACATAAATATTCCCGCAACAAAATTCCTCCTGCACAAATTACGGGAGAAATAATATCTCCCGCAGACTACACCTCCCGTAAATAACAACAGACTTGGCGTTCACCAGCATGGAAAACCGGAATGCGCCCACTTTGCTTATAACATCGGCATCGTACAGCAGCCCGAACATCCCGACAACAGCATTATCATCAACAGACAGCAGCCAACAAATCTCCCGCACACACCTTCTTATCCAGTTATGGGAGAACTGATCATATGGATATCAGGAATGCATTACAGCCATCTACAGTATGCGTCACGGGAGGACGTTTGTCCAACGTTCCTCCCCGTTCCCTTTTTCCCGACGTCGTACGGAAACAGCTAAACTATATACTTCATCTACACGTAATAACAGTCAATATTATTAAGAGAGCAAGATGTCCGCATTGTCGTCAGTCACGAGTAGGATTTAGCTACCGAAAAGTTGAATTCGACAATGGATTGATCAAAGTTACGACAGCATCCGACAGGTCATCTGCACTCTAAAGTAACTCTGTCCCACTCATGGGTTCGGCCATTACAGAGTGAAATACCCTCAGGGTTCGATAAAGTCGACATTCACGCCACCTCTCCCTCCCACCTCCTGCACCTGGCGGCCATAAACACGTCACCTTCACCACGGCGCAAGTACCATCCACAGAAAACCAGTCACACGTATCAGATTCAAATCACAAACATGACTGCAACACAGACACTCAGGTTGACTGTATTCACAATCTCCGAACGACGGCATTGTAATTGTAATAACTGTGGCACACATTTTTGCGAGTTGTACTGTAATTTAACCATTATTAAAATGGTACTAATGTGTTGGGTCTAGGCCGGGACAGGAGCTAGTTCTTCCCATTGAGGAGAACGCTTGGCCAGCCGTCCCGCTCGGAAAACACAGCTATCTTGACGGGATCAGTAACGTTGATCTGCCGCATGAATAGATCTGTTTAAACCACGCATCAAAATTACTTACAACTTTACTGTTAAATTTTTGATTAAGAACACAACTGCTCTACCGTGCTACAAATCATTAGCGCACGGGCCGGTAAAGCGGCATAAAAAATCTGACAGTAAAATTACAGAGAGAATTTCAAAAATTCTCTTCCTTGCGTTCCAGTCTATAATCAACATGGGCTGAGAACTACCTATTACTGACACCTACTAAGACACATGTTAAAGAACTTGCGCAAATACGGGACATCATAAAGATCTTGATGTAACATATATATTTCTATCTCTCACCTCTACAATAGACTACACCCCAGTAACAACATTTTAGCCGTGGCCATAGACAACATACACGTTTCCGATCAACCACATGCTTTTTTAGAGCCATGTGACATTTACTGCTGTTTCCAGTAAGTTGGATCAAACGCTTTAAACAAAAGAGCCACCCAAAACGCGACTACCACAGCATGATGGAGGAGTGGCGAGGGTGAGTCCGGGAGATTACCGCTGACGTCACCTGGCTCCCACACACCCCATCGGGCACTCCAGCCTAAAATCAAATAGGCAAGTTTATAAGCATCCAACCTGGAGAACCGTCTCACGCTAATTAAAAGGTGGGGTTCCGCAAAGAAAAAGTAGTACCAAGTTTTCATGTTGATCGGAGGCTGTTAAATGTGCGAAATAAAGACAAGTTTAACGAGCCATTCTTCCTATAATTAAAAGTACTCCCTTTATATGGGAGGAATTAATCCTATGACATCCAGGCCCGAAAACGAGGAAACATTCATATAAGGATGACCGAATCACCTATTAAAACTTTTAGGCGTGGTCATCCACCACCTGTAACAATACCAAATGGCATGAAATGAGGAAGCGCGCTCTGAAACTTTGTCTTCCCGTCAAAACTCGACACCAGGGAAGAACATAGCATTAGGCTTCTTTCGTGTCGCAAACAAAAATTCTGCTGTTTTTCTTCTTATTATTTTATTATTATATTTGGCCTGGAAAGTATAAACCATGAAGAGATAGGGCATTAGGTTTTGAATAAAGTTCCCGCAACTAACTACCATGCGGGAACAAGATGTCACTCCTTGAAGATTTAGCATTGTCGGATTCATCTGAAGAAGAATCGGTACCAGTTCCAAAGCGGTTCCCGTGTAACTCATTGTTAGCTAGCGGAGAGCCGTGTACCAGAACTTTCACTAGGAAATCCGACCGCACCCTTCAGGTTAATAAGGATCATCTTTTCCAGTCAGCCTTTTGTGTGACGTGCCAGTATCTCTACACCGCTACTCGCTATGGGATGACACACACACTGTTATAATCACCGTGTGTTGGAAGTGACATTAGTTCCTTGGGGAAGAGAATGAGGATCATGCCGTTTTAACCACCCACTTCGAATCTCAGCTCCCGGTTAAAGTTCTCCCGACCGAGAAAATGGCCTGCACGAAGAACACTACTCGTAGATATCCCGTTAGCTAACGTCTTCCCATAGCTACAATAAGCAATATACCGACAGCCAGACGTGAAATCCTGCCCACAGCCGCGCCTGGAAGTGTTACGCCGGTACCTGTCACTTTATCCACACCAGTCCTGAAACAGAGTAAGAAGCGAAAATCTCCCACAGAATCCAGTTCGACAGCACCCGCATCAGTTATTAGCGATCCGGCTACAGTCACTACACCCGCCACCGTAGTATCTCAAACAGTGTTGGCCAGTCAACCGATTTCAGTGGTAATTACAACACCTGCAGAAATAGACATTCCAAGTTACCCGCAGTCTCCATCTCCACCCGAACTTTCCATAGACGAAGGCCCAGGACCGTCCCAGCTTGTGACAATAGGTGTAACTCCGACCCGTGTTATTCAGCATCTGCCTCCTCGCCTTTCTGACCCCGCAATCAGAAAGGGAACCACGCCGGAACGTCCATACGCAGGAAAGAGACGGATCACCCACACACAGGATATCCAGGCCGTGCCTAACATCACCGCAAGTCGTCTATTAAAGTATGCTAAGTTTCAGAAGATGTCGTTTCCCGCCGTATCTGCTCCCGCACTATGACTTCAGCCTACGGTACAGCTCGCCACCATCACCACAACAGCTACAGCGACCACCACGACAGCTACAACCGCCAGCACCATGACAGCTATCATCACTACAACATCAGCGACATTGGCAACCACTAGTACCACCGCTGCCATACGGACGGATATATTGGAACCAGCGGTAACATATTTCCGCCACCATCACTTCAGATTTTTCAGACAGTGCCAATAATGATAATAGTGAAAGCATCTCAGCAATGACAGTGCATCCATCGCGACCCACCACCGTCAGTCGCGGGACCCAGACTCAATGGGGGAAATTTCGCTGCAGAGGTGTGATCGTATGTAATTCAGCAGAAATATCGATAGGCGATACGTGGAAATGTATTAATTATTACTTTATTTTTAAAATACTTTTCTTATTAAATATGTTAGATCAATTGAATCTCGTCCTTAGGATGACTATGGTTATCCGACACAACCGCACACTTCAGTGCCCGGTTGTGTCTCACACGAAATGAGCACTGCGGATTCCGAGGTTGTAAGAACGTCGTGTGCGACATAAAGAATACAACATTCCACAGTGCAATAACGTCACAATCCCGTCATGCAGTCTCAGCTACGCTGAGGCTGCCTGATAAACCAATTCTTATGTTATTATTATTATATAGATATCTTATTTTTCTTATTATTTTTCTTCCTGTCTCAGACGTCAGGACGGATATGGGGCCAGCGAGAGCTGCCCGTTGCGGACCCGCAATAACGGGCCGCGAATATATATTTTATATAATGATAATACTATGTGATACATGTTGTGTACCACTTTATTTACCCAGGGTGCGCAAGTAATGCGGTGTGATTAATAAATAAATACCTCGTAAGGGTATGTTACATGGTCTAGATATAACTTGTCTTTTTCTTATTATATTTTTATATATATTTACAAACCTAAATTGTGGTACGTTGGAGCTTGGGTGTTCTTTGCGGAGATCATGATTATCCACACTCAAGCAAGCTATTGTTTAGAATCATCTACTAAATAAAGTTATAGCACGCACCATAATATTAGTAATAAAACAAAGAAAAGAAGGAAGGCCGGGAAAAATAATTCCAGGTCAAAATTAAAAACTAAAAGTATGCCTCCCTCCTCTTGGCACACGTATGTGCTCTGTCTCTTGAATACACGTCTAATGTGTCACTACTCCTCTCCGGCCACACGCCTACCCGGGAAGTCTATAATTCCTGCCTAGTGTACATCCGTGCATCGATCCGCCATGCGCGATCGTTTACAATGGATGTCAAACTAGGAGGGGGTGGTGTAGTTCGGATCGACTGGTCGGATACCGGCCGTACCAGCTGAGCTGGGTACACGCCGCCTGTCCTGGATTCGTTTCCTGAACACGCCCCTCTGGGCAGAGCCATAAGCGTATATAGGCCTATGGGAGAGATAGCGTGTGGAAAAATGACTAAGTTAGTTAAAGCGCATGATCTGCTGCACACGCCGAGACACTGTTTATATGGAGCACATAGTTAGATAGGATGGCGCTTTTAGTGCAGGAAAAACTCTTCATGACTATCTTCAAAATATTACCATGACGTCATAACCACGTGGACGCAAAGCTTCTAGAATTTTCTAGAACGTTCGACTGCGCTATTATTAGCTGCGCACTGATTGGCTGTTGCTCGAACGATGATTGAATGGAGCCTGCGCCTATGACGTCACGAGGAGTATAAAAGGAGAAGCGATCCAGTGATCGAGAGCATCCTCGGCCAGGGGCCGAACAGGTTGGATCTGTACCAGCTACTAATAAGCGCAACAGACAATGCGCGTCTTCCTTCATTATGTGTTGGGTTTTTATCCCGTAGCATGCAGTTCTCCAACAATTTTGTAACTCCCTACTTACGGGAGTAATTTGGAACTTCTGATAATTGTTCACGAATACTAACATCCACACTCGGAAGACAAACTTGCGGTGAGGTCTTTACGGCCTGAATATGTGAGTCTACAGATGTAGAGGCAGGATGTTCTTTGATCGATGACTCGCCGGATCTCCCGGCCACGCCTAAAAGTCATATTTCAATCACCGCCGCACTAATCGTGTAGGTTCTTTCCACTTTCGACCGCAGCAAGTAAACTGCCCTGACGTACCCAGCACCGTGAAGCCTTGTTTTGTATCTTCGTTTGCTTCTGACAACCCCTGCTTGTGATCGGGTTGTTTACACCTTCCATCCGTGCCATCGGTGTACGGGAACTTTCTTCACCACGTAGTACTATCGTGTCTTTTACTGACTGCTCATTAGACATTCTATTAGGCCTACAGCACTAAGCGATGTACTCCTCCCACAATGAGTGTTCTTGCGGAAGTCTTGTTTGCGGAAAACAGCTTGCGGGAACACATTTCAGCTTCCGGAGAGCGCATCATTTCACGTCGACTACGGATCAACGTATCGATTTCAGTAACACGGTAGCCTAACTTAGGAATGACTACCAAGTATTCAAGTAACTATACTTCACCATTTAATTGTTTCTCTATATAGGTTTTGTTAATTATACCGTATCCGTAATAACGGTTCCGATGACTAAAAGGAACTGTAACGGTCTTAGGACCGCTAGTTATAATTTCTTTATTTGTTGATAATTATTCTCATTTTTCCCAATGTGCTGCTAACCGCACTATAGTAGGTTCGTTAACCTGTACCGAGATATATATATATATATATATATATATATTGATCATTTGACACCGTATTGATTTCTCTGGTTAGATTATGTATATATATGGCCAGTGGCCATCCGTTCATATGCTTTGTTTATTCATAGAAAGTATAGGACTGCAGTGCACGTAGGAAACACTATACAGCAACACTTATATATGCAACACTTTCTCCCGCCACCAGCAATTTTTCACGGAGGTCGCTGTCCGTGCAATAGCTCTGTTTAGCCCGGCATGCTACCGACTAAACCTTTTTCTATTCAGCTCAATAGGATAGGTTCAAAATGATTAGAGACACTTTCTTCATTACATACTGTGTAATATATTCTTCTTCTCTTCCGGCAGTGCGATAATCTAGCCCCGCACTCCGATAAGACTCATAAGTAAGATTGTGTCTCTCTTCGTGTTCCACTCAGCCTTGTGGCTTCTTAATTGTTTGGATGTTTCCATCCGCATCATGGGCTGATCCGACTCTGGGAAACTATTGGGGTTTCCGAGTGGTGATGGCTAGGGTGCGGTATCACACACATCCCCATGTATCTTCGGATACTTAGTAGTTAGCACTTTAAGCTAATGTAGGAAAGCACTGCGAAAACACATGTATTAATTATTATTTTATTTACTGAACAATCCTCCCGCACCGCAGTGCAAAACTGGGCAACTTGTATATAAACCTAACGATAGGTAAAATGGTTAGTTCCATAGGACCCAGTGACGGGCTAGATACGTACCCCCACAGCATTCTGTTAAAACGTCTGGGCATGATATTTAGATCTGCCATGCCCTTGCGGGAAGGACATTTACGGTGGGTATTCGTCTCTCTTACCCCCACCATAACGATAGAACAATGGTCTAATAATGCTTTCATGAAATGTAACCCATGTCTTGTAATGTTTTATGTGGTTACGGGGCGGGATGTCTGGATTGTTATCCAGTTCGGAGATCTTGCTACATTACATGTATGAGCGCTGTCTTTAGTATTGATGTCTTAGGGCATCTGTTCTCTGTGACAGCCGTGTCTAATAGCTCGGTAGATATCAGCCAGTTGCGGCCTAAAATAATTCTTGTTCTGAAAACAACTAACAGGAATTAAGCAAAGCAGAAGGCCCGCATACATAAAGCGGCAACTACTAATTCAGCATACCAAGAATCACATAAGACGGTAATGAGGGAATCCATAGGGAATCCCCCGTCCCATCTTCACGTAAAACAGTACGCACCCCTATAGTTATAATCACATAAGACGGTAGCGAGGGAATCCATCGGGAATCCACCATCCTGTGTTCACGTAGAACAGTATGCACCCCTATAGTCATAATCTCACTAGGTATGGTCTTTTCTTTCTGAAGCATTTTGGTTGAAATATTAGAGTGGGCCCATTTTTTCCTACTATTCTTCTCCCGCTTTAAGCAGTGGTGACACCTTCCCGAGACTGAGGCCCGCGTGAGGCACTTGCCTCTCGCAAGGATTCAGCGATGACTGTCCACGCCAGGATAATACTCCTCACCCAAACTAGCACTAGGAGTAGTGCCCGTGTGAGGCACACCACTTTTCGTCCGAGGTAACCTTCTTCCTTTCAGCTTAGATGTATAATAACTTATATTAAGTTAAATAGCTACGTCTCGTGTACGGGAGCCTCCCTTGCGGGGATACCTCTGCAGACCTACGGGTCTGTGTGGTACCTCCGGGAGCCCCATGTTTAAAAGTGCATCTACCTGTCTCAATGTCTCGTATTTTCGTATGCTCTTATTGTAGTTTTATCTAGCATATTTTTAATTGTTTAGGTAAACGCATTGTATAGACTTATATTTTTAGGTCACCAAATCAAATCTTGTAAGTCCATAGATCACGAAATTGCTATGGACAGGCATACTGGTAACACAAACTCGTGGGATGAGACTGTTGTGTTTAACGTTGGCGCCTATGGTCATATGGCCGCCACCGGAACGATTGAGTTCCACCGGCCTTAGAAGCCGTTTTTTGTTTCCTGCAGGGCAGTCTCATACAAGGTCCGTCACCCCGAGACTGGATGCTAACCAGCGTCATCACTCGTCGTGCACTTGCGGTGCGGTGAGTCGACATGATACACCGGAATGGCCCGACCCTACCTGGCGAGCTACAGTAACACGAATGAGTACACACATGTCACTATACTGCATTTAAATACTTGGTGACATTATATTATACAGTTTTACTTATGATACATAATAGTGAATCTGTTAAAAGTGCACATTCACAGCAAGATGCTAGAAAACAAAACTATCCAGAACGACCACCCCAAGAAGCCGAAACGTTGCGTACATTAATGCGATGAAACAAAACAAAGCTTAATACATGATGATTTCACCCCGTACAACCCATCATAATTTCTTCAGTTACTTAATCGGATTAGGGACTCGTGTCTCCAATTTCACAACTCAAAAAATCATATCAATCTATACATAATAAGTACATCACAAGCCAAGACCTACCTCGCCTCACTTTATTCCGGCCCACAGTTTAAGCCTCCCAAAGTACAAAATCCTACCAATTCCATCTCCAACCACTCCGCCGCGAATATTCACCCCTAGATCATCTTGAATGTCGGGGTGAAAGAGTTAGTTTATCATAGATCAGTCGCCATGGCTAGTATTGGAATCCTAATACTCGTATTGGTCAGTAGCTAGTGTTATTTCAACATTGATGAATCAACTCTGCCCCTCAAGTATTAACATCATAGTCAACTACGTCGCCTATAGGCTGGCGTCACAATCATAATTGACACAAATACTCCGTCATAAACCTGGAAATAGTCCGTTAAGTTGTACAAATTGTATGTCTTCACTATTTAATATATATTCTGTTGAATATTTTGAAACTAGCTTGACTGGTCGCTGATGCTGTCATAAAATTTGGATTCCCAGTATCCAGGGCTTAAAACATACAGACCGACCCAACACGTACACAGCATGGGCGGAACCTAGCTAGACTTTGGCAGGCGTATAGCCAAAAATGGATTCACCAATTGCACGGCACAATGGCCACCCCGTGATGCTTATAGATTGATTGTTGATAAAATGTGATCGTTGTTGAAAGAAGTATGTCAGTAGTGTAGGGGTCGTCAGATTTATGCAATGACGCGCCCTCGCCAGGCTTTATATTTGCTGGCTCCCATTAGGGTGAATTCCATGACTGTCTTTGCTGATGTGTCTTCTGGCATCCTTAGCACATGGCCATACACGGACCACCTTTACTGAGAGATCTTTAAGGACAGTGGCGATGTGTTACACAACTTATATAGTACATCGTTGGAAATTATGTTGTCTGGCCATCAGTGTCCAATAATGGAACAGAGGTGTTTGCGATAGCAGGAGTCAAGGTTGTCTAGTCCTGCACTGGCGCTGCTCATCTGCTACAGTTGTACCGCATCAAGGAAACGCAGGTTGCGTCGCTGTAAAAGATGCGTGCATATTTTCACATTTAACATACATGTCTATGACCAGCAAATTCAAGAGTACATTGCACAAATGTATCATCTTAAGGAATTCAACCACGGAATTTTGAAGGAGTGTAATAATGGGGTTTTTAAGCGAGTGTCCAATATGATTCAAGTGCTTATGTGGATCCGGATCAAGCTGAAGAATATGTTAACAATGAGATGGTGCTATATCTGGAACAACAACCACTCCTAATTTTCTGCGGAGGACACCAGAACTGAGGAGACTTGCTGATAAGACAAAACGGCTGATTAATATTTCTCCTGTTGGAGAAAAGAAACAGCATCGCCACAACAGAGCCAGGACTGGGTGTCTGATGGAAAGCGAAATCAGTTAAGCAACTTAGAGATTTGTGCTGGAGCAGTCAACCCCATTCACTCTTGGTGAACAAGATGATGGCTCATAACTGAATTTCGTTAATCTTATTACAAAGATGACCATCTGATTATGACGTCAATACTTTAGCGGATTCACCCAGTTTGAAATTACACTGGCTATCGACCAACAAATACACAGGTACCTCTACTAGCCATAGCGACTGATTAAAGAGTATAAAGTAGTTCTCTCATCCCGTCTCACACGATTTATTGGTGCATACTCGCGGAGGAGTGCTTGGAGATGGAACTGTTAGAATTGTATACTCTTGATGGCTTAAATTGTGGGCCTTGACGAAGTGAGCCGAGGTAGGGTTTAGCTTGTGATGGATTTATTACACATAGACTGATATGATTTTTTGCGTTCTGAAATTGAACTCGAGACACTAGTCTGAAAATTATGATGGTTTGTGTGGGGCGAAATAATCATGTGCTGAACTCTGTTTCGTTTTCATAGCGTTGGGGTACCCACATTTGGCTTCCGAGGGTGCTCCGATAGTTTTGTTATCTGCCATTCAACTGTGAATGTGCACTTTTATTAGACTCACTATTATGTACCATAAGTATAATTGTATAATTTAATGTCACCAAGTAATTAGATATAGTATAGTAACATGTATGTATGTATTCTTGTTACACCATGAGACATTTACTTTTTAATATAATTCTATGGGAGACGCGGTTATAAGACCTGTCTTATCGCGCTCCCTCGAAGACAAAAAATAAATTCTGTTTAAACCAAAGATGATCGATCATGTTAGAGGTAGTGCAGCACGTCGAGCACGATATTCTGGTGATGTAACAACGTGGTACCCGAGCTCGCATACAGTTTGTAAATAACGCATCGGTAGCAGCAAGAATATGTTGGACAAATTATTAGAAATCAAGTTCCTAAATTAATGTAATTAATCACTGCCAAAGCAACAAGAAACAGCATCCTAACATTGCCAAAGGCCAAAGCAGAGACCCCAGAGAAACATAAACACAGAAGATGTGATTGCGAAACATGACCCTTCAGCAGGAAATACTACACTCATGAAGACAGATTGCTCTTTGCAAGCACGTTATGATAAGTCGAAGTTGGGGGTCTGATCCTAGATACAACATAAACAGACGATCCTAGACAATCACCACATGACACTACTACGATTATGATTGATGAATGATATATCTATCATAAATGAAATGTTTGTAGATCTAAAAGGGGATATTGCGACGCATACATCATTGTTGATGACTGGGACATATACATTTGCCTCAGCGATCGAATATGTTCTGCGAACAGTGGATAGGTCTGCATTCAGCGGTCGTGTGAAGTGAAAGACACAAGCCACGTACAAGATTTTAAAATGTTCCTTTGCAGCAAGGATCAGCTCAGTTTATATCTTGCAAAAAGGCAGTCGGCTCGTTCACGATTACAGTCTCGATGGTCTTCGCTCATCCAAGATCAACTTGTTCCACATGGCAAGTACCCAAGAAAAGGCTGATACACTGTTAATACTGTATGCTGTACCACTGATCAACGTAGGTAAAACTGTACACATCTATTTCACGGACGCACATAAAAAATTTACTTGTCGTGACCTTGTACCGAGGACCAAAGGTGAAGTCTAAATCTTCATGGGAACTGGTGAATGACAGGTGCAACTCAAAGCCATCTATGATACCTAAGGATCAGCGAAGGTTACATTTAGTCAGCTGTTGCTATACCGCTGGCTACGTACAATGGCATGACAAGCTAACTTGCTTCAATGTTTTTCGAAAGGCATGTGATGATGTGATCAGTGCATTTGCTGGACTTAGTGTTGGGACAATTTCATCACAACCTCTTCTCTCTGGTTGTAAAACGCTCGTGTGCCAACTATTTAGCTCACATTTCTCAACAACAAATTCACTTACATCATTAAATTGCACATGTTCAAACAGCTATAAGTGAATTAAAGGGGTTGGAAACCCCCTCATGATAGCGCACATATGTAGTCCATGCTCATCTTCATGGCAATGCACGAGTGCAAGACCTGTAACCTATACCAGATTGGCGGGATCTTACACTTCTTGTGT
Source organism: Chaetoderma sp. LZ-2023a (assembly GCA_034401795.1). Classification (NCBI taxonomy): domain Eukaryota; kingdom Metazoa; phylum Mollusca; class Caudofoveata; order Chaetodermatida; family Chaetodermatidae; genus Chaetoderma; species Chaetoderma sp. LZ-2023a. Next base: position 83,190,951 of record CM067374.1, on the reverse strand, counting down.
GAAAGGTATTTCGAGCCCTAGCAGCTCTTAGTAGAGTTGGCCAGATGTAGCTGTGGCAAATATCCCTGCAAAACACACGAACCTTGCAAGCACATAACTCTGAAGATGTAGAATAGATGCGGAAGTGTGTAATAACAGAAGTGCTGACCTAGAAGATGACGAGTTGGAGGATGAAATAAAAGATTAGAATGAGCAAGAGGGTGTATACAGTGATGATGACTGAATTCTGTGATAGTTCCATTCATCCGTGAGGTGCTGGCCAATATATGTCTTCTCGGTGTATACTGCTACTCCTTGAAAGAACGTTCGAACTACGAAATTAGTTTATTCAGTTGAACTGTTATTAGTCATTTATGGCATGTTTGGCGATATAAGTGTCATTAAAGGTACTATGTCGCACCAAGTAGTCTTAAATGAAAAATAATAGCAAACGTACAATATTCCAGGCGTATTTAGCGTATTTTCATGCAATCTAATGGAATATGAAATGATTTTCCATGTTGAGCGCCATATCATTGAAATTGAATTGTGCATAAAAACTATGCAACGTGGATGAGTTTTATTTAAAATGCCTCGTGAAATGGCGGAACAGCCATTCAATAAGAAGAAGGGCTTCCCCAGTCGCAAGTAGGTCACAACCCGTAAACAAATCTCTCGTGACAGCGACGAGTTTGCGAATGTTACGGTACATATTTTTCTTCTCCTACCTGCGTGTTTTAGCGTGTTCTCATGTATCAACTTCTTGGTGACAGCTTGATAGTGCATCATATGAAGATATGTGTGCGCTAGAATAAGAAAATTCAACAATATTTACGCGATTGGAAGCGGAAAACAATCCCATCAAGGGGCGTTCTCCCCGGTGCCAATTCGCCATATTGTGCCGTACTTGTTATTATGGTACAATTGTAATACGCTGGTGGATTGTTTTAAAGTCCAGGTGATTTCAGCAATTTTACGTGATATTGTACACACCTACGCCAGTTCCATAGCCCTATTCTATGCATTGGGCATAGAAAATGTAGGATATAGGTCGCCTATTCACGTTTTGCGTGTAGGATATGCGTATACGAGTCTTACAGCTTCATTCGTAGCTAAGTCAGCCATCCACGCAGCCAGTTGGTCAGTGTGTTGGTCAATCGGTGGGTGCGTGGTTCGGTCTGTCAGCCTGTCTGTCTGTCCGCCACTCATGCAGTCATCTGACCTGTCACTCATGCAGTCATCTTATCTGTCACCCATGCAGTCTAGACTGTCAATCTCTATTTCTCATGCAGTCATCCGATCTGTCAGTCATGTAGTCCGTCAGTCTGCCACCCATGCAGTCATCTGCTCTGTCACTCATGCAGTCATCTGATCTGTCACTCATGCAGTCTGTCACTCAGGCAGTCATCCTATCTGTCATTCATGCAGTCCACCAGTCTAGCACTCATGCAGTCATCATATCTGTCACTCATGCAGTCATCCGATATGTCACTTATGCAGTCCATCAGTCTGTCGTTAAATGCAGTCATCATATCTGTCCCTCATGCAGTCATCCTATATGCCACTCATGCAGTCAATCAGTCAGACACTCATGCAGTCATCATATCTGTCACATATGCAGTCCACCAGTCTGTCACTCATGCAGTCATCCTATCTGTTCGATTATGCAGTTATCCGATATGTCACTCATGCAGTCCATCTGATCTGTCACCCATGCAGTCACCCAATCTGTCACTCATGCAGTCGATCACCCATGCGGTTGATCGAGCGGGTAGTCTGCAGGTTTGTCATTTAGTCGGCTAAGGAGTCCATCACTCATCCGGTCTGTCACTCATGCAGTCGGTCGGTTGCTCAGTGGGTTGACCACAGCATGAGTGGGTATTTTGGTCTCTCAGGATGTCCGTCACTCATGCCGTCCTCCGATCTCTCACTCATGCGGTCATCTGCTCGGTCACTCATGCAGTAAGTCGGTCTGTCGTTTGATCGCTCATTCGATTGGTTGGTCAGCCTGTCAGCCTGTCTATCAATCCATCATGCATGCAGCCATCAAATATGTCACTCATACAGTCGGTCATCTGATCTGTTACTCATGCAGTTGGTCTGTCGGTCAGTCGGTTGGTCGGTCGGCCTGTCCGTCAGTCAGTCAGTCATACAGCTATCCGAGCTGTCACTCATGCAGTCTGTCAGTCCGCCACTCATGCAGTTGGTAACCTGCTCTGTCACTCATGCAGTCAGTCGTTCGGTCTGTTGGTCTATCTGTCAGTCTATCACGCATGCATACCTCCTATCTGTCACTCAGGCAGTCATGTGATATATCATTCATGCAGTCCGCCTGTCTGTCATCGTGCAGTCGGCTGATCTGTCACTCATACAGTCATCTGGGCTGTCACTTATGCAGTGATCCGATCTGTCACTCATGCCGTTGGCCGGTTGGTCGCTCATTCGGTCGGCCAGTAGATTTGTCAGTCGGTGGGTGGGTGGTTTGGTCTGTCATCATGTCTGTCAGTCCGTCACTCATGCAGTCCTCCGATCTGTCACTCATGCAGTACGCCACTCATACAGTCATCCAATTTGTCAGTTATGCAGTTGGTCACTCATAGTCGTTAGGTCAGTCATTCATGTGGTCGGTCAGTCCGTAGCACATGTAGTTAGCCGATCTGTCACTCATGCGTTCGGTTGGTCCGTCGCTCAAGCAATCGGTCGGTCGGTCGGTCTGCCGAAGGGTAGTTTCGTCTGTCAGCCTGTCCGTCAGTCATCTGATCTCTCACTCATGGGGTCGGTCGTTCCACCAGTCTGTCACTAATGCAGTCATCCGATATGTCACGCATGCAGTCATCCGATCTGTCACTCATGCAGTCTGTCAGTTTGTCACTCATGCAGTCATGCTATCTATCTGTCATGAAGTCATCCGATATGTCACGCATGCAGTCCATCAGCATGCCATTCATGTGGTCCATTAGTCTGTCACTCATGCAGTCCTCTGATATCTTATTCATGCAGTCCCTCAGTCTATCACCCATGCAGTCATCCGATCTGTCACTTTATGCAGTCAAGACTGTCATCTTTATTCCTCACGCCGTCATCCGATATGTCACTCATGCAGTCCATCAGTCTGTCACTCATTCAGACATCGGATCCCTCACTCATGCAGTCATCCGATCTGTCACTCATGCCATCATCCGATCTGTCACTCATGCGGTCAGTCAGGCGGGCGGGCGGGCGGTCAGTTGGTCACTGAGTTGCTTGGTCAGCGGGTTGCTCAGTCAGTGGGTGGGTGGTTTGGTCTGTCATCCTGTCCATCAGTCCATCAATCATGCAGTCATCCGATCTGTCACTCATGCAGTCCGTCAGTCATGGAGACATCCAATTTGTCGCTCTTGCAGTCATCCGATCTGTCACCAATGCAGTCATCCGATCTGTCACGCATGCAGTCCTCCAGTCTGTCATCCTATTTGTGATTCATGCATACATCTGATATGTCACACATACAGTCCGTCAGTCTCTAACTCATGCAGTCATCCGATCTGTCACTTTTGCAGTCCGTCAGTCTATCACTCATACAGTCATCGGATCCCTCACTCATGCAGTCATCCGATCTGTCACTCATGCAGTCATCCGATATGTCACTCATGCAGTCCGTCAGTCTATCACTTATGCAGTCACCCTATCTGCCACTCATGCAATCATCAGATATGTCACTCATACATTCCGGCAGTCTGTCACTCATGCAGTCATCCGATCTGTCATTCATGCAGTCATCCGATCTGTCACTCATGTAGTCTGTCACGCATGCAGTTGCTCGGGCAGCCGATCGGTCGGTTGGTCACTCAGTTTGTCGGTAAGTGGGTTTGTCAGTCGGTGGTGGGTGGTTTGGTCCGTCAGCCTGTCCATCAGTCCGTCACTCATGCAGTCATCCAATTTGTCAGTCATGCAGTTAGTCACTCATATAGTTGGTACGTCGGTTGCTCATGTGGTCAATCAGTCCGTCACGCATACAGTCCGCCGATCCATCACTCATGCATTCAGTAGGTCAGTCCGATCTGTCACTCATGCAGTTGGTCACCAATGCAGTCTGTCAGTCATGCAGTTGCTTATCCGATCTGTCATTCATGCAGTCGGTCGGTCATTCGACCTGTCACTCATCTCATGTAGTCAGTCGGTCAGTTAATCGGTCAGTCGGCCATTCATCATGCCCGTCATTCAACCAATATGCCACTCATGCAATCCATCACTCATGCAGTCGGTCATCTGATTTGTCACGGCCATCTGCACTGTCACTCATGCAGTCGGTCGGTCAGTCATTCGGTCGGTTGGTTGGCCTGTCCATCAATCCGTCACTCATGCAATCATCAGATCGGTCACTCATGTAGTCTGTCAGTCCGTCACTCATGCAGTCGGTCATCTAATATTTCACTCATGCAGTCAGTCGCTCATCCAATCTATCTCTCATGCAGTCGGTCGGTCAGTCAGCCTGTTCGTCAGTCCATCACTCATACAGCTTTCCGAGCTGTCACTCATGCAGTCGGTTATCCGATCTGTCACTCGTGCAGTCGGTTGTTCGGTCGATCGACCTGTCTGTCAGTCTGTCACTCATACAGTCATCCGCTCTGCCACTCATGCATCCCATCAGTCAATCACTCATGCAGTCAGTCATCCGATCTGTCACTCATGTAGTCCGTCATTCAACTGATCTGTCACTCATGCAATCCATTACTCATGCAGTTGGTCATCCGATCTGTCACTCATGCAGTCAATCAGTCATCTGCTCTGTCACTCATGCAGTAAGTCGGTCAGTCGTTTGGTCGCTCATTCGGTCGGCCTGTCAGCCTGTCCATCAGTCCATCACGCATGCGGTCATCAGATATTCACTCATGCAGTCTGTCAGTCCGTCACTCATCCAATCGGTCATCTGATCTGTTACTCATGCAGTTGGTCGGTCAGTCAGTCGGTAGGTCGGTCGGCATGACTGTCAGTCCGTCAGTCACACAGCTCTCCGAGTTGTCAATCATGCAGTCTGTCAGTCCGTTACTCGTGCATTTGGTCATCCGATCTCTCACTCATGCAGTCAGTCGTTCGGTCTGCCATCATATCTGTCAGTCCATCACTCATGCATGTTGCAGGCATCTGATCTGTCACCCATGCATTCCATCAGTCCATCGCTCTTGCAGTCAGACATCCAATCTGTCACTCATGCAGTCGGTCAGTCATCCGATCTGTCACTCATGCAGTCGGTCGGTCATCCGATCTGTCACTCACGCGGTTGGTCGAAAATTGTCAAAAAGTCACCCTCTCTTTCCCCTTCCATATCCATACAACATCTATTTATAATTTCAAGGTAGTATGAGATGAGTTCACGAAAACTCAGGATATGATTCGGTCAGTTGGTCGGCCTGTCCATCAGTCCATCACGCATGCACTTAGCAGATATGTCACTCATGCAGATTGTCAGTCAATCACTCACCCAGTCGGTCATCTGATTTGTTACTCATGCAGTTGGTCGGTCGGTATGTCCGTCAGTCACACAGCTCTCCGTGTTGTCAATCATGCAGTCTGTCAGTCCGTCACTCATGCAGTCATCCGATCTGTCACTCATGCGGCTGGTCGAAAATTGTCAAAAGTCACCCTCTTTCCCCTCCCATACCCCACAGGAGTCTGCCGTTTTAGATATGAAAACGCGAAATCAAAAATACGAAAACACGGTAGCACTATATACTACTATAATTATATAATATACACAAATATATTAGTAGTATATAGTGCTACCGTGTTTTCGCATTTTTGATTTCGCTTGTTCGTATCTAAAACTACAGACTCCTGTACATATCCATTACATCACAGGCCTTTGAATTTTCGTCCATCCATCCCTCTACCACATATTCCCCCTACTATATATATAAATATAAATATACACAAGGTGTGAAACCTTCATCTGTGCGCACCATTGTCAGGAAGCTGATTGGTTAGTTTGTTGTCAAAATCCGCTGACATCACGTTTCTGACTACAAACCACTACAAACCAACCAATCAGCTTTCTGACAATGGTGCCCACAGATGAAGGTTTCATACCTTGTGTATATTATATATAGTAGGAGGGATATGTGGTAGAGGGATGGATGGACGAAAATTCAAAGGCCTGTGATTACATCTATTTGTAATTTCAAGGTAGTCTGAGATGAGTTCACGAAAAATCAGGATATGATTGCTTTTTCATAGTGAAAGTTCCATAACGAAAATACCACAATACTGGTAAGACACACCTATGAATGAACGTGGGTGGCGCTGCCCGTTTTCGTAATAACTGCAATAGTTTGCAAACTATTGTGAACGTGTTACGAAAACTGATAACACAAGCCACCTTATACGCGGAGCGCGTTACCAGTATTGCTGGCCTGTTTACAGCTAATTCGCCTATGTTAGTCTAGCCTATCATTTAATTTAGTCGTTAATAGTATTTACTGATGATGCATCCATCTAATAACAATAGCCGATTGACATAAGTTGAAACCGAAAGCGAAACAAAAAATATGTCATGTGATACGAGGGATTTCCCTGTATGAATATTTATGAGATGCCCACTGAAGACAATATAAACTAGATGGATAAGATCAGAAATGGCTGTAAAAATGCGCTATTTGACGATCGCGGTAGCGGTGGAATTAAACCGATTTATTGGCGGCATTGTGCAAAAATGAACTTCTCCTGACACAATGAGATGATGTATATAGCCTAGAGACTGATTTGTAATAATGAAATGCTGTGACATAGCAGCAGGAATTGCAGAACTAAAAGTAGCAATTTGTGTCACAACTAACTCTTACAATGTTGCAATTTACATTGTTTTTCTATATATTATTTGGGAGGTTTTGATAATAAATCTGTCACTTTATGTTCGGAATTAACATCAGTAAGAAATATCTGTTAGCATTAATTATTTAGTTCACTCATAAGCAAAATGGATTGCTTCTCAACATCTTGAAACTGTGTCCTGCATGGCTTTCTAGGGAACTGAAACACACGTAATGATATATCATGCTACATCGTAGCGATCATAGGTTTCACTGTTAAAACATTGATCCATTATTAATATGCATGGTAGCCGTTAAACATATTTAACAGCATACAAACGTTCGTTATAAAATAGATTTGTAAAGCTCCGTGATATGCTAGCTGAGCTTTTGTTATTTTATGGTCGGGTACATGGCAGCCATATTAGACATGCATTACCGCCTAGTTAAATATTGCGAGCACTGAACTTGATTTTATACACTTACCACTTATACCATTATATTCAGGTAATAAAACCAGTTATAGCCAGCCACTTGAACTGAAAGGGTTGGCTGGTAGGGAAGAGATATATTGATATAGGTGACCTGCAAAGCTTTTCCATTACAATATACTCGTTGTCCGTCAAAGCCAATGGACGTAGTAATGATTACATGTAAAATCTCCACCCATAAGATGCATATTTTTTCGAGAAATCTACAAAATAATACATTTTCTGGCGTAGCGAGTTGTGATCACATGGGCTTTTTCTACAGTAACGATTTCGAACATTCGCCTGCTATTGATGTTGCCGTGGTTGACAAAATTGTCAAAATGGAAAATGAAAATTCTATCACGTCATTATTTACACGTATACGAAGGTGATATCGGCAAAAGATAGACGTTACTCTGCGATCAGCGACACCAAAGGAGAAAGTGTGTATTAAATAGGTGTCCAGAGAAATTCCCCCCCAAAATTTGCGATTTTTGAAAAGTCTTGCAGGTTACTTATAAGGTACATTACGGCGGTCTTGGATCGTATAATAGGCTGGCTAACTGCTGGGGCACTGAGATAGCTTTTAACATCTTGGAACGTGTACCTTTGCTTGCAGCTGGTTACAAAATATGCCCATATCCGTTTGAAAGGCTACATGATCTGCTATTAAGATATATTAGTATATTAAGGTGCATGAAACGATTACTCAGTCTTCTACTCTGCTGACATTCAAATCAAATATACATGAATATATTACTAAATTATAGTGATATATGGGAAATATGATTTCACCTTTTTACTTGTGTTCTAATATTGCATATTTTGTTTATTTCTAAATAGCTATATATGTGTGTATGTGTGAATGAATGTGTACGACCTTGCGCGTATGTATGCGTGAACGGTGATTCGAACATCGAAATTCGACGAGGTAATTATTTTGCAATACTGTTTTAGTAATATCTATCGAAAATGAACAAATATGTTAATTATCTAATTTAACAGTCACTTTACTTGTGCTATAATATTGTATATTTTGTATATTTGTAAATAGTTATATATATATATATATATATATATATATATATATATATATATATATATATATATATATATATATATATATATATATATATATATATATATATATATATATATATATATATATATATATATATATATGCGTGTGTGAATGACCGTGTACGTCCTTGCGCGTATATATGTATGTATGTATGTATGTATGTATGTATGTATGTATTTTTATTTTATTGACGCACTGGCGCGTATATATGTATGTATGTATGTATGTATGTATGTATGTATGTATGTATATGATATTGTCAAACGCACTGGCTCAGAATTTTCAAAATTGAAAAATTGAAAAAATTCTTGTTTATTTTATTCCTTGAGATTGTCTTTTTGTTTTAGAGACGCCATATGGCCTAATTGTCACACAATGATAAATCACTGAGTGGTATTTTGAAAACCTATTTCAGTTTGGCTTTTACTAAGATGTCACGTAGATTCGAATTTTTCTTAAATGCAATTACTGGGCGCTTGTTGAAAGGTTGTCTGAGATTGTCCTGTAAGTTGTGATATTCCTCTTTTAGGATTTTGGCAATTTCAACATTTTTCCGATTGTATGTGAGAGTAAATGGGATAATCTCTCTTTGATCTAAGAGGCCTGGGTCAGAATTTATGCCCCTAGGCCATTGTGTTTCTAATTGTTTAATCCAGAATGATTCTCTTAGTTTTCTTTGTTTATCAGTTTCCTCTGTTGTGTCTGAAAGAGGTAGCTGTTCGATAGGTATAATTTCAAAGTCACGAGGGACTGAATGATCAGGAAGATTAAAATGTTCAGCCACATGTGTGTCTTCCTCTAGTCTAATATCTGAGAGGTGTCTAGTTGCACGCCATCTTAGTGGATTTTTGGTTTCGCCGACATACTGCTTTTGACACAATTTGCATGAAATTAAATAAATTACATTTTTAGAATCACAATCTAAAATTGACTGAATTTGAAATTTGCTTTTGTTTTGAAAGCTTGTGAATGTACTCTGGGAAGGAAGAAAACCATCCAATTTACACCTTTTCTTTTCGCATTTCCGAGATCCTCCTTCACCTACAATCGGACGATTATGACAAATTTTGGTAGGCCGAGAATTTCTGGCATTATCCGGAATGAGTTCCAAATTACGCAAAGTTTCAGACTTTATTTTACGTAGGAACCGAGAAGAGTATCCTCTCGGTCTGAGAGCTTTGAATAAGGTCGAACATGATGATTCAAAGTTTTTCCTATCACTCGAATTTCTATGAAAGCGGATTATTTGTGATTTTACAAGTCCCTTGAAAGTATGTGGTGGATGGAATGATTTCTTGTGCAGTAGTTGATGGGAGTCGGTTGGCTTAAAATAAACTTTGTAGTCTAAGTAACCAGTTGTTTCATACTTTATACCTTTGTATAAGGTTACATCCAGGAAATCTACGGACATCTCATCAATTTCAGCCTTTAGTTTGATATTCGGATCATGATTGTTCAGAATGGCTAAAAATTCATTAAATGCTTCTTTAGTATGTTGCCAGATCATGAAAATGTCATCCAGGTACCTGCGGTAAATGAGTGGCTGATTTGGACACCTTTTGAGTGCTTCCTTTTCCCACTCAGCCATGTAAAGGTTAGCAAAACCTGGGCTGAAACGCTTACCCATTGCACAGCCACAAATTTGTTGGAAAATTTCACCAGCAAATTCAAAGTCATTGCCTTTCAGACTCAGCTCCAATAGAGCTATTACTTCTCTGTCAGGCCTGTTGGTGTCGGGGTAGTCGGCAAATGCTCTACGAATTGAATTAAGACCCTTTTCGATATCAATGTTTGTGTACATAGCATCGACGTCCATCGTAATTAAGAATGAATTTGGAGGGACCGAGATCTTAGAGACCTGGGCTAGAAAGTCTTCAGTGTTTTTCAGATAGCTAAAATGTCTATTTGCAATTGGCTGAAGATGGTAGTCGATAAATTCACTAATCCTATATGATTCCGAACCACAATCTGAAATGATGGGTCGCCCTGGTGGTGTCATAGGGTCGGTCCACAAGTCAACAGACTTATGGATTTTAGGAAGAAGATAAAATGTACGTGGTTTCGAATCATCTTTTGCGCACAGGTATTTATATTGCTTTTCAGTTATCTTCTTGTTATCAACCATTTTTTGGAGAATTTTGTTGAATTTGCTACAGTTATTTTGCCAAAGTGGTTCATTTAGTTTTTGGTAATGCTTCGGATTACTAAGGTGTCTATGCGCTTCTTTGATGTAGTGGTCTTTATCCATTATTACAGTAGCCGATCCTTTATCCGCAGGTTTGATGACAATTTCACTTTTTCTAGATAAACCTAATAGGGCCTGGCGTTGCTCATAAGATAAATTTTGCTGATCGTTTGGAAATGTAGTATTTTCAATACGTTCAGAGTAAAGTTTTATACTTTCACCGATTGCTGGGTCAACACATTTTAAGTTTGGAGCCCAGCCAGTTTTTTCAATGAATAGTGGAATATTACTATTGGAGTTTTGAAAAAAATCAGCTAATTTCACACGGTGACCAAATTCAGCAGTTTCAGTAAAGCCATTATCTAAATCTGTATCCAAACCTGTTTTATGTTTTGGTGTTGGGACAAAAGTCAAGCCAAAATTAAGCAGTGACTGTTCTGCTTCGCCTAATGCGGAGCCGGTTAAGTTTACAATATTACTACCCAGTCCCATTTCTGGGTGGTTGGTACCTTGACCCGAGTTTAGTTTAAATTAAGGGCCACAAGCCAGTTATTATACATGTCATTTGCTGTCCTCTCAGTCCAATGAATATTGTCATGACCCACTTCGAATTCTGTCGAAGCAAGACTGGGTATGACAATAACCCTGGACTCAGGGGATTTGGCCTTGCTTGACGCGGCAGTCCGATTAATTGCATCGAGTGCCTGCTTTTGCTGAGGTGTCGAGGTTGCGGAGAAATTTAGTTCAGTGAAGTAGATCCTAGACTTGGGAAATTTCTTTCGTACCATACTGAATAATAACCTAAGTCGATACTCGGAGGCTGAGATCAGATTATTCCTATCATTTATTCCTATTGTGAGGACTACTTTCTCAGGTTGCAATTTCCCTGTGTATTTATTAATGATCGTTCTGAGATCATTAATCGATGCTCCAGGGAAACAGGCAACCTGAGTATCTGGATGGGGATCCACATTAATCCGACTCAAGTTTGAATCTCCGACGATCAAGATCTTTTTGTCGAGGGTCGGAAGTTGCCAATTTGGTTTGTTGGTGGCCTCATTCCTGAATTTCCAGAACTTATTCTGTTCCAAGGGTGTGGGCTTCTTTGGTCTGGCGCATGGAGATGGTGTGAATCGTGGTTGAGGGACCTTTTGTGCAGCTCTGGTCCTTGGACCCGGCTGTTTACTAGCACCTTTGGCATTTGACACCCTCTGCGGAAGAGGAGGAAAATCCTCAGGAGAGAATGGTGGCGCTGGTGGAGGTGAATCTGGTAGAGGGATCATAGAGGGGTCCACTGGAATGTAAATACTGTGGTCACTGGATGTGCCAGGAAGAGAGCTAATGGGAGACGGTTGTTTATCTGGACGTTTTAGTGGTGGTGAGGCCTCTGCAGGTGAATGTAGCCGCTTTTTGGGATGAGCGGATTGTACTAAATTTGCATTTTGTACTGGTTTGCTAACAGGGGTGACATTTGGTGGTTGAGTAACAGGCTTATAATTCGGATCAAGTGGTCTAATAAAATCATAAAATGCTGAGATGGCGTTGTGATCCAATTTTCTGTGATAATTCTTTTTGGCCCAATGGATTGCAGTGGACTTAGCCCGACCAAGGTCTAAATAAGGAAGAGTTTGGGCTGAGAGTAGCTCAGAACGGAGGACTCCTAGTTTACAGTTATAGTGGCGAACCCATGTTTTAATCATTGTTTTCGCCCATTCAAAGTTGACATTACGAATGTCGAAGTGGACCTCAGCATCTGGCATGGCCGGTTTGCAGAAGTCTGTCAAACTCTTGACCTTTCGACCGAGGCCATTTGGCACGGTGTCGCTGTCTAGATGCGTGTTCAGCACACCCATGTGGTGAAAACATTGGATTACCATGTAGTATACTTTAACCAGGCGTGCGTGAGCAGATGATGGGTGGTGTGATTCAGCGTCATCACCAGCCCTTCGCCTACCCCCGCGTTGTCTAGCCATGGAATCACAGTCAATCAATCAATCTAAATCTTAATTAATCTTAATTAATCTCAATTAATCTCAATTAATCTCAATTAATCTCAATTAATCTCAATTAATCTAAATTAATCTCAATTAATCTTAATCAATCTCAATTAATCTTAATCAATCTCAATCAATCTTAATTAATCTTAATCAATCTTAATTAATCAGGCAATCAATCAAGTTGGCAAGTCGGCAAACAACCCGTCCACCACCTTATCAATCCAAACAATCAATCACGCAACCAATCAGTTCAGACAATCAATTCAAGCAACCAATCAATCATGCAACCAATCAATACAAGCAACCAATCACGCTACCAATCAGATTAGACAACAAATCATGCAACCAATCAAATCAAACAATCAATCACGCAATCAATCAATTCAAACAACCAATCAATTCAATCAACAAATCATGTAACCAATCAAGCAACAGGTTACGCAAGCAATCAAATCAAGCAAGCAATCAAATGAAACAACCAATCAAATAAAACAACCAATCAAATCAAGCAACTAGTCAAATCAAGCAACAGCTCTAACCCCCAATCAAGCAATCAATCAGATCAAGCAACTAATTCGATCAAGCAACCAATCAATTCAAGCAACAAATTACGTAACCAATCAAACAAACACTCAAATCAAGCAAGCAATCAAATTAAACAACCAATCAAATCAAGCAACTAGTCAAATCAAGCAACTAGTCAAATCAAGAACAACTCAAGCCCCCAATCAAGCAATCAATCAGATCGAGCAACTAATCAGATCAAGCAACCAATCAATTCAAGCCACCAATCAAGCAACCAATCAACTCAAGCAACAAATCACGCAGATCAAATCACGCAACCAATCAGGTCAAATAATAAGTCCTGCGTACCATTGCGTGCAGATAATCATATAACCTATCCGCAACTAACGGGTTTGAAATGCTACGTGAACTGAGAGCTAAGATATTGCTATTTTAAAATACATAGAGGCCATCCCAGATTTGACCTTAAAATTTCTCTGAATACATTTCATGCACACATTAGGTATTGGGGTGGCCGTCTTTGATCGGTTCATAATCATAACCGGGATAACATTAAGCCTAATTTTATGGACTTTGATAACCTTGATCACACATTTGAATCAAGGGACCACAGTTCAATTGCTAAATTTTACTGCCTGTTGTTTTTCAGGCTGGATTTACGACTCCTCTGGTTCGTATAACTTAGCATTTCACGTGTCAGGTATTCCGATTATAATAGGTGCATTGCTGCTGTTCCTGATGCCATGGGCACAGCGTACATCACGTAGCACGAACGCTTTTGTAGAGGTGGCAGAACCTGAACGCATGGAGAATGGTGATGATGACCATGAAGAATGCATTTATATGAACAGATCAACAGTGTCAGGAGCACATCACGAAGACCCACAACAAGGGACGTCTAATTCCAGATATGCAGTGGCAGAGATATCAAAAACGCAGAAAAGCTTACTTTTGCCAGACGCCGCTTATCTCTTGAGCAACGCAAGACAAGTAGACTGTAAGCGTTCAACTGAGTCACTGCCCACGAATCTGATGGCGGAAGACCTAGATGGCGAGAGTGTTAACTCGGCCAACTTGATAGATATCACTGACAGCATAGAGGCTGGGCAGCAAGCGATCAGTAGACAGAGAATGTTTGAACTCTATCGACGTGAGAGGTTGACTTCTGGTCGTGTACGTGCCCACACATGGACTGACAACACTTACGTAAGTTACCTCATGAACGAACATGGTCCAATGTGTACCCATTAATGTGTCTAATCGAGATTATATCTTTGGGTAAGCTTTGGAATGGAGTCCTTTGAAGATAATGTTGGTAGCCTATTTAAGCATTGCCAAAATTGGGACACTTTGGGTAATTTAAACATGTATGAAAAGGCACGGACGGGTATGCAAAGGCACGGCAGAAATATATCTTTCCCAAATTCTTTAGGGGAAACTCTAAGGGACATAGGCTCAGGGATTTGACGTATTCACAATGCTGATATAAAATGTTGACATGATTTGGCACACATGCCACAAGACAAAATCTGGTAGCTGAATATCTATAAAATTGACCGTTTACCTATATTCTCGAGAAAGTAGGTTAACATATTTAGTTTTTATGTGGCTGGTAGCCAAATCTGAGATCAAACGATTTAAATATGAATCGAAACAGTCCATCGAAGTATCATTTATCACCATTGGTTCCAATACTTAGAACATTTTCAAGGGACGTAATTATGGCATTTGATATCTCATAAACTTCATTTCCACAAGGCCCATATTATATGTCAGTAGGAATATTTTGAACACGTTTGCTTTTCAATATGTCAAGAAATAACAAAATAACATCAGAATTAAGCAAAACTACAATAGGTTCCAAGTTGTGAGACCCCAATTATGAGTGCCTACAGTGCTTTCTTAAAGGGGTCTATGGCATGGAGATACCCCATCATTCAGGGATAATACAATTCCTCTGGCCTTCTCATTGATCATTATTCTAGATCGTACTGGCTTATACTTTTATATTAGTTTTACTGCACTTCCTTCCTTCTTGAGCTTAACTCCGATAGCAGCAAATCTTCATAAAGGGATTAGTGTATGCATATCCCTAACCCATATCGTAAATAGTACCATGGTATGAGGGGTTTCTGGAAACAAGGGACGGTGTATGAGATGCATGTCTACAGCCAATTCACAGTATGTGGAAAATGGGTTAGCCTAAACTAATCATGTTATACTTATTTATGTCTCTGGACAATGGTCAGAAGCTAGAAGTTTGGATTTAGGGGTAACTTCGGACGTGAGTGTCCCCTTTTCCATGAGTCCTCTGACACTGGACTGAATGAGCCATTTTTTCGTCCCTCAATATTATCTCTACAAAAAGCTAAGTACTGTTGCATATAAATTCCACCAAACACTCAGGATTTGTGTACCTAGTCCGCTTTGTCATATCCATGTGAAAGGTAGTATAAATACACAGTGTTTCATGCTCTTAAGCTTTGCCATTTGCATGGTGACAGCTGTTTTGGAAGAGTGTTGCTGTAAATTGTTGCAGCCTGATAGCAATCCATGTAGAATCTGTTACATATATATAATATAGTACGGTATTATTACTACTACACAGGTAGTACACACCGATGGGCATACCTAACACCTGTATATAGTTTTACGATAGAATTCTTCCCCATTTACCTTGGTGTTGATGTGCATGAGCAGTACGTTGTAGCATTTCATCTAAAGAACAGTCCATTATGAGTTGTTGCACATGGCTATCTTACTAGGGCTTGAACCATTCTGCGTGTTCAGTTATACTCTATGTCTACCTCAAATGAATTAGGAGCTGATGAAATCATGAGTCATGACATAGGAACGTAGGTATTTTCCCACACGCACTCACGCACGCACGCACATGGCGTATCCATATAATCAAAATACTTTATCTTTACTTCAGAATCCTGCTCCTGGTGAACCAGCTACTATCACAGAAACACCTACCAGTGTAAGTTCTACTGCGCCAAGAAGAGGCAGCATATGCGTCCAGAATGCAGACAGTCACACATCCTCATCCAGTATCTCTCCATTCCTCTCGCCTCATCCAAGTCAAGAAACAGTTCAATCAAGTTTGACATCAATCCCTGCCATCACACCCACTGCCACGCCTACCGCTAGTCAACTATACCTCATGGCGTTGCGACAGGCCACTACATCACCGATTCCACCATCTGATGAGTCCAGTTCTGCTATTCTTTCCTCATCTTATCCGAGTCCGACCGGGAGTTCCCTGGACATGATGGTCTCGCTATATAACAATGGCGCGATGTTGAGTCAACAAGATAGCATCTGTCATAGTTCAAACGATCGTTCTTCGTCACCACCGACCATTTGTAATAACGCAGCAGATACGGCAGGCCCGCCAGTGCGCCCAATAGCACAACGCCTGTCTCCTCCGCAAGCTACATCAGCAGCATCGAGTGGTACGGTTACCACCACATCTACCACCACATCGAGGAGTTTCGTTAATGCTGTGCAATTGGAAACCATCCCAGAGATGCGACATTCTCAGCCTACTCAACCTGTGAAGAGATAAGAACAATAAATGAAAAATAATAATGGGGATTATGGAGCATTGCTGACAGCCTATTCTTTATTTGAAAGCAACATCTTATAGAAACGCTGTATTAAAAACCACAAATTAGCATTGAAAATAATAGCGAGATATGCTGCAACCCATGTACCAGTAAGAATGGTAAAAATCAAATGCATAATAGTGCCCTCTCCCCGGAATATCATAGCTCCAGAATCCTATAGTCACATTATTTCGTGTTTGTTCTCTCCACAATGTGACTAATAAAACATTGTGATGTAGCTCCATGACAATCTTCCTGCGTGCATTAAAAAAAATAACGTGCGATTATGCTCGAGCTAACTAAATATGTTTTGTTACTCAACTTTCTAGAGCAGTGGACAATACTCTCTGACATCTCCTTCTAAGTGTCTTTTGACACGGGAGCCATACACAATTTTACCATGACAGAAAGTCACAAGGGCCAGGTATATATACCTGCCTCTTGTGACTCTCTATCATGGTAAAATAGTGCATGGCTCCCGTATCAAAAGACACTTAGAGGGATATATATATATATATATATATATATATATATATATATATATATATATATATATATATATATATATATATATATATATATATATATATATATATATATATATATATATATATATATATATATATATATATATATATATATATATATATATATATATATATATATATATATATATATATATATATATATATATATATATATATATATATATATATATATATATATATATATATATATATAATTCCCTTAGCGGATCACATAGTGGCGTGGCAATTTTGAAAGATGTGATCTTTGGAGTACTGGACATTCTTACAAAATAACAAACGTGGCTGATGCGGTACCCCCCCCCCCCCCCCCCCCGCCCCACCCCACCCCCAACTCCGATGAGCCTGATTAAATAAAATCATGAGATATGGCACTGATTGTTTCGTCTATGCAAAATTTGCAATGATTTCCAGTTCCTAAGATTGTTTTTTTGATTGTCTAATAACGATAATAAGTGAACCCCAAATTGCAATATATGCTATATAGCTCTGTAACTTGTCTAGGTTTACTGCGCTGTTTGCGTAAGTGTAATAAAATATTATTTGAAATTTTCTTTTCCATTTATACATCCAAATATCAAGGATCGCACTGGGCCCCATTAAAAATATTAACATAAAGAACACTGGCGATGACATGACGCTAATCCAGGCATCACTGCATTCGTTATGATCAATAAACACTAGCCCGTATACGTGGCTACTCACAAACCACACACCAACACGTGTAAGCTACAATGTGTTAAAGAGATACTAATCTCATCTCATATTTTGTATTGTACTGCTAGATTATGATGTATTCCATATCATTCATTCTCTGGTATATTCTTTTATGTGTATCAGAAATATTTGCTTTTTGGCATTAAGTTTATGTTGAACAGTGGTCACCGTCATTCTGTCTCCTCAAGCGAAAGTGTGTGATGCCATGTAAGTGTCAATGCAAGACATACTTTTTTATGTAATAAGTTTCATCTTAAATATTTTGAAAATAATTTGACTGGAAGAAAATTAGATTTGAAATGTTTAACCGCTTATCTGTATGGTTGCTTTTACACCACGTTGCCAAACTATGAGATGGTATCCCTATGCTTAAGCGTATAGATACCACTAAGGCAGACAGCCTAGGTTTTTTGTGATTGGTTGAAAAGTAATTTATGGCAGAATTATATCTATAAGAGGCTGATTATTTTTCTTTAATGGCAAATAATAATCTTAAAATGCGATGCATAAGTAGAAGTGCGACGAACTAGACGCAATTCTGATTTGTTGAGAGCCGGTCACGTGACCTGTAACATCATCACATTTGAATATTAGGCTAGGTCCACTTTTTGCCATCAAAAATTATTCGATTCTGTTTGGTCGAAAGCTGGTCACGTAACCTCGTGATTTTTGGCAGGGCAAAGTGATATGCTGCGTAATATGCAAATGAGATGACGTCACAGTAAGAATTACGCCCATCACTCTGCCACATTTTGAGATGTAGATCTATTGATGATTGACAGGTGTAACAAGGCATTAAATAAATGGATCAGGGTGTGTCCAAATTAGGTCACATAACCAGCTCCTGACCAATCAGAATTGCGTCTATATAGCCGCAGTTATTTGGTATGTAGATCCATTAATGTGCTCTGCTGATTGATAGGTAAGCGACTGGTGAAATGGAGAGGGGTTAGGGCAGGAGTACACAGATCTATTGTTCCATGGATAAAGAGCGGTAAGGTGGGGTGGGGTGGGGGGGGGGTGGTGGTTGGCATCATTCATTGCATAGATCTGTTGTTCCTGAATGAAGAGACATTGGGAAGGGGTGAGTTCGGATTGTAGGTCTATTGAATTTGCCTTAACATTCAACCCATATGTAGAAAACACAGTGAGAGGAGGTTAGGGAGAATGTCTGGTGTGGAATGCGGATGATGAGTTATAACATGATTGGACATGTTCGTTCCTGGCTAAAGAGACAAAGGTAAGATGGAGCCAAACACATGGGGTGGGGTCAGAGGAAGGGTGATGTGTAATGCGAACAAGATAATAAATAACTAGGTCTACTAATGGCTGTTTCGAGACCACGGGTATTTTCTTCTGCAGGGGTCTTAAGCATATATCAATTTGCAGCCTGAGAGAATGTTATTTTGGAAAATTTACAATAGGAATGACTTACTCAATAACGCATTAGATAAATTGTCAAAAATAGGTATCTCTCGGTTTGCATATGGCTGCGAATTTCAATGATAGAGCGCTCAGAATATGTAGCGGTGGCAGTAGTAGTAGCAGTAGCAGCAGCAGTAGTAGTAGTGGTAATAGCAGTAGTAGTTTTATAAAGCGGGGGGTTGGGGTGTGGGGTGGGGGGGGGGGGTGAGGTGTGTGTGTGTGTGTGTGTGTGTGGTGGTAATGGTTCTGCATGTGGGGGTGTCTGGAGCTCTATCACGGAAAATACTACTGAGCCCGATATTGACTTAACACAACCTATACTTCTCAAACACTCAGAGAGGGTTGTTACCTCCATGCAATAATAAGGCTATTTCTGAAAATTTACAATAGGAATGACTTGCTCGATAACCTCAACAGGCATTCCAGGGAAGAATTTTCAAAAATAGGTATCTCTGCATATGGCTGACAATATCTACAACAGACCATTTTTGTGAGCATAAACATAAT
Organism: Chaetoderma sp. LZ-2023a; assembly: GCA_034401795.1. Lineage (NCBI taxonomy): Eukaryota > Metazoa > Mollusca > Caudofoveata > Chaetodermatida > Chaetodermatidae > Chaetoderma > Chaetoderma sp. LZ-2023a. The sequence continues at coordinate 83,171,124 of CM067374.1, read as the reverse complement.
CATATATAGCAGCCGCAGCAGCAGCAGCAGTAGTAGTAGTAGTAGTAGTAGTAGTAGTAGTAGTAGTAGTAGTAGTAGTAGTAATAGTAGTAGAGGTAGTGGTAGTGATAGTGGTAGTGGTAGCGGTAGCAGTAGTATTAGTGGTAGCTGTAACTAGTAGTAGTAGTAGTAGTAGTAGTAGTAGTAGTAGTAGTAGTAGTAGTAGTAGTAGTAGTAGTAGTAGTAGTAGTATAGCATTGTGTGTGTGTGTGTGTGCGTGCGTGCGTGCGTGCGTGCGTGCGTGCGTGCGTGCGTGCGTGCGTGCGTGCGTGCGTGCGTGCGTGCGTGCGTGCATGCATGTGTGTGTGTTTCCAGAGCTGTATCCAGAAAAACCTACTGAATTCAATTTTGACACAAATTTTAACGCAACATTTACGGGTGTATGGCAGCAACAGCGCCCAATCAAATTATTTTCAAAATATTTAAATAGTAAAAACATACAATTTCTACAACTGATGACTATTCCAGCTCCATGACAGAGTATTTCTCTCAAATCTCAATTATGATTGTGACTTAGTTTGCATGTGAAATAATTGATTCTGATGTCATAGTGTGCGTGTATGTGTGGGTGCATGTGCCCGGAGCTGTATCTCGAGTTACAGCTAAATCTGTTTACGGTACCCTGATCTGTAAATTGCTTCTTTGAGCATTTTTTATTCTGATCCAAACATCAATGGAGTTGATTTGTTTGACAGCTATATTTCACTAATAAAAACTGAAGTCTGTAATAATCTTTTTAGACTTGGCTTTAACGGTAAGAGTCTCTTAATATTAATGCATGGTTATTCAATTATAATACAGATTTCAGGTTTTTAACTGAACTAAAAAAAGAATTATGGTACCAAAAAATACCCCTCATTACCATCTAGCGATAATGAATAGTGGAGCTTAAATGGTCAAATATCGTTCACACATGGCACTCCACTACACTGGGAGGTGTGCGACTGTTGCGCAGTATATAGTACAGACACAGTCTTTTATCACTTTCCATTTTATTGCTGTACAAGCACAGTACAAAAGGTTCATAGAGATGTTTTATAATGGTGTCATTACACCATACATTGCACTGTTCAATGTTTTGAGAATATATATATCGGGCTGCGCAGTTTGGCTTACAGCCATATTGGTTTCGATATGACTTTTCATATCAGTTTTAACCGAATATCGGTTTTATGGACATGAAACAAAAAATTTAAATTATAAAAAATAGCACGAAAACAGAACGTATTTTCACGCCCTGATACATTTGTAACATTTTATGCCTTTAAAGCTTAATATACCTCATAATATCCATCATCGCGGGAGTGAAATTATTAATTAGACCACCTAAATATTACGCACAGTTAAATAAGCATCGTTTATTTTGTCAAAATTAATCATAAATCATCAGCAAAACAGGTTGCGAAAAGACATAAATCACGTGATTGTAATTAATTATGATGTAATTATCTCCCTTTCTTCTTTCATTTCCAATTCGGCCCGGCGACGAAATCATGCCTTGAAGAAAATATTAACTGTAATATTGCGAACGTGAATTTCATAAGTTAATATGATATTGTGTATAGAAGATAACGTTTTAAAAACAGTTTGAGTAATAATTTTATTTAAAATTAGATCCTAATCAGCAAAATGTATTCAGCATTATATTTATTGGCGAGATTTTTATGCATTCGGGTGATTTAGTTTTGGGATGACTTTGCATTATGCTAATTAGCCGGTGACGTAAATAAAATGGATGCCGTTGTTTAGAAATGTTTTCCCCGATACAAATTTCAATGACAAATTCCCGCATTAGTATTGTGTTTTATATTGCAAATTTATCGGAGACTACCAGAGAAAAGACGAGCGTATATTTATTTAATTAATTTGCTGCTTGATTTCTCTCGGCGTACAGCGAGTTACATGGAGTTACACAATATACGCAATTGGGGCCACGTTCAATTATTAGTTGCCCCGAATGTAGCTTAATGGAAAGTATGGTCATTATTATTCATTACACTTTTCATGCTCGTTAGTATCTTTTATTTTTAACAATCCTGATACGAAAAACCGAAAATATGTTCATATTCGGTTTTTCGATATTTATTTCTTATAATCGGTTATGAAACCGTCAGTGCAGGATATTGGTTTTAAATATGGTATCGGTATATCGCGCAGCCCTATATACATATATATATATATATATATATATATATATATATATATATATATATATATATATATATATATATATATATATATATATATATATATATAATATTCGCCACAACAGGCCATGTATAAAGATACACTATGAGGCATCATGTGAGATAAACCTCAACATTATAGATATCTGCATTTTTCATTACCAGTAACACTAGCGTCATTAATTTGAATAAAAATTAAATAAATGAATAAATAAATAATTTAAAGGATAACGTTTTAAGCATGGAAAAATAGTGGTAGGTGATATGAGTGTCTGTGTTGGATGGTTGTGATGGGGTTGGGAAGTGGTAGGGCCATTACCTCATTCAACTAAACCTGATGTTCGAATTACTTACCATAAAGCATTATGGCATGCCCTGAAAGCCAGCTTTCTGGCTTTCAGAAAACTGGAGCTTAGTGAAATATCAGTTATAAAACACCTACTTCTTATATGTAAATCTGAAATATTTCTCGGAATCCTTGGTTAACTGTCTCTGGTCTTTTGAACTAATGATGGTATTAGAATACCAAGCGATCATTTCTAGAATATGGCTATTGACCATAGTGAGCAAAGTGTAGAAGTCTATACCTCTATTTCTAAAGTTTAATGCTAGCCCCTTAACCTTGCATGCTCTCTTGATAGCACACATTTGTCTTTTTGTATGCATAACTTTTGGGGCCCGTGCTAACAAACTTGGTTATCTCGCTACTGGATGGAATTATGTTAGTAAAATAACAGTCTGTCATAATATACAGGAATTAGTACAGGTTCCCCTGTTTAAGACTATATGCTCGGCCTCAACGTGGCGCAGGGGTGTAACCAACTGGGTGTCAATCCAGACATTTGGAGGGGCTAACCAGAGCATTATGCACAACGCAAATGAATGAGACCTGGAGATCGAATCAAACGAAATGGTGCTCGCCCTGTGAGGATCCGCCAGGCAGGTGCAGCGCCAGGCTCCACGCCTCGAAGGAGCCCACCCTCAGCTACTGGAGGTCCCATCAACTCGTCTTGTGGAGCCAGGAGACGAGGATGGAGAGCTACTGGCCAACCGAAAGAGAAGACCAAACCCAAAGAGAATCCCAGTATCAACATCATGCACTGGAACGCAGAAGGGGTTACCAACAAGAAATCAGAGCTCGAACAGTTCCTCTACGAAAACAACATTGATATCTGCTGCATCCAAGAGACACACCTGCAAGAAGGAAAACCATTTAAGATCAGAGGTTACCAGATTTTCCGGTGTGATCGAAGAGGAAGAAAGAAATGCGGGGTGATCACCTTGGTTCGAAACAGCGTGAACGCCAGCCAGATCAAAACCTTTATCAGAAGCAGAATATATCAAGATCAAGGTAACAACCAGCAACTCTGTGATTGACATTGTCATTTATTACTGCCCTAATGACAAGAATCTCTCACTTGACACAATCCAGGTCCCGGACTGCCACTTCCTCATTGCGGGAGACTTTAATAGCCAGTCTCAGAGCTGGGGATACAGAACACTTGATAAACGAGGGGAAGACATTGAAGCATGGCAAGATGAAAAGCACCTTTTACTTGTCAACGATCTCACAGATCAGCCTACCTTCTACTCGCGCCAGTGGCACTCCACAACAACGCTGGACGTGGCATTTTGTACAGAAGACATTCACAGAAACCTCAGTAGAGTGGTCGGATCGCAGTTAGGAGGAAGTGACCACCGCCCAGTCCTCCTCTCTCTTTCTGGAAGTATTTCAACAGGTTCACCTCAACATCCAAGGTGGAACTACAAAAAGGCAAATTGGAGTCTGTTCGGCATTCGTTCCAATGAGCTTACCCAAAATATAGCAGTAGAAGGGAGAAACATCAACAATGCGGTCAAGGAATTTAATTCAAGTATCCAGTATCCTCAAGGCTGCCAACGAAGCGATTCCTCGAGGGTTCAGGAAAAACTACCGCCCCTACTGGACAACAGAACTGCAAGCAGCACATGATAAACTAGACATGGCCAGAGAAGATGCAGAGGGTAATCCCTGTCATGAAAACCACTTCACACTACAACAAACTAAAGCCAGGTATCTAAAGACCAAGCTGGAGGCCAAAAGAAGAAGCTGGAGGGAAAAGACGGCAGGGTTTAATTTAGAGAGAGACACAACAGAGCTATGGAGACTGACTAAAGCACTGAATGATGAGGGTGTCGGGGGAGAGAAGATTACTCTTGAAGAAGATGGACAAACACTGTCAGGAAAGATGGCTGCAGATGTCTTTGTGAAGGCATATGCAAAAGAAAGCAACATTTCTATACCACGAATGCATCAAAAAGAGGTTAAAAAGAGCAAAAGGAAAGAACAGACACCAATACTCACGATGCAATGAATGTTGACATTAGTTTAGCAGAACTGAAGAAGGCTATCCACCAATTGAAGAAGAAGAAAAATCCCGGGCCAGATGCCATTACGAATGAAATGATCCAACACCTTGGTAATGCACCTCTTCGCAAGTTGCTAGACACCTTTAATCTCAGTTGGACCAATGGAGAGGTTCCTCAGTGCTGAAAGGAAGCCAGAATGACTTCTATTCTGAAAAAAGGGTAGAACAAGACGAAAGTGCTGAGCTACCGTCCTATCAGTCTTACAAGTTGCATATGCAAGACCATGGAGCGCATCATCAACCAGCGGTTGCAGTGGTACCTGGAGTCGGAGAACATTATAGTTTCAGAGCAGGCCGGCTTCAGAAGATAAAGGAGCACAGAAGATCAAACAACACATCTTGCACAGGTCATAGAGGACACTTTTCAAGCCAAGAAGGTGATGCTAGCTGCCTTTATCGATCTGCAGAAGGCATTTGACAAGGTGTGGAAGGATGGCCTCCTCGTGAAGCTCCGGCGCACAGGCATCGGTGGCAACATGTTCCGATGGACCAAGTCATACCTACACAATCGCAGAGCTAGGGTGCTGGTGGATGGAGAATCTGGACAAAATGTATTGCTGAGACAAGGGGTACCACAAGGCGGAGTATTATTACTCTTCATTAATGACATTGTAGCAGAGCTGCCCAATGGGATCCAAGCAGCCCTCTATGCAGATGACGTCGTACTCTGGTGCACCGAGGATTACACAACGACTGCCACGTACAGAATGCAGCTCACCTTGGACAGAATTACAGCTTGGGCCAATCGCTGGTGTATTACCATCAACAAAGAAAAATCATCAGCCATGCTATTCTCACTGTCCACCAAAACCAAGCTTGGCACTGGGCGGTACTCCACTCGAGTACGAGGACCAGCAGACATACCTGGGAGTCACCTATGACAGAAGATTAACATGGAAGGAGCACATCCAGAACGCAGATGCAAAGCCCAGCAGAAAGCTAAACATCATGAGGAAGCTGGCAGGAACAAAGTGGGGTGCCAATGAAAGGATCCTCAAGACCATCTACCTAGGTGCCGTACGACCACACCTTGAGTATGGATCCAGCTCATGGATGACAGCAGCTAAATCTCATCAACAGAACCTCGACAGAGTACAAAACCAGGCACTGCGCATCATCACTTGTGGCATGAGATCAACACCAATAGAAAAAATAGAGCAGACAGCAGGCACACACACCCCCCCCCCCCCCCCACTTAGCAAAGGAAGGGAATGCAAAGCACTGATCCAAGCTGCAAAGTTCAAATCGTTCAACAACCACCCGATGAAGATCAGGCAAGCACAGCTGTCATCAGGAAGACTTAAAAGATCAAGTTTTATGAAAGAGACAAAAGCACTTCAAAGGAAACACCAAGAAATGTTGCCAGCACAAATAGAAGACCCAAACCACACCCTTGATCATCCACCCTGGGAAAACAAACTAGAGAGCATAGCTATTCGCACCACAGTGCCTCATCTCACAACCAAAGATGAACACAGTGATGTGAGCAAGAAGGCCCTGACCCTAGCCATGCTGGAAGAAATGTGCCCTCAGGAGACATGGATAAGGATCTACACAGATGGATCAGCCAATGATGCAATTAGGAGCGGAGGTGCCGGACTGCACATACAGTATCCAAACGGACAACATGAGTAAGCTGCAATACCGACAGGCAAACACTGCACAAACTACAGAGCTGAAGTGGAAGCACTGGCCCATGCAGCTAATACCATCAGCAGAACAGCAGACCCTATTGCACAGATTGTCTTTTTATCTGATGCCTGCTCCGTCCTTGAGGCTATCACCAAAGGTAAGCTGCCACAACTTGAAGAAGCACTACAAACCATCAAATGCTTTCGGATAGCATTGCAGTGGATCCCCTCACACTGTGGAGTCCAAGGAAATGAGGAAGCAGACAAGATGGCAAAGGTGGGTGCAGAAGAGAATCAGACAGAAAACATGGTTACGCATACAGAGATGAAGACTATCATCAAGTCACTCTATAGAACACCTCAATCAGAAGATGCCTACCATCATCTCTCGAGGAGAGCAAGTGGCCATTTTTCGTCTCAGAACTGGACATAACAGACTAAACCAACACATGTACAGGCGGTTCCACCTTACGACATCGCCCGCTTGTCCTTGTGTTGAAGCAGAACAGACCACAGAGCACATACTTCAATGTTGCAGTACGTATCAGCTGCTGAGAGAAGAGATCTGGCCTTTGTCAACCTCTTTTCTTGAAAAGCTGTATGGGCCTGTGGAAGAACTGCAGAAAACCACAGATTTCATCTTGAGAACGGCTCTCCAAGTGTGATACCAGCGATCGAAAAGAAGAAGAAGAAGAAGAAGTACAGGTTTATCTCGTTTCTAGGGGTACACTATCGAATCCATCACATGTTAAAAAGGGCGATGTACCGGCCACTACTAGGTTTTCAAGCAAGTGTACCCTAGCATAACTTGTCACGAAATCAGTGATCACTACTTTGGTATGACTATCGCTAGGGACGAATTCGTCAAACTCATGATAGCGCATTGAGAAAGTGCTATCATTGCATACCCGTATATCTTTAACTGTCAACTTTCTATCAGTTAGCAACTCCATCATTTTCCCTCTGTACGTATTTATGCTTAGGACATGGATTCAGGGTAAAACATCCCATAAATATTTAGTACATGTCCTGAGGGCGTTATTGTTACAAACAGACGCCTGGTCTAACGTAATTCTCTCATGCCTGAAATATTCTCGAATATATACATAGTTCTCAGCATCAGAAATCACATCTTCAGGATACCCCGATGCCTGTTGTTTAATCTTCAAGAAGCTACCAATGTACCCTGCTAAAAGTGTATCCATATGATGTTCATAGTGCCAGATCACGATAAACTCCAGGATCCGATACCCCGAACATACAGCCTCCACCAGCTCTACACAAGTCCATACGCCATGAATAGTACTCTTCCACTCGGTATGAGTACATTGAATACCATATAGATAAGGCACGCACTTACTACATGGAGGAAAGAACATGGGCCATCAGATCTGTATGGTAGCACTTGAAAGAGTAAGGCAAACTCCTGGTTTAACATCGTTAACGATTACTTCTGGTACTCTTAGAGGATACTTATGAGTCTTACATAAGTAAGGATATAGTGATGTGACATCAATATACGCTATATATTCATTGGCAGAAGTCTTATGATATAAACGTATGACATTGGTGCCACCGCCATAAAGTGCACTACAGTCATTAAACCTCAGCCGTAAGCTCACAAGCCACATTTCAACCACTCTTAACCACATAAACCTAAGATGACTCGCTTTAGAGCGAGTCTTCTGATAAGAGTTAAATGAGGTAAAAAAAAATGTTCGGTAGAGCGTTTACGCGGCAGACATTTCCATCATGAGTGCGCATAACATCCGTGATACTCGAAGTACTTATCAATATCAAGACAGTACTCGTCTATGCATCTATCCGGCACAATGGGTGCATCGCCTTTTAGAGCATGCTGAATAAACATGTTTCTAGAATGGGCCACATAATCCATCCACTGACAAACTTCTACAGAGCAATGTTTCTTGTTACAGCAAGTAGGCGGGCCTACTATCTTGTGCTCGTTTAAGTAGTCTGCTCTAAACATATTATTACATAATGATGATAACGTTAACGAAGACACACACGAGGGTATGTTCGTTTCCTTAATAAACATGTCCCGAAACATACCACAGGACATTCATAGAATATCTACATCGGCTCTGCAGTAAAGTTTCATGGTATTTTGAGAATTGAAAACGGCATCTTTTAAAGAACCATACCAGGTAACAAACTCTTGATGCCCTGACAATGACATACTGTCGGCCCTGTGAGTGTCAATATGAGGGTACGCTGCTAAGTAATCAAAGTGTATGTTACTGTCTAGGAGATAAGGAAAAAAACAACTTTACTAGATAGATCGAATATGGCTGGTAGCTGACGTAGTTAAAATGACAGAAAAGCTATAGTGTCCTTGGAATGAATGCCCCTGATGCCTATGAACACAATAATTTAACCGTTCATAATTACACTCTCAAGCTTAATCTGCATTTTTCTAAATAACCATTCCATAACTAGATATATGTCAAATCTGCGACTGCTATGAGCGATGTCGATATAATCGCGAAGGGGGCAAAAATATTTGGTCTTTATTACCCCAGCGCACCGATTATGTGGCTAGAGCCATTTCATAAAATCGGTTAGAGCCACATCACTTTAAAAAATAAACTCTCTCTCTCTCTCTCTCTCTCTCTCTCTCTCTCTCTCTCTCTCTCTCTCTCTCTGGACGGTTTTACTGTAATTGTGGGGATATCACTTTTTCTTTTTCAAAAAATGTGGTGGTGTATTATGTAATGGCGCCGTCCGTCTGGGCGGGAGGGCAGGCAGGCGTGTGGGCGGCAGAGTGGTCTCTGGGTGATAACTCTGTTACCGTTTGTCGGATCCCATTGAAACTTCATAGAGTGGTTGGATTAGGTCTGGGGAAGAAATCTCTCGAAATTGACAATGATTCGAAATCCAAGATGGCCGCCAGCCACCGGTGACCATCTTGAAAATTGGTTTCCGGATGATAACTCCGTTACCGTTTATCGGATCGCGTTGAAACTTTATAGAGTGGTTGGACTAGGTCTGGGGAAGAAACCTCTCGAAATTGACAATGATCCGAAATCCAAGATGGCCGCCAGCCACCGGTGACCATCTTGAAAATTGGTTTCCAGATGATGACTCTGTTACCGTTCATCGCATCACTTTGAAACTTTATAGAGTGGTTGGACTAAGTCTGGGGAAGAAACCTATCGGAATCGATGATCCGAAATCCAAGATGGCCGCCATCCACTGGCGACCATCTTTCTTGAATACTGGTTTCCGGATGATAACTCCTTTACCGTTTATCGGATCACTTTGAAACTTCATAGAGTGGTTGGACTAGGTCTGAGGAAGAAAGCTTTCGAAATCAACAATGATCCGAAATCCAAGATAGCTGCCAGCCACCAGTGGCCATCTTGAAAATTGGTTTCCAGATGATAACTCCGTTATCGTTTATTGGATCGCTATGAAACTTCATAGGGTGGTTCAACTACCTCTGAGGAAGAAAGCTATCGAGATTGACAATGATCCGAAATCCAAGATGGCCGCCAGCCTCCTGTCCTCTCTGATTGGCAGTTCACGAGGTAGCGGCAGTACATAAATGAGAGATTATCCCACCACCTTATCTGTGCACGGGGGTGATTATCATCGCACATGTTCATATGTATCGTGCAATTTTTTTTACATGGGAGCGTGAGATAACTTTATGTGGACATTCCAATGGTGAGAGAAATTTAAAAAATGTAAAAAAATATGAAAACATGAATGGTGGGGACAAAAAAAATCTAAATGCATATTTGGACATTTCACGCTTATCCTGATCGTTTAAGCTACTATAATTGTGGAGACAGGTCAATGTCCTCACAATCCAAGCATGTCCCCAGAGTGTATGGCCTAGACTTGTAAATCTCCTTGGAATTACGGTAAAACTACTCTCTCTCTCTCTCTCTCTCTCTCTCTCTCTCTCTCTCTCTCTCTCTCTCTCTCTCAATTATCGATAGCGGCCTATCTATATGTTCAGAGGAAGCTACGATTTATAGATGACCTCATGAGGTTTTGTCGCCTGATTAGTTTCAAAATCATAAAAGACAAAACGTGGATGGATTGGAGAACCGTTATAATCCTTATCCAAACGAGCCTTATGCTTCTCGGATAAGCTCAAATGATCTTAAGAATGTGGTTCCATATAACATATGTGGTTGTTTAGATCAACTTCAGACTTACAGCTCTAAAATTTTCTCTCCCCGCAGACATCTAACTTGAGGATTGGTTGTAAGAATCTTGTTACAGTTATGACAGGCCTTAACCATGCAGTGTTGCCTTACATAAACATCAACGTTGAACGCAAGAGTGTAGGTTACGGTGGTCATAACCTAGGTCACACTGTTTGCAGTAATAGCCGTGACTCAGTAGTTCCTTAGCGCTATGAATGTAGGCATAATGGTTATGCAGATAAAGGGGTGGAATCGCGAACAGTCATCATCTCCCCAGTGTATACACTTTTTTATTTTCATCTTTACTGTAAACCCTGAGCAAAACCTGGAGTTTCAAAATGGCCTGATAAGCGTTCATATCATCTATGCCGCAGGGTTTATCAATAGGTACACCACACCTACCGTGAAGCTCAAGAGCCTTCATACGCTGATGATGATTATCAATGCTTTTATCGGGAACTGGTCTAGGTCATGGAACAATCTTTTTGCGCTCGCAAACTGGTAGAGTTGTATTGATACAACTCAAACCGATAATGATGCAATGAGCCATGCACATGTTATCCGTATTATGAACTGTGAAACGGTTTGTCTTCAAAGAAGCCTCGAGTTTCTGATCCTCGAGATATAATCTGGCAAAATGAGTGTTACACCCAGATCCGTTAGGCATCTGGATATGAAAATTGTCCATTGCTGAGTCCAGCCAAATATCTCTCTGAGGCCGTGTTCTCACTGGAGAGTTAATGGTGAATAACGCCATATCTCAGTATTGCATTAAGCCGGTTAAGTCTAGTGAGAACACGGCCTGAGACTGCCTGATTTCCGATATACCGTTAGTAATGACCTCGTCTGTCAGCTCGTGGAGCTATCTAAAATCTGCGTGGATCAGGGTGTCGAGAGAATGGTGGTTAATAGTTACGCTATGATAATTTTGGGAATTAGCATTTATGCTAGAGAAAAGCTGCTCTAATATTCTTTAAAAAACTGCGAAAATGCGATTAGGTTTTCAGATTGGATAGCCTCAGGATTAACTCGAGCATGTACGAATTTTCAGTAAATTAGAATTTTCGAGAGTAGAAAGAGCATGCTGGCATTATAGTTCAAGTTCAAGTTCAAGTTCAAGTTCACGATTATTTATTTTGATATAGAATATACATTTACAGTTTCACAGCAGGTAGTCCACCAAAGGCAGAGCCTATGTGGCGGTGGACCCCTACATATAACATAAAACAACAATATAGGACATGAGAATACTGAATACATAAGGTTAACATGTTATAGTCCTATATATACATATAGTTAACTGTCTCGCTGCCAAGCCTCTGCAGTCTACATTTTCCATGGAGCCTAACTCAGGGTATGCTGAGTACCTCTAAAACAATTTGACCGAACGTTGTCGGTGGCTAAGCCACAAGCAACTTTCAGTCAAATTTTTTCTAAAATACTCAGTCAACCCAGAGTCATTGCCAATTGGAATTATTGTCCGCTGGCTTCCAGCAGTCCAACAGTTAATAGACGTATGACAATTTACATATTTACAGGGAAAGACATGACAGAGGGATGTGTGCTTATCTTGCTTAAGTAATAATTCTATATTACATATTCTTATTATCATTGACAAAGTATTCGAATTATTATTTATTATTTGTTCTGGTGACTGGGTGCAAGTATGAGAATAGCATGCCATGATGGTGAGTGTTTTCCAGAGTCTAGTAGGTTTCTATAATCTTTTTGATATTCTGCTTAAAGTCCTGTAGCTTTATGATGTCTGTGCGTGTGCTTGTGTCTGTATTATTCCATAACTGAATTGCTTTGTATGAGGGTTTTTGTTGTGCTGCTTTTGTTTGGTGGTGTGTTGAATGGAGGTTATTTCTTGTTCTTGTGTTGTGAGGATGCAATTGTGTATTGAGCATACAAATGTTAGATACGGATGAGGGTAAGTTGCCATTGTGGAAGTCCCTTAAGATTGTGTATAGTTGGAGCCGTTCAATGTCCTCAAGTTGTAAGACCTTTTCTGATTTAAAGATATCCTGGCCACCTGCTGTTTGTGAAAATAGTTTAATAGATTGCTTTTGCAGAGATTTTAGGTTTTTTCGTCTAGCTTGAGATGTATTAGTCCAGATAGCATTGCAGTAGGTGATGTGAGGAAGTATCATTGTGCGGTACAGATTTTTAATAATATTAGGTGTTAGATAGGGTTTCAGTCTGCGAATGATGCCAATGCTTTTTGTTACCCTGGTAGTAATAATTTCAATATGCTTCTCCCATGTTAAATTTTTGTCCAGATATACTCCTAAAAACTTAGCATATTGTGCTTCTTGAATTATCTGGTTGTCGATATAGAGGATTGGGAGAGCTATTTCTTTTAGTTTCTTAGATTTTGTGAATAGTATATAATTAGTTTTTAATACATTTAAGGACAATTTGTTTACTTTAAACCAGTGTATTAATTTCGCCATTTCATTATTGACATTTTTGTATAGAATTTCTATATCCTTGTAGCAGCTTCTTCTTCTTTTCGTTCGCTGATCATACCACCAGTCCTGTAAGTGACTATCGACATGATCATAAGCGTTACGTGCATGGATCCATGGTTTATTAGAGTGCGCCATGCGGCCTGGAACTTCCGTCTTCAGCACTCGATGTTTCTGTCAGGGTTACCTCACCCTTACCTCCTTATCCTTGTGGCTGCAGAAAGAATTTGTGTCGTCTGCAAAAAGTATTAGTGAGAGATGTTTTCAGACTTGGATATGTCATTCATATATAGGAGAAACAGCAGGGGCCCAAGAAGTAAACCTTGGGGAACACCACAAACTATATTTTTGTATTCAGAGATAGCCCCATTGAATTGTACACACGGTTCCCTGTTTGACAGGTAACTCTGTATCCAGTTCAATGCAGTAACTCTTATTCCATAGTATGCAAGCTTTTGCAGTAAAATTGTATGATCAATTGTATCGAAGGCTTTGGAAAGATCCAAGAATACACCTAGCACATGTTCATTGTTCTCAAGGGAGGTTGATAATGTTTAGATATTTAGTAATTCTACTAAAATACAGCTTTACTAAGAGTTTTGAGAAAAGTGGAAGTACCGAGACTGGCCGATAATTAGTAACGTCAGATACATCTTTAGCTTTGTATATGGGTGTCACATGTGCAACCTTTAATCTTGATGGAAATACTCTTTGTGTAAGTGAGAGATTACAGATGTGGTCCAATGGTGTTAGTATTTCTGTTACACAGTGTTTAAAAAATTTCCATTTGAAATTATCGATTCCAGCACTTTTAGCTGTGTTAATTTGCATTAGTATTTTGTAGATTTCGTGAGTATCTGTTGGATTTAGGAAAATAGAGTGTTGATAATTACCTGTTAGAAAGTCCTTTATATGTATGTTCGAGCTGGGTTGAATTTTTGGTGGTAAATTAGGACCAATGTTAGTAAAATACTCATTAAATTTGTCTGCTATTTCTTTTTGTCGTTAATGACTCTATTATTATAAAAAGACTGTGATGCTTCAGTATTGTTTTTTTCCTTATTTAGTAATGATTTAATCAGTTTCCATGTTTCCTTTATATTATCATTTTGTTCATCAAATTTATTATGAAAATAATTTATTTTTGCTGTCCTAATTATCTGATTTAGCCTGTTTCTATATTACTTGAACTGTGAGTCATTATACTTTGCCAGATATTTAATAAAATTCAGATATAACTTGTTTTTCTTGTGACAGGCAGCTATCACTCCTCTTGTAATCCAGGGTTTAGTAGGATTATGTTTAAATTTCTTAATATTTTTTAAGTGGAAAGGCAGATTCATAGATGTTAGAGCATATAGTGTGGAAGGTGTTGTAGGCATCTTCACATGACTGTGATTCAATTACCTGGTTCCAGTTGGGTTTTTTCCAGTTCCAGCCATATTGTCTTTTAACATTTCTATATCTTCCTTTTTGAAGTCCCTACAAGTTACTGCTTCTTTTACAAATGATTTTCCTTTTTTGTTTTCTTTTTCTATATAGAATATAGGTAAATGGTCTGAAATATCTACCACAAAGATACCTGATTGATTCTTGGCACTTACAGCATTATTCGAGATGATACTGTCAATAACAGTAGCCAAGCATTCTGTAATTCTTGTTGGTTTCGTTATAAATGGATAAAAGCCAGATATTTTAAATAAATGTAATAGGTCTTGAGTGTAGAAGCTATGTTGTTTTAACAAATCAATATTAAAGTCACCTAATATATAAGCGGATTTCTTTTCATTTTGTATGGTATTTATAATTTTTTCGAATGATTTCATAAATTTGTCATTGTCACTTCCAGGAGGTCTGTATGTGACACCGACAAGTTTATTTTTTGTTTTTTCATTAAGAATTTCAATAAAAATAGTTTCCATAAATTCTTCATTCATTGACAGGTCATCTCTCAAATTATACTGTAAACTGTCCTTTATGTAGATGCTTACACCACCACCTTTTTTAGTTGGCCTGTGTTTTTCAATGAATTTGTAATTTTGCATATTAATTAAGTCCAGTGGTGAGTCAGGTTTCAACCATGTCTCGGTAATTCCTATGACGCTAAATTCATGTGAGCTGGAATCCATAAAGTTATTAAATTTATCAAAATTTATTAGCAGCGATCTAATGTTAATATGAATTATTGAAAAGGTGATAGCATCAGTACTCTTGATAATATTATCATTAAATTCTTTCTGAAGTATAGAGTCACAAAGGGGAAAATTCATACCTTCATCATCAATATCTGTTTCAGGGAAATTTGTGTATTCATTGCCCTGGTTAGAAGTATTTAGCTTGAATGGGTTTACAAGTATGTTTGCATTTATATGTGTACTGTAGTCATATTTGGCACCTAGGATATTAAGCAGAAATTCGGTATCGTTTTCATAGTGATTAAAAGGAAAATTAGTTTGGTTACATTGAAAACACCACCATGGCTCATCAGAACTCTGGAGTTCTTCATAATCTGTGATAGTTAGCCCTTGGGAGCATCTTAAATGCAGCCAATCACCACAACAGTCACATAGAATTGCACGCTGATTAGATTTGACAGGGTTGTTGCACGATAAGCACAGGAACCGGACAGGCATGGACAGCAAAAAATGGGGTGGCTGAAGGCTATTGTTGGCTACTGTGATGGAGAGATAGTGTTTATCTAATAAAATGAGATTATATATAATGTTAATGGATTAGATGGACATAGTTATGATATTGTCTGACAGTAAGAGAAGATCTATTGTTGGAGTTTGATAGATCACAAGTAAAGCGAGGCGACATATATGGGTAGCGGTGAGCATTTATGTAACCAAAAGTTATGCCAATTAGGCCATGGACAGATATGAGCGAAAGTAAGGCCAGGTGACATGTATTTTCGGAGAGTGACGAGTATTCAGATCACAGGTTAGACAAGCCTATAGGCATTCGGATCGTAACCACATTTATGGATACTCACGTAACAATCATTTAAGTCATTGAAGATAGAACAGCTTAGCCCTTACATTGAGAAGTTTAAAAAAAGTAGAATCTTTGTGATATCGAACATATACTGTTGTGTCTTTTGAAGTCAACCTGACTGGGAACCATTGCTGCCTAAGACTGCAACGGTTTCCAGAGAGATTTAACTGATAATATTCAGCAGTTTTCCGAAGTGGTGACGTTGAAACTGAGATATATGGGTAGTTCATTGGTGAAAGTGTTGGGTAATGGTTTCACGCATTTAAACATTATTGTTACTTCACGTACTTAGGTAATCGGTAGGACAGACAAATATACATTTGGACTACATTTAGCACATACAGTTTAACAGTATGTACAACACCACTTACGAAAGCAGACAGACAACAGATAACACATAGTGGTTTGTGTACTATATATTACTGTGTTGAAGATTTGCCTGGTGTCACAATTTGCAAACTATTCTGTGTGGTTTCAAGTGTTATCATCATCTGTAAAATAATAATATGAAAAATTAGAATATTATGTACATTTAACCCTTTCGCGACAGGCCAGCCTCTGCTTGAGGAACTTCCATTTTTTCCAGACCAAGAGAATGCCATTTTTGAAATTTTAACACTGGAATGACTGACTCGATAGCGGAGCCCTTCATTCAAGTGGTAAACCCTGGAAAAAATAATCTTCTCTTGGCTTGCCAAAGGGAATTCAGGATATTTTGATTTTGTTGACCAGATTACAGGGTTAAATAGATACATGTGCGTCTATACATACTCTTTATACACATTTGGAAACACATAGTCTTGATACTGTCCAACAGTAAGAGAAAATTTGTTGTATATTATAAACATTTAATCCTTACACGGCAGGCCGGCCTCTTCAGTAGCCTTGAGGAACCTACATTTTCCCCAGATGTTATAGAAAACATACTGTTAATGTCAATAGACATAGGTCTGTTATTGTCATCATTATTGGCGTTAACGTTTGGTGTAGCCGCATCAGTCATCAGCTATGTAACGTTGGCATTATTATAGGCAATGTCCTCATCACTATCAGAGTGTGGTACATGTTTCCCATTAACCCCACCCTTATTAACCGTGCCCTCAGTAACCCCACCCTTATTAACCGCGCCCTCAGTAACCCCACCCTTATTAACCGCGTCCTCAGTAACCCTACCCTTATTAACCTGATCCTCTTTAAACCCACTCCCTACCTGATAGACCTACTGGCTATTTTACAATTAACATAATTATTCTTGCGATACTGAGGTAAGGCCAGTAAAATGATAATGATGATGTTGATGCTGGTTGGGCTGGTGGTAATATTGAGGGTGTGGGTGGCAGCTGCAACGAATGAGTTATGTCAGATTGACATATTTTTAAATGCTAGATCAGACTCTGGTGTAATGTATGTGCTCGCATCGATTAAGAGACTATCAGGTAAATTACTAAGTAGAAAATTAATATTATTGTCTAATCAGGTCTCATCCTTCATGAAATCTATGCTGACATCGGGATAAGGCCATAATAATAATAATAATAATAATAATAATAATAATAAATAATAATAATAATCGTTATTTATTGAGGGTAAATCTTCAAGTACACGGCATGATCTAACAGAGGCCCTCATTAACATATATACAAATTTATACATCTATGTACACACAAAGAAATGCTAACAGACTATTTGTTTAAATTCCGGTATGACAGTAATTATTATTATTATTATTATTATTATTATTATTATTATTATTATTATTATTATTATTATTATTATCATCATCATCATCATCATCATCATCATCCTCATCATCATCATCATTATTATTATTATTATTATTATTATTATTATTATTATTATTTGAAACTCGCACATACACTCTAAATCATAGACAGTTTCTCTCAACCACGCGGACAAACTTACACTCTACCTCACAAAACAACACACTGGTACATACACATGCACACACTTTTAAGCAAATTTTGGGCCGCTTACTTAACCCACGTTTAGATGAGTGCATATGCTGGATTTGAAAGATGAAAGCGTTGTCGATTGGGTAATCTTTTAAGGTAGTGAGTTCCACATTTGTGTTGCACAGTATTATAGCTGTTCTTACCATAGTCTGGTCGTATTTTTGGAGGCTTTAAGTGCCCATACGTTTTTGATCGCAGATTTAGTGTGTGTGCTTCGTCTATGGGTGTAAACATATTTTTAATGTATTTAGGTTTGAGGTTGCTTAGTGCTTTGTATGTAATTATATTTGGGACGTCTAAGATAATTCTTGCAGCACGCTTTTGTAATTTTTCTAATTTAGTTAAGAAAGTCGGTGTACCTACCTAATAAACAAGACAGCAATAATCTATATGTGATAGTATGTATGCTTTGTAAAATAAGTTGCGTTCCCCGATATTCATGTACTGTTATTTTGCTGCATATTTTGTTTACGTGTTGTTGCCAAGATAAATTCCCGTTTATATGTACGCCTAAAACTTTTTCATTGTCCACAATACCTAATTCTCCGTTATATATATATATATATATATATATATATATATATATATATATATATATATATATATATATATATATATATATATATATATATATATATATGTATTTTAATTTCTGCATCATTAATCTGATTAAGTTTGTGTTTAGTGGATATCATTAATAATTTGGTTTTGTCAGAATTTATAATCATTTTATTATTTTCACACCAGTTTTGGACAGACGCCATATCCCCAGACAGTTGTTCTGTTATATTTCGTACATTGTCAAAGTTACAATGCATAGTTGTATCATCGCAATACAAGTCTACATTGCTGTTAATGTCATTTACATAAAGGGTAAATAGCAGAGGTCCTAGCACAGAACCCTGAGGGACGCCTACTGTTACCGGTAAAAGATCCGAAATCTTGTCAGAAATAGACACGTATTGCTGTCTGTCTTCCAGATACGATGCGAACCAATTTAGCGTAAGTGAATCAAGTTTATAGATGGCTAATTTTTGTAGCAGAATATCATGATTTACAAGGTCAAAAGCTTTCCTGAAATCTATCATAATATCTCCTACGATCTCGCCATTATCGACCGCGAATCGCCATTTTTCTATTAATTTTAATAATACGGTTTCGCAAGAAGGCTTTGGCCTGAAGCCGGACTGAGATTCATATAGTAAATTATATGTACTTAGAAATTTATATAAATTATTATGGACGTGTCTTTCAATGATTTTGGACAAAATTGTTAGAATTGAAATTGGTCTGTAATTACTGATCTCGCTTTTATCACCTGACTTGTATAAAGGTTTTACTTTAGCGAATTTCCACATAGTTGGAAATACACCTGCGTCTATAACTTTATTAATAATGGATGTAACTGATGGGGCGATAACTGATGCAGATAATTTTAGAAAATGGGCGTTCAACTCGTCATATCCTGCCGACTTATTCGTTTTTAAATTTGTAAGTTCTTTGTAAACGTAATCTACTGTTATTAGAGATATTCTAAACTCTATTTCATTTTGCACTCTACTGTTTTAAGATGCATTTTAGGATCATTCGATATCGCGTGATATGGGCCGTTTATTAATTTTGCGAGATCTGCAGTGACTGTACTAAAATATTTATTGAACATCTCACTGTGTCTCTAACGTCATTACCTTCGGAATTATATAACACTAATGGCATTTTACTAGATTTTGGGTTTATGTTTCTCATAATGGTCCATATATTAGAAGGATTATTTTTCCCTTCAGCAAGCGAAATAGTTTCGCTTAGCGCTTTCTATTAGGGACATTACTTTATTTTTAAACTCTTTGTATTTGACCATATCTTTTACTTTTTTTAAATAATCGCGATCTTTCATGGCTTTTAAAATACCCTCGTTAATCCATTCAGGTTGACAATACTTTTTTTACTCTGCGCTCGATGATAGGGGTGTGGTTATTGAGAATAGTGAGGAAAGTTTCATGCCATATTTTAAGAGCTTCATTTGGGTCACTTATTAAATTAACCAGTTCCCAATTATATTGTGATAAATTTCGAAGGAATTTAATATTATCAAAGTTTTTCTTGCATCTGTATTTTGTAGTATGGTGGGTGCGAGTTTTGTGAGTGACGCTTTTCCGCGTATATAACGTTATACTGTGACGTTGCTAATGACGTAGATGGTACCATTAACTGTTGCGCTGATATCTCTAGTGATGTGTCTAAAACTGGGAATAGTACCCCTTGAGGCGTCAGCTTATAGGTTGATGCATGCGAGGTCGCTAGGTCGCAGAGGGCCTCCTGTGATGTACACTTTAGATTACCTGCAAAAGGATAATAATACTTTTACTTAAATTTTATAGCCAAATACATAGTCACCCACGCCCACACACAGCCACACGCACGCATGCACACATGCACGCCCACACACATTTTTTTCTTCTTATCCCTATCACAAAGGAAATGACAATTTTACTTATAACACAACATGATTTATCTCCCCTTAACCGTGAATTAGTTTTCCTGCTCAACTTAACACATCAAATCCATAACAAGAAATCCAATGCGGATATAAACCCAATTTATCAAAGAAGCATCATAAGGAGAAAGTACTGAGATTCGTGAGAAACACCCAAAACATAATGAGACGCATAACAAGGGGTAAAGAGATCTGAAAGAAACTGAGGAAACTAATAAAATAGCTTGTCATGATTTTTTGTCTGCAAAATAAGTTAGGACAAGTGCGAGAGCGCGTGGTTTGTGCTTTTCAGACATTGCACGTGATTTGTTTCTTCCAGTGTTATGTGAATATGCAGAAATGCATACAAATCATCAATTGAAACTATATCTTATGTATTACAAATTGCAAAGGCATAAATATAATTTAACAGATTTATTTATAAACGCTAAATATGTTTGTTATCATCACAATGCATCAGTAGTCCAGTAAAACTACAAATTAACCTAGAACAAATTGCAACAGAATTTATTTCTTTTCTGCGGCATTCATGGGAATGCCAGGTGTCACATATTAAAAGTCCTCCAAAATCCCTCGATGGGAAAGCGGGTAAATTCGCATATTTAGCTACCGCCATTATCCGAATAATGAAACTTCCCTTACCTGCTTCATTCCGCAAATAAACGAAGTAGAAATGTTGTCTAAGCTCTGAATTTCATGGTCACGGAAGAGAGTAAGCAATTGGCAATATTGCCTTGTACCACTTGTACAAATTCTTCAAACCACAGATTATATATGGTTGTATGCACAGGGCCGGGGTAATTTAAAAAAATTATATTTAAAGTAAGTTTAATTTTGTTTTTCGCTTTTAAAATTTTATCTAAAATAAATTGCATTTTAATTTTCACTTTTATCTCACAATTTGAATAAATTTCTATACAATTCAATCAGAATATGGACATGGATTTAGATACATGCGTTATTTGTAACCAGAGCCTAGAAAATGGATCACAAACTGTTAAGCCTCGAGTTAAAGGCTGTGACGGTATTAACAATGCTAGCAGAGCCCGTGAAAGCGATGTCATAGCTTAAGTAGGACCGAGGGTTCATGTAAAATGTCGACGGGAGTTCATTGATCCCAAGCGGATTTCCCGTGACGCAGAGAAAATTGAACAATCTCCGCCACCCATGCGCCAAGTCTGCATATGTATATTTACAAAAGATGTTAGAAATACCTGAAAGTCATCCAGATATACACACCAGCTTCCTCAATGGTCATCATGTCATTCATCGAAGTGATAGGTATTAGGCAGGGTTATCTACTGATCTAGTTATTGAGCAGGTCCTTATGAGAAGTGTAAAGTCAAGTGGTGGTCTAACACGAGGTCGTGGAATGACAGAACTTCAGCGTCTTGTTTGGTTGTTGTCTATGCCCGCATGTGCAGATGTGTGTAATGCAATGCAAGAGCTCTCTGGGGTAAACTGTGATTCAATTGAACAACACAAAGATTCCACACAATCTCGAATAAAGCGTGATATGGATGATACTTACAAAATTCTCAAAATCCTTAGTGAACTGAATCCATTTGGACCAGACCCTTCTCTTAGAGGACTTGTTAGTGGATTGTCTACACATGAATCAGTCAATGTTGACGATGCTAAAGATATTGGAGAATCAATTATTAATTCGATGTGTGGCCAATGTGTATCAAGCATTTCGTTCCAGAGAAAGAGACAAGCTATTACCTTAGCATCCAAAACATCTCTCAAGATTGATGATGAATGTGTACAAATTGATCCACAACTCCTATTTCAAAGACTCAGTTTAATTGCTACAAATGGATCAAAAGGGAATCCATCATCTTATTTTGAGTATGAGTTGTGCACTCATCCGCCCGCACTCTTTGATAATTCATCTCTTCCATGGGAAGCAAATAAGCCGGCACTTGCTGATGCATTGTGGAAATTAATTCAAAATGAAGATGCAGTCCTTCCAGTTTCTGTCCACTATGTGCTTGATGGAGGAGCTCTATTACACCGTGTTCCATGGCAGCGTGGAGAGACATTTCCAAATGTTTGTCAAAGATATGTAACATATTGCATAAGCAAATATGGAAAGGCTACAGTAGTTTTTGATGGTTATGACCAAGGCCCAGACATAAAAGATGTAACACATAAGAGGCGAACTCGTGGATCAGGCGCAACTGTTGTACTGACTCCGCAAAAAGTTGTAACTCTGAGTAAGCCTGATTTTCTTAGTAACAAGCAGAACAAACATCGGTTCATATCAATCTTAAGTTCATCTCTCGAACAGGCTGGATGCTTAACGATAAAGGCAAGCGGTGATGCTGATGTCTTAATTACGCAAACGGCTATCTTGGCTTCAAAGTCAACAAATACTGCTCTTGTTGGAGACGATACCGACCTACTGGTGTTGCTTCTATACCATACTGATATGAATGGCTGTCAGTTATTTTTCAGACCAGAGCCAAAGCAAAATGCAAAGAAACCCCGACTGTGGAATATCAAAATGGCAAAGGAAAAACTCGGGTTCTGTTTGTGCTCACCGCTGTTATTTATCCATGCTATCCTTGGCTGTGACTCAACATCTAGGCTTTATGGAATTGGAAAATCTGCATCCCTTAGCAAAATCCAGTGCTGCAAAGAACTCTCTCAAATTGCTGAAGTGTTTACAATGAGTAATGCGAATAAAGATGACGTGATAAAAGCAGGTGAGAAGGCAATGCTTATTCTATACAATGCCACTTCAATGGATAGTCTAGTTGCTTTGCGGTACAAGCGATTCAGGGAGAAGGTTGCAAAAAGTTCCAAGTATGTTGAAGCACCAGATTTACCACCAACACCCGCATCCGCAAAGTTTCACAGTCTTCGCGTGTACTACCAAATTCAAGTTTGGAGAGGAGATGCTGGAGATATGGATCCAACAGAATGGGGCTGGAAAGTTCTCAACCACCAAATGCTGCCTGTTAAGACTGACATGCTGGCAGCACCTGACGATTTACTGTATTCATTTAGATGCAGCTGCAAAACTGGCTGTGAATCAAAGAGATGCACCTGTAGAAAACATGGGCTCAGCTGCACATCCGCCTGCGAAGACTGTAAGGGTCTCAGTTGCTCGAATTCAATAACGCTCATTGAGGAAGATGACTTGGATAATTGATGCAAAATGAAATTAGTAGAAACCAGGTAACTATGCCATACTATTTCATCTTAGCTTAGCTTAGAAACACACAATACCGTGACATAATAAAATATAATATGTATTGTATCAATATCAATGATGGTATTAGGTAAATTCATGCAAGTGGCATAACACAATACATTTAATTTGTGGAGAATATGTCAATCGTATTCATTTATTATTAAAAAAGTCCAAAAATACCCAGTCACACATATATTACATACCGGTTTTAAAGAAATAAAGAAAAATGGATTTTTCAGGTGAAGTGGCCCAAATCTGGTAATAATTATGCAAATTTTACCCTTTCCCCTATTGGAATTTTGGAGGACTTTTGATATGTTGTACATGATGGCCCCCTATACACTGGGCGAGGTAAAAAAATTCTGTTGCAATTTGTTCCGGGTTAAAACATTTTTGGCCTAGATTGACTGGACTACAGATAATTCTATGTGAATAAATCAGTCTAATTGGGTCGACTTGAATAGGGTAGAAATTGCACTATATAAAACGAAAACTGGTAACAGATTTCTTCGGTTTGCATATTGCTGTTACTGTTACTATGTTGTGATCCCCCTGTTTATCAGGGTAATCCTAAACTCGTTAGCCACACCGTCACCGATTAGTATTTTCAGTTTATGCACAGTTCATCGCAGCGTTAGTCAGGAGAATAGAAGATTGATATCAAATAAAATAATAATAAGAGTTTATGTACAGTTATTAATAAGGTTGTATATACAGTGTTCCAGTGTTCATGTAGCACAACTTTGTGGACAAGTTCAAACTGGTCCACCTTTTCCTTTCTGCCTACTTGCTTTGAAGAGATAGTTCGGGTCTCTAGCTCTAAAGTGGTGTACCCTATAGCATAGCCATCGTGATGCAGATTCGATGGCTTCAAG
This sequence comes from Chaetoderma sp. LZ-2023a, assembly GCA_034401795.1. Classification (NCBI taxonomy): domain Eukaryota; kingdom Metazoa; phylum Mollusca; class Caudofoveata; order Chaetodermatida; family Chaetodermatidae; genus Chaetoderma; species Chaetoderma sp. LZ-2023a. Next base: position 83,146,667 of record CM067374.1, on the reverse strand, counting down.
TATAGAAGGATCGGACAGATTTCTGAACTCGAGATGTGGCTCTTCTCTGCTAGGATCTAGTGTCAGGCTGAGGAGCAAGTCACCATTGATTTTGCTTTCGAGAAGGCTTTCTATATGTTTTCTGTAGCATGTTGCACTAGGATGGGCATTTTTGCTGCGAAACAGTAAGTGATCCATATTTTCTGGCTCTGAGTGGCATAGTGGGCATATATCGGATTCGCGACCATTAATGAATCTCTTTCTTGGACTCTGGAGGGTATAAGTTCCAGTGAGGAGTATCGCTTTGATGGTAGCTCATTAGACATCTTGTACATTGGCTGTTATGTTCCATATGTTGTGTGTTACTCCAATCTTACAGCTGTCCATATTCAGGTGTTTCAGAGAGGATTTAGTATGTGCCTCTTCCTGTAAGGTCTTGGTCCAAAAGCACACTCCTGTGGTCCAAGCTGCCTTGTCCATATGACTCTCCAGGAACTGTAATGGGCTACCAAGGTCGTACTTTTCGAACAAGATTGCAACCATGCAGAACCAACTCTTCTCTGATCGACGATTGACTATCAGCTGCCTATGTGCTAGGTTTGTGATTGTAGAACCTTTGGTACTGGAAATAGCAGCAAACAGTGTGAAGCACCACACATCGATCTCAGCCTCAAAGAGTCTGGCACCAAGAAGACGGTATACGGCCAAACTTGCACATAATTTTGGCAGATGCTGGATAAATCGCAATGTCATTCGGTGGAATAGCTCCAGGGCTTTTAGTTCATTCTGATTTATCCATTCTGACTCTAAGCCGTGTGCATAACATGGTAAGACATACGTTGTGTATAACTTATATGCCAGTGGAGGAGGAAGGCCATATCGTCCATGGAGTTCTGCTCCCATTATCATGTATAGGGTAAGACGTCCGTTGCTGATTCTATCTTGGACAAGAGATGAAATTTGTGCTGTGATATTGATACTTCTGCTGATACATAGGTATGTAAACTCATCAGATACTGGAACTGGTACGTTATCAATCTTCCAGCACTGCATGTCATTCCAGATTTTAGTGGGTATGCCTGATTTAAAAATTGATGTAGTTGTCTTCTTAGGATGTAGTTTGTACCTTTCGTAGTTTGCATAGTTCTCGACTGTTGATAGATTAAGCTGCATATCACTAAGCGAGTCTGTCAGAAGACCGATATCGGCAGCACAAGCGACCCTATCCAGATCTATTGTGCCTATTTTGAAGCCTGAGTTTAGGAGATCAAGTTTGATTAGCAGATCATTTATGTAAACCTTATAGTCATAGGCACAGGTAACACCCACTTGCCTGACACATTGTTTGATTTCGAAGTAATCGCTGATTTGATTGGGGATCTTACTCTGGTGGTTAAGTCTTGAAATGAGAGTGTCTTCATCTGGAGCCAGGTTCCACAGAGCCCGTAGTTGTAGTACTTTCTGATTATTGAGGCATGGCTAACATCATCAAAAGCTTTCTGAGCATCGATAGTTGCGACATACAGAGACGAATGTTGACGTTTAGCCTCTAGGATAGCTTCGGTGACCACCACTGATGCCACTGTGGGGGAGACGCCTTCACTGAAGCCAAATTGCAGGTCATCTTGGTTCTTGTCTATGACATCTCTCGAGTGAGCCAGTAATGTGTGCTCCAAGATTTTGAGGATGATCGGAGAGATGGTGGTGCCTCGATAATTGTCTAGGTACTGATATGGTTTTTCTGGTATATTGCTGTAAGGAGACCTGATTTGAGTGATGATGGGATGTGTCTAAGGTTCACCATAGCACTACATATCTTAGCTAGAAGTAGAGCAACTGAGTTCAGGGCATACTTGAAGTGTTCTGCAGAAAGACCAAATTCATGTGAAGCTTTCCCATTCTTGATCTTGGAGATGTATTGATTAACCTCATTTACAGTTATTGGTATTATGGGTGGCTGATGGTTTTTCATTGCTTGTGTTAATAACTGGACATCTTCTGTAACAATAGTATGGTAGTCCTGATCATATGTGTCATTGTTCTCTGGATTGGCTAGCTTTTTTCAAAAGAATTGTAGCAAGTTACATGCATTTTCGTGAATGTTTGACCCAAAACACACACTCACGACTTGATTTTTTTACCAGCGTCGTGAGTAAAGTAGGCCTATATAACTTTCATCTCTGATTACGCCAGTAATAATTCTTAAAATCTAGACTTTTACTGACTACCAATAATATGTATTCCATTTACATTCGCTTAACTCCCATGCATATGTGTAGTAGCGTAATTGATTAATTAATAGTTCAATCATCAGAATTTTCATTTGTTTATTCATTGTGCGTCGAACAACTGGATATATACCTTTGTTAACCAGGTAAATAATTTGCGATTATTTTAAAACTGTTTAGTGAAAACTGTTGCTGCCTTTGGCAGTAATTGCTGTCTTTGGCAGCAACAGTTTTCACTAAACAGTTTTAAACTAAAACTACTGCTCTACTACACACACAGATGGGAGTTAATGGAATGTAAATGGAATATATATTATTGGTAGTCAGTAAGCATAAACACATTTCAATCAGTTAGCCTCATTTAAAAATTATGATGACATGCTTTTATTGATATGTATCGTTTGCAGTGGATATGATACATCACTGTAATGCCCATTTTGGCCTGTTACAAAGCGGGAGGGGCATCAGTAACAGTGTATATGCGTGGTTGGAGCACATATGCTTATTGAAATAAGCCTATTATATAACACGAACTGACCTCACTGGTCAAGGTGGTCGTTAACTTGTGATCTTAACTTGGAAGATTCATCTAAGTATGGGGTGTGTTACTCAGCTTTGTTGTAGTAACTCCTGCGTACAGAAATAAAACAACAATAAAAAAAATAAAGAAATATTAGTTACCTCTCCTGGATGTAGAATTTGTTTGAGTGTAGCTTTCGTGACCATCTCGGTCATCCTAGGATCGGGACCAACATTTTCGGAAGCAATAAACATGTTTGTTTCGTATCTTAATTGTGACAATTTAAGATCACTCGTAATGTGGTCTACCTGTTTTCAACCGTCTTAGATATAGGTAATCATGTGATGTTATGGAATTGAGATAAATGATCACACGGCATGAGATGCATCCGTTATGCACTGAACAAGCGTCCATCATGTGCACAAGAATTAAAGAACGAAATCATTTTATATGCAATTAGGTTACGTTAGCATGTCATGTTATGTTAATATTAGGTTGTGTTGAATACGGATGACCAATAGGAAATCAATCATTTAGAATTTTATAAATATTATTGTGTAGTAAGTGCCATTTGTCATTCATCACCGTATAAACTCAAAATCTCAAAATAATTTTTTGATATGTGGATGGGAAAAAATCTGGATATTTGATAGGATGTCTGGAAATCCGGAGGTCTGTTAAAAATCCGTATTTTCCATATAAATCCAGAGAGATGGTCACCCTGAAATAGACTCATTAAAGACAAAATATATAAAAGTAAGATTGAGAAACTGAATGAGCAAATCCTGAATCTAGCAAATGCAAAAGATTTACATAACAGATGGGCTGATGGAAAGAAAGACCCACAACAGCAGAAACTGAAAAGAGGAAACTGACATAGGAATAGAAAGTGACCCTAGAGACACGGGTCCTAGCTGAAAATAAGGAAAATAAGTTGGAAATAAGAACTGTAGAAAGGATAGACTATCAGGATAAGGACAGAAAACAGAAGAAACACAAACATGAGAAAATAATTTGAAACTATTTTACCCAAGGGATATGGAAAATTTTTGCGAAAAATAACTGACAATGTTGAAAAAGTACTGTCACTCAATGTTAATAACAGGAAGTGAGGTTACCGAAAGAAAGTCAACTCGAAGTGAGCCAACTCAAAATTTAATAAGGGGAAGTGAAATTACAAAAAGAAGGCCAACATGAGGTTTGTAAACTGAAAATTTTAATAACAGGAAGTGCCAAGACCAAAAGAAGGCCAACTGGAAGAGTGCAAACTGGAAATTATAATAATAGGAAGTCAGACACAGGAAGAGCGCAAACCCGAAAATGTTTATAAGAGGATGTGCATGACGAAAAGAATGCCAACAGGAAGTGTGCAAACAGAAAATTTACTAACCAGAAGTGAAAAGGCCAAAGGAAGGCCAACTGGAAAAGTGAAAACTGGAAATTATAATAGCAGAAAGTGAAAGGACCGAAAGTGTAGACTGAAAATTTTACTAACCGGAAGTGGAAAGGTGGGAAGAATGAGAACAGGAAGTGTGTAAGCTGAAAATTATAATAACCGAAGTGAAAAAAGAAACGGACAGTAAAGTAATTTAAACTTGTTGCAATCAACAATTTTTATAAACTGAAGTGACTGGAAGAAGAAAGGAGGAAGTGCACCAAACAGAAACTTAAGAACAGGAACAGAAGCGATTGGAAAAGAAATGACTGGAAATATAACATTATGGGACAATAGACCACTCAGAATTCTGATAATTATAAAAACTTGACACAACAGTCTAAATAAAACCGACACGTAACTACACGCACTATATACTCACGCAAATAAACTCAAGCCTACATCCATGACCTCTACACAAATCCTTCATGACTGTAGATACTAAAACCAACCGCATGATGGTACTTTACCACATTGGTGATGTTGCCTACCAACTACAACAACTCAACCCACCATTGGAGGGAGATTGTTGAGGTGGCACCAAGGCATGAGGGTGCCACAACTCATGGCTTGCAAGGTTTCTGTGACGATGATCCTGTGGGAACTCAGACCACCAATGGGGACGAGTATGCTACAGGAGATTGTTGAACCCTTCAAGGTCTCGGAAAACTTATCATGCGACCATGAGGTCCTCAGTCCTTCGTGCACGCATCAGAAACTAGCCCCTTAAAGCTGTCAAAATAACAATGTTCCTTCAGCGTTACAATACATTAAGGCTAAAAGACCTCTATCAACTCTTTGGCAAAATACATATAAATAGATAGATGCTGACTACAGACAATTAATCTTTTAAACGGCGCACCTTATACACATATAACTATTTAACGCCCTGAACCACAGAGAAGGTGAATAGCAGGACACAATCACCTTTGTACTGGCAAGAAAACACTTCAAAATAAATGCTATGTATCATAAGTTATGTGATGCTCAACAATACTTTCTCTAGTTTATGTCTCCTGAAAATATCATTGTGTCAGCTCAATTGCTGTCTGATGATCACGTAAGGAAGTATTGTTAGAAAATATAATACAATATATATGGCCGGAGTTAGTTTTGAGACGATTTCTGCTGGTTCTTTTGCCTCTTTTATGGCCCTTTTTAGACTCTTGCAGGTATTTAGCCACTAAACGTTGTGGTACCTGAAGCTGGCTTTACAATAACTAGCCACTTTTATTAAATACAGCAACTGGCGCGGCTTGTTGACATAGTTCTAACGCAAATAGCGTAGCTACTACCTAGATTAGACTTTACCGTACTTGTGTCGTTTTTAGGCACAAGACGGGTTTCCTAGTGTGGAGAGTTGATACCAAGAATTCTTAAAGTTAGTGCACTACTGTTGGTGTCTTGTTTTAAATGGTGTATGCGAAGTACAATATAAAACATATAATGATTGGTGGCAAAGATATAATTATATATGAGTTCTAAAAATAAGAATGGCACAGGCCATGAAAAATGTGACAAACAGATATTTAGCAATAGGCCGTAACTGGCCATAAAAACATGCCTAATAGTCATCAGCGTAAATTAAAAATTATGCACCACTTTGCAGTGGGTGCCGAAGTGCAAATGAATTGTATTCTCACCCAATAGTCGTCGGTGAGGAAAGGATATGCAAAGGAAAACAAAGACTTTAAAGTTGGCCTGTTAGTCATCGGCACAAGAAAGTGAAAGTATGTGCCAGGTTATAATTGACACAGTACAAATCTTTCCAGTGGAAAAAGACAGTAAAGTATAATGGTTGTAGTGAAGAACAACGGTATGAAGAGGTCCGAGTTTGTTGAGCGACGCAGGCAGATGGACATAATGTGAGAGTTCAATGAAAGAATACGAAAGTTTTGCGAAATAGATGAGGTTCAGCACAAGACGAACTGTGCGGCAAGCTCAGGTGCTGCACAGCAAGCAATTTTCAGAACAGTGAAAAGAAATGCAACAGTATTAACGAGTTCAGCCTAAAGGAATCTGCTCGATCGTACACATAATTCCAGTGATCCAGGAATTTCAACTTAGCTGGAAACAAGCTGACACAGCCTTTTCGGTGCAAATGGATTGGTTGGAAGCGAGGTAGCACGGGTTTTTCGGCGCTACTATAATATGAGTTGTTATACCACTTTTCAGTTATGGTATGGATAGGTTATGGCGATATATAATCATGGCTATAGGACGGCTCAAGAGTCAGTTCACAGTATAAGCCTTCGAACTCCTGAAAGAAAAGCTAGTCACTGGCCCAATACTAGCTCACTTGGACCCCTCATTCCCCTTTATCCTCGATAGCGATGCCTCGGACACTGGTATCAGCACCCTTCTGTCACAGATCGACCGCAATGGGTATGAACAAATCCTTTGCTATGGACGCCGCTGCCTTTCGTACATGGAATGCCATTGCACCACCACTAAGCACAAACTCTTTGTGGCAGTCCATTTCATCAAGCATTGCAAACGCTTTCTCTATGGAAAACCATTTACGCTGCGGGCCGACGATGCTTCCGTACGTTGTATACAATAGCTGCATAATCCTGAAGGACAGATTGCTCATTGACCAGAAACCCTCCGGAGGTTCCAATTTGATGTGACCCACCATCCTGGGAAGTTACATAGAAACGCTGATGCTTTATCCCGCAAACACCCTGAGCTTTATTCTGATTCTGACAATTTCAAAGACCCACCAACGCCTACATCTCCCACTGATAGCCTCCCCATTGAAACAGTAGAAAGTGATGAGTTGATACTTCCTCTCCTTGGTGCTGAGAAATGGAACCCTGATTACTTGCCCCGAGCGGATAATGAGGACTACGTGCTTGGGAAAAAGGGATCTGCATCTTGAACCTGTCATAACTTGGCTACATAACCACGAACAGCAATCCCGCAAGCAAATTTCCTCCACTTCCAGTACTACTAAATACTACCACCAATGGTTTGAGTTTCGAGGAATAGCAGCTATACACCAGAATACTGTATTACCGCAACTGTCTTGTAGTTCCCCTGAACTACCGTGAAGCAGTTTTTGAGCAGCTTCACGATTGTGCAGGAGATTTCACGCACGACCTCACTCTCGAAAGACTTCGACCACGTTTCCACTGGAATGGAATAGATGCTTCTGTAAAAATATGGACTGCTAAGTGTATCCCTTGCCTGCACCGGGCTATGAAAACTTGTACCGCCGCACTTCAGACCTAGATAGTGGTTGCCTCTTTTAAGTGTGTTGCCATTGATGTCATGGGACCTCTGACAAATCGGGATAACAGAAACCAATTCATCTTTGTCCTCAAAGACTATTTTACAAAGTGGACAGAGGCTTTTGCCCTCCCAAACCAAGAGGCCACTACTGTCTCTGACACTCTGTTAAACCAGGCATTCTCCCGCTTCGGAATCCCCTGGAATAACACTCTGATCAAGGTACTATCTTTGAGAGCCGTTTGTTCCAGGAACTCTGCCACCTCTGCATATTATTAAAACATGGACTACACTCTTTCATCCATGTAGCGATAGTATGGTAGAAAAATTTAATCAGACTCGCTATCATGCTGACAAAAGAAACTCAGCTACATTGCCATGACTGGGACCTGCATCTTCCGTTCGTGATGCTGGCTATGATGAATATCGTACTGCTGTTCACTCTAGCATATGGTGCTGGGATGCGTTTTGTCAATACCCCATCCCCGCTAAACATTGTAATGATGCATGAACCCGAGAGTTAAACTCCCCACCCCTGTATGTAGAATTGTTTCACCAATGCCTGGAGGATGCGCATGAAAGTGTACGAGCGCACTTTCCAGATGTGTACAAATGACAAAAAGCCGCCCATAACTGGTGCACCTATGGAAAACCATACGTCATTAGTGACTGTGTCTGGGTAAGCGACTCGTCTCCACCTCTTGGAGTCAGCCACAAATTGAGTTATAAGTGGAAGGGACGGTATACTCCAGTGGAAATCAGACGTAACATCTCGCCTCCATGCGCCGCATGACCGAAAGGTCCTCCCCCACTTCAATTGCCTGAAACCTTGTGCAGAAACGAAGGAAGAACCGCTGCTGAAGCATGAAGCCGCCAAGTACAGACTATCAACAGTTCTGCCACCACTCCTGCTGACACCTGATTTATGCATGATCCTCATGACTGGGATGACAGTGCGATTGACAATGCACACCCCGTATGGCTAACAGGGACTACGTGCTCAGGAAAACCGTACCTGCACAATCCAGGATGGCCCTATTTCGCGAGTGTGATAGCATGTATGAGTGAAAATGTTAACCACTCACCCCACCCCCCCCCATCCCATTCCATTACTATCATTGGGCAACCCTTCAATCCCTGACGACAGACTCTCCTGCTGCTGCACTGACGCCCTTGTAAATACCCAGTGTTGTTACCAGCCCGACCCCAAGCCACCCCTTTTGGTTACTATCATAGGGCAAAGCTCCAACTCCTGATGACGGACCCTCCTGTTGCGGCACTGGCGCCCTTGTAAATACCTAGAGTTATTTACACCTCCACCCACCCACCCCACCCCACCCACCCCACGCCACCCCAAAGCCAGCCGTTCCTGCCGCCAGGGTGAACTCCAACCCCTGCGATGGACTCGCCATCTGCGCTGGCACCCTTGTAAATACCTATTTTTGTCCCCCTCTCGAGGCTGGATGTCACATGTGGTAGTGGTTTTCCCATTCCCCACCACTCCGTTGCACGAACCCAGGATCCCCTTCCCTAATCGTGATGTGAAGACCAAAACGCCCCACGACTATCAAACCCCACCCATATATCTCTGTTATTGTAAACTGAGTTATAAATAAATATTGTAATGAGAATTGTTTGAGTCATATATATGTATGTATGTATGTATTTTTATTTTATTGACGCACTGGCAACGTGTGGCTTCAATGTCCATGTGCTAACTTAGCCGACAGTCATGCACCCATTAGTTTAATTTGTTGATCACCATCTCCCGGTCGGGGGATCGAACCGCCATTCTGCAACTCTGCATAGCATCAGCAACCAGGCATCTTTCCACTGGACCACCGCACCAAGACTATAATGTCAAGGATTGGCCGACCAGCTTTCACATGTCTGATATACTGACACACTGACGATTCATATGGGACTATCTGTGGATGCACCTGCCACAATTCAATCCTAGGCTTTTAGGCCTATTGTACTCTGACTCCAGCATGGCTCTGGCAGTATATGTATTTTTATTTTATTGACGCACTGCCAACGTGCGGCTTCAATTTCCATGTGCTAACTTAGCCGACAGTCATGCACCCATTAGTTTAATTTGTTGATCACCATCTCCCGGTCGGGGGATCGAACCGCCATTCTGCAACTCCGCATAGCATCAGCAACCAGGCATCTTTCCACTGGACCACCGCACCAAGACTAAAAAGTCAAGGATTGGCCGACCAGCTTTCACATGTCTGATATACTGACACACTGACGATTCATATGGGACTATCTGTGGATGCATTTGTCACAATCAATCCTAGGCTTTTACGCCTATTGTACTCTGACTCCAGCACAGCTCTGGCAGTATATGTATTTTTATTCTATTGACGCACGGCAACGTGTGGCTTCAATTTCCATGTGCTAACTTAGCCGACAGTGATGCACCCGTAAGTTTAATTTGTTGATCACCATCTCCCGGTCGGGGGATCGAACCGCCATTCTGCAACTCCGCATAGCATCAGCAACCAGGCATCTTTCCACTGGACCACCGCACCAAGACTAATAAGTCAAGGATTGGCCGACCAGCTTTCACATGTCTGATATACTGACACACTGACGATTCATATGGGACTATCTGTGGATGCATCTGTCACAATCAATCCTAGGCTTTTACGCCTATTGTACTCTGACTCCAGCACGGCTCTGGCAGTATATTTATTTTTATTTTATTGACGCACTGGCAACGTGCAGCTTCAATTTCCATGTGCTAACTTAGCCGACAGTGATGCACCCGTAAGTTTAATTTGTTGATCACCATCTCCCGGTCGGGGGATCGAACCGCCATTCTGCAACTCCGCATAGCATCAGCAACCAGGCATCTTTCCACTGGACCACTGCACCAAGACTAAAAAGTCAAGGATTGGCCGACCAGCTTTCACATGTCTGATATACTGACACACTGACGATTCATATGGGACTATCTGTGGATGCATCTGTCACAATCAATCCTAGGCTTTTACGCCTATTGTACTCTGACTCCAGCACGGCTCTGGCAGTATATGTATTTTTATTTTATTGACGCACTGGCAACGTGCGGCTTCAATTTCCATGTGCTAACTTAGCCGACAGTGATGCACCCGTAAGTTTAATTTGTTGATCACCATCTCCCGTTCGGGGGATCGAACCGCCATTCTGCAACTCCGCATAGCATCAGCAACCAGGCATCTTTCCACTGGACCACTGCACCAAGACTAAAAAGTCAAGGATTGGCCGACCAGCTTTCACATGTCTGATATACTGACACACTGACGATTCATATGGGACTATCTGTGGATGCATCTGTCACAATCAATCCTAGGCTTTTACGCCTATTGTACTCTGACTCCAGCACGGCTCTGGCAGTATATGTATTTTTATTTTATTGACGCACTGGCAACGTGCGGCTTCAATTTCCATGTGCTAACTTAGCCGACAGTGATGCACCCGTAAGTTTAATTTGTTGATCACCATCTCCCGTTCGGGGGATCGAACCGCCATTCTGCAACTCCGCATAGCATCAGCAACCAGGCATCTTTCCACTGGACCACCGCACCAAGACTAAAAAGTCAAGGATTGGCCGACCAGCTTTCACATGTCTGATATACTGACACACTGACGATTCATATGGAACTATCTGTGGATGCATCTGTCACAATCAATCCTAGGCTTTTACGCCTATTGTACTCTGACTCCAACACGGCTCTGGCAGTATATGTATTTTTATTTTATTGACGCACTGGCAACGTGTGGCTTCAATTTCCATGTGCTAACTTAGCCGACAGTGATGCACCTGTAAGTTTAATTTGTTGATCACCATCTCCCGGTTGGGGGATCGAACCGCCATTCTGCAACTCCGCATAGCATCAGCAACCAGGCATCTTTCCACTGGACCACCGCACCAAGACTAAAAAGTCAAGGATTGGCCGACCAGCTTTCACATGTCTGATATACTGACACACTGACGATTCATATGGGACTATCTGTGGATGCATCTGTCACAATCAATCCTAGGCTTTTACGCCTATTGTACTCTGACTCCAGCACGGCTCTGGCAGTATATGTATTTTTATTTTATTGACGCACTGGCAACGTGCGGCTTCAATTTCCATGTGCTAACTTAGCAGACAGTGATGCACCCGTAAGTTTAATTTGTTGATCACCATCTCCCGGTCGGGGGATCGAACCGCCATTCTGCAACTCCGCATAGCATCAGCAACCAGGCATCTTTCCACTGGACCACCGCACCAAGACTAAAAAGTCAAGGATTGGCCGACCAGCTTTCACATGTCTGATATACTGACACACTGACGATTCATATGGGAGTTTAATTTGTTGATCACCATCTCCCGGTCGGGGGATCGAACCGTGGTAGTGGTTTTCCCATTCCCCACCACTCCGTTGCGCGAACCCAGGATCCCCTTCCCTAATCGTGATGTGAAGACCAAAACGCCCCACGACTATCAAACCCCACCCATATATCTCTGTTATTGTAAACTGAGTTATAAATAAATATTGTAATGAGAATTGTTTGAGTCATATATATGTATGTATGTATGTATGTATGTATTTTTATTTTATTGACGCACTGGCAACGTGCGGCTTCAATTTCCATGTGCTAACTTAGCCGACAGTGCTGCACCCGTTAGTTTAATTTGTTGATCACCATCTCCCGGTCGGGGGATCGAACCGCCATCCTGCAACTCCGCATAGCATCAGCAACCAGGCATCTTTCCACTGGACCACCGCACCAAGACTAGGCTTTTACGCCTATGACTGGTATGTATGTATTTTTATTTTATTGACGCACTGGCAACGTGCGGCTTCAATTTCCATGTGCTAACTTAGCCGACAGTGCTGCACCCGTTAGTTTAATTTGTTGATCACCATCTCCCGGTCGGGGGATCGAACCGCCATCCTGCAACTCCGCATAGCATCAGCAACCAGGCATCTTTCCCCTGGACCACCGCACCAAGACTAGTAAGTCAAGGATTGGCCGACCAGCTTTCACATGTCCGATATACTGACACACTGACGATTCATATGGGACTATCTGTGGATGCATCTGTCACAATCAATCCTAGGCTTTTACGCCTATTGTACTCTGACTCCAGCACGGCTCTGGCAGTATATGTATTTTTATTTTATTGACGCACTGGCAACGTGCGGCTTCAATTTCCATGTGCTAACTTAGCCGACAGTGCTGCACCCGTTAGTTTAATTTGTTGATCACCATCTCCCGGTCGCGGGATCGAACCGCCATCCTGCAACTCCGCATAGCATCAGCAACCAGGCATCTTTCCACTGGACCACCGCACCAAGACTAGTAAGTCAAGGATTGGCCGATGTATATGTAGCGGCATACATATTCAACACAACCGGACTAGGGAAGGGTAGACATGGCCTTCCCACCACACACCCACACCCCACTGATTCGAATGGTGCCTGCTGGCTAAGAAAACACTTTTCTTCGTCTTGCTGAAGTTACCCCACTGGAATTGATATTTATTCCGACATTGTTTAGCGAATGCTACAGATGCCATTAATGCAGGATGCAGTACCTGGTTAATTTTCATACTCATTATCGCTGCCAGTGAGGGTCTTCCCGACATGGGAGAATGTATCAAAACAATAGCCATATTGTTGATTCAACTGGGAACCCACAGTCCACCACTCATTCAGACCTGACAAGCACATGCAGCTTTAACCACGCATCCCCTTGAAATGGTCACCCGACATGAGAGGTCATAATATGTTGAACAACAATCAGAACCCTCATCTCTGGTACCTGTAAACGCAAGAGTCAATAAGGTCAGCATGCACGTGTTCGTTGTTATCACACCATTTACTGAGACCGGAAAAATCTGACTTAATGGCGCCAGTGATATACTTCGTAAATACACTATATAGTTATAACCTTAACTGTAACAACATATGGGCAACCATGCTATTTTGGATAAGCGACCCTTTAAAAAACACTAATACTTAACCTAAGCTAACGATGGCATGTGTTGAAGAAAAATATTAAATGGTGTTTAAATAATAACCAACCTATCTGTGATTTCGGCCCGAACCTCCTGGCTCGTCATCCTCACCTCTGCGTGGAAACCAGCCATAAAACAAAGGATTGTGTTAAAAACTGTCAAAGATGGATGAGCACCGGTTCCTGCAAATTGCCTCGATAACCATCTTGAGGGAAAGACAAGGAAAATGGATACCCTAATCATTTTTCCTATTGTCGGCATCACCTTTGCACCCAGGACATGTGACATAATTTATAGCATGCCCCTGCTGTCAGAAGGATTATGTGAAACTAATTTCCGATCACGGAAACACACATCTTGGAGACAAACCCCACCGCATGAAGAAAATAGTCCCTACCTTGAGGATGAGAGATTAGAAGGAAACCCCAGCCCTCACCTTTTTCAAAGGAAATAAAAGAAACCTCAAGCACCTATGTCTGTCGACAGTACATAAATGTCGCTTATTCAAGAAACCTCGCTTGTCTAAGGAAAGGGATTTTAGACATAAGATTTCAATTTCAGTAAAGGTTCTTGCCGAATTTCTAATTAAATATCCCTCCGCTAGGATGACATATACATACCCTGTAAAGAAATATTAATTACCAAGTCTTCGGATCAGAAAATATGAGCAAAACCTACTGTGAGAAGACATATACCAGGTCAAATGACCTGAAGGCCCACTAAGACCGAGTCCACCTGGGATTGTGGGGAGTCTTGTCGCAATTGCCCAGCTGTTTTCATACACACCACTGCAAAAAAAATCAAAATATGAAGTCACCATAGTTGCTTTGATTCCTGGCTATAGGTCTTTGCCGATAAAATCTCAACACCTAGCTGCCAGATTAGCAGTAGAATTTCAGGAACCAACTAAGATGCCTGGTGATTCAGCCACTGTGCCCATCAATCTCTCTATGCAAAATCCCCAGCTAATACCAACATCTGCCGCTCCGGGGCCACTGCACCACCCCATCTCAATTGACCCTCCAACGATTTGCACAACCACAGGGAAGGCACCAGAATTGCCGCTAGCAAAATGTCCAAGCCAGCCATTAACCACCAAGAGCTGAAGACAAACCATTAAGTTCGCCGTCGTCATCACTCCTAAGAACAAAGGGGTTATCTTGGTGACGCCTCACACCTCAAAGAAGACAACTAACCAATCAGTGGGCAGCGCTACTGCAACAGTATCATGGCAGACTGGCCTCTGTGTCTGAGTCCAGACACCACCGATACTGTTCACTGGATGACCTAGACCGACACTAGTGGAACTCCAACAAGACCCGACCCTCAGCGACTCTGATCTATCAAGTAGCAGAAACATGGGAGCACAGTCAATGCTGCGGGTGGTGACCACCATGCCACAAGCCCTCGATGACACCTCCGAAGGACGGATAGCCAACCGAATTCAGCAGGTCTTTAGGGAATACATCATCATTCTCGGACTCACTTCGATCTCTGGTTGGAACTTCCACCGTAGCTACATCGTTCTCAGTAGCAGTCACCACCGTGAGCCTAATCATTCCAGTTGTTTCTTCTGCCACTCTATCTTCTACTTCTGTATCTGGACCGGTCAGTACCATTTCTCTTCCTGTGCCTGAGACTTCTTTTCCGTCGATTCTGACTTCTATGTCTGTTCCACGAGTCGCTGTTATGGTATGTTCCATGAGTCATGTCTTTCTTACCTTTTCGTGCACCATGCCTATTCTTTCTGCGATCATGCAAACTTTCACCAGAACATCTGCTATTCGTCACTACCAGAGTTGTCCAATGTGCCTACTACAACTGCCATCAGCACTTCTTCTACTGATGATGTCATCGCTGTTACCGTCACTCTCAAGTTTGACACTATGACTGCGAGTGCCCCATTACCAATATTGCTCATGCAGCCAAAACTGTCATTTGTACTTCCATAACAAGCATCATTTCAGCCACTCACACTTCTGCCACTTCAGCCACTGCTCCTACTAGCCCTGCTGAACCTCAGCTACTTCTGATGCTTTCCGAACCACTTCCCCTCACTGGTCGAGCCACTCGACATTGAGGAGATGTTGATCCCCAGCATGAGAGAACTTGCTGAGCCTACCAATCACTACCTGCGAGAGCTACTGCGGAGGACCCGTCAACTTCAGAACTACAGATCCCACACCCGAGCCATTCTATTACCTCAGCTGTACACCATCATCACACTTCTAAAAGACACCACTGCTATTCCATTACCTGCGTGGCTGCCATTGATCACACCAAGAAGATGGGAATTATGTAGCGCTGTCTCCGCCCTGTCTCTGCCTGCTTGATCTCACAAAGGGGCCAGACTGACTTCTCACTGATCAACCGCTTACTGAGCCAGATTCTGCTGCCATTACTACAACTGCTTGGTTTACTGCTGAGCGAACCGCTATGTCCACCTCGATACATCAAGCCCAGGAAGCGATCACATGCTGACTCCACTTAGAAGGAACTTCAGAGCGCTTTTCATCTTTCGCCACTGATGCCACTTTATCCGTTTTCTGCATCATCAAGCCTTTCATGATTCATGATCTTTAGTGCTGCATCTCCTACACGTGACCATACAATTCAACGTTAATGATCGGATTCTGCAGTGGATGATGACAGAGACCAGGAGGGTAGCACTGTACATATACCAGATGAATATCGAGACTATTATTATATATGCTTATACCCAAACCTGTATACTTATATACTTCTGAACTGTATCACCATTGATCAGGGGGCTGCTCATCCTCGAGCCTCTGGGGAAAGAAGTACTCCGAGGCTAATGGGGGTGATCCACCATTATTATTGTTTTAGGATTAGTTTATTTTCAAAATAGAGAGGCAAAACCAAAAAATATATGAAGTTGCCAGCCACACCGAAAAATTCCCGACATGTAAATGCCCGCTCATGTAAAATGAAAATGTAAAAGTATGCCATCCTTTCCAATACTCCCCTCTGTGAAAAAGCCCTGCATGGCCCACCAACTCCCGCTACCCTCAGGGTGGACACTTTTCATTCTTTATATACCTGCTCTTTGCACAACTTCTACCTCGTAATGGCCATGATCACAATAGTTTCTGGGAATGTTTGGTACCTCTAGAAAGCCTGAAGGCTCTGCTTCCTTGTGGGAATAATGTCAGGTCAAGCCAAAGAGAAACCTACGCAAAAAACGTCGTATTCCTGGACGTACTTAGAGAAGAACAACACAGAATACAACCTCGCTATTGGACTCGCTGGCTCCTGCTACTGCTGCTAGGACCAGCACATCCGAAAAGACGATCACTGATTGGCTGGAGAACTCGTAAGAAAGCCAACCATTCACCACACAATAATGAGATGCAGAGCTAAGAGTATAAAAGCTGCAGCTGCTCGCTCTATGATCTCGGGACCGAGCCGCTGAAATGTTGCTGGTTGTCGGTTGACATCTACATAGGAAGCGGAGCAACCTATTTTTGAAAAGGCTGCTCTGCAAAAGTGGCCAAATTCCTCTGCCTTCAGCAACCTTCACTGCAACCGCACCACTCAGAAAACATTGCTAATTTGAAACCTCCACGCCGTCGTCTGACTCGGAAGAGAAGTAGATTCAACTGCCCACTGGCAGACCTTTGATACCTCTGTGCTGGAATAGTGCCTAGACGCTTAACTGCTGAAACTGGAAAAACCTCAGTTCGATACCAGCCTTCGACCAAGTTTGGTCCTGCTGCTTGTTGTTCTCATTCTGAATGACATTTCTACCAACAAAGGAACTTCCTGCACTGATAATTCTAATTCTACCATCCTTGTGCCGTTTCACCCCAGTCAAATCGTGAGATAGAACAACTTCTCCTACGCCGCCGCTTCATGAACTCGTCTTATGCAAGGAGCCATTGAATGTTCATATGTTCTTATAAGTGCCACCTGCCTGGCTTGTTGTGATTCTTGGCTGTCACGGATTAAGTCACCGTGCGGCATTGCACCTTGGGAATATACCTAACAAGGCTGGTTAAATGACAGCAGCACCTGCAATAGCAAACCTAGACCATGCGTTTGCGGGACCATTTTGACCGTGACTGAATTTTCTACTGCGCTTAGGAATTGAACTGTGCATGATAACACCCTAAATGTATGCACTAATCTAGTTCTTATTCTTTTTGCAGAACTCCAGAGATATCGCCTTAAGCGGCATTAACTGTTCTCCACTGGTCTTGAGCGGCTGTTCCGTTTTCACCCCTAGGAACATTCTAAAGGAGATTGTTCATCTTAGCTGTAATTTGCAGACAACATTCTCGGACACCATTCAAGACAAACTGTTGGCGTTGTAACGACATCGCCTTTGCCAAGTATTCCTACGAGTAAGGACATTCACACATTTTGCTGTTTCTCTAAGCTGGTAAAGCCCTCTGCACTTAGTGCGAATTCCCCGCCAAAGATGCCACATCTTCTTGTTCAGTAGGCCCTATGCACCTTACTAGGATCGTTCCCTCTAAATCGTATCACAGTCGCAAGCTGACTATCTGCTGCTTTCTCCCAGTTAGTCCCATCGAAGCTCACAAGATCGGTGTGTGCATACCAGCACCTCGATCTGAGCAGCTTTGGCTTAGGCATAAAGCCACTTTGAGCAAGATGTATCACTAGGATTAGGAAAGCTGTGTTCTTGGTTCGCCACAGCTATCACCTCACATTACTTGCACTTAAAAACCTCATCGCCTATTAGCAAATGCTGTAGTGAATGGTTTGAACGTCTAGGTAGTGCTTCATGCCACGTAAGACTACTCCCATGGAACCCCCTCATTCGAGGCGTCGATTAACCCCTGCCATCATTTTGACCGGCCTGATGGGTCTTGTGATCCTGAGATATATTCTTTCTATACGGAAAGGATCGCGGCCTAAATTTCACACCAATCACTAAGGTGCACTAATCATGTACCCCTAGGCTGAAGAAGAACACATTGGCACAACTCTTCTTTGCTCAGTATACTTTTCTTTTAGCAGTAGCTTTTTGGCTCTAGATCTTCGGGCTGAGGCTGGTGGTTTTAGTTTGATGGTCTGTTACAGGTTTTCCAATTATGGAGAGCTATCTTACTTTCTGCGACAGTATCAGCAATTTCATTATTCCGTGGCCGGAAAGGCCTCTGGCGTTTTGGGATAATCTGCGTTGATGAGGCAGTAGAGTCACTGATAAGAAGAATACGGCTATACAGACACAGAATACGGCTATAAATACGGCTATACAGATAAGAGCTCATGGAATTCGAGAATACGTTCCAATGTCAACTATGTATGGACAATTCAGTTGCAAGAAGAAGCCCACACAAAGAGCACACTAAACACCTTAGTATCGAAAGCTGTGGGATTAGAAGAGCTCACAGCATTTGGACCACATCCACCAATACTCACGATGTCCGCCGTGCTGTCATCAAAGCGAAGGTTCTCACTGGAAGCTACACTCTTCAAGGTGCGAGAAACGGATTTACTGGTGGACGGGAGTCTGACCTATGCCCAATCTGCCACAACCAATGCTCACTCCAGCACAGTCTGTTACCGGAGCTTATAGAAAGCCAAGTATCTATCAATATCATTGATGATACACTGCTCAGTCTAACGCTGGACCCAAACAAATGTTCACTGCTGTCTAATGTGTCCAATGTGTCACTACTAGAAACCATCGAATCTGCATCTCGCTGGCTCTGCTATAGAGTCCATCACTTCAGAGCTAGAGACCCTAATTACCTACATAGATTCGGCAAACAGAAATCTAAACACGGAACTACCACATCCAAACTATGCAATCGAGACAAGTAACTCCGGGCGAAATGTACATTCATGACATTGTATATAGTTTCCTGTTGATTTTTGAAGTTAGTACATGGATTAATCAGCGCGTTGAACTTTGTATACAGCTTTCATATAGCTACTAACTCGGTGACGGTGCGACTAACTCGTTTAGCATTACCCTGATGAACAGGGGGACTACAGCACAGTAACAGTAACATAGATATCTACATGACTGAGTGCGGGATCGAGCCTATAGCAGTTGTATTATGGCAGCAGAGGGGAACGCACTAGACAGTTGAGCTACGCAGTCCCATGGCATCGTGATGAATATTGTTTATTTGGAATTATTGAATAAATAATCTTGAATCTCGTGAATCCATGTCCGGTTACAGGTCCTGAATAAATCTGTTCGCCACAACTGGGTGCCAAATAAGCAAATAAGCCAGGTGACTATGTCAAGTTGATGACGAATGTAGACTAATCTAATTAAATGCATTATTGCATGTTTAGTTATTTTATTTAGGTGGAAATACAATTAAATGCGTATTTCAATTTAATGAGTTGGTCATCGGCATTACTACCAAGCATGTATGAGTTTGTTTCTATTTTCGTGGTATGTCCCCACTCACCCTTTTATGATATTAATTTATTAAACATAACAACATATTTCTCATTACCGACTACGTCATTGAAAGAAATTGCTGAGGTACCGGTGCTTTTCAACTAGTAGGCCAGGCAGTATATCATTAAAGGTATACTCATTCTGCATAAGAAAGCTCGTCTATCATTAAATGTACTTAAGTTAATACTTATGTAAGGGCCTAAGGGCTAAGGCTAAGGGGTTCATTGTCTTATAAGTTATATGCTTGGTGTATGACGATAACTGCCGCCGTCTAAAACAGCCGTCGGTAGATGAATAACAGCCACCGGGTTATATCCCGGCCTATTCCTATAAGCGTATTGTTCCTACTATTATTACCTGCTATGTATGTCTCGCTATATTGTTAATCGTTTAATACTCAAGTAAAGGTCCATTAGAAGAGGAAAGAAAAGGATATTTTTGAAAATTTATCATTGGAAATGCCTGGCTTACTTGGTCGAGACACTCAGTCCAGTGATATAATTTCATCGAACAAATTTAGATCAATACTGGTTTCTAACTTAACATCCTATTTCTAACTTATCGTTCCTATCTTTTTTCAGATTACTAAGAGACAGAGGCATTGCTAAAGATCGGACCCTGTTTCTGTAATTTAATTTCTGTAATCCGAATGTTTGAAATCAAAAATATGTTTGAAACGTATGAATAGATTCAATAAAATCTGCTTGGTAATTTTGTATACTATCATGATTCGGATTCATTTTTATATGCGGAAATGAGCAAAATTGACTGCCGTATGTTTGAATAACAGGGTTCGCACGGGTCATGGAAATCCTGGAAAGTCATGGAATTTGAAAATCTAAATTCCAGGCCTCGAAAAGTCATGGAAATCTGTCAATTTGATAAAAGTCATGGAAAATGATAATCTCCCTAAATAAAAATAAAATCTGATGGCATACAAATGTGAAATGGGGAAATAAAGCTCAGAAATACACATTTCCATATCTTTATCACGGCGATCACATGATTTCATTCATTATCAAAGTCATATGTCCAACCAAAATAAAATGACCCAAAACGAACGTAAGAAATAAAATGAGGTTAAATCCCTTCTTATGTTGGTAGGCCATATTAAACTCTTTTGTGATTGGAGACATTCCACTGAAACTATATCTGGACTGGAAGGAGGCCTCCCAAATAAAAACGGGTTTTGTAAAGCCGCGAATGCGAATATCCCCAATTAATAATAAATATGTACAGAAGAGAATGTTTTTAAAAGAATTTGAGCAATAAATTCACTATTTCCTACTCAGCGTAGTATGCCGTATGCATTCGGCAGTATATTTAGTGGCAAGATTTTTGTTCATTTGGGCGATTTCGTCCCGGCCGAATTGGTTACATTATGATAATTAGATGGCGATTATATCTCGGTCTCGCTAGTGTATGGAGATCTATTCCCCTGTATATTGAATGTATTTCTTGCTCAAAGATGGTTTTATGCGTTCTATTACGGTTAAAGTATGAAATAAACTTGGTAATATTAAAAGAATAACAAGATATTTAGCCGATAAAGGATTATTATTATTTTGAATCTAGCGGTAAAGTTACCAATTTTCGTTCGTCTGAAAAATATGTTTTGCAATATTTCTAAACTATGATTGCGTGTTATATACATGTGTAAGGCTTTTTTGGCTCATATTTTGTCAAATTTTCCCATGCGTGTTATCTATTAGTGCGCAACATATTTGCGAAAGTAACAATTTTAGGGATTGGATTTAAATTTGTTCTTGAACACCTTGTCCAAATAGAAGCCTCGGCTCTAAGCCTTAAATTTGTTCAAAAATTTTTTAAATTAAAGAAAAATTGTCAATTTGCAGACCAAGTGAAGACTATTTTATAAAAAATGTTCAACAATAGTCTTCTCTTGGTCTGCAAATGGACATCTCTCAAGACCACGCGTGACAGAAGCCGGCTTTGGCGGATATGAGTGTTAAAGGGTTAATAGACAATTTTTGGTGTCAAAATCTTTACTAGAAATGGCCATATTGCTTCTTACCATTTTGACCGATTTCAACCATGTTAGGCTGAAAGGATACTACATGTATGATCATAGGCTGTTAGGCTCTAGAACTTCCATTCAGAATTTTTATTCATCAATTTTTTATGTGAAAACCTCAGATTTTATTAAAAATGTACCGGATATTCTCACATGTTGACCCTTTGCCCTAGATAAAGTGAATTCCATATGATTCACTATATGCTGTTGAACATTTTGAAACAAATTTGACTGTCTTTGACCTAGCTATTGATTCTTGGAGGTCATGGAATTTCTTAATTTTAGTCATGGAAAGTCATGGAATTTCAAATACTGAAAGGTGTACAAACCCTGGAATAAAAACAATTTTGAATGTAAGTGCAGGGTTCGTACGCATGTATGGAAGTGTGGAAAAAGTATGGAAAATTAGGAAAGTCTTTTCCAGGGCTGGAAAAGGTATGGAAATTCCAATTTTGGGCCAACTGGTATGGAAAATGTATGGAAAATTAAAATATCAGCAATCCTAATTTTTCCGACTGCAATCTTTTTGTTTACGAACGAAATCTTGCGTTTCCGCCAATCTTGCCAGAATCTAATTCGATTGGGTCCCGGTCTCGTCGTGCAATAGAAAACCGCCTATTACCGGGAACATCTCGCGGTTGTTGAGCAATACAGGTTCTGAACATGTTCAAGTACAACGCAATAAAAATGAGTGAATCAGCAGTCATCTGTCAAATAGTACAGAGTGTGTTAGAAGCCGAAACAATGAAATAATTTGCGAGATTGCCGTTTTTTGTGATACAGTAAAGATGGGAAAGTGCACATATGCTAGTGTTTGGGAAACTAATGATAAATATACGGATTGGATTTTACTGGACAATACATCGAACTCGCGTGCCAAATCTAGTGTTTATAATAAGTCGTTTGACAACGGGAATATGGGCGAAGCGGCTCTTGTTAGCCACATGCCGGGGAAAAAACATGAGACACTGACAGAAGTTCGTCTAAAGCCAGGGCCGAAAGTTACGGATTTCTTTGGTTCAAGGTGAGAATATTTTACATTTTCACATTGATAGTACCAGGATCATTTAGAAGCGTAGCAATTTTATATCGCCCAACGTTAGATGATCCCAACTTTGCCCTCGTATCGTGAGGCCTCTTGTGTTGGCTCGTCATCGAGTGAAAATAATGAATTCCTGTTACTATGGCGCTCATTTAGAAGCGTGGCAATTTTATATATCGCCCAATGTTAGATGATCCCAATTTTGTGCTGAGTCACGGTAAAATATTATTGACTGTCCGACAGCTCTTTCGTATCGCGAGGCCTCTTATGTTGCCGCATTATCAAGTGAAAATAATGAGGAGTCCTCCTGTTGCTATGGCGATATGATCATCTATGGTAAACTTAAAATAAATTAGTGTATGTGTATATATGTGCAGGGTTTAACTTGTTATCTAAAGGTGGGGGTGGTGGGGTGGAGGTGGCCCTCAACAAATAAATGCGGGTGTCTCAAGCTCAACTTTGCATGATAGCCAGTGAATATTTTGAAAATAATTTGACTGGAAACTATTGCTGCAACAGTTTCCAGTCAAATTATTTTCAAAATATTCAACAAAAAATGTGCTGCTGTAATGAAATTCATATCTGGTTTGCATCCTGAAAAACACTGAGCCACTCCTAGACAATATACGGTTCCCAGAGCCACTCATAGACAATATACTGTTCCCAATCTAGATTTTTGGGTTATATACCCTCAAAAAGTCACTTTATAATGAGAAATCTGCATGTGTTTTTATGTACCGTTAAATTCCGTGTATATTGCGCCCTTTTTTGCTCAAATTACATGTTATAAAAAGCTA
The DNA here is from genome assembly GCA_034401795.1 of Chaetoderma sp. LZ-2023a. Taxonomy (NCBI): domain Eukaryota; kingdom Metazoa; phylum Mollusca; class Caudofoveata; order Chaetodermatida; family Chaetodermatidae; genus Chaetoderma; species Chaetoderma sp. LZ-2023a. The sequence continues at coordinate 83,122,986 of CM067374.1, read as the reverse complement.
CTGCACACTATATACAAAGATAAATATTTGTCACATTTTTTTCCTCAGAATGTCTATAATGGTACTATCTCTACTAGATCGTTAAAATGTCTTACTACTGTCTAAATATTGTGTTATACCTTTATTAAATACCATATAGTGTTGTAAAATTATCAAATAAACCATCATTTAACTTTTTTACAACGCCATTATTTCCTGTAATTTGTTCTAGTTTATTTCTATAAAGGGAGGTTACTCCTGTCTTCCCAAGTTGAACAGAGAGATGTTTAGAATCCATAGATTACTACACAGATATGGACATAAATGTGTTAAAAAAGAATGATAGAGCCGATGTTTTTCAAGGTGATCTAGCATTTACGCCGAAGATAACCAGGTTGTATCATTCTTTATTATCCATAGTTAAAAGACTTAGGTCTCTAAATTTCGCTGTGTCGCATGTTCCAATTTCTGACCCCATAGAATCTGGGACGTGTGCTAACAACGATATATGCCAGACGATCGCCTTCTTTAACCCCCAACAGGCGATCGGCAGATATGAAAATAGGTGTTATGCTACGGTATTTCTAACACGAATATCGGCTGACGTCGTTCTCCGTAGGATCCGAGCGGGTGACGTCACACCCGGTCGCTCGGATGTTTATGTGAAGAAGAAATTTTTTCATTAATTCGCGCATCTTGTTCTGGGTGCTGCATACTAAAAAATGGTACCGGAAACTTTAGAATGATCAAGTTTACGTGCGATCACGATCGGTTTGCAATGATCGGTGGTTTCAAAATTCTTGAGTAGATGCGTGGTCTGCGGTTTTACCGTGTGATACAGCAGTTTGTTATACATTTAGTTGTTTTCTTCACATATCGTGCTGCTTTCGTTAGGAGTATAATTTATATTGATTAGTAAATATACCCCGAATGCTATGCGATATGATTCCTGGAGCCGTTACACATCCTGGAGGATCTATTATGGGTGTGTTTAATGCCCGCCTCGTTCTTGTCGTCATAATCAATGCAATCTTTGTTGTAACGTGGCGGGGTGGGGTGCGGGAGGGTTACAGTTAATTTATGAGTCAAATTATTTGAAAATTAATTGTCTGCCTTCCATCCGGGTCTCGTTCCGCTTGTTTATTGTAGGTTTGTGCTTATTTTATAGGCCAAGCCAGCCCCGCCATCATGTGACGAATGCCATAAGTTTGTCCGTGTCGTGTTCAAGGACCATGTCTGTTTTAGGTGTTCCCTTTGTAATATTGATCATAGGTGTAAAGTTTGTGCAGTGTGGTCCGTTGAGATGATGGTTAAGTTCCTTGCCCAGAAGGACTTGGCTGGGTCTGACGCAGGGTCAGGCGGTCCGAGAGCAAATCGTGGAGCGCCCGGTTCGGCCGGTGGGGGGTGCTCCATGTCCCCAGCTGGAGGTGGCGGAGATGGCACCGCCGGCGTGGTTTGGTCCGGCTATGCAGGGTTTTCTGCATAGCATTCTGCCCACGCTGGTGTCGTCCCTGCTACCAAAGGTTGGGGGGAGGGGCCAGTTTCTCCCCATGCCTGGTACGGATCCTGTCCTCGGACAGGATTCTGGACTGGTTACCGAGGGGATTCTGGACTGGTTACCGAGGGGGCCGTCTCGTACGGCCCCCTGGCAGTCCCGTCTGGCTCCGGCCAGACGGGTTCTGTTTCTCTGCAGCCACCTCCGGGTGGTCCAGTAGCGGTGGCCGGTCCGTCAGGTGTGGGAGCCGTCCGCCAGGACGGTTCCACGGTTGACTCCTCTAGTGACGACTCTTCGGAGTCTGAAGACGAGGAGGCCGAGGAGGAGAGGTTGCTGCGGCCCGTGAAGCAGCAGGTGGAGAATATGGAGGTTGATTCCGTCCTGGACGGAACCGGCCTCCATTTGTCTGGTTTGGCGCAAGCCAGGTCAGCGGCTCCGCCTGTGGCATGTTCCAATTTCTAACCCCTAAGAATCTGGGACGTGTGTAAACAACGAAATATGCCAGATGATCGCCTTCTTTAAACCCCAACAGGCGATCAGCAGATATGAAAATATGTGTTTGCTACAGTATTTTGAACACAAATATCGGCTGACGTCGTTCTCCGTAAGATCCGAGCGGGTGGCGTCACACCCGCGTGTCTCGGATATTTATGTGAAGAAAATTCTTTCATTAATTCGCGCATCTGATTCTGGGTGCTGCATACTAAAATGGTACCAGAAAACTTTGGAACTTTCAAGTTTTGCGTGTTATCACGATCTGTTTGCATTGATCGGTGGTTTCAAAATTCTTGATTAAGATGTGTGGTCTGCGGTTTTACCGTGTGCTACAGCAGTTTGTTTACATTTTACCTGAGGGTGCGAGAGCTCCCTTCATATCTGCCTGGACTGCACCTGTGCAACAGGAACAGCGGTGCCAGTTAGACCAGCCGAGCCAAGACCAAAATGGTTCTCTCTCTCTCATCAAGAGATGAGGGGTGGGGGGGGGGAGCGGACCGCGAGCTGGACAACCCCATGAGGCGTCTATAGTGGGTGGAAGGCTCATGCGTTTCGTCGAGGCTTGGGCGAGGTGTGACGTCAGACAGTCTGGTCCTGGGATGGTTATCCCAGGGGTACATGCCGGAGTGATGGGACTTTCCACCACAGAATCTGTCTTTGGCACCTGTCTGGACACCCGTACCAAGGGAACCAGACAAGTTAGAAGCCATTCAAAATGAAGTGTCAGGTTTGCTTCTGAAGGGAGCAATAAAACCAGCAAACCAGAACACTCCAGGCTTCTATTCAAATATGTTCCTTGTTCCCAAGAGCACAGGGGGATGGAGACCCGTACTCAATCTCATGCCATTAAATTGGTTTATCCATACGCTTCGGTTCCAGATGGAAACTCCGAGATTGGTAATGGCAGGATTGAAGAAAAGAATGTGGTGTGTGTTGATCGATTTGAAAGATGCATATTTCCACATTCCAATGAACAGGAGTTGTCGCAGGTTTCTGAGATTCACATTTCAGAATCAGGTATGGGAGTTTGTAGTCCTCCCATTCGGCCTGTCGACAGCCCCAAGGGTTTTCACCAGAGTGGTCCTAGCGGTGACACCGTTTCTCAGAAAAGAGAACGTGGTGCTTCACACCTACATAGACGCTTGGCTTATCAAGGTGGACACGACAGCCAGGTTAGGAGTGGATACTGCTCTGACTCTGAAATTGCTTTCAGATCTAGGCTGGATAGTCAACAGGGAGAAATCCAAGTTGACACCCACTCAACACTTCGTTTATTTGGGGATGCGATTCGATCTCGAGGAAGGCAGGGTTTACCCGTCAGAGCCCAGAATGGTGTCTCTGTCAGCCATCCTCGAGGGTTTTTGATTGGGAAACCACATTCAGGCGAGGTGGTTTCTTCAGATGCTGGGCATGATGGGCTCCATGGAGCAGGTAATCCTGTACGCTGCTCTGATGCGAAGACCTATCCAGTTGTATCTGATGTCTCTTTGGAAACAGAGAACAGAACCCCTGTCAAAGCTGGTACCAGTCTTGGAGCCAATGATGTCGCATCTTGTATGGTGGAAGAGGCGTCAAAATGTCCTGGTAGGAGTTTCGCTTCACCTACCTCGCCCCAGCTGTCCGTGTACACGGATGCATCGCTGGAGGGGTGGGGGGGGGCCTGCCTGGGAGAACACCAGGTTTCGGCCACATGGACTCTCCAAGAGAGTCAGCTGCATATCAATCTGTTGGAAATTATGACAGTGGAACTGGCGTTGGAAAAGTTTCTTCCAAACGTCAGGGGCAAGGTGATATTGATACGGTCGGACAATTCGACAGTAGTATCATACATAAATCGCCAAGGAGGGACCAGGTCACCCACACTATTTATGAAGGTGTGGCACTTGATCAATGGTGCAGGAATTACTCAGTTGTTTTGAAAGCAGCTCACATTCTTGGTCGATTGAACATTCTGGCAGATGCTTTGTCTCGCAGACAGGATTCTACCGACAGAATGGTCTCTCAACCCTCCAGTTCTTCAAAGGATCTTCGAGCATTGGGGCAAACCAAACGTGGACTTGTTCGCCACAAAGGAAAATTCTCAAATCATGACTTTTGTCTCGCTGTTTCCAGATCCAAATGTCGTCGATACAGATGCTCTGGCGATAAGCTGGAGAGGGATGCACGCTTATATGTATCCACCAACCATTCTTCTGCCGAAGGTTTTGGTGAAAATCAGGGAGGAGCCGTGCCTGGTCCTGCTAATAGCGCCATTTTGGCCCAGCAGGGCATGGTTCACGGATCTTCTGGATCTGCTGGTGGACAATCCAGTGCAGCTACCCGAGATTCTGAACATAATCTCCCAGGCCAAGGGCCGCTTCCTACACGAGTGGCCCGAGATGTTCAAATTGACTGCGTGGATGTTATCAAACAACGTTCCACGCGGAAGGCTTTTCTCAACAGGCTGCGAGTTTCATCGCAGCCGCGAGGAGGTCAACCGTCAAGTCATATAACCACACGGTTAACAAATTTGCAGAGTGGTATGAAGGAAAGGGTATTGATACCTTTCAATCCACTATTCAGCAAATAGCAGACTCTCTGTGAGCTGTTCTTTACAGGACTGGCTCCTGTCACAATTGCTGGATACAAGTCAGCTTTGCCATCAGTTATCCCATGTCTAGTCAACAGGGATAGTCCAGAGGGGGCCCATTTGAATGTGGTGGTGAAGGGAATGAGCAATCTCCGACCGAGACAACCGGTAGTCATTCCATCCTGGAGTCTATCTTTGGTGCTTAGTGTGCTGGCCAAGCACCCTTTCGAACCCTTCGGTTCGACTAGTCTAAAGCATCTGACTCTAAAGGCGTTTTTTCTATTGGCAGCTTCGTCAGCGAGAAGGCGCAGTGAGATACATGCGCTTTCAGCAGAGAGGGACCGATTTATTATCTCCGGAGAGGGTCTGCGACTGCTGCCAAGAGCAGAGTTTATGTCAAAGAATCAATCTTTGAAATATCCTGGCAAACCGTTCATAAAACCAAAACTAACCAGGTTTGATCGTGATGCCAGTGTCTGGTGTCCAGTCCATGCTTTGACTAAATACAAGAAATGGACGGACTCTTTACGGTCAAATGATAGACATCTGTGAATCTAGGGTTGGGCAATTTTTCGATATTATCGGAAACAGCCTTAAAATAAATAATGTATGCCTAATTATTTCCAGTCTTCGATCTGTTGTGGCAGTTTTGGTTGCAGTGTTAACTGGGTTAATTTCACACATCCCGGCTACGCCGTGGAATCAATGGATAGAGCCGCTAAATAGTGAGCGAATTTGAATAGGTCTACAATGGGGGCAAATTAGTATTTAATATTACAGACCAAATAAAATCTGATATAATTGTTTCCAGTCTTCACGCTGGTTCTCATTCAAAATCATGCAGTGTTATTTTATTAATTTGCATCGTCTACGCTAGTGGTGGGCGTGATAACAGCTGTCGGAATTCTGCAGTGTGAATTCTGATTGGCTCAAGTATGATACGGCGGCCAATCAGATTTCGCTCTGCGGAATTCCTTTCTGCGCAATGAAGTTAATACGTATTCCTTGCTCAATCTTTTGACAGTTGTCGTGAGGTAAAGATAACATAAAATACAATGCAAGAACAGAAGAAAATCCTTTATTTTTCTTATTTGTGATGACTACCGTTAGTTGCATTACATTCGTTGCTTTGAACTGTATATTGAAGGGTGTCAAAGTGTGGAATTTCGTGTATTAAATATGCGGAAATGGCAATCATGGCGATCTCAATTTACGGTTTCAATGCAAGAAATTTAATGAAAAAGACACCACCAATTTGAAATACATGTTATTCTATGTTTACATCCTAACTCCACACCCCACCCAAATGACGATACATGTATATCGTGATACCGCAGTATTTTAATGAGATACCGATATCGTCATGCCTTGAGCAATATCGCCCAACCCTATATGGATCTGCCATAAGAAGCCATATGGCGCCGCATCCATGGATTCTATCTCTCGTTGGGTAGTCGAACACATTCAGACTACCCACAAGATTGCGACTTGGCGCAATGTGCTAGGGCTCACGATGTTAGAGGAATAGCCGCCCTTTTCACATCAAGAGTATACTTACCTCCCTAATACTTTTGATATTGCTAAATATCGGCTTTCACTCAATAAAACACTCAGATTAAAAACAGTTAGGTGCCCCTACTGGGCAGGGAGTCAGAGGTAGTCCGGCGGATGCTCGCCCCACCACCGCGCATGCGCCGACTACTACTTCCTCTTTGCTCATTTATTGGCTAAGGGTTACATGCGGTTTTGTGCTACTATACATTTTCTGCGCGTTTACCTTGTTTTTCACTGATTTGACGATTGTTGTACGTTCGTGGCATGTCGGATAGAGAGGACTCACCTTTGGAAGGAGCTGGATCGCTTTATCAGGTGACTTCTTTGATATGCTAGCGTGTTTTGTCCCGGTTTAATGTGTTTCCAGGACTCGCGCTTACCGTGATTAGCGCCTGTTTATGTTTGTTTTTTACAACATGGTGCTTCATAAGTCTCATTTCTCTTTGTGTTTTTGTCCACAGGTATCACGTAGAAGCTTTGATGGACTTCTCGGCACAAGAGGATATGTTTCTCTCCACCACGGTTCCATTTCCTACTAATACTGTTAGGTTATCTAACCAAAAAATCTATGTTCAGTGAGTTGGAGGCCTATTATAAAGGTCTTCTCACTTTGCCCTCTTGATCCAATTCCTTCCCCTTCGGTGGAGAGAATGTAGAGGCGTACTATGGTGGAGTTCTCCGGTTCATCACGTTGGATGGTTTGTCTGTACAAGTGTCAGGTATCTAATTATTGATAAACAAAAGGGGAGATAATTTCCTTTTTTGCCAATGCTAGAATTGGAAGGAGTTATCTCTGTATATCTGATTGTTGTGTACTCGAAATGCCAATTCAACGGAAATGTTCCGGTTACTTATACAATTCGTTCTTGCACTTGGTGCTTGTTGCGGATCGATTATTTTGGTCACGGGATTGATGACGTCATAATCGGCCTTGGCCTTTATTAACATTTAACGTTTTGTCCACGGCTGGTTCTTCTTGACTTGTGATCTTGAGGATCCTGTCCCTCTCTTTTTAGTTGGTTTTGAGTTCGCTAACCGTAACTATCTTGCTCATTGTCCTTGTCCTTGTCCTGTTTCAGAGTCCTGGTTGCCCGTCCTGCGGGAGGATTCTGAAGAATCGATTCGTACCGCACTTGTGCTTCAGCTGCAGTCCCTGTGGACCGTTGCTGAAGTGCGATGTATGTAAGCAGTGGGGGGGAGATCTAATGTCTGATTTTCTCTCATTGCAGGCAAGGGAGAAGGTGATGGAGGAAGAGAGGAAGAAGAAGAAGGAGGGTAGTAAGAAGGGTAAGAAGAAGGCCTCATCCGCGGTGGATATGGAGGCCTTCAGGTCCGAAATGTTGCAAGAGATGCAGAGGACAATAAAGGATTTGGTCCCAGAGTTGCTTCGCAGCATGCTCCCTGGGCCAGCTCCTTTGTTGTCCTCGGCATCTGCTTACGAGCAGGTGATCCCCGCCTCTGAATCCGGTCTCTTTAGGTCCGGTCCGTTTGTGGATTCAGAGGTGGCCCCTTTGTTGGGGGCAGTCCAAGACCCTGGCAGCAGGCATGGCGCCGCGCCGAGGGGCCGTGGACAACGGTTGTAGCTGGGACCCGCGGTCTGCTCATCAGACCCTGGGTATCCGCGCGCCGCAGGTGTCAAGGCCTCCTATGGCACCTTTCCTGGCCAGTCCGGGTTAGCTCTCTTTGCTGACCCGGAGTCTAATCTTTCTGGCCAGGAGGAAGAGGATCTCCTGCTAGGGTCGCCTTCTGAGGACGTGACCATGGAATACGACGTCTGTGCACCCCTCGCGGGGAATACAGACGACGTGTTCCGTGGTTCTACTCTCGCAGGAGTAGATTTCACGGTCCAGAAGGTGTCCCCGGGCGGTGCTGTTGACCACGGATACCGCATACCTCGGCTTGCCGATGGTGTCGCTGGTGCTGGTCAGGGCCGCGGTAGGGCGGTGTTTACCCCACGCTCTGCCACGGCGCCTGCTCCTGGTCAAGCCGCGGAGTTTAGCATGCCTGCTCTCTCGGGCCCGCATGCTTTTCCGGGCTTGCCAGGGGTAACAGCTTATCCGCCGTCGACGTCAACTGCGAGTGCTCTGGAGGAAGACGAAGGCCCTCGTCTAGTAGAGCGCTCGCAGTTAGCCACGGAGGAGGATTGGTCGGACGCTTGCCAGTGGCTGGTAAGTGTTCGGCCCGATCTACCCGTGGAGCTGCCGGCTAGCCAGCGTGACCATAGGCCGTGGTTAGCTGGTAGGCCGGCGGCTACCGCTATGCCATCTCTGCCGCTGGCTGAGCATGTCGTGGAGGTGGCGAAGCGTTGCCGCATCGTGCCCCTGGAATACCAGCGGTACGGTGTGGTGCCAAAGCCAAGCGTGGATGATCGCGCGGCTTTAGGCGAAGATGCGCGGCCGGGCTCCCGTTCTGACACGGGAGTCTTGTGCTCGAACGCGTTGCGTTCGGCGAATGCCGCGCTGCGTGATGCGGAGGAGAGTGGGAGGGCGTCGATTGCCGCTCTGTCCCACGTCTCCCAGCTGCTACAGGGGGTGGTAGCGGCCTCCGCATCACGCCAGCCAAGCCCGGTAACAGTCCAGAGAGCCATCCAGGATGGTATCAACCTGGCTTTGGACTGTTTGACGCGGGCGGTGACCAGAAGTGTCCGGGCGAGGCGCACGTTTGCGCTTGACAATCTGTGCCCGTCCCAGGACCTGTATAATAGGCTGCTGCGGACGCCTATGACAGGTCCTGGTCTCTTTGGAGGTGAGGGATGCAGGCACCTCCAGGAGACGGTCACTCTGGTTAACAACCAGAGGGCGCTGCGTGAACAATTTGAGGTGCTCCGGCGGGAGCGTGTTCGCGCGGCACCCCCTGCGTATCGTCCTCCGCAGGCTCGAGGTGGTGCTGGCCAGGTCAGAGGCCAGCCACCGTCGCAACGTAGGCCTAGGCCACGTGCGATTCGGCCAGCAGCGAGGGGGGCGCAGGCTCCCCAGCCGCACCCAGCCAGACAGCCGCCCGCGCACCGTGGTGCGCGCGGCGCTGGACGGGGCGCGCGGGGATCTGGTCGCGGTAATCGGGCCTGATGGCCTGGTTACCGCGGTGGGAACCACTCCGGTGTTTCACGCCGAGAGGACAGTGCCACTCTGGCACTCCTTATGTCCACCTCTATCCCTAGGTGGACCGGTGGGCGGCCGTTTGGCCGGCCACTTGCCAGAGTGGAAGCGGTTGACTCAGGACCGTTTAGTCTTGCGATGGCTTTCCGTCGGGTATCGTCCCGACTGGTTGACAGGCCCGCCATCGCGGCTGTCTCTCGCGCCGATCTGGACTCCTATTCCACGGGATCCGGATCAGAGGTTGTGTATAGAGGAGGAAATAAATTCCCTCATACTAAAAGAAGCCATTCAGCCGGCACAGAGGTGCCCGGGCTTCTATTCAACCCTCTTCTTAGTGAAGAAAAACACCGGAGGGTGGAGGCCGATTCTCAACCTCAAGCCTTTGAACAAGTTCTTAGAGACGCCCAGTTTCAAGATGGAGACTGTGCGCTTGGTATTGGCGGGGTTGGAGCGAGGAATGTGGACCGCTTCCATAGATTTGAAGGATGCGTATTTCCACATTCCCATAGAGAGGAGTTTCCGTCGCTTCCTGAGATTCGCATTTCAGGGCCGGCGGTGGGAATTCAGGGTGTTACCCTTCGGGATTTCCACGGCTCCTCGGGTCTTCACCCGTGTGGTTCTCGCGATCACTGCATACCTCCGCAGGAGAAGCATAGCAGTCCACACGTACATAGACGACTGGCTGTTGAAAGCACACACCCGGGAATCGTTGTCAGCCAATCTGGAGATTGTTTTGAAAACTCTCTCGGACTTGGGCTGGATGATCAATTTCCCGAAATCAGAGCTAACTCCATCCCAGAAGTTTGTTTACCTGGGCATGTTCTTCGATCTGGAGACGGGGTATGTCTACCCCACTCAGGAGAGGGTTCAAATACTCATCTCGGTAATACAGTCGGTGTGCGACAGTCGTCATGTCCTGGCGCGGGTTTACTTGAGAATGCTGGGATTAATGGTTTCTTTGGAACCAGTCATTCCGCAGGCCGCCTTGCGCAGGCGCCCGATCCAGTTGTTTCTCATGACGCAGTGGACCCAGAGTTCAGGTTCGCTGGACTCGAACGTGTCAGTGTTGGCGCCTCTGATTCACCACCTGCAATGGTGGTTGAATACAGAGAATCTCTTGCCGGGGGTTTTGCTAACCCCTCCCCACCCTCAGGTGACTGTGTATACAGATGCATCGATGGAGGGGTGGGGAGCTTGTCTGGAAGAGTCCACAGTATCAGGGCTTTGGGATCTGGATCAGTCCAAGGAACATATCAATCTACTAGAGCTAAGAGCAGTAGTCCTGGGCCTGGAACATTTCTTACAGAAAGTTCAGGGCAAGATTGTTCTAATTCGTTCAGACAACTCAACAGTAGTGACTTACATAAACCGCCAGGGCGGAACGAAGTCGCCCAGTCTCTGTATGATGACATGGAAACTGCTTTGTTGGTGCCTGGATCATGGGATCACCTTGAAGGCAGTTCATATTCCGGGGAGGTTAAATCTGCTAGCAGACTCATTGAGCCGAAGGATGAGTGTTTTACCCACGGAATGGCAACTAAATCAATGTGTGGCGGATCGTCTGTTCGACCATTGGGGGAAACCCAACATAGATTTGTTCGCAACGAAGAAGAATGCGAAGATGACGACGTACGTCTCTCCGATTCCAGACCCAAGCGCTTTCGCAACAGATGCGTTAGCTATCAGCTGGGAGGGAATGTATGCATACGCATTCCCCCCAGCAATCCTGATTCCAAAGGTGCTTCAGAAAATCAGGCAGCAGGAGTGCCAAGTGCTTCTGATCGCCCCGGATTGGCCAAGCCGATCGTGGTATACGGATCTGCTGGACCTTCTGGTCTGCAATCCGGTTCCGCTGCCTCTGATGGACGACCTTATCTTCCAGGGCAAGGCCCTTCACGACAATCCGTCAATGTTCCGATTGACTGCGTGGATGTTGTCAAGGAATCTAGAATTAAGGAGGGCTTTTCTGAGCAAGCGGCCATGTTTATGGCCAAAGCCAGGAGGGGGTCAACCTCCAGAGCATATAATTATAAAATCAACAGATTTGCAGAGTGGTGCTCAAAAAGATGTATTGATCCAATGGAATCATCTATTCAGGTAGTGGCTGATTTCCTCTGTCACCTATATGATGCCTATAGCCTCAAGCCTAACTCTATTGCTGGTTATAAATCAGCTTTAATGACTGTTATTCCTTGCTTGGCTAATAGGGGGAGTGATGAAGTAAGTACATTAAATGTATTAATTAAAGGCATGGGCAATCTAAGACCAAGGAATCCTCCACTGATTCCGTCTTGGAGTTTATCACTGGTGCTCCAGGTGCTAGGTGATAAGCCTTTTGAACCACTTAGTTCCATTTCTATGAAAATGTTAACTCTTAAAACTGTATTTTTAATTGCTGCGGCCTCGGCGAGGCGTAGGAGTGAAATTCACGCCTTATCAGCCGAGGTTGACCGTTTTGTGGTTACAGGGGAAGGCCTTAAGCTTCTACCTAGGATTAATTTCTTGTCTAAAAATCAGTCATTGAAATATCCAGGTCAGCCTATTTTTTTGCCATCTTTAACTAGATATGATCCTAATTCTAAAGTATGGTGCCCCGTACGGGCGCTGCTCCGGTACAAACAGCGTACTTCGGAGTGGCGTACCGACCAGTCAGCGTTATGGTTGTCATATATTGAACCCCATGGTAGGGCGTCTAAGGACACCATTTCTAGGTGGATTGTGGAATGTATTCAATTTTGTCACAAATCCGCCACCGGGCGACAGGTTGACGTGGCCAAGGCTCACAGTGTCCGCGGTGTCGTGACATCCACTGCCCTGTTTAATGGGGTCCCTGTGGATGATATTATGTCAGTGGCTCAGTGGCTCAGTGGCACTGTGAGTCAAGTTTTACAGACCATTACCTCCGTGACACCTCTAACCCTCTCGCCTTGTCGATTTTGAAACAATAACCGCTTTATGTTGTGAAGAGTGCTTCCGCATTGCTTATATACTTCGCCATTCAGCGACGGTGACAACCACTTGTCAGGACTGTATCATCCTTCTCTACTGGAATCGTGATGACAGCTTCCTAGTACAACAAGGTCAGTCTTGTTCATGTGTTGTTCATTGTTTTGTATTGTCACGTTACCCAGTGTTATTAATATGGTGATGGTTTATGTGGGTTGTGGTTCTTTAGAGAGAGTATACGAAAATGGAGCCTTTTCGTCTCTGTCCTATAGTACTGGGCACTAGTACGAAGAGAGCGTGTGGGACATTGAGGTCATTTAATCTTCCTCCCAAGGGGGGGGGGGGAGCGCATATGACAAATCGGTCATCTCTCAGGCATCGGTTGTGTTATCCGATGGTTTATCAAATCCTGACTGTGTTTTCACACAGTTTCAGACGTCATAAGTGCCTTAAACGCTTGAAAGCGTATAGGGAAGAGCTGGTCTTTTGACCTCGCCTCCCTCCCGCCAGATTCACTTTCGAATTCTGGCGATATCAAAAGTATTAGGAAGGTAAGTATACTCTTGATGTGAAATAAACGAAATCTAGGATTTCTTTTTTCACGAGAGAGTTGATACTTACCTCCCTAGATACGGACCCGGCCTCTCCGCCCCACAGAGGCTCGGTCTTCAGGCTCTTGGTAGTTGCATGTGTTAGCCAATAAATGAGCCAGAGGAGGTAGTAGTCGGCGCATGCGCGGTGGTGGGGCGAGCATCCGCCGGACTACCTCTGACTCCCTGCCCAGTAGGGGCACCTAACTGTTTTTAATCTGAGTGTTTTATTGAGTGAAAGCCGATATTTAGCAATATCAAAAGTATTAGGGAGGTAAGTATCAACTCTCTCGTGAAAAAAGAAATCCTAGATTTCGTTTAATTCGCCCTATTCAATGGTGTCCCGTTAGAGGACATGGCCGTTGCACAATGGCACTGTGGGTCCTCTTTCACGGATTACTTCTTCTTTTCGATCGCTGGTATCACACTTGGAGAGCCGTTCTCAAGATGAAATCTGTGGTTTTCTGCTGTTCTTCCACAGGCCCATACAGCTTTTCAAGAAAAGAGGTTGACAAAGGCCAGATCTCTTCTCTCAGCAGCTGATACGTACTCCAACGTTGAAGTATGTGCTCTGTGGTCTGTTCTGCTTCTCCACATGGACAAGCGGGCGATGTCGTAAGGTGGAACCGCCTGTACATGTGTTGGTTTAGTCTTATGTCCAGTTCTGAGACGAAAAATGGTCACTTGCTCTGGCCTCGAGAGATGATGGTAGGCATCTTCTGATTGAGGTGTTCTATAGAGTGACTTGATGATAGTCTTCATCTCTGTATGTATAACCATGTTTTCTGTCTGATTCTCTTCTGCACCCACCTTTGCCATCTTGTCTGCTTCCTCATTTCCTTGGACTCCACAGTGTGAGGGGATCCACTGCAATGCTATCCGAAAGCATTTGATGGTTTGTAGTGCTTCTTCAAGTTGTGGCAGCTTACCTTTGGTAATAGCCTCAAGGACGGAGCGGGCATCAGATAAAAAAACAATCTGTGCAATAGGGTCTGCTGTTCTATTCAACGGTGTCCCGTTAGAGGACATGGCCGTTGCACAATGGCACTGTGAGTCCTCTTTCACGGATTACTATATGAGGGACATGTCAGACTCAGCCAATCCACTCACTTTAGCTGTTTTGAGACGATAGTTTATGGTCACACTGCTCTCCTCCTTTTGGTACTTTGAAAAGTAAAAGTAGTAAGAACAGACATGGTCAGGTAAGAGGAATTCAACCGTATGGAACATGTCTTGTCGAAAGTGTGTTGGTTGGTGGCTCCACGTCTGGAATCCATAATTCATGAGGTAATTCAATTTAGACATTTTTTTGTATTATGTTGATATATCATGATCATTCATCTTATATATTCATGCTCATTCCAGAAAACCCTCTTCGTATATTTGTGTTTTCAGGAAAGATGCCTGTTCATGAGTTCTCTCCCTTTTCTTAGGAGGTGATGCGAATGTGATTCTGTCCCTAAACTTGTCGTTCCTTTTAGGTCCCTGTATGTCAAGTTTAAGTCTAAGTTCTTTCTCCAGGGGCAAAAGAGGCTATGCATGGCTTGCCCCTTCCCACCAGGTTACCGACTAAATCTGGTGTTATCAAAGAGTAATATAATGGTAAGTATTGATTGAAGGAGAATGAAGGCAATTTCAATTTCCCTTTCTCCAAGATCTAACAATACTTACCATTATATTACGGACTCTGCCTCCCGACCCTACGGAGGCAAGCCATAGGTATTCTCTTGTTTGGTAGCTATGCAACCAATATGAGTCTCACTGGCAGACGGGTACCCGGTTGTTGGGAGCCGGGTACCCGGTTCCAGGAGCTGGTAAAGCTTTCTAAATCTAGATTCCTAGAGCGGCTAGCTAGCTTGTATTATCAAAGAGTAATATAATGGTAAGTATTGTTAGGTCTCGGAGAAAGAGAAATTGATATTCCCATCATTCTCCATCTGAGCTTATGCTATGGTGCACATCCGTCATTTGTCAATCTGAGCTTATGCTATGGTGCACATTCGTCATTTCTCCACCTGAGCTTATGCTATGGTGCACATCCGTCATTACTCCCCTGAGCTTATGCTATGGTGCACATCCATCATTTCTCAATCTGAGCTTATGCTATTGGGCACATCAGTCATTTCTCATTCTTAGCTTATGCTATGGAGCACATCCGTCATTTCTCCATCTGAGCTTATGCTATGGTGCACATACATCTTTATGTATTCTAGATAAAGTGTTCCACTAAAAATATTTGCATAACCTTTGCGTGAATAAAAAAATGGGTTACACAATTTCTGCAGGCCTAAAATATAATCATGAAATTCCCTTTTACTTTTCCAGATAGAGTCAACAATGTCAGACAATATTAAACTGTGTGAGCGGATAGGAAAGAACATTTCTGAGATTAAGGCTACAGAATGTGGGATATTAGGAACTTTGTATAAAATTAGAAACACTTGTACTGAGGAAACGTGAAAGGAGTTGGAAAGCACGGCAATGAAAATTAAGGCAAATGCTTTATCAGTGAATTATAAGTGCACTAACCTAAAAAAAGCCATTTGTGCAATTGAATCACAAACAAGTGAGTTAAAACTTAAAATTAAGGAACTGGAATCAAAAGTTGAAAGACTAATGAAGGAGAATTCACATCTTTTGTCCAAGAATTCATTACTCAATATAGAGTAAAATAAAAGCACTGAAAAGCTGAATGCATCGCAAACCATGTTTTACTGATGAATTTTTGGATGCCAGTGAAGTACCACTTGATATCACTGAATCTGAAGTACTTGTATCAACTCCTGTAGATGCTTCAAAAAGCCTTAAAGATGACCTTTCACAAGATATGTTCGGTGAAGATCAACACGAGGAAGAAAATCACAAAAGAGGGTTAAAAAGAAAAACAAACAATTAATGTATTTCCAAGGCGCATTTACATTTTAAAATTATTAAGATTATAAAACAGGAAAGAAAATACTGGGGTGAGATATATCACATAATCACTGTATTAGTTAACAAGAGCTCTTAGGATTTTGAACCTTACTAACTGTTTCTATCTCATGTAGGGATGCAATATTTATCATTAATAAGTTGATTTTGTGCAATATCATCAGATAATATTTTTGCAATTATTAGTCAATAGGAACTTAAGTACCAGTATTAACTGGATCAATAATACTAAAAGCCATCCAGGGGTGAGATATATCACGCGTTCGTGTTCTTGTTAACAGCAAATCACAACTCACAGCAATTTTTTTAAACATGATATAAATTGCCAAAATTAAGGTGTCAAAGATTTGCTTTACAAGCGCACAACTGAATTGATACCAGTTTTGCATAGTCGATCTGACAAACCTACAGTTTCTGATGACGATTTCAAGAAAATTGGACAATTATTTGAAGACATGTAAATGAGCTTGAGTCTGTATCCATCTACATTTCATACATTATTTCAAGCAATTGAGGGATTTAACCCACATTTTATGAGACAACTACTTAAATTCATTTTAATTTTCATATTATTTCTAAGATTTCTAAGATTTCCGATGTTCTCCTATTGTGTGGGACGGAATGCATTGATGGTGTGGGACGGAATTTCTTTTTCAAAGTCAATATCTATTATTCTAATAGAACGTTTTGTTTGTTTATTGTAATTACTTAAGAGACATACAAAGCCCTTCTAAGAAATATGCATAGTGAAGTGATTCCCATAGAAATAATTTTGGTCAACATAGTGCTTTCCATCCCACACTAATCTTTTCCGTCCCACACCAATGGTTTTTATTGTTGCATAATATAATTGTGCAGGTTGTAGTCTTAATAGTTCTATAGCTTCAGCATATGGTTATCCACTTAACAAAGCACAGAAGTTTTATTATTGAATGCCTTCTACTTTTGATAGAATATCACTATCTTTATGATGGTGGAAATAGTCAATTCTATCGATTCCGTCCCGCACCAACACATTTTGGCCACCTAACAAAGGATTTTGCAATATATCCATAACATAGGTGTTGGTAGACATCTAGCCTAACTGTGTGTATGTGCTCACAGTGTAACTTACCTAGACCTCTACAGTAAATAACAGTAGTCATATGATCTATCAAATTCCATCCCACACCAAAACGTGACTTTTGAAATAGACCCTGAAGTACATGTATTTGTACCTTTCTGGACAATGGACCCCAGATTACATCGGAGAACTTTAAGTTCTTTATGTTGCGTAATGTTATTAAACTTATTCTAGTCATGCTAGTGTCACTATACCATTATGCCCGCTTAACTAGAGAGTGGTAAATTTCTTATTGGAATATATATTCCAATAAGAAATTTACCACATATCAAAATTGATTCGTGGTCGTGATCTACGTACATGATTAAATGTTCTTAAGCCAGACTTGTCAATGATGAGGCCAACCAGAAAATGTATCACGCTACTAAATTCATTGATTGCGACCTTGAAAGTTTTGTAGGCCAACCCATATTGCTCTGTGACGTTTATGCGGAAACTTGGTATCGCAGTGTGCTTCTTGAACTGAATGCATTAAAATCGTATGTTGTACCGCTGTCTGATGGACATGTTTGCAAACCGCATGTTGAACACCTGAGTGCTGACTACATGTCTGACACTAATATTCCTTAACACTTTAGCCCTCGAATTTGTTCAAGAAAGTTTCTATTTTCTCATAGAAAATGACCATTTGCAGACCAAGAAAATACTATTTTTGAAAATTTACCACTGGAATGACAATTACATATTCCAGTGGTAAAGTTTCAAAAATATTCATCTCTTAGTCTGCAAATGGGCATTTCTCAAGACCACTGCAGAAGATGTTCTTGGCTGATAGGAGTGTTAAAAGGTTAACTAGGTAGTAGGTATTACCCAAATATGACAGTGATATTACAGTAGGTCTCTAGTTAGTGACATATTGCCTGGTGTGTTTCCACATTTATCACCTGAGTGATCTATTGTTGCATCGGCCTCACAAAAAAGTGCTGCTGTTCCAGAGTTTTCTACAAAAGTGCCTCTAATCAGTCCAGCTCATGCAGAAGTACTGTGTGAGCCAAGATGATTCATCCATGTCCACTGTCCACCAAAGGAATGACGGACTCAATTTAAACCCACCAGTCATTCTAGTGGTAAATTTTCAAGAATAGTCTTCTCTTGGCCTACAAATGGACATTCTCTGAATAAGTATTTAGGTGTTCTCAAATCTTGGCCATTAAAGGGTTAAGAATCAATGCTCACTTTATTATTAATTCAGACGCAGTTCAACAGTATATGTAGTACTGCTCATAAATAAGTTAGTCTATTTCCAAAAGAAAAACAGAAACGTTACCGTAGTTAGTGCAGTTTTGAACAAAATGGCTTACAATCAAATAAGTCTAAAATATTCAACAGTACATTTTATTTTTTTAAGAAACATTTTAAGCTATTTCTAAGATATACTATAAGTGGGCAGGACCTAGCTAGGAAATGTGTGTTGAATGGTTTTCTACGTATATTTATCCAGGATGACGCAGTTCAGTCCGCAGTTAGACTTGTCTGGCAAGCTGATTATTAAGACACAGCTTGGTGATGACATCCGTCGGATTCCGATTCACAATGAGGATATTACATATGATGAACTAATCCTCATGATGCAGAGGGTGTACCGTGGCAAGCTGAGCAGCACAGATGATATCACAATCAAGTACAAGGATGAAGGTTGGTTCTTATTTCTATGCAGGACTGATGTTAGTGGATGTTTGAACATATTTATATGGGACTGTTTCTTGTCATATCTGTATCCTTAAAAATACAGATGTCAGGCATACAAATCTGATTTTCACTTCAAGAGTATACTTACCTCCCTAATACTTTTGATATTGCTAAATATTCGCTTTCACTCAATAAACACTCAGATTAAAACAGTTAGGCGCCCCTAGTGGGCAGGGAGTCAGAGCGTAGTCTGGCGGATGCCAGCCCCACCACCGCGCATGCGCAGACTAGCACTTCCTCTTTGCTAGATTATTGGCAAAGAGATCACACATGTTTTTTTTGTTCAATAGCTTTTTCGCTCTCTTAAACTGTTTAAGTGGTGTTTGTTTGGAGTGTTAGTCACTTTTTTGGATGGCGGATAGGAATACGTCGCCACAGGAGGACGGAGGACCTTTAAATCAGGTGACTTCTAGTAAAATTAGCGAGTTTTCTTCCCGGTGTATTGTGTTTCCGGGACTCGCGTTTACCGTGATAAGCGCCTTAGTTAGTTGGTTTAGGTCAACTCGGTGCTACCTAGGACTAATTTCTCTTTCTGTTTCTGTCCACAGGTCTGTATGACGCTAGGTTGTGACGTCACAGTACCAGAGAATTAGTATTCTCTCCACCATGGTTCCATTTCCTACTAACTCTGTTAGGTTATCTAACCAAATGAAAAATTATGCCCAGTGAGTTGGAGGCCTGGTATAAAGGTCTTCTCACTTTGCCCTCTTGTTCCAATTCCTTCCCCATGAGGTGGAGAGAGTTAAGAGGCGTGCAGATGGTGGAGTTTCCGGTTCGTCACGTTGGATGGTTTGTCTATACAAAGTGTCAGGTATCTAGTTATTGATAATGTGGTGATGTTAATTATTGTAAACAATCAAAGGGAGATAATTAACATTTTTGCCAGTAAAGAGTTATCTATATGTATCTGATGGTTGTGTAGTCAACTTATCCATTCAGCATACAATTCGTCTTTGCACTTGGATGTTTTGTTGGGATCGAATTTTTCCTGTCACGGGATTAATGACGTCATAATCAGCTGGCTATGTATTTATTAGCAATTCAAGCGCTAGGCTGGTTTTTGATGTATATTGATCTTTATGATCGTTTTCCTTCTCCTTGAGTTGGATTGAGTTTCTAAGCTTAACTAGTTGCTCATACTCCTTGTCCTTTGCCCTGTTTCAGGGACCGGGTTGCGCGTCCTGTGGACGTTTTATGCATGTGAAGTTCTGGCCGCATCTGTGTTTTAGATGTAGCCCTTGTGGTCCATTGATTAATTGTGACATATGTAAGCACTGGGGGGGCGAATTAATGTCCGAATTCTTGTGCTGCTTACAGGCGACGGACAAGGTGGTAGTGGAGGAGAAGAAGATGAAGCGGAAACGAGAGGTTGTAAGTGAGAAGGGTAAGGGGAAGGTCTCGTCCGCGGTGGATATGGAGACCTTTCGGACCGAGATGTTGGGAGAGATGAGGAGGACAATAAAAGATTTGGTTCCAGGGTTGCTTCGTGGCATGCTTCCTGGACCAGATCCTTTATTGTCCTCTTCATCGGCTTCGGAGCAGGTAATCCCCGCCTCTGGATCGATTTTCCTTAGTCCGCTTCCGTTGTCCGACGATTCAGAGGTGGCCCCATTAGAGGGGGCGTTCCACGGCCCTGGCAGCAGGCTTATTGCCGCGCCGATAGGGGACCGTGGACGGTTGTCGCTGGAACCCGCTGGCTGCTTATCAGTCCAGGGGTATCCGCACACCGCGGTGGCCAGTACCTCCTATGGCACCGTTCCTGGTCAGCCCGGGTTAGCTCTCTTTGCTGACCCGGGGTCTAATCTTTCTGACCAGGGTGATGAGGATTACCTGCTGGGGTCGCCGTCTGACGACGCGGACATGGATGAAGACGTTTGTGCACCCCTCGCGGGGAATACAGGCGCTTTTTTCCACGGTATTACTCACCCTGGAGTAGGGTCCGCGGTTCAGGTGGTGGCCCAGGGCGCTGCTGATGGCCAGCGGTACCGCATACCTCGGCTTGCCGAGAGTGTAGCTGGTGCTGGCCGGGCCCGTGGTAGGGCTATATATACCCCGCGCTCTACCGCGGTGCCTGCTCCTGGTCAAACCAGTGATATTCTCATGCCGGTGCTGTCAGGCCCGCATGTTTTCCCTGGCTTGCCAGGTGTATCAGCGTACCCGCCGTCTAGTACTGCTTGCGCTCAGGAGGAAGACGAAGGACCCCGTCTTGTAGAGCGCTCGCAGTTAGCCACGGAGGAGGATTGGTATGACGCTTGCCAGTGGTTGGTGAGCGTTAGGCCTGATCTGCCCGTGGAGCAGTCGGCTAGCCACCGTGTTCACACGCCGTGGTTAGCTGGGAAACCAACTGCTAACGCTATGCCTTCTCTGCCGCTGGCGGAGCATGTCGTTGACATGTTCAAGGCGGCGGAGGCGTCCATTAACACGAGTGGACGTCTCGCGAAGGCCCCTCGCGAGGTGGCCAAGCGTTGTCGCATCGTGCCCCTGGACTACCAGCGGTACGGTGTGGTACCCAAGCCCAGCGTGGATGACCGCGCGGCTTTGGGTGAGGATACGCGGCCAGGATCCCGTTCTGACGCGGGGGTCTTGTGCGCGAACGCGTTGCGTTCGGCGAATACCGCGTTGCGTGATGCGGAGGAGAGTGGGAGGGCTTCGATTGCCGCTCTGTCCCACGTCTCCCAGCTGTTACAGGGGGTAGTAACGGCATCCGCATCGCGCCAGCCAGGCCCGCTCGCGGTCCAGCGAACCATCCAGGATGGTATTAACCTGGCGCTGGACTGTATGACGCGGGCGGTGACCAGGAGTGTCAGGGCAAGACGCACATTTGCCCTGGACAATCTGTGCCCGTCTCAGGACCTGTATAATAGGCTACTCCGTACGCCTATGACGGGTCCTGGTCTTTTTGGAGGTGAGGGATGTCGCCACCTCCAGGAGACGGTCACCCTGGTGAATAACCAGAGGGCGCTGCGCGAACAGTTTGAGGTACTGCGTCGTGCTAACGTTCGCGCCGCGGCCCCTGCGTATCGTCCCCTGCAGGCTCGAGGTGGTGCTGGCCAAGTCAGAGGCCAGCCGCCGTCGCAGCGCCGGCCTCGGCCGCGTGCGATTCGGCCAGCAGTGAGGGGGGCGCAGGCTCCTCAGCCGCCGTCAGCCAGGCAGCCGCCCGTGCACCGAGGTGCGCGCGGGGCGGGGCGGGTCGCGCGAGGATCTGGGCGTGGTTATCGTTCCTGACAGGGCGCTTACCGCGGTAAGGACCACGCCGGTGTGTATGGCGACGGAGACAGTGCCGCTCTTGCATGCCTTGTGTCCACCGCGGTCCCTAGGTGGACCGGTGGGAGGCCGGCTAGCCGACCACATGCAAGAGTGGGAACGGTTAACTCAGGACCGTTTAGTCTTGCGATGGCTTTCCGTGGGGTATCATCCAGAGTGGATGACAGGCCCGCCGTCGCGACTGTCTCTGGTGCCAATCTGGACTCCCGTTCCGAGAGATCCAGATCAAAGGTTGTGTATCGAGGAGGAGATAAATTCCCTCGTACAAAAAGGAGCTATTCAGCCGGCACAAAGGTGTCCGGGCTTCTATTCAACCCTGTTCTTGGTAACAAAACGCACCGGTGGGTGGAGACCGATTCTCAACCTCAAGCCATTGAACAAGTTCATCGAGACGCCCAGTTTCAAGATGGAAACGGTGCGCTCGGTGTTGGCGGGGTTGGAGAGGGGGATGTGGACGGCGTCGATAGATTTGAAGGACGCTTATTTCCACATCCCCATCCACAGGAGTTTCTGTCGCTTCCTGAGATTTGCATTCCAGGGCAGACAGTGGGAATTCAGGGTGTTGCCCTTCGGAATTTCCACGGCTCCTCGGGTTTTCACCCGTGTGGTTCTTGCGATCACAGCATACCTCCGCAGGAGAAGCATAGCAGTCCACACGTACATAGACGACTGGCTGTTGAAAGCGCACACCCGGGAAAGTTTGTCCGCCAATCTGGAGATTGTTTTGAAAATTCTCACAGACTTGGGCTGGATGATCAATTTCCCAAAATCAGAGCTGACTCCATCCCAGAAGTTTGTTTACCTGGGGATGTTCTTCGATCTGGAGACAGGATATGTTTATCCTACTCAGGAGAGGGTTCAAATACTCATCTCATTGATTCAGTCAGTGTGCGACAGTCGTCATGTCCTGGCACGGGTTTACTTGAGAATGCTGGGGTTGATGGTTTCGTTGGAACCAGTCATTCCTCAGGCCGCCTTACGCAGGCGGCCGATCCAGTTGTTTCTCATGACACAATGGACCCAGAGTACAGGTTCGCTGGACTCGAATGTGTCAGTGTTGGCGCCTCTGATTCACCACCTGCAATGGTGGTTGAATACAGAGAATCTCTTACCGGGGGTTTTGCTAACCCCTCCCCACCCTCAGGTGACTGTGTATACAGATGCATCGATGGAGGGATGGGGAGCTTGCCTGGAAGAATCCACGATATCAGGGCTTTGGAATCTGGAACAGTCACAGGAACATATAAATCTACTGGAGCTAAGAGCAGTAGTCCTGGGCCTGGAACATTTCTTACAGAAAGTTCAGGGCAAGATTGTTCTTATTCGTTCAGACAACTCAACAGTTGTGACTTACATAAACCGCCAGGGCGGAACGAAGTCGCCCAGTCTCTGTATGATGACATGGAAACTGCTATGTTGGTGTCTGGATCACCAGATTACCTTGAAAGCAGTTCATATTCCGGGAAGGTTAAACCTGCTTGCAGACTCATTGAGCCGAAGGATGAGTGTTTTACCCACGGAATGGCAACTAAATCAATGTGTGGCGGATCGTCTGTTCGACCATTGGGGGAAACCCAACATCGATTTGTTCGCAACGAAGAAGAATGCGAAGATGACGACGTACGTCTCTCCGATTCCGGATCCAAGCGCTTTCGCAACAGATGCGTTAGCTATCAGCTGGGGGAGAATGTATGCATACGCATTCCCTCCAGCAATCCTGATTCCAAAAATTCTTCAGAAAATCAGACAAGAGGAATGCCAAGTGCTTCTGATCGCCCCGGATTGGCCAAGCCGATCATGGTATACGGATCTGCTGGACCTTCTGGTCTGCAATCCGGTTCCTCTGCCTCTGATGGACGATATTATCTTCCAGGGCAAGGCCCTTCACAACAATCCGTCAATGTTCAGATTGACTGCGTGGATGTTGTCAAGGAATCTAGAATTAAGGAGGGCTTTTCTGAGCAAGCAGCCATGTTTATGGCCAAAGCCAGGAGGGGGTCAACCTCCAGAGCATATAATTATAAAATCAACAGATTTGCAGAATGGTGCTCAAAAAGATGTATTGATCCAATGGATTCATCTATTCAAGTAGTAGCTGATTTCCTCTGTCACCTCTATGATGCCTATAGCCTCAAGCCTAACTCTATTGCTGGTTATAAGTCAGCTTTAATGTCTGTTATTCCTTGCTTGGCTAAGAGGGGAAGTGATGAAGTAAATACATTGAATGTATTAATTAAAGGCATGGGCAATCTAAGACCAAGGAATCCTCCTGTGATTCCGTCTTGGAGTTTATCGCTAGTGCTTCAAGTACTAGGTGATAAGCCTTTTGAACCACTTAGTTCCATTTCTATGAAACTATTAACACTGAAGACTGTGTTTTTAATTGCTGCGGCCTCGGCTAGGCGTAGGAGTGAGATTCATGCCTTATCAGCCGAGGATGACCGTTTTGTGGTTTCAGGGGAAGGCCTTAAGCTGCTACCTAGGGTTAATTTCTTGGCTAAAAATCAGTCGTTGAAATATCCAGGTCAACCTATTATTTTGCCTGCTTTAACTAGATATGATCCTAATTCTAAAGCGTGGTGTCCCGTCCGGGCGCTGCGCCGGTACAAACAACGTACGGCGGCATGGCGCACCGACCAGTCAGCGTTATGGTTGTCATATATTGAACCCCATGGGAGGGCTTCTAAGGACACCATTTCCAGGTGGATTGTGGAATGCATTCAGTTTTGCCATAAATCCGCCACCGGGAAGCAGGTTGACGTGGCCAAGGCTCACAGTGTCCGCGGCGTAGTGACATCCACGGCCCTATTTAATGGGGTCCCTGTGGATGATATTATGTCGGTGGCTCAGTGGCACTGTGAGTCAAGTTTTACAGACCATTATCTCCGTGACACCTCTAATCCTCTCGCCTTGTCGGTTTTGAAAAAATAAATCGGTTTATATTTTTTGAGGTGATTTCCTCATTACTTATATATATCACAATTAATTTATGGAAACACCCACTTTTTTGGGCCTGCATCAGTCTTTACCGATGGGAAGATGATGTCAGCAGCCATTTTCAACAAGGTCAGTCTTGTTCATGTGTTGTCCGTTGTTGATTGTATTGTCACGATTACCCGTTATTAATATGGTGATGGTTTGTGTATTTGTGTGGTTCATTGTTGAGAGTTACGAAAATGGAGCTTTTTCGTCTCTGTCCTGTAGTACATGGCACTTGTACGTAGAGAGCGTATAGGACATTGAGGTCAGTCGACTCTTCCTCCCAGGAAGGAGGGGGGGGAGCGCATATGACATTCGGTCATCTCTCATACATCGGTCGTGTTATCCGATGGTTAGTCAAATCCTGACTGTTTTTTTTTTCTTACAGTTTCAGAAGTTTAAGTGCCTTAAACGCAGAAAAGCGTATTGGGATGAGCTGGTCTTTTGACCTCGCCTCCCTCCCGCCAGATTCACTTTCGAATTCTGGCAATATCAAAAGTATTAGGGAGGTAAGTATACTCTTGAAGTGAAATAAACGAAATCTAGGATTTCTTTTTTCACGAGAGAGTTGATACTTACCTCCCTAGATACGGACCCGGCCTCTCCACCCCACAGAGGCTCGGTCTTCAGGCTCTTAATAGTTGCATGTGTGTCAGCCAATAATCTAGTCAGAGGAAGTGCTAGTCTGCGCATGCGCGGTGGTGGGGCTGGCATCCGCCAGACTACGCTCTGACTCCCTGCCCACTAGGGGCGCCTAACTGTTTTAATCTGAGTGTTTATTGAGTGAAAGCGAATATTTAGCAATATCAAAAGTATTAGGGAGGTAAGTATCAACTCTCTCGTGAAAAAAGAAATCCTAGATTTCGTTTATTTCCTGGTATGTTTGCGCGATTATTGCTTTCACTAATCACGATCGATTATTTAATAATAATCCCAATTACTCGATTAATCAGCTTGAGTACAAATTACCCAGTTACAACAACAAAAAGCATATCAATGAGGGAAGCTGCAATTGTGTTGAGAAAGGTCGATTTGCAGGCCTTGAAAAGACTATTTTTGAAAATGTGTCAATGGGATGCCTGGCTCCATTCTTGAGCCAGTCATTCCAGTGATACATTTTCAAAAATAGTCTTCTCTTGGTCTGCAAATGGACATGCATTCGCTTAGCAAAATGTCCGATCACATTAAAGAGTAATTAAAAGGTAGGTTTTGAAATGTTTTATGCTGTAGAATTATTCATGATTATTCGATTATTCAATCATATAAATTCACAATTTAAAAAATAATCGTGATTTTCGATTTAATCACATAATCGCGCAAGCCTATTTCCTGGCAAGTTATTGTATGACATCACTAATCATGTTGAGATAGTTATTCCACTAGAGTTTGCGGCTCTGTAAAATTTGCTAAAAGCCAACTGGATAACTAAAATAGTACAAGTTTACTCTTCTTTTAATTTCCATGTGGCGACCAAGAGAATATTAAAAAAAAATTACAACTGGAGTCATCTAGCCCATTTATCGAACCAATGGTGAAATTTAAAAAATAGTCTCCTCTTGACTTGCAACTGGACATTGCTCAAGAATAGTGCAGAAGCCATTTTTGAAGGGTTAACGCGTAAGAGGAAAGATGAGACCCTGTAGTTATCAGGGTCAAGTTCGACTCCTAACCATAGTTAGCTATAGCTAAGTAGAATACCAGTCAAACTTCAAATAGTTAAATCATTAGTCAACTATACGCACCCGAGCTCGCTTCAGATGGTTAGTGCAATATTTACGTAAATTTTGAAATGGCGGACACTGATCGCTTGCCATGAATAAATGCATATAAAAGTGTAAATATTTCATTAAACAACTTAGGTTTGATGAAATTATGCTTTCCCACTGCATGTATGTCAATGTTCCCAAGCTCCTATTCCTTCCCACTTTATGTCATATGGACGCTTTTTGACGTCTTAGCGGACAAAAATAACCCATTTTCGTAGGTCATCAAAACGGACAACAGAAAGGGTTAATGGAGACTGGTACCCGGCTCCAAAATTTGTGCAATGGTATATATACACATTTACTTATTTGCACTCACTCTCAAAAGAAATTTTTTATCTGCTCTTTCAAGGCCCCCAGGGCCCCCTAGATAATGTACATTTAACCATTATCACTCTGACATGAGAACTTAAAATTTTCAAATTAAATTAAAAATGAACTGGTATTCATTTTTCAACAAATTTGGTGGACGATGTTGCTATCATCATCCACCAAAATTGTGGGAAAATGTACATCAGTTTCTTTGCTATTGACACAGAAAAGGATATAATTTATTGATATCAGAGTGGTAAGGGTTAACCCTCGAATTTGTTCAGGATAATTTCAATCTTCTCATAGAAATTGTCTATTTGCAGACCAAGTGAAGACTGTTTTTGAAAATTTGTCACTGGAATGACTGCCTCGGTTATCAAGCCAGTCATTCGAGTGGTAAAATTTTTAAAAATAGTCTTCTCTTGGTCTGCAAATGGACATTTCTCAAGATCACTGCAGAAGCCGTTTTTGGCCAGTTGGAGGGTCAAAGGGTTACCTCAACCTCTAGAAATGAAATTTTGTAAAACGTTTATTACATGTGCTTATTTCAGATGGTGACCTAATTACGATATTTGACAGCTCAGATTTGTCATTTGCCATTCAATGTAGTCGAATATTGAAAATAACTTTAATTGGTAAGTTAATGATTACGTTTCCTACTATATATACACATGTATATATAGATATCATTAATCTATACTTTTCAATCTTGTAATCAGCCAAACAGTTGGGTTCAGCTGTTGCATATATTTTGAAACTAATGCGAATAGAACCGGTTTTTTGATGCCTTCGGCAACAACATTATTCAGTGTAATGCAATTCAAAATATTGAAGATAATGTTCCTTGTACTGGATAGTGGATATACATGTATACATATTCAAACCTGTTTATGTCAAACACTACATGTATGCATGATTACTCTATTCTGTGGCTGTAGTAGTAGAAACATCCCACAGCTGCAATCAGTCCTTCTTCGCTTTTGACTGCTGTGTCTTGTCCTCAGCCAAAATCTTTAGCTTCCTTAGGTCCATTCTTGATCTGAGTGTTCCGAGTCATGTTTCCTTGAGGTCACCGTGGAGCATGCTTAAGATATTTATGCAATGACGTCCTCTCCTGGCTTTGTATTTGCTGGCTCCAAGTACAGCGATTTCCAAGGCTCTGTGTTGGTGTGTCTTCTGGCATCCTTAGCACATGGCCAAACATGGACCATCTTTGATGGGTGACCGCTATGGACAGTGGAGATGTATTTCTACTTCGAATAATACTTACCAGATGTACTATTATGATAATGCCTATTATCTAGTCTAGCTCAAAATAAACAATTAAAAACTCCGCACTCTCCTGGTCCTGCCCATACTGTGTCCGGGAATTACCATAGCCCTAGGTACCGAGTCAATTCCCAATCACAGTCAGATTCGCTTATTTTGCTGGCTTGGAAAGTAACATGTGTTTTCTAGTTTAAAATTTGCTCAAATTTTTGGATTTATGCGTGCTCTCGCTAATTCGTTGCTGGCATCATGGAAGGAAAAGGAAAGTCATCGCAGGGGCAGGTTGTATCAATCTAGAATTTATACATTCGTGCCGTAATGACTGATTGAAAATTTCTTAAATTGGCACATTCTAAAAAGGTAGCCATTGTTGGAGTCGCTCCGGTACTCGTTAACTGTTTAATCTCACCCGGGTACTCGGTTAATTTGTCTTGCGATTCGGTTCCTTCCATGATGGATGCGCCCTTAGCCAAGATGGCGGCGCCCTTGATTATTGTTATCTTATGGCTTGGCGTGTCTATGCACTCGTTTTAATGCCGGTTTTTATCTCTCGCTTGATTGTCGAGGGTGTTTGTAGCAACCAGCATTTATTTCTTGGCTTTATTAACGTTAGTTAATTACCAAGTTGTGTTTATTAAATTTCACTCTAAAAAGTTTCAAATATTTCCTGCCTAAAGGCTTGATTATCATTAATTTAAGAGAAAGTTAATGTTTCTAAGTAATTCTATCTTACAATCAAGTCAATTGTGTGTATTGCTCGTCATCGTATGTCATGTGCAGCGTTTTAATTCTTACTCTGTGTTCGCAGAAGACCAAGAGCCAGGACACTCTGTGTCAAAAGTGTAATATGTTCATGAAGCGCAAGTTCAGTGGTCATCACTGTGTGGCTTGCACGAAGTGCAAAGTTAGAAGTCCTTGTGACGTGTGCGCGAAGTGGTCGTCGGAGTTGGTGGCAGAGTTCGATCGTGATCGACGTGCGCGTTTGGAGAGAATCGTGAGGGACAAGGCGGCCAAGGTGGATCAGGCGTCAGTAAATGGTCTTGAAGAGCGTCTGAACTAGCGGATGGACTCGGCATTGGGCGTATGGGCGGCCCAGTTTAAGGCAATGTTTGAGTCCTTGCAGTCCACGATCCCGACGATGCAGGCTGGTGCAGGGAAACCTTTCTCCGACCTTGGCTCAAGAGCTGACGGCGGAGGAGGAAGATCTGCTTATGGAAGATTCCGGCATGGCGGATATTTCATTAACGGCACAACCAGGTACATCCCAGGGATCTCCCTCGGGTTTTGTATAGGTCTGCCAGGCGGGTGGTGATGTCGACGTTCCGTCGGGCATTTTTCACCCGGATTTCGTTCAACCCACGTCGTTGGAGCCATGTTTTGCGGTTCCTAGCGGCATCCCAGCGGCGTTAGGTACGGCTCCTCTCGGAGTGCTGTCATCTACCGTAGTGAAAGCGGCTGTAGTCTCGGCTCCCGTGCTGGAGCCGATGGACTGCAGTGAATCCGTGTCCAGCGAGCTGGACACTGGTGCCGCTAGTTGTCGGGCTATGGACGCGCTTCACGATGGAAGAAGTGCGGGCCATAGTTCTGAGCATGGGTCGTCGGTGACCTACTCATCCAAGGGTGAGAAGGAAGATGAGAACGGTAGTCCTTTGATGGACGAGTCCTCATTTTGCACCGAAGCTGAATGGGTGCAGGTCCTTTACTGGATGTCCGGCCATCTCGGGTTGGCATCCGATCAGGGATCTCAGCGCGATCCGGCGATGGAACGGATGTCAGAGCGAGCGGCTAGCGCTCTGTCAAGTGGCTTTTCGGCTATGCCGACGCTCCCCTTGGACACGCAGACTTCTGACATGTTGGAAGTTGCGGCGTATCGTCTGGTTCAACCAGACTATTCGTTACCCAAGGCCCCAAAGGGGATAAGGAGTAGGGTCCGTTTTCCTGAGCAGGCCTACCATCAATATGCCTGGGTTCCACGGCTTTTCGTCGGGGAGCGAGAGGCGTTGAATAGGCCATTGGCTGGCAAATCGAAGGGTCGTTCTCGTCCCTTAGTTTCCCAGGCCAATAAGGATCCTTTTAATGAGTTAACGCTCATTGAGGATGCGGCGAGGGCAGCCATGGCTGCACTCTCGCACGGATGTACCGTCCTGCAGGGTATGCTGACCTGCGCGGCGGAAGGTGGGGAAGTGCCAGAAGCTGCTCCCGGAGTTGTCCGGGACACCATGCGCTTGTCCCAGGATTGCCTGGCCAGGGTGATCACCAGATCATTGGCGGAGCGCAGGAGAATGGTTTTCGATTGTGTAGAACCAGGACCTGAGATGAGGGTTGCGTTATCTTCTGCACGTTTCATTGGACCAGGCTTGTTCGGCGGCTCGCCGCGGCGAGCCTTATCCAAAGTCGCTTCAATGGTCGTGGAGCAGGAAGTAGTCGTCAAGTCGTGGAAGTCAACTAAGAGGACACAGCCGCAGCGGTCCTACAAGCAGCATCGGCAGGAGCAACAGAGGTAGTGCCAGAGATCGTCCTTCTGGCCGTGATGCCCATCGGGCATCCAGATCGCAGGGACCTGGCCGTTCATCCTCATACAAGTCCTCTAATAAGAGGCCGTATGAGGAGGACAGGAAGGGTGGCGGTTCGGGTCGCACCGGTTATCATAAGGATAGTCATGGCAGCGGTCCTGGACCGTCATACTCCAAGAAACTGCGGGGTGGCCGTGGAGGTAGGTCCTGACGTGTTTCCGGCGGGATCAGTTCCGGTGACATCAGGAACGAAGGGAGTCGAGAATCTTCACCCAAGCGATTTAGCTTCTTATCGTGCAATATCGACTGCCAGCTGTGTGCAGATTCCTACCGTCGGAGGCAGATTTCAACTGTTCTCAAGCCAATGGGAACGGGTCGTGCGAGATTGTTTAGTCTGTCAGTGGTTAAGAAACGGCTACAAACCAGACTGACTCATCCGTCAATTGTTAGTTCCGTTAACATCGACTCCAGTGTGGACTCCCGTTCCAAGGGAATCCGATCGTCTAGATGCC
Source organism: Chaetoderma sp. LZ-2023a (assembly GCA_034401795.1). Taxonomy (NCBI): domain Eukaryota; kingdom Metazoa; phylum Mollusca; class Caudofoveata; order Chaetodermatida; family Chaetodermatidae; genus Chaetoderma; species Chaetoderma sp. LZ-2023a. Next base: position 83,091,908 of record CM067374.1, on the reverse strand, counting down.
ATATGCTCAGAAATCGAAGATCTTCAGCGGAAGAACGCGATTCATCTAAGTCCGGAATCAGTCCTCCCTAGGCGTCTATTCGATGATGTTCCTCGTTCCGAAACGTACCGGAGGTTGGAGACCAATTCTCAATCTCAAACCGTTGAACAAATTTATTCTTTCTCCAAAGTTTCAGATGGAGACTGTAGCAGCGGTGATGACAGGGCTGAGAAAAGGCATGTGGGCAGTGTCGATAGATCTGAAGGATGCATATTTTCATATTCCAATGTCAATTCCTTTTCAGAAATACCTTCGCTTTGCGTTCCAAGACAATGTTTGGGAATTCAATGCGCTTCCATTCCGCCTGACCACAGCACCGAGGGTCTTCACCAAAGTGGTTCTTGGCATGACTTCTTATCTTCGCAGGAGAAACATAGCTGTTCATACTTACATAGACGACTGGCTGCTGAAGACGGGGAATCCAGTCACTCTGCGCAACAATCTTCAGGTAGTCCTAGCCTTACTAAAGGACCTAGGATGGATTGTGAATCTAGAGAAATCTGAATTGACTCCATCCCTGGAGTTTGTTTATCTGGGAATATTTTTCAACCTCAGGGATGGCGTAGCTTTTCCGGCGGAGAGCAGAGTCAATAGTTTGATTGCAGTACTGGAGTCAGTTTCTCTAGGAGCCTTTCTGATGGCACGCCAATTTCTCAGGATACTGGGTTTACTAGTGTCTCTGGAGAAAGTGGTTCCTTATGCGGCACTCAGGCGCAGGCCGATTCAGATGTATCTAATGTCATTCTGGTCTCAGAGAATGGATCCGTTATCTCTGAGAATTCCAGTAAAAGAACCATTGATATTCCACCTTCAGTGGTGGTTATCAGAGCAGAATCTCCTGCGAGGTGTTCCTCTACAACCTCCTCAACCACAGATGTCCATCTTCACAGATGCATCAACGACGGGTTGGGGGGCGGTATTGGACTATCAGTCAGTGTCAGGGGAATGGGATCGGACCAATGCGCAGAAACATATCAATGTTCTCAAATTATTAGCGCTGGCATTAGCACTTCGAAAATTCGAGAACATAATCCGAGACAAGATTGTCCTGGTAAGGACAGACAACTCAACAGTGGTGTCTTATTTGAACCGCCAAGGCAGGACGAGATCACCGGAGTTGTGTATGATGATTTGGAACCTTCTGCTGTGGTGCCAAGAGAGGAATGTTATTCTTCGGGCAGCACACATTCCAGGAAGACTGAACATCTTAGCAGATGCTGTCAGGAGAGGGACGGTTTGTCGTCCGACGGAGTGGCAGCTCAACCAATCGGTAGCGGAGGTTCTATTCAAACATTGGCGCAAGCCAAATGTGGACCTGTTTGTGATAAAACAAAACGCAAAGATGGTCTCATACGTGTCACCGATACCGGATCCGCTAGCTCTAGCGGTAGACGCACTGGCGATAAGTTGGAAGGGAATGTACGCATATGCGTATCCTCCAACGATTCTCATCCCAAAAGTTCTGGCAAAGATAAGAGAGGGTATGTGCCAAGTACTACTGATCGCCCCTTATTGGCCAGGCCGATCATGGTTTATGGATCTGCTGGACCTTCTGGTCTGCAATCCAATCCCTCTTCCAGACAAAAGAGATCTAATCTCTCAGAACAAGGGTCTGTATCACCACGACAGACCGGAAATGTTCAAATTGACTGCATGGATGTTATCAAGCAGCGTGCAATTAAGGGTGGCTTTTCTGAGCAAGCAGCGAAGCTTGTTGCTTCAGCCAGAAGAGGGTCAACCACAAAAACAATTATAGAATCAACAAATTTGCAGAGTGGTGTAAGGGAAGAGATATCGATCCCTTTTCTGCATCTGTTCAACACGTAGCAGATTTTATCTGTCCTTTATACGAAGTTGACAAACTTGTACCTTCAACCCTAGCAGCATATAAGTCTGCATTAGCTTCAGTCATTCCCAGTCTGGCCATTGATGGAGTGGAGAATGACACTTTAAATGAAGTTATTAAAGGAATGAGCAATCTGCGACCTAGACATCCAATTCCTATCCCAGCATGGAATCTATCTCTTGTTCTACAGGTTTTAGGGCATGCTCCCTTTGAACCGATTAGATCTATAGATATTAAACTGTTAACTATTAAATCAGTTTTCTTGGTTGCAGCAGCGTCGGCCAGACGGAGAAGCGAAAAATACATGCGCTTTCTGCCGAACAAGACCGTTTTGTCATCACGGGTGAAGGCTTAAGTCTTTGTTTCCTGGCAAAGAATCAGTCACTTAAATATCCAGGACAGCCGATCAATTTGCCAAGTTTAATTAGACATGACCCAAACTCTTCTGCTTGGTGTCCTGTCAGATGTCTGAAAATGTATAAGAAACGTACTGAGGAGTGGAGAGATGACCCGAAATCTCTGTGGTTATGTCTCACAGCTCCTCATTTGCGCGCCTCGAAAGATACCATTTCTCGTTGGATAGTCGATGCTATTCAGATGTCGCCCAAAATCGCTACAGGAAAGCAGATTGATCATGCGAATGCCCATCAGGTCCGAGCACTAGCAGCAGCATCGGCCCTTTATAAGTGTGTCTCATTAGAGGAGGTGATGTCTGTAGCACAATGGCATGCCGAGTCGTCATTCACTGATTTCTACCTTCGCGACATCTCCAGCACACTTAATTCGGTAGCCGTCGCCAATTTATCGAATCTGAACTAAAGCCACATCCGACCACTATTTCGCACACATCACAAGTTTCTTCCACTTGCACTGAACAATGGCTATGCACATGACTTGAGTACGACTGTGGATTGGGCCGAGCTCCTGTGATGAACAAGAAAGACCAAGCGCTCAAAAATGGTGAGTCTGGCCAAGAACATCTTATTCTTTTAAACAGACATTAGACTCATTCCAATTTGAAAATCTAATCGATATACTGATATTTTTTTCAAGATTAGAAGTTGTAATAGCTTCTTTGCACTCTACTGGACTGCCCTAGCTGAGACTTGGGGCTGACACGGGTCTGGTGGATGTTGCTCCCAATTTTGACAGCCCTCTGGAATTTGTGCGGTCTAGACCATGGAAGTTTAGCACTCTATGAGTCAGATAGTGGAACCCAAGCATATGCCAGGGTTCTAGTCTCTTCATAACCTTCTCTGTCGGATGGTAGATGAGTGCTGGTTCGAGCCTCACCTCCTCCCACCGGTATTTCTTGGCTGTCGAAATCCGGAGTTTATCATAGTAGAACATCTGGTACGTATTATTTGAAGTAGAATAAAAAAAGCATCCGCTTTTGTTTCTACGAGAATTCTTAATAATTACCAGATGTACTATGGCCCTGTCTCAGCCGCCCCGCTGAGGTGAGGCTGAGCTGCTTTCGTTGTTTGTCAAGGCAAATATAAGACGAATCTGACTGTGATTGGGAATTGACTCAGTACCTGGGGCTATGGTAATTCCCGGACACAGTATGGGCAGGACCAGGAGAGTGTAATTTGAGCTAGACTAGATAATAGGCATTATCATAATAGTACATCTGGTAAGTATTAAGAATTCTCGTAGAAACAAAAGCGGATGCTTTTTTGATACAGTTACACATGTTGTATAATGCATCGTTGAATGTTATGCTGTCTGGCCATCAGTGTCAAGTGATGTTGTGGAGGTGTCCTTTTATCAAGGCCATCTTTGATCTGCGAATCAAGAGCTTCCAGAAGGACTGGAAAGCTAATAAACATGTTAGGTGGTCCAATTTTTAATATAATGTAATCTTGATATGTTCTATTGAATATTTTGGACTTAATTTGATTGGAACCCATTGCTGCCAAACCAGTATGTTTCATTTAGTTTTTGAAACAAGGTAAGTTATTTATGTGTTGTACAGTAGCTCGCCACACGTGCTGCTACTACAAAGTAGTCGGTGCTTAGAGTACATGCTGTATATTACATTTTTTGTCTCGGATGCATGTAGCGGAACACGCACGATCTTTCATTCCGTTTGTTTTACTTTATTTTCTAAGAGGTACTGCGTATTATCCTTGTTATTCAAGCAAATGTTAGAGACATTCTATGCTATGCCATTGTATACAGTTATGAAATCCGTACCATTGATGCATGTATAGAAATCAGAGAATTTTACCCCTTTAATGGTCAATCAGGCCAAAACCGGATGTCTTTGCAAATGTCCATTTGCAGGCCAAGAGAAGACTACTTTTGAAAAGAAATAATCAGGCCAGTCCAAAATTTCAAAAATAGTCTTCTCTTGGCCTACAAATATACATTCAATAATCAAATACTTTGTATAATTAAAGGCGTGTTCTATGCAATGGAGATATGCAAGTTGCATCAGTACGAGTCAAAATTTTTAAACCGCGCCAAAAAAATTGCCGCTGCTGTCAGGCAACAGAGTGGTTTCTAGGTGATAACTCTGTTACCGTTTATCGGATCGCTTTGAAACTTTATAGGATGGTTGGACTAGGGCAGGGAAGAAACCTATCGAAATTTACAATGATCCGAAATCCTAGACTTCGTAGGATGACAGGTATAGGTCTGAGGAAGAAATCACGATTTTCTGAAAGCTCTCATTCATTGGTTTGTCATCCGAGTGGGGTATTATGTGCCATTTGCGGAGCTCTTGTTAAGATATAAAATGTAATTCAGTATGTCATGCGTTAGGATGTTCTTGTTTTCCAGTGAATGGCCAGCCTAAGCCACTTGAGTCAAATGAACTGCAATATATCAAGAAACATCTACAGACTATTCGAGACACCGTGAATAATTTACTGGATAGTCTTGATCCACAGTCAGCTCCTACAGCTAGTTGTGACCCTGCTAGCGGGGTGCCATCATTTCTAAAAGGTATGCCTCAGCATTCACCTTCTTACAAACTAGCAGTTGCCTCACCATGAGCTGTAAAATAATGCAGCCATGTCGCTTTACATGGATAAAATCTCAGTACGGTACAGCTCAGACATAAGTCAACATGTTTCCAAAACCCAAAACAGAAACGTGTTAGTTAGTACAATTTGAACATGATGTACATGTCAGAAATGTTCTGTTGAAGACTGGACTTAATTTGCTTGGAAGCCATTGCTGCCTGCCTGCTGTACATGTATTTTAACCCTTTAGCCCTCACAGACCAGAAATTACAAATTCTTTATTGAATATTTTGAAACTAGTTTGACTTGGAGCTCTTGCTGCCTTGATAGACAGCAACATGTTCCAGTTAAATTTGTTTCAAGATATTCAACAACTGTCATGTATCGTTAATGAATTTAGATACTGGAATTTCAAGGATTAAAGGGTTAATTTCAAGTCAACGATGTTAGTAAGCCTTTGTATAATTTGAAAATGATTGGACTGGAATCTGTTGCTGCTTTTGGCATCAGTAACTTTGTTTAATTTAAAAAATATTAAAAACAGAATTCTTGTATGGTATGAAAGAATTTGTTGTTAGGTTAAACTGATGGTGAAGTGTTTGACTCGATCATCTAACTAGAGTTTATTTTGTTTGTTACTATATTCCTACATGTATATTTATATATACATCAAATCTTAGCATGTTTCCCCTAGCATGAGTCCAAGAAATTCACTATAAGACTTCCATTGTTTCAGCAAAATCTATGCATGTTGATTAAAGTAACTTTGATCATGTAACTTTGCTTAATGGGAACTACCTGTATTGTAGTCGCCAGGCTAGCAAATAGAAAAGCTGTTGAATATTCTAAAATTAATATGACTGCATCCATTGCTGCTTATAGTCAAAATATTTAACAGAAAATGTTACCATATGCATCGTAAAGAATTCACTTTTTCAGGGATTTGTCGTTGAAAGGGTTAAATCTTCTGTTTGCAGATAAACTTCAATTAGGAGGAACTGTTCCCTTGCCAAATATTGCCACCTCTCATAGCTTTGGTGACAATGGCAAACTAAGCTCTGGACAACAACATAAGAGTGCGTCATCCGGGAGAGAGTTTGACCCGTTGTCATCACAACGATCTGTAGATCAAAGTCCACAGAATAAAGTCATGACATCTTTTGGATTAAATACCGACAGCTCTGGTGTGTATCTATAATGGCTAGACATTAAAAATTTAAATTACTATTTCCTTATTGGCTGCATAAAATTTAAAAGTATTGCACAAAATTAAGCAAAATTTGTTAGGTGTCCCAGCCTGCCCAGAGGCATTGTAATTTCCGATTAGCCTTCATTGATTCTGGGTGCCATTTATAGATTTCATACTGGTTATTGATATCCTCCTATTGTGTCATGCAATCTACAAATTTCAAATCAAGGCCTTGAAATCATGGGAAACGAGTACGGAAAAGTCATGGAAAGATAACACTTTGAACCTTGAAGTTCCAACATATCTATTTCGAGAAAGTCATACAGATAAGCTAGTGAATATTTTGAAATTAATTTTTGCCTTGAAGCTGTTCAACAGAATGTTTATTACATATAAATTTTTAATCTGACCTCTTATTTGATCCAGAAGCTCCAAACAGAGTTTCGGTGTACAAAATCTTATCCGTCACACAGAATCATAATGAGAAAAGAATGTATTAATATGATTACAGTATTTAGATTATGGTATTTGTTGTCATGAATTGAATGTCCGTGCCTTCCATAGAGGGATCCATTTCAAGCGCTGCCCCACCCATTTTTAGTTAAGCTCTGCCCATGCTTTGCTTGAGTTAGGATTGATTTATATACTTTGAATCCTGAATTCCCATAAACCCAATTTCAAGGTACAATGTAACTATTCAGGTAACATGTTGAATATTTTGAAAGTAATTTGACTGGATATGTCATTAATTACAAATTTTGCTTGTCGGAACAATGCATTGGAATTTAGTGTTAAAATGGTTAATGGCTATTATTTTAAATCCCTAATGATACAGATTGTCATATACATGTATATGTACCGCACAGGTCAGCAAAATGATAGTGCTCGTGCGGGAACGCCTGATAGTTTATCTAGTCTGGGATCATCCTCAAGCAACCCATACAGACAACAACAGCAACAACAACCGCAGCCACCACAACCACAGCCACGCGGAGCCTCACCAGCAATAACACAACCTGCAACGACACATTCTGGGATAAACCTGCCTGCCACATCTGGTGGGCCACCAGCTAGTGCCCCGCAGCCGATGCAGACTCAGCAACCAGGTTATCCTACACAGGGACAAGGGTATACAGGACAGCCACCAGCGCAACCAGGTAGGGAAGTACAGATTTTGTCATGTACATTGCTCCGTCAAATTCCCGTCCACATATGTACCATAGCAATATTGGCGAGAAAGAAAAGGTGACGATTAAATAAGGTGGTGAGACATGGGGATTTGACCTCAAAGGATTTTTCCCCTCTGCTGTGATAGGCATTTCTGACCAAACAGATAATGATTTCTCATTTGGCATGTAGATCCATGTAATGGCCACATTCTTACAAAGTAGAATTACGAAGTTCCTTTAACATTTGGAATTAGATTTGTAATCTGTAAGGTGATTATTTACGCAGCCAATGTGCCCATAAAGTAGTTATTGACATGCAGGGGTGGAAATAAATGAAAAAATCTAGTTGCCCCTCAGGGCAACCGGTAACACCATTTCACCCATTTTCTGGTTGGCCGCCACAGGTCAAGGTTGCCCTTATATAATATGCTAATAAAAACAACAAAGAAAATGTCTTGAGTATTATTTTTAAACATGTTGAAGGTAATTTATCGAGAAAAGACCTCATGATTACTCAGAAACAGCAATGCTGCATTATCTATGAATAATTAGTATTTTTTAACCTTTTCAATGACAAATCACTGAATGAACAGATTCTTTGCAATGTATAGTACTATCGCATATTCTGTTGAATATTTTGAAGTTAATCTGATGGGATTTCATATTAATTTCAAAATATTTGATAGATGATTCATTGCAAAGAGTTTACTTTTTCAGGGATTTGTTGTTGAAAGGGTCAACATGTTCACTCAGAAGTTGAACTGTCACAGTCAGACAAACATTATAGTGTTCAGATTTGAAAAAGGAAGGATTTTATTATTATTTCACAGTTATTGAAGCAGACGAACGTTTTACCGCAGCCCTAGACATTCCTCAATATCGTGAATTCATTTAGCCGCCTGTAGGGAATAATTGCAAGATGACACAGATCCGCCATATTGTCTAAATATAAAGAAATAAAACAGCTATTTATGTGTGCTCGGCAATATTTAGCCTTGGAACTGTACAGTTAAAAACACTATCCAACGTTTTCATTTATCTCGCTGGAGGAGGGGTGGCATCAGGGGCTGGCGGTCCAAATACACATATAGGCGGGTACCCATTTGAGAGCTTATTGTCAATCACATCTCTCACGGTTTTAGAGAAAAGATTTTGACATTTCCACGGCCCATTTTACATGTTTTGAATAAAAGCAAGGTGACAACCCAGTTTTAATAGTTTTAAATTAAATCGCTACAAATATCATGTTCGAATCAATTAGTTTTGAGGCACATGTAGCTTGTCACCTTAATCGTTGTATATTAATGAATGAATATATGTTTGCGATTTAAGGAACCTGAGCACATCTGATTGAAATCATTTCAACACAATCATACAGGACATGTGTGCACATAGGACATGTGTGCATGTAATTCAGATGAAAAGCTTTAAAATAATTTGGCTATAATCCTTTGCGACATCTGCTAAATTATTTTCAAAATATACAATAAAATAATTTTTGAAAATGTAAATAATTTTCTTATTTAATTTTTCACTCTAATGGTTACTAATATTAAATCATGAAATCAGCATTTTTGACATTGCATGCCTGGGTACCTATGCGATATAAAACCTATTTACTTATGCTACTGTTTTGCAAGCTGAATTTAAGTGATTGCAAATAATAATAATAATAATAATAATATTTCAGGTTTTCCTCCGTCAACGTATGCTCAGTATCCTACACCTGGTCAACCTGGTTATCCACAGCAACCTCAGCCACAACAACAAGTACCACCAGGTTCTGCTGCAGCCGCCGGACAGCCATATGCTGGAGCGCCGACATCACAGTCCTCATATAACTACAGCGGAGGCCCTACACAACCCGCTCCCGGACAGCCGCAGCCAGGTGCCCCCCTAACCATGCCTTCTGCAGCCTCTCAGCCCCCTCATGTTTCTCCTGGTCAGCCCCAACAACAGCAACCTTACGCTGCACAAAATATGCCAGCTCAGGTACTTAGCTTGGGTGGCTATTGACACTGCTTTACTGCTTGCTCATCCTCTATATATCCATCTCCTCTGCGTGTGTGTGGGTATGGTACAGCTCTGAAATAACTTGACATGTTTCCCAAACAAAATAAAATGTACTGGTGAATATTTTAAACATAATTCACCTTTCCAGAATGTCCATCTATCATCTAGCGTCATATGATGTCATAATCAGCTAAGTGGCATGTTGGATGACATCATAATCATTACATCATAAATGATGCTATTTAATTCTTAATAGTCTGTCAAGTTGTACGAATTGTATGCCTACTATTTAATAAACATTCTGTTTAATATTTTGAAACTAATTTAACTGGGCGCCATTGCTGCCTACATTGCTACCAACGGCACCCAGACAAATTTGTTTCAAAATATTCAACGGCTTACCTGTATAGTTTTCTGGAAATTGATAGTCAGGAAGTTCAGAGATTGATCGGTCCCAACATGAGCGATGTGTGGGCGGAGCTTAGATGGAGATGAGCGGGACATAGCTAAAACTGGAAAAGTCCATTGGATAGGGAGACATTGCTGCCTAATCCAATTAGGTTCAAAATATTCAACAGAACATTTCTTACTAACTAACTTGTTTATGATTTTGTTTTGGAAATTTGTAAAATGATTTATAAGCTTTACTGTATGCTTTGCTTTGTATGTGTACATGGATATGAAACAATTGTGTTTGATAATTGAAGGTTTAATTTAGCGAAAACTCCACAGCAGTTAATCATTTTATGAAGAAGCTATTTAGATTTTTTCCTAAAATAGACTGGAATTGAAGGTCCCATCGTTATCCCTTGTGCTTAGGAAGAAGCTCGTTCTTTTGAACATCTATAGTTCACACTATTGCTAGTAAGATTTTTATTTTTGTTTCCACATAATAAGTCAATTCGAGTGGTAAATTAAAAAAAAATAGTTTTGTACTCTAAAGCAAATGGATAGTCGCAAGAACTCTACATAGGCTGAGTTGATCATTAAAGGGGTAGACACCAAGACGATTTGATCAATATTTGGTTTATATATAGTTCACTTGACCAGAGAAAGATGCTGATTATTTATTTGAGTCAAAATATCAATGGCCAATGTCACTAAACACAAATAGGATTTTCTTTTGCGCATGATAACCTTTCGTCTAGCGAAAAGATTCAGTTTCGCATGATAATTTTTCTAACAAAGGTTTTTCGATAATAGTTTCCATGGCACTAGTGAGTATGCTGTGAAGGAATTTGGAGTAAGGAGTTGTGTTGGAGTGTGCATGCATATGTGTTCTGTGATTATATTATCATCTACTTTCCCCTGTCTACACATTTTCACATAAAATGCGTTTTAATTTTTACATAACATTTACTATGATGTGAAATCATCTTTGAGACCACCTTAATTATGTGTCTCTGCTCGCTATGATGACTATTTTCACTTCAAGAGTGTACTTACCTCCCTAACACTCTGATATTCCCAAAGATCGACATTCACTCAATAAACACTCAGATTAAAAAAGTTAGGTGCCCCTACTAGGCAGGTAGTCAGATGACAGTCCGGTGGATGCCAGCCCCAACCTCTCGCATGCCCAGACTAGTACTTCCTCTTTTCCAATTTATTGGCAAAAGAGTTCACATGCACACTTTCCTAAGAGTTTTCTGCTGTGTCAAATCACTTTCTATACCTATTTATCATCTGAAACTCATGTCTGAGCGTGGGAAGTCGCCAGAGGAGGGACAGGACCATTTCACATCATGAGAACATACTTACCTCCCTAACACTCTTGAGTATATCGGCTCTAAATTCAATAATATTCAGAATTATAAAAAGTTAGGTGCCCCTAATGGGCAGGTGGAAGTACACAGACATGCACATGACAAACACCACCCACTGCGCATGCGCATACCGGTACTTCCGTTTTCTAATATATTGGCTGAGAAGCAACATGATGCTAAACTATTGGAGGAGTCCTTCTCGTCATCATCTAAGGTGACATTGTTCCTTGTATTTATTTAAGACTTGTAACTTTTATTTGTTACCGGTTTTCATCGCGGCCGTATCGGCGGTACCGCATTTTCAGGCGCTGGGTATCCTTGTAAATTTTTTCCCAGCTCCTAGGGCTATTTATTAATCTCTTGTGTTTTATGCTTACAGGTTTGTCTTGAGACTGAACAAGGGTTCCTGTTCTTCTTTCGAAGGTTGTTCACGTCTCGGTTTTGACTTATCATTGTGATATGTCTAAGGGTTGGAGATATATTAAATTAATAATGGAAATATCTCCTTCTGTTTTTCCCATCCCCCTCATCAGTTCTTCTGGAAGAGGAGTCTCGGCGGATGGATGGACGTGTTCTCCTGCACAAGAGGATGGTTGCCTGTGCTCAGGCTAAGGGAGTTTATTAATTATGGTGCATAATTATTTGAAAATAATCACAATTTTCGGCTGCCTTTTGCTATAGCACTATATTCTCTCTTGTGTGTGCATGGGTTCTCGAATGTATATAATTTAATATTATATTATTCGGGAGGTATGAATGTCTTTAGTATCTAGATATTTCTTGCATTCTTTCTGACATCCCCTCTCCTTGAAGGAGCTTTTGCATTGAGGTTTGATGTCATAATCAACCAGAGTTTTTTCTCTTTCCTTGATGTCATAATCTTAGTTTAGAGAAGTCTGTGATGTGTTCATCTCCCTTTTATTAGGAGAGTGGAGAGATATCTAGATAGTCATAATCTTTCTCTCTCTCTCTTAATTTGGGGTCCTGGTTGTGATTGGTTTTATTAACTAGAGAAGTCGGCTGTCCCGTCAGGGTTGTCTGTCATAAAAGTGGATGTCTTCTCTCGAGTTTGTTTGTGTTTCTACTGATAGTCAATTATCAAGGCTTTGAAACTATCATACTCATTGTCTTCGTATCCCTTCCATTTCAGAAATGTCCATCCTGTCTGAAGCCTATGAAGGCTAGATTCTTCCCCCACCCTTGCCATCTGTGTTCAGCTTGTAGGCTATCTAACAAATGTGTCATTTGTAAAGAGTGTGGGGGGGGGGAATCTAACCTCTGAATTCTTCTCTTTTCAGGCTAAGATGATGGCTGAGGTGGGCAAGAAGTCTAAGAAGGAGGGTAAGAAGAAGGCCTCTGAGAAGGGTGGGCTCGAGGCCTTCAAGGTTGAGTTAGTGAGTGAGATGCAGAGGACTTTGAGAGACCTGATGCCTGACATGCTTCGCAGCTTGTTGCCTGGCACAGGTGTTTCAACTTCCTGCGCGTCGACCTCAGTGCAGGTAGTCCCCGTCCCTGGATCATGCCCTACTAGCTCGGACAAAGTGTTTAGTGATCCAGGGGCGGCCGTCTTGGACCCAGGCTTGATGTTCGCGTCGCCTGGTGTTCCAGCGGCGCGAGAAGCATCAGGCGGGACCCGACCAGCGGGCCTGACCACGATCACTCGCGGAGTACACTCATCATCTGCTTTCGAGCAGTCTCCTGGTCAGTCTGGATTAGTTTTCTTTACTAATCCAGAGTCTAACTTTCCTGACCAGGAAGATGATGAGGACTACCTGCTCGGTCCACAGGTTGACCATGAAGACATGGATGTGAACGTATACACTCCTCTCATGGGGAGCATGACCGCTCGCTCCTATGGCACTGTTCCCTCGGGAGCAGGTTTCATGGTTCAGCCTGTGGCCCGGTTTGGAGCAGACGGTCGGTTGTCTAAGATTCCACACTTAGACGTGGAATCTCATACGGATGTTCCGGGCCGCGCTGGTGTGCATGAACCCCCTCACACAAGCGCGGCCTGGTCTGCCTATGGAGAATGCTATGCCAGCCCTCGTGGACCCGTATACATTCCCTGGGCAGCCAGGTTCGTCTATAGCCTCCTCGGCCATACCTGCGAATGCCATTGAAGATGACGAGGGCCTGCTGCTCGTCGGCAATTCGCAGGTGGCCACGGATGAAGACTGGTCAGAAGCGTGTGCGTGGCTCCTCGCTGTTAGACCAGAGCTCTCCGTGGACGAGACGGCCGCCGGTAACCCTCGGGCATGGTTACAGGCGAAGCCGTTGGCCAGCACGACTCTGTCTCTGCCGTATGCTGCGGTGGCAGAAGAGTCGATCAGACCGAGAGGTCGCCTAGTCCCGTGACAGTCCAACGAGCCATCCAGGATGGCATCAACCTGGCGTTGGACTGTCTGACTAGGTCGGTCACAAAGTCACTGAGAACGAGGCGCACTTTTGCATTGGACAATTTGTGCCCGTCTCAGGAGCTCAAGTCGTGCTTGTTGCAAGCGCCGATGGCGGGCCCTGGGCTCTTTGGAGGTGAAGGTTATCGGCACCTCCAGGAGACAGTGACTTTGGTGAATAACCAGAGGGCGCTGCGCGCACAGTTTGAAGTGCTGCGCAAAGAACACGTGCGTGTTCAGCCCTCGGCTGCTCGACAGCAGTACGCTCGGGGCGGTGCTGGCATTGTCAGAGGCCAGGAGCCTGGCCGGTTTCAGAGATCGCGTCGGCTGCACCAGCAGCAGCGTGCTGTTGTACGTCAGCCAGCGTCTCGAGCGCAGCCAGCCAGACAGCAGCCCGCGCACCGTGGTGCACGTGGCGCTGGTCGCGGCGCGTGAGGAGCGGCGCATGGTAACCGGGCCTGATGCAATAAAATTTTGTCCGGTTATCACAAGTACCACTCTGGTGTTGTCACTCGTACCAGAGACACTCCCACTTCTAAAATTTATGGGCACCCCGTCAACCCTAGGTGCACCAGTGGGAGGTCATTTGACTTGCTACATTCAGAAGTGGGGGCGGTTAATTCAGGACCGCTTAGTCTTGCAATGGCTTTCGCACGGATACAGTCCAGAACGGATAAGAGGTCCGCCGTTGCATCTGTCTCTGGTACCGGTCTGGACTCAAATTCCAAGAGATCCAGACAAGCGGTTGTGCATAGAAGAGGAGATAGAACTTCTAATTCTAAAGGAAGCAATTCAACCGGCGCAGGATTGCCCGGGCTTCTATTCAACCATGTTTCTTGTGGCAAAGTACACCAGGGGTGTGTTTGAAAATGGAAACAGTAAGATCGGTGTTGTTGGGGTTAGAGAAGGGGATGTGGACAGCATCTATAGATCTCAAGGATGCTTATTTCCACATTCCAATTGCAAGGAGTTTTCATCGGTTCCTGAGATTTGCTTTTCAGGGACGCCAATGGGAATTCAAGGTTCTTCCATTCGGCATCTCGACGGCTCCAAGGTTCTTCACTCGAGTGGTACTTGCTATCACGGCATACCTCTGCAGGAAAAATATAGCTGTTCACACTTACATAGACGACTGGTTGCTGAAAGCACACAACCCAGAAAGTTTGACAGCAAATCTGGAGATAGTTTTGAAAACTCTCACAGATTTAGGCTGGATAATCAACTTTCAGAAATCAGAGCTGACTCCATCCCAGAAGTTTGTTTACCTGGGTATGTTCTACGATCTGGAGATAGGATATGTTTATCCGTCCCAGGAGAGAGTGGAAGGTCTCCTCTCGTGCATTCAGTTGGTTTGCAACAGTCGTTATATTCTAGCACGGGTCTATCTGAGAATGTTAGGTCTGATTGTTTCAATGGAACCAGTCATTCCTCAGGCAGCCGATTCAATTGTTTCTTATGACTCAGTGGACGCAGAGTTCAGGATCACTGGACTCGCGCATTCAAGTGTTGGACCCTCTCATTCATCACCTTCATTGGTGGATGGAGAGAGGAAATCTCCTGGCGGGGGTCATGCTGACCCCTCCCCACCCTCAAGTAACGATGTTTACGGATGCATCGATGGAGGGTTGGGGAGCTTGCCTGGAAGAAGCCACTATATCAGGGCTTTGGAATCTGGAACAGTCAAAGGAACATGTCAACATGCTAGAATTGTGGGCTGTAATTCTAGGCCTGGAACACTTCTTAAAAGAAGTGGAGGGAAAATTTGTGATGATACGTTCAGACAACTCTACAGTAGTGAGTTACATAAACCGCCATGGCGGAACGAAGTCGCCCAGTCTCTGTATGATGACATGGAAGCTGCTTTGCTGGTGCAGGGATCATATGATCACCTTGAAAGCAGTTCATATTCCGGGAAGGCTGAATCTGTTAGCAGACTCATTGAGCCGAAGGATGAGTATTCTGCCTACGGAATGGCAACTAAATCAATGTGTGGCGGATCACCTGTTCAATCATTGGGGAAAGCCCAACATAGATTTGTTTGCAATGAAAAAGAATGCGAAGATGACGACGTACGTTTCTCCGATTCCAGATCCAAGCGCTATCGCAATAGATGCGCTAGCTATCAGTTGGAAGGGAATGTATGCATGCGCATACCCTCCAACAATCCTGATTCCAAGGATTCGGCAGAAGATCAGACAAGAGGAATGCCAAGTGCTTCTGATCGCCCCGAATTGGCCAAGCCGATCATGGTTTATGGATCTGCTGGACCTTATGGTTTGCAATCCGGTTCCTCTGCCGCTGATGGACAATATTATCTTCCAGGCCAAGACCCTTCACAACAATCCGTCAATGTTTCAATTGACTGCATGGATGTTGTCAAACAATCCGCGATTAAGGAGGGCTTTTCTAAGCAAGCAGCCAATTTCATGGCTAGAGCCAGAAGGGGGTCAACCTCCAGAGCCTATAATTATAAAATCAACAGATTTGCAGAATGGTGCTCAAAGAGATGTATCAATCCAATGGAAGCATCTATTCAGGTAGTAGCTGATTTTCTCTGTCATCTGTATGATTCCTATAGTCTTAAACCTAATTCTATTGCTGGATACAAATCAGCATTGATGACTGTTATCCCTTGCTTGGCAAAGAAGGGAAGTGATGAAGTAAGTGTTTTAAATACTCTTATTAAAGGTATGGGCAATCTCAGACCAAGAAATCGTCCACTGACACCGTCATGGAGTCTTTCTCTGGTTCTGCAGGTTTTGAGTGATAAACCTTTTGAACCACTTAGTGCTATATTTGTAAAATTATTGACACTTAAAACTGTATTTTTAGTTGCGGCAGCATCAGCCAGACGCAGGAGTGAAATTCATGCCTTGTCTGCTGAGCCTGACCGTTATATAGTTACAGGTGAAGGCCTTAAGCTTCTACCAAGATTGAATTTCTTGGCTAAGAATCAATCTTTAAAGTATCCGGGTAAACCTATTATTTTACCTGCCTTAACCAGATATGATCCTCGTGCTAAAGTATGGTGTCCTGTCCGTGCTTTAAATAAGTACAGGAGAAGAACTCAGGTTTGGCGGACGGACCCATGTTCCCTATGGTTGTCATATATTGAACCCCATGTTAGGGCGTCAAGAGACACTATTTCCAGATGGATAGTAGAATGTATTCAATTCTGTCATAAGGCAGCCACTGGAATCCAAGTAGATAGAGCCAAGGCTCATAGTGTCCGTGGTGTGGTAACTTCCACGGCATTATTTAATGGTGTTTCTATTGAAGACATTATGTCAGTAGCCCAGTGGCACTGTTAATCAAGTTTTACCGACCATTACCTTCGTGACACTTCTAACCCGCTCGCCGTCTCGGTCCTCAGAAAATAAAATGTTAATGTAGAGGTTTATGTTTGTAAATAGTTTTCCTCCTCTGCTATTTACAAATATCACATTTGTTGGTAGGGTATCCCTACTATTAGCTGGTACAATTCTCTTCATCCGGTGGGGGAAGAGATGAGTGCCGCGTCCAAGACATCAGAGGTCAGTGGTTATGACCATTTTTTGATTTTCTGTCTTGGTGATGGTGTCATTTTTTATTTAATATGGTGATTGTTAATGTCTCTTAATTGTGGTTCTTTCAGAGAGTTTTGAAATTGAAGCAATTCTTCTTTTTTCCAATGTCTAGTAATACTTTCATTAAGTATTAAAGAACGTGCTAGTCATTTAGAGCAGAGTGTTTTCCTACCCTTCCTCAGAAAGAGGGGTGGGTGGGGGGGGGGGGGGGAGCGCATTTGCCTTTTGATCAATCTCTTCATCGGTCGATTATCCGATGCAAAATTCTATTCCTGGTTGTGGTTTCAGTCACAATTTCAGATGATTTAAATCTCTTGAGAATTCAAAGAGCCTAGTCTCTTCGAGGGTGTGCTGGTTTTCAGGACCTTGCCTCCCTCCCACCAAATTTACTTTCAAATTCTGGTTTTTATCAAGAGTGTTAGGGAGGTAAGTATGTTCTCATGATGTGAAATAAGTAAATTTATCAAATTTCTTTTTCACGAGTGAGATGACATACTTACCTCCCTAACAGGATCCCGGCCTCGCCACCCCACGGAGGCCTGGTCCTTTGGTTATTGAATAGTTGCTTCTATGTCATCCAATATTTAGTAACGGAAGTACTGGTATGCGCAGTGGGTGGTGTTTGTCATGTGCATGACTGTGTACTTCCACCTGCCCATTAGGGGCACCTAACTTTTTATAATACTGAATATTATTGAATTTAGAGCCGATATACTAGTATATCAAGTGTTAGGGAGGTAAGTATGTCATCTCACTCGTGAAAAAGAAATTTGATAAATTTACTTAAGTCATCAGGTGATTTCTATTACATATTTGTCTAATTTATCGTTTTAGTTCCGATGTAATGTGTTTCTGGGACTCGCGATTAGACGTGATAAGCGTCCATAAAACTGGTTTATTTCTATATGGCGCTATGAAATACTAATCTCTCTTTGTGTTTGTGTCCACAGGTATCTACTTATGATTGAAAAGGACAGCACATCATCAGAGGGTTTGTTTTTCTCCATCAAGGTTCCATTTCCTACTAACCATGTTAGAATGAACTAATACAAAATCTATGCCCAGTGAGTTGGAGGCCTCGTAAGGTTTTCTCACTTTGCCCTCTTGGTCCACTTCGTTCCCTTAATGGTGGAGAGAGTTAAGAGGTCATAGAGTTTGGTGGAGCTTCCAGTGCGTCAGATCGGATGGTTTGTCTATGCTAAGGACGCAGGTATTCTAGTTATGATATTAGGCACTTCAATTACTTTTGAAAATATTTCCGAAATCTGCTGCCATTGTATCATTGTATATCTGATGTTTGCATAGTCGGTCTCTACTATCCTTTCCAGCTTAGATGTTCTGGATATGAATACAATTCGTCCTTACACCTGGATATTGTTTTCGGGTCGGATTATCTTCTTATTTTTGAAGTTATGACGGCATAATCAGCCTTGCACTTTACTAACTATTATAAAGTTTTGTCCAACGCTGGTTTACTTATTAGTTAGTGGTCTTTACGACCACCTTCCCTCTCTCTTATTTTAGTTTTGAGTTACTAATTCATTAACTAAAATGCTCATTGTCTTTGTCTTCTGGCCTTTTTCAGAAGCCGGTTTGCCCTTGTGGAAGGTTTTTGAAAGAACGCTTCACCCCACATTTATGCTTCCAGTGCAGTCCTTGTGGACCATTGCTTAACTGTGACATCTGTAAACAGTGGGTGGGGTGTGTGTGTGTGTGTGTGTGCGAGCTAATGTCTGAGTTTTTATCATTACAGACCAAGGAGAAGGCGATTGAGGAGGAGAGAAGAATGAGGAAAAAGGTTCTTGGTAAGAAGGGTAAGAGGAAAGCCTCGTCCACCATGGTTATGGAGGCCTTCCGTGTTGAAATGTTGGGAGAG
Organism: Chaetoderma sp. LZ-2023a; assembly: GCA_034401795.1. Lineage (NCBI taxonomy): Eukaryota > Metazoa > Mollusca > Caudofoveata > Chaetodermatida > Chaetodermatidae > Chaetoderma > Chaetoderma sp. LZ-2023a. The sequence continues at coordinate 83,073,079 of CM067374.1, read as the reverse complement.
ATGAAGAGGACAATTAAGGATTTGGTTCCAGAGTTGCTTCGTGACATGCTTCCTGGACCAAATCCTTTATTGTCGTCTTCTTCTCCGGAGCAGATAATCCCCACCTCTGAATCGGTGCTCTGTAGGGACTTACCAGTTTTCGTCCAAGATTCAGAGGTGGCCCCATTAGAGGGGGCAGTCCTCTATGAGGACACTGGCAGCAGGCTTGCCGCGCCGGTTGTTCGTGGATAGGTGTCACTGGAACCTGGTGCCTGCTTATCGGGCCAGGATTATCCGCACCCTACAGGTACCACTTCCTCCTATGGTACCTTTCCTGGCCAGTCCGGGTTAGGATTCTTCGCTGACCTGGAGTCTAATCTTTCTGGCCAGGAAGAAGAGGATTGTCTGCTGGGTTCTCCTTCTGGCGCCGTGGTCATGGACATTGACATACGTGCACCCCTCGCAGGGAGCACGGGCGACATTGTCCATGGAACTACTCATGCAGGAGTAGTGTTCACGGCGCAGAGCGTAGCCCTGGCTGGATCTGATGGCCAGTATTACCACACCTCAGCTTGCCGATGGTGTAGCAGTTTCTGGCCAGGGCCGTGGTATGGCGAAATTTTCCCCACACAATACCACGGTGACTGCTCCTGGTCAAGCCAGCCAGGTTAGCATGCCTGTTCTTTCAGGCCCGCATTCTTTCTCTGGCTTGCCAGGAGTATCAGTTCCTCCAGCTACATATACGCCTGCGATTGCTCAGGAGGATGACGAAGGCCCGCGCCTTGTCGAGCATTCATAGGTAGCCACAGAGGAAGACTGATCTGACTCTTGTCATTGGCTAATAAACGTCAGGCCAGGTCTTGTTGTGGAACAGTCGGTCAGCCAACGGGACCAGTGCCCGTGGCTGGTAGGTAAGCCGACTACTACCGTTATGCCATCTCTGCAGCTGGCGGAACATATTGTAGATATGTTTTCAGCGGCAGAGACGTCCATCAAGGCGCATGGATGTCTCGCGAAGGCCCCTCGCGAGGTCAGGTGGCGAAACGATGTCGCATCGTACCTGATGAGTATCAGAGGTACGGTGTGGTGCCTAAGCCAAGCGTGGATGACTGCGCTGCGCTAGGCGAGGATACGCGGCCAGGCTGCCAGTCTGACATGGGAGCGCTGTGCTCGAACGTTTTGTGTTCGGCAAATACCACGTTGCGCGATGCGGAGGAGAGTTTGAGAGCATCTATTGCAGTACTTTCGCACGTCTCCCAGCTGTTACAGAGGGTAGTAACAGCATCCGCATCGCACCAGCCTAGTCCAGTAACAGTCCAGAGAGCCATCCAGGATGGAATTAACCTGGCTCTGGATTGTTTAACCCGGTCTGTGACCAGGAGTGTCCGGGCGCAGTGCACGTTTATCTTAGACAACTTGTTCCCATCCCAGGAGCTGTATAATAAGCTGCTGCGTATGCCTATGACAGGTCCTGGTCTTTTTGGAGGTGAGGAATGTAAGCACCTCCAGGAGACGGTCACCGTGGTCAATAACCAGAGGGAATTGCACAAGCAATTGGAAGTGCTCCGCAGAGAGTGCGTTCGCGCAGCTCCCCCTGCGTATCATCCCCTGCAGGCTCGAGGTGGCGGTGGCCAGGTCAGAGGCCAGCCACCAGCGCAGTGCCGGCCATGACCGCGCGCGCTTCGGCCAGCAGCGAGGGGGACGCAGGCTCCTCCAGCGCAGCCAGCCAGGCAGGCCGTGGCGCACGAGGATCTGGTCATGGTAATCGTACCTGAAGGGTCGGTTACGACGCTAAGAACCACTCCAGACTTCTGGACCAGGAGACAGTGCCACTCTTGCGCTTCTTATGTCCACCTCTCTCCCTAGGTGGTCCAGTGGGAGGGTGATTGGCCCACCACAAGCAAGAGTGGGAACGGTTGTCTCAGGACCGTTTCGTCTTGCGATGGCTTTTAGTCGGGTATCATCCCGATTGGATAACAGGCCCGCCATCGTGGCTGTCTCTCGTGCCAGTCTGGACTCAAATTCCAAGAGATCCAGATCAACGGTTGTGTATAGAGGAGGAAATAAATTCCCTCATACTAAAAGGAGCAATTCAACCAGCACAAAGGTGGCCGGGCTTCTATTCAACCGTGTTCCCCTTGACAAATGAGCACTGGAGGGTGGAGACCAATTCTCAACTTCAAGCCATTGAACAAGTTCATAGACACACCCAGTTTCAAAATGGAAACAGTGAAAACGGTGTTGGCAGGGTTGGAGAAGGGAATGTGGACAGCATCAATAGACCTGAAGGCTGCATATTTCCACATTCCAATAGCGAGGCGTTTTCGTCGGTTCCTGAGGTTCGCAATCCAGGGCAGACAGTTGGAATTTAGGGTTTTACCCTTTGGAATTTCAACAGTTCCTCAAGTCTTCAGGGTGGTTCTTACTATACCAGCATACCTCCGCAGAAGCAAAGCAATCCACACGTACATAGACGACTGGCTGTTAAAAGCACACAATCAGGAAAGTTTATCAGCAAATCTGGAGATAGTTTTGAAAACTCTCACAGACTTAGGCTGGATAATCAACTTTCAAAAATCAGAGCTAACTCCATCCCAGAAGTTTGTTTACCTGGGAATGTTCTTCGATCTAGAAATAGGATATGTTTATCCCACTCAGGAGAGGGTACAAGTACTCATCTCATTAATACAGTCAATGTGCAACAGTCATCATGTCCTGGCACGGGTTTACTTGAGAATGCTGGGGTTGATGGTTTCTCTGGAACCAGTCATTCCTCAGCCGGCCTTGCGCAGGCGGCCTATCCAGTTATTTCTCATGACTCAATGGACCCAGAGTGCAGGATCACTGGACTCGAACGTGCCAGTGTTGGAGCCTCTTATTCACCACCTTCAGTGGTGGATCAAGACAGATAATCTGGCAATGGTGTTGCTAACGCCTCCCCTCCGTCAGTTAACGATGTATACAGATGCATTGATGGAGGGGTGGGGAGCTTGCCTGGATGAAGCCACAATATCAGGGCTTTGGAATCTGGATCAGTCACAAGAACATATCAATCTACTGGAATTGTGAGCAGTAGTCCTGGGCCTGGAACATTTCATAGAGAAAGTTTAGGACAAGTTTGTTCTAGTTCGATCAGACAACTCAACAGTAGTGACTTACATAAACCGCCAAGGTGGAACGAAGTCGCCCAGGCTCTGTATGATGACATGGAAACTGCTTTGCTGGTGCGTGGATCACAGGCTTACCTTGAAAGCAGTTCATATTCTGGGAAGGTTAAATCTGCTAGCAGAGTCATTGAGCCGAAGGATGAGTGTTTTACCTACGGAATGGCAACTAAATCAATGTGTGGAGGATCGTCTCTTCAACCACTGGGGGAAACCCAATATAGATTTATTTGCAACGAAGAAGAATGCAAAGATGACGACGTACGTCTCTCCGATTCCAGATCCGAGCGCTATCGCAACAGATGCGTTAGCTAGCAGCTGGGTGGGAATGTATGCATACACATTCCATCCAGCAATCCTGATTCCAAAAATTCTTCAGAAAATCAGACAGGAGGCGTGCCAAGTGCTTCTGATCACCCCAAATTGGCCCAGCCGATCATTGTATACAGATCGGCTGGACCTTTTGGTCTGCAATCCGGTCCCTCTGCCTCTGATGGACAATATTATCTTCCAGGGCAAGGCCCTTCACAACAATCCGTCAATATTCAGATTGACTGTGTGGATGTTGTCAAGGAATCTAGAATTAAGGAGGGCTTTTCTGAGCAAGCAGCCATGTTCATGGCAAAAGCCAGAAGGGGGTCAACTGCCAGAGCATATACGTAATTATAAAATCAACAGATTTGCAGACTGGTGCTCAAAAAGTTTCAGGTAGTAGCCGATTTCCTCTGTCACCTGTATGATGCCTATAGCCTCAAGCCTAACTCTATTGCTGGCTATAAGTTAGCTTTAATGACAGTTATCCATTGCTTGGCTAATAGGAGAAGTGATGAAGTAAATACATTAAATACTTTAATTAAACGCAGGGGCAATCTAAGACCTAGGAATCCCCCAGTGATTCCATCTTCGAGTTTATCTGTAGTGCTCCAGGTACTAGCTGATGAGCCATTTGAACCACTAAGTTCCATTTCTATGAAAACTTTGACACTTAAAACTATATTTTTAATTGCTGCGGCCTCGGCAAGTGGGAGAAGTGAAATTCATGCCTTATCAGCTGAGGCAGACCGTTTTCTGGTCACAGGGGAAAGCCATAAGCTTCTACCTAGGATAAATTTCATGGTTAAAATCAGTCTTTGAAATATCCAAGTCAGCCCATATTTTTACCTGCTTTGACTAGATATGATCCTAATTCAAAAGCATGGTGTCCAGTCCGAGCATTAAATCGGTATAACCAACATACTCAGGAATGGCGGATGGATGCAACAGCGTTATGGTTGTCATATATTGAACCCAGTGGCAGGGTGTCTAAGGACACCATTTCCAGGTGGATTGTAGAGTGCATTCAAGTTTGTCATAAATCTGCCATAGGTAAACAAATTGACTTAGCTAAGTCTCACAGTGTTCGCGGCGTAGTGGCCTCTACTGCCATGTTTAATGGGGTTCCTGTGGATGACATTATGTCAGTAGCCCAGTGGCACTGTGAGTCAAGTTTTACCAACCATTACCTCGAATCCTCTCGCCTTATTGATTTTGAAAAGATAATCCAGGTGTACATATTTTGATGAGGTTTTCTCACTTTTTACATATTTCACAATTGATCAATGGTAACAACCACTTATTTGGACTGCATCAGCAGCCTTCACCAATGGGAAGATGATGGCAGCGGCCAACTTTTACAAGGTCAGTCTTGTTTATGTGTTGTTCATTGTTGATTGTGTTGTCACGTGATCCTTCGTTATTAATATGGTGATGGTACATGTTTTTATGTGGTTCATTATTGAGAGTAAACGAAAATGAAGCCTTTCGTTTAATGTCCTTAATGTGTTTTCATACAATTTCAGAAGTTTAAGTGCCTTAAACGCAGAAAAGCGCACAGGGAAGAGCTGGTCTTTTGACCTCGCCTCCCTCCCGCCGAATTCTCTGACAAATTCTGGCATTATCAGGTGTTAGGGAGGTAAGTATACTCTTGAAGTGAAATAATCAAAATCACGGATTTCTTTTTTCACGAGAGAGTTGATACTTACCTCCCTAACACGGACCCGGCCTCTCCACCCCACAGAGGCTCGGTCTTCAGGCTCTTAATAGTTGCATGTGTGTCAGCCAATAAATTAGTCAGAGGAAGTGCTAGTCTGGGATTGCGCGAGGTTGGGGCTGGCATCCGCCGGACTGTCATCTGACTACTGGGCACCTAACTTTTTTAATCAATGTTTATTGAGTGAATGTCAATACTTGGGAATATCAGAGTGTTAGGGAGGTAAGTATCAACTCTCTCGTGAAAAAAGAAATCCATGATTTCATTTATTCTACTTCGAATAATACTTAACAGATGTACTATTATGCTAATGTCTATTATCTAGTCTTGCTCAAAATAAACAATTAAAAACTCTGCACTCTCTATGATCCTGCCCTTACTGTGTCCGGCAATTACCATAGCCCCAGGTACCGGGAATTGGAGTCAATTCCCAATCACAGTCAGATTCATCTATTTTGCAATCCAATCTAGTCGCGCATTTTTTGCTGTTAAAATTTTACAATTTTCTGAGGATTTAAGCCGTTTCTGTGTGACTAATTGCTGGCTTCATGGAAGGCAAAGGAAACTCATCACAGGAGCAGGTTTTATCAATCTAGAATTAATACATTCGTACCGTAATGACTGTTTAAATTTTCCTTATATTGGCACATTGTTTTAAAATGGTAGCCATTGTTGGAGTCGCTCGGTTACCCATTTACTTTTTAATATTATCCGGGTACTTGGTTAATTTCTCTTGCGACTCGGTTCCTTCCAAGATGGATGCGCCCATAGCCAAGAGGGCGGCGCCCATGTTTAGCATTTTATTTTGGCTTGGCGTGTCTATGCACTCAGTTTTTAAGCCGATCATTAGCTCTCGCTTCACTTTCGAGGGTGTTTGTAGCGATCGGTCTTATTTTCTTGTCTATTTTAACGTTAGTTAATTACCAAGTCGTGTTTATAAGATTTTCACTCTAACAAGTTTCAAATATTTCCTGCCTAAAACTTGATTAGCATTAATTTGAGAAAGTTTTTTTTAGTAATTTTAAATTACAATCAAATAAATTGTGCGTATCATGTGTAGCGTTTTAATTCTTATTCTGTGTTCGCAGAAGGTGAAGGGGCAAGGCAAGGCCCCGTCTGATACATTATGTTCGCGCTGTAACCGTTTCATGAAGCGGAAGTTCACGGGCCATCACTGTGTTGCCTGAGCGAAGTGCAAAGTTGGAAGCCCTTGCGATGTATGCGAGAAGTTGTTGTCGGAGATGGTGGCGGAATTTGATCGCGATCGGCGTGCACATTTGGAGAAAATCGCGAGGGACAAGGCAGCCAAAGTGGATCAGGCGTCAGTCAAAGGTCTGGAAGAGCACCTGAATGAGCGGATGGACTCAGCCTTGGGTGTTTGGGTGGCCCAATTCAAGGCAATGTTTGGGTCTTTTCAGTCCACGGTCCCGTTGATACAGGCTGGTGCAGAATGGCTATGGCTGCCCTCGCACGGATGCACCGTCCTGCAGGGTATATAATACTGACCTGTGCGGCGGAAGGTGGGGAAGTGCCAGAGGTTGCTCCCAGAGTTGGCCTGGACGCCATGTGCTTGTCTCAAGATTGCCTGGCCATGGTGATCACTCGATCATTGGCGGAATGGAGGAGAATGGTTCTCGATTGTGTAGAACCAGTCGTCATTCACTGATTTCTACCTTCGCGATATCTCCAGCGCACTTAATCCGGTAGCTGTCACCAACTCGTCGAATCTTAACTTAAGCCACTTCCGACCACTATTTACGCATACATCATAGGGTTCTTCCACATGCACTGAGCAATGGTGATGCACATGAGGTGTGAACAACCGTGGATTGGGCGGAGCTCCTGTGATGATCAAGAAAGACCAAGCACTCAGAAAATGTTGAGTGTTTTCTTAGTTTAAGTGACTAATATTAATTTACTTACAGTCGAATTCCCAGACTGATTAAGTAAAATGTCTGGTCCAAGAGTATCTTATTCTTTACAACAGACATTAGACTCATTCCAATTTGAAAATCTAATCGATATATTGGTATTTTTATCAAAATTAGAAGTTGTAGTAGCTTCTTTGCCCTCCCCTGGACTGCCCTAGCTGAGACTTGGGGCTGATACGGGTCTGGTGGGTGTTGCCTCCCCTTTGACAGCCCTCTGGAATTTGTGCAGACAAATGAGAGGGTTGGGAGCGTGGTCTAGACCATGGAAGTTTAGCACTCTATGAGTCAGATGGCGGAACCTAAGCGTATGCTGGGGTTCTAGTCTCTTCACAACCTTCTCTGTCAGATAGTAGATGAGAGCTGTTTCGAGCCTCACCTCCTCCCAACGGAGTTTCTTGGCTGTTGAAATCCGGAGTTTATCATAATAGTACACCTGGTAAGTATTGTTCGAAGTAGAATAAAAAAAGCATCCGCTTTTGTTTCTACGAGAATTCTTAATACTTACCAGATGTACTATGGCCAACCTCAGCCGCCCTGTTGAGGTACGGCTGAGCTGCTTTTGCTGTTTGTCAAGACATATATATGACGAATCTGACTGTGATTGGGAATTGACTCTGTACCTGGGGCTATGGTAATTCCCGGACACAGTATGGGCAGGATCATGGAGAGTGCGGAGTTTTTAATTGTTTATTTTGAGCAAGACTAGATAATAGACATTATCATAATAGTACATCTGGTAAGCATTAACAATTCTCGTAGAAACAAAAAGCGGATGCTTTTTTGATTCAGATATCTCCAACTGATTTGGTTAACTAATTTTGTCTATGAAATTCCAATAACTTCATTTAACCCTTACCACACTGATGTCAATATTCTATCTTTTTCTGTGTCAGTAGAAGAGTACTGGTGTACATTTTTCAACAATTTTTATGACAGCACCATCTTCCACCAAATTTGTAGAAAAATTAACACCAGTTCATCTTTTAATTTAATTTGTAAATTAACAATTTTGACATCAGAGTACTACAGGTTAAAAGCATCAATACAAGAAAACTGTTTGCTTCATATTCCATTGTTTGCTTCATGTTTTGTATTAATATTATTAGATCAAGTTGCTGCCTTAGGCTTGCATTTTTGAATTGGCTTTTAAACTTGCCTGTATTGTTGAAACATTTGCTTAATAAATAAGACACCTCATTACAAAGATCATTTTCCTATGGCACCTTGGGTGGTTTTAACTAAAGATGATGTCACTAAGTGAATTTATCAGACAATAAGACCTACAGTCTGATAGATTACAACCCTTAGATATGTGGTGTGAACAATTGCTCACTAACTTCTTTTTGTTTCTGATATTAAATTAGTACTTTCTCAATGACTAATACTCAACCTTTCTCCTTTGCTTGATTTCTATTTCCTTTAATCACCAGTAAACCAGCATATTGAAAAACTACTTTATTCTTAACTATTGAAGACCATATCACCTTGTTTGTAGATACCATGAACTACTTTAGTGCGTAAACATAGATGTAAGTATTGTTTCAAGGAAATTAACTGTAAAATTCCCTACATGGGAATTTACAAGTATCTATAATCTGAGAACTATTAATCCTTTAACAGTCATATCAGCTAAAAGCCAAAAATGGCTTCTGCAGTGGTCTTCAGAAATGTCTGTTTGCAGACCAAGAAAAGACTATTTTTGAAAATTTATCACTGGAATGACTGGCTCGGTAACTGAGCCAGTCATCTCAGTGGTAAGTTTTCAAAAATAGTCTTCTCTTGGTCTGCAAAAGGATATTTCCTATGAGAAAATTAAAATTTTCATGAACAAATTCAAGTGTTAAAGCGTAATAAAATTAACATTTTCTTGGAAGTGACAATGATAACGAGCAGCACTCATTCTTAATTTTATTATAACTCTATTTAATAATATCTATTTGCATACCACACCTTTGGGTTACCAGTATTTATTCTTAAGCTTCTGTATGCATATGGTACCGTAAAACCTGTCTATAATGGACACTTAAAGGTGCATATTCACAGTAAAATTTCTGAAAATAAATTTGTTTAAATTATACACTTTTAGAGGCTTAAACTGTGAGCCTATATGTAATGAAACGAAATAAATCTTAGCATATGATGATTCCATTCCATTATAAACTAATATAATTTTTTAAGTTGCAAAATTGAAATAGAGGCACAGGCCTCTATTTCAATTTCACAACTTAAAAAATTATATTAATTTATATGGAATGGAAAGATCATATGTTAAGATTTATTTCGTTTCATTACACATATGCACATAATTTAAGCTTGTAAAGGTATGCGATTTTAACAATTTTATTTTCAATCATTCTGATGTGAACCTTTAATATCTCATTTAAAAGCGGTCAGTAAAGGATGATCGGTTTGCATAGTACGCCGTAGGGCTGCGCGGTTTGGCTTACAGCCATATCGGTTTCGATATGACTTTTCATATCGGTTTTAACCGAATATCGGTTTTATGGACATGAAACAAAAAATCTAAATTATAGAAAATCGCATGAAAACAGAACGTATTTTCACGCCCTGATACATTCGTAACATTTTACGCCTTTAAAGCTTAATATACCTCATAATATCCATCATCGCGGGAGTGAAATTATTAATTAGACCACCTAAATATTACGCACAGTTAAATAAGCATCGTTTATTTTGTCAAAATTAATCATAAATCATCAGCAAAACAGGTTGCGAAAAGACGTAAATCACGTGATTGTAATTAATTATGATGTAATTATTTCCCTTTCTTCTTTCATTTCCAATTCGGCCCGGCGACGAAATCATGCCTTGAAGAAAATATTAACTGTAATATTGCGAACGCGAATTTCATAAGTTAATATAATATTGTGTGTGGAAGATAACGTTTTAAAAACAGTTTGAGTAATAATTTTATTTAAAATTATATCCTAATCAGCAAAATGTATTCAGCATTATATTTATTGGCAAGATTTTTATGCATTCGGACGATTTAGTTTTGGGACGACTTTGCATTATGTTAATTAGCCGGTGACGTAAATAAAATGGATGCCGTTGTTTAGAAATGTTTTCCCCGATACAAATTTCAATGACAAATTCCCGCGTTAGTATTGTGTTTTATATTGCAAATTTATCGGAGACTACCAGAGAAAAGACGAGCGGATATTTATTTAATTAATTCGCTGCTTGATTTCTCTCGGCGTACATCGAGTTACATGGAGTTACACAATATGCGCAATTGGGGCCACGTTCAATTATTAGTTGCCCTGAACGTAGGGTTGGGCGATATTGCTCAAGGCATGACGATATCGGTATCTCATTAAAATACCGCGGTATCACGATATATCGTCATTTGGGTGGGGTGTGGAGTTAGGGTGTAAACATAGAATAAATGTATTTCAAATTGGTGGTGTCTACAAGTTATTTTCATTAAATTTGTTGCCTTGAAACCGTAAATTGAGATCGCCATGATTGCCATTTCCGCATATTTAATACACGAAATTCCACACTTTGACACCCTTCAATATACAGCTTAAAGCAACGAATGTAATGCAACTAACCGTATTCATCACAAATAAGAAAAATAAAGGATTTTCTTCTGTTCTTGTGTTGTATTTTGTGTTATCTTTACCTCACGACAACTGTCAAAAGATTGAGCAAGGAACACGCATTAACTTCATTGCTCGGAAAGGAATTCCGCAGAGCAAAATCTGATTGGCCGCCGTATCATACTTGAGCCAATCAGAATTCACACTGCAGAATTCCGACAGCTGTTATCACGCCCACCGCTAGTGTAGACGACGCAAATTAATAAAATAACACTGCATGATTTTGAACGAGAACCAGCGTGAAGACTGGAAACAATTATGTCAGATTTTATTTGGTCTGTAACATTAAATACTAATTTGGCCCATTGTAGACCTATTCAAATTCGCTCACTACTTAGCGGTCCTATCCATTGATCTCAAGGCGTAGCCGGGATTTGTGAAATTAACCCAGTTAACACTGCAACCAAAACTGCCACAACAGATCGAAGACTGGAAATAATTAGGCCTAAATTATTTATTTTAAGGCGGTTTCTCAATTAGAATAAATCTGTAATGTTATATGTGGAATGAATTTTGATCTGATTCGTTTAAAAATGCTAAATATATTGTATAAAGTTACATAAAAACGTATAACGGTAAACCGTTCCAAGCTGTGGTATTGATAAGGGATTAAGTGTGTGTGGTTTCCTATCGACCTAAAAAGTTTTAAAGTTTAAATCTTTCACGGTCAGAAGAATGTTTAACCATGCAGATCAATGACTAATGGATAAATAGCTTGACCTGTAGTGATGACGTCATCAAATTGGAATGTGGGTAGTGCAAATGGTATTCCCCACTAACTAACACTCAGATTGAGGCAAGAAAAAACATGGCGTCGTCTATTTATGTAATTATGAAAAGTGAACTACAAAGGATTATTTTGTACTTTAAATCATTTTATTAGCGCAAACAAACCATGAATTAAATGAACACAGATTATTTTGGAGTTTATTAAGTTTTTATTACCTTAGACAAAGACTGGATTATTACTTAAAGACTATTACTGGACCGAATAGAGGTAAGAGTATGACATTTCTAACTTAGTTATTTATATTATGCTCATAGTTAAAAGTGCAATATCGTCCTGTCGGTATTGACGATATTTATGATTTTTCGAAATTATGACGATTTCGGTATCGGTATTCGGTATATCGCGATACTGACGATAATATCGAAAAATCGCCCAACCCTACCTGAACGTAGCTTAATGGAAAGTATGATCATTATTATTCATTACACTTTTCATGCTCATTAGTATCTTTTATTTTTAACAATCCTGATACGAAAAACCGAAAATATGTTCATATTCGGTTTTTCGATATTTATTTCTTATAATCGGTTATGAAATCGTCAGTGCAGGATATCGGTTTTAAATATGGTATCGGTATATCGCGCAGCCCTAGTACGCCGTGTGCCATATGAGATGGCTTTTAGGGCCACATGATGATGGATATTTAAGATAGGTGGACTTTGCCAACTCCTTGATAAGTTATCATCTTGTGGCCTTAAATATAACTGTCCATTATAGACATGTTTAATATATGAAATTTGGTTTTATGGTCTTTGATTTCTCATTGATAGGCTCCGGCGGGACACCATGGGATGTATGGGCAAACGGCAGCAGGGATGGCCCAACCACAACAGCCACAGCCCCACCTGCAGCCTCAGACTCAGCCAACCCCTGGTATGGCTCCTCAGAGTCCACAACCTGGCGGTGCTAATCCGTATTCCAGAGGTCCTGGTGGTGGGTACCCTACAGGGTACCCGAGAGCGACCGCTGCATATCAACAGGGCTATAGATGAATTGATGTGCATATTTTCTAGCGAATTATTAATATATTGTAAAGTCATATATATTTAAATTGTAATTGTATAATATTATTTTCTTGTATAGATTTAATACAAACAAACCTATTTGGATAATCAGATGTCTTTCGGAGCCAGATGATACTAGTTCTTTAAATTGGTGGTTTAAACACGGTCTGTTTTAAGCCTTTCATGGTCGAGCTGGTGAAAACCCTGACTTCTGTAGTGGTCTTCATAAATGTCCATTTGCAGGCTAAGAGACTACTATTTTTGATATTTTACCACTGGAATGACTCATTCCAGCAGTAAATTGTAAAAAATAGTCGTCTTTTGGGCAGCATTTTAACATTCACTAAGAATAAAAATAAGATTTTCTTAGCTATTGAAACATTAAGGAACAACTGTTTTGTGACCTTAAATGCTTATAACCTGTGCTTATTGAGGACATTTGGCTCCATTTATACCATGCACTATGATTAAACCAAGGTAATTTATACTGGCAATGATAATGTATCCTTTTTCCTGCTGTCCTAAAAACCTAATCTTTACAAGAGGTTTTCAACGAATCTAATGAAAGATGGTGTAAGTTATGCGAAAGGTGTTGCCTAAAGCTGTTGTTATCATAGATATCAACAGCATACATCAGATCAGCACCATCCTCTAAAACAAACGACAGTCATTAGGATAAATGGAACTGAGTAATGGAACGTTCAAATGATTCAGCAATTAGGGCATTCAATCTCCAGCTGCAACATGAAATTATAATGGCATAAGTCTCATTATCCCCACGTTCTAAAAAAATGTCTGGTTAGTGGGGCAGATATGTAACAAATTTGAGGTAAGATGTTCAATTCTGGCAGAAAGCATGAAATTTGGCATATAGGTGGTTTACGGTATGCTGAACATAATTAGATGCGGTGCCACGTGATTCTACCAACGGAACCCATTCAAAATGGCGGATTCAAAATGGCTGCCTTCCCAGCTGAAAATCTGCAATACTCAATTTCTAGATGGAGTAGAGGGCTGGAATTGATGTCAAATTAAGGGTTTCTTAGTCACTGGTTATGATTTTACCCATTACAATACTCTAAATAGATAAAAATGCTAAAATTTTTTTTTATTATTATCGTCGTCGTCGTCGTCGTCGTCGTCGTCATCAGCGTTGTTGTAACATTTGTAAATTAGTAGTATTATTGCTAAACGTTTGTACACACATGTTCCGTGCGGAACATTTTAGAAACAAGTTTTCGCTACTCAAAACAATTGGTCTACACGTTTTTTCCCAGTAAAAGTAATTGTATGCCAGCCCCTCGCTTCGCCAAGCATTATTGCGTTACGGATTTCCATATAATTATTGTAGTTTCCTAAATTCACACTGACTATTTAAATATATCAGGGGAATAAATAGCTATTCTGAAGGGCGATGGTGGAATTATCAGAATCACAGAAAATGAAGCTGCTTTGAAACGATGGATGGTGTCAGGCCCAGAAATAGGAAGGATGATCAGCGAGTATGAAGTGAAACATACACACAGAAATATCAATGATAACTGTCACGATGAGCAGATTCCGAGTAAGCAGAAATTGTTTGCTTTAAACACAATTTGTCTTATTGATGCAATCGATGAAATGGGAAAGCCATTTTTAGATGACAGTTTTGACTTAGTGACTAGATACCAAACTCATTATGTCCGAGTCTGTAGTGAATGCGATCCGAACAGCAGAAGAACTAGGCATCAGACAGTACCACGTATTCGTCGCAGATCGACTATCTGTATCATCAAAATCTGTATATGACCCAATCCAAAAGAACAATTTGGCTTTGTTCAAATCAAAACAGAGGAAGAGTACCAGAACCAACAAGAAGCTTGTTGCAATGAAGAGAGATGTACAGTTATTCTCTAGACTTACATTTCCTGCCAATCCAGAGACGGAGACCTTGATTCATTCTTTGAGCATGAGAATCATCCATGGCCCCCATCACTTGCTGAGAGCAACGCAATGCGCCAAGGCAGCAAATCAGATCTGATGCGATGTTTGGAAGCATTAGTAGCTGATTGTCCAGAGGTTGAAGTGAAGATCATTGACGGAGCAGCTATGATGCATAATCTAGATCCCAAGAAATCAAACGTGGTTGTGAACACATTTGGAGATTTTGCAGAGCACGTCTTCCTCCCACACATTGCTAGACAACTACAGACGGTTAAAAGATTGGATGTTGTATGGGACGTGTATAAGGTGGGAAGCTTGAAGACACACGCTAGAGAATTACGGGGACATGGTGAAGCTCTTCGTGTTGCATCGAGTACAAGACTCCCTCAAAATTGGAACACTTTCCTGCGAGTTGATGCAAACAAAACAGGCCTCTTCACCTTTCTCGCACATACATTGGAGTCATTCGAGCTACCAGAAGGAAAGATACACGTCACAACATGTGAGGAAAACGTGCTGATGAGGCCAGAGCATGACGTCTCACAACTCGCGCCATGCATGCAAGGTGAAGCAGATGGTAGAATGTTGCTCCACGCCTTCCATGCATATCACCACGGTTATCGAACAATAATGATTCATGCTACAGATACAGACGTCGTAGTCCTAGCCATACGGACAGCAAACTTATTCATGGGTGTGATCTCTGGGTGGCATTTGGCCATGGGAAGAGCTTACGCTATGTATCAGCTCATGGCATTGCAACAGTTTTGGGTGCAGAAGCGTCACAAGGACTGCTATTTATGCATGCTTTCTCTGGGTGTGACACTGTGTCTGCATTTTGTGGGATTGGCAAGAAGACAGCATGGGAAGTTTGGAGGACTTCAGATCTATTCAAGTCACTATTTAGGAGACTGTCTGATGCCCCGGCGTCTTTGTGTGACAATGACATGGAAACGCTGGAGAGGTTTGTCGTACTACTGTACAAACGCACATCACCATTGTCAAAGGTTAATGAGGCATGAAAACAGCTTTTCGCTTTTGGCAACAGGCAGCTAGAAAACATTCCTCCGACCAGTGCAGCTCTGCTGCAACACACCAAACGTGCTGCGTTCCAGGCAGGTCATCTTTGGGGCCAATCACTCCACGCAAATGCAAAAACGCCATCGCCAGCTGACTGGGTTTGGGTCAGAGATGGAGACACTTGGTCACCGAGTTTGCTTGCAGACGCATCTAAGGTATGCCGGGAACTCGTGAAATGTGCTTGCAAAAGTAATTGCACTGGCAGATGCAAATGCTATAAATCCAACTTACCTTGTACACAGTTGTGCTCATGCGGTGCACAGTGCGTGTGATGTCTGTGAATCATGATTCAACAATCAACAGCATCATGTATAGCCTTGCATACTCTAATAGGATAATTGAACGTATCTATAATGACCTTTACTTGGTTCGATATTAAGAAATCAAGTAATTTAAACTATTTCTATATGCTATATTGCTTTTGTTCTCAAGAGACGGATCTTTTAGATAACACATCTTAAAGAGCCACCGTCTTTTGACATCAAACACAGGTGGTTGCTATGGAAGGATTGATATTTACATATTTAGAGTATTGTAGTGAGTAGAATTATAACGATTGACCCATGAAACCCCTAATTTGACATTAATCCCATCTCTCTACTCCGTCTAGAGCTTGAGTAATGTAAATTTTCCGCTTGGAAGGCGGCCATTTTGAATCCGCCATTTTGAATGGGTTCCCTTGGTAGAATCACGTGGCACCGCATCTAATTATGATCAGGATACCGTAAACCACCTATATGCCGAATTTCATGCTTTCTGCCAGAATGGAACATCTTTTTCACATATCTGCCCTACTAGGGATATTGTAATCGCCTGTGTCCATCTGTCCATCCATCCATTGCGCTATGTCCTCCCAAACCATTGGGTGGAATTAAATCAAAGTTGGTATGTGGGTTACCCATATGATTCCGCTTTGCAAGACGATATTTAGATTTGGCTCCGCCCCTTGGGTGTGTGGCAGGGATCAAAAGGTCAAATCAGTTGTAACGCAACTCCTCTGAAATCGTTAGACGGAACTCAACTAAATTTGATATCTGAATTACCCATATGATTGCAGAGTGCAAGAGGCCATTTAGATTTGGCTCCGCCCCCAGGTTGTGGGGTGGGGTCAAAATGTCAAATTTTAACTGGCAGAAATTGATTGTAATGCATCGCCTCCGAAACCGTTGGACAGAATTCAACCAAATTAGGTCTATGGATTACCCATATCAATGTGGAGTACATTTACATTTGCCCTGCCCCACCCCCACCCCCTACCAGTGGTGGGTGAGGGGTGGGTGTCAAAAGGTAAAAAAATGGATTGTAATGCCACTCCTCTGACACTGCTAGACTGAATTCAAACAAATTTAGTATGTCAGTTACCCATATCAATGTGGAGTATATGAGCACATTTACATTTGGCCCTGCCCCCAGGGGGTGGGGAATGGGGTCAAAAGGTCATGAAATTGATTGTAATGAAACTCCTCTGAAATCGTTAGACAGAACTCAACCAAATTTGATATCTGAGTTACTCCTATGATTACGGAGTGCAAGAGGCCATTTAGATTTGGCTCCGCCCCCAGGTGGCGGCAGAGGCGTCAAAAGGTCAAATTTTAACCTGCAGAAATTGATTGTAATGCATCTCCTCAAAAACCTTTGGATGAAATTCAACCAAATTTGGTATGTAAGTTACCCATATCAGTGTGGAGTGGATGAGCACGTTTACATTTAGCCCCACCCATGGGGTCAAAAGGTCATTTAATTGATTGTAATGCAACTCCTCTGACACTGTTGGACAGAATTCAACCAAATTTGGTATGAGTTACCCATATGATCGCGGAGTGCAAAATAACATTTACATTGGACTTCGCCCCCGGGGGTGGTTTGTGGGGTGTGTCAAAAGTTCAAAGCGGTAAACGTGGGGATTTGCGATGACGCGTCATTGACCGATCAATCTAGTTACTTCTTATAGTGCTTATAGATATTTTATATATATATATATATATATATATATATATATATATATATATATATGAATTTATGGCTAATATATTACTTAAGTGAATCAGTTTATATAATTATGTAAAGTGAAGGACAAATACTACTTAAATCTATGTATAGTTTGGCATTAAGGTGTATATTATCTGTAATTCATTATTATTTAAAACGTACATATGCATCTAATGTGCGAGTAAATTTCCTGTATCCTATGTCGATTCCGGTTAATAGCATTGCTCTTAGAGCTATGGCCTAATTCTACATAGCTCTGAGATCAAATCAAGGGTTCTGTGGGATTTGGTTGCGTAACATGCAAAATTAATTTTTTTTATGACAATAGTATATATTTTCTAGTAATTATCAGTGAATAAACAATGCATTGTTAAAGTACTAATTTGCATCCATCCCACTCCAATCAGCACGCCAGCCATTTCTGATTATTCATTGTGCAATAATAATGCAACAATATATTTCAGCTAGGATATTTAGTATTAGCATCGGATTTACCCTTGGTCTATGGAAAGGGTGGTGTGGGATCGATGGTGTGTGATTTGTTTATGTCCATGTTTTTTTATCTGGTTTGCTTCACATTTTAAAGGTTGTTATTAGCTCACCTGGCCAGAATGGCCAAGTGCGCTTATGGCATGGCGACCATCCGTCCATCAACTTTTGCTTAAAAACTCTACTCATTAACCGCTTCGCGGATTTCAACTTAATTTGGCTGAAAAAGGACCCTATTGTTGTAGGCTTCAGAACTTGTATACAGAATTTTGATTGGTAAATTCTTTCCGCAGCCATCTTGAATTTTCCGAAAAATTGCGGGAAATCGTTTAAAACACTGTTGCTCATTAACCGCTTGGACAATTTCAACAAGGCTTAGCTGGGAGGATAGTACGCGGGTATGTTTCAGAACATGTATACAGAATATTGATTGATTGATTTTTCTGGCTGCTATCTTAAATTTTCTGAAAATTTCTGGAAATCACTTAAAAGCCCACTTATCGATAACCTATGGGCCGATTTCAATCAAACTTGGATGAAAGAACCCTAGCGTGGTATCCTTCAGATCTCTTATACAGAATTTTTATTGGTCCATTTTCCGCCGGCCATCTTGAATTTTCCAAAAAATGGCAGGATCCTTTCAAATGCTACTCATTAACTGCTTGAGCAATTTCAACAAGACTTGGCTGGAAGGAAACTAGGCTGGTATGTTTCAGAACTTGTTTACAGAATTTTGATTGGTCAATTTTTCTGGCAGCCATATTTGATTTTCTGAAAATTTCTGGGAACCACTTAAAAGCTTATTCGATAACCACTGGGCCGATTTCAATCAAACTTGGATGAAAGAACACCAGCGTGGTATCCTTCAGATCTCTTATACAGAATTTTGATTGGTCCATTTTCTGCCGGCCATCTTGAATTTTCCAAAAGATGGTAGGATCCTTTCAAATGCTACTCATTAACTGCTTGAGTAATTTCAACAAGACTTGGCTGGAAGGAAACTAGGCTGGTATGTTTCAGAACTTGTTTACAGAATTTTGATTGGTCAATTTTTCTGGCAGCCATATTTGATTTTCTGAAAATTTCTGGAAACCACTTAAAAGCCTACTCGATAACCACTGGGCCGATTTCAATCAAACTTTGATGGAAGAACCCTAACGTAGTATGCTTCAGAACTTGCCTTTTGCATTCTTGAATTTTGATTGGTCAATTTTTCTGGCAACCATCTTGGATTTTCTGAAAAGTTATGGAAAATCGTTTAAAACGCTACTCATTAACTGCTTGAGAAATTTCAACCAGACTTGGCTGGAAGGATACTAGGCTGGTAGATGTCAGAACTTGTATGCAGAATTTTGATTGGTCCATTTTTGGGAAATCAATTGAAATGCTACTTAATAACCGCTTGAACGAATTCAGGAAAACTCGGCTGGAAGGTCCCTAAAGTGCTATGCTTCAGAGCTTGTATATAGAATTTTGATTCGTCAATTTATTCGGTGACCATCTTGAATTTTCCAAAAAAATGGCGGAAAATCGTTTACTCATTAAGTACTTATATTGGCTGGAATGAGCCTAGGGCGGTAGAGTTTAGAAGTTGCATATAGAATTTGGATTGGTCAATTTTTCCAGCGGCCATTTTAGACTTTCTGAATATTTTGGGAAATCAGTTAAAAGACGACTACTCATTAACCTCTTGGCCGATTTAAACCAAACTCAGCTGGAATAACCCTAGGCCCGTACTCTTCAGAAATTGTATACAGAATTTTGACGGCTTGGTTTTGATTGTGGCCATCTTGGGTTTTCCGATAAATGAGAATTCATATAAAATGCTACTCCTCATTAATCACTTGGGCAATTTCAGCAATTTTGGCTGCAAGGATCCTATTGTCGTAGCCTCTAGAAATTCTATTCAGAATTTTGATATGTCAATGTTTTGGCAGCAATCTCTGATTTTCGGAGTTCTAGAACCATTTAAAAACGGTACTCCTTCAATCAATAACCCAATTTCAACAAAACTTGGCTTCAACATATTAAACGAGAGTCTTGATTGGTCAATTTGGTGGCCATTTTGGATTTTCCAAAAATCATCCATGTCTATTTAAATGCAAATGGTTTAAATGCCAATGGTCCAGGTGAGCGCCACAGGCCATTGGCCCTCTTATTATAAATTATGTAGGCCTATCTCTGAATATCTCAGAATTTGATCGGATCTGCCTCATATCCGAACACAAGTAAATTTCTTCCCATAAAATTTGCCATTTTTGATCCAAAAAAAAGAGAACAAACAAAAACGGAAAATGTGAGAAATGTTTGCATGTATTTTTCATTTATCTGAAGTTTTTGTGATCAAGGGGGTGTATGGCACCTTGACTTGTGTATGGTAGCTTGATATGATTTGACAGAGCAACATGTACTGACGTAAATGACAGTACAAGGCAGGTTAGTACTCTCCATGGAAGGTTTGTGTTATCTAGCAGTAATAAATCATGTTTTATAAACTCAAGTGCAATGGAATATAATAAAGTATTAATCATTCAATGCAAGGGACCTGATACAGTACAGTTCAGAAATAAGTTAACATGTTTCCAAAACATAAAACGGAAACATTTTAGTTAGTACACTTTTGAAGATGATGCAAGGAATGTGCTGTTGAATATTTTGAACTTAATTTGACTAGGCAGCAATAGTTTCCGATCAAATTAAGTCGAAAAATGTTCAACAGTATGTTTTAATTTGTTTTGGAAACATGTTAAGATATTTCTGAGTTATACTGTAGCTCACATTCTTTACAATACTAGAGATAGTCTGTTGACTATTTTGAAACTAGTTTGACTGAAAGCTAATGATGCCTATGGAAACAATAGCTTCCAGGGAAATTGCTCAAGAATTATTTAACAAATTATCCATATTCCCACCTTATAATTAAGACACTGGTATTTGACAGTGCGAAGGATTAACCCAGTTTGTTGTCGAGCCCTCTGCAAATCAGAGAGTGGCGCGCATTAGTGCTTTGAATGGCGTCCAATATCCCAGTGTCCTGCATTCAAGAAGGTTAAAGACTCAAACTGTCCTAATGGCCTCTCATCTACCCTCTAATGTCACAGACAGCCATTGTGGTGATCTTCAGAAATTTCCATTTGCAGACAAAGAAAACTATTTTTGAAATTTTACCATCAAAATGATTGCCTTGAAAACTGAGCTATTCATTCCAGTGATTAATTTTCTCTCAGCTTGCAAATGAATATTCACTTCATAAAATTTATAAATCTTTTTATCGTTAACCCTTTAACACTCGAATTTGTTCAAGAAAATTTCAACTTTCTCATAGAAATGTCCTTTTGCAGACCAAGAGAAGACTTGAAAATTGACCAATCGAATGACTGGCTCGGTTATCGAGCCAGTCATTCCCATTGTAAATTTTCAAAAATAATCTTATTCTGCAAATGGACCACTGCAGAAGCCGTTTTTGGCTGATATGAGTGTTGAAGGGTTAGGATTATCAGTTGTACGATGTAAAACAAACACAATTATTTATATCATGTAGTCTTCATAAACTTAACAATCTTAAGTCTTATTCATTAAACCATATGGTCATGCATATACTACTCGGCCCCATATCCTTTGGGAAAAAGGTGGTATATCAATATTAGACTAATTATACAATATTTGTATATATATGCAAAAAAGGTCATATGATTTGATTTCTTCTAAATCACTTTTTGTCAATGAACATCCGCTTTCAGTCAAATCGCTTTCAAAATATTTAGTAGACATTGGAAGATAATAGCCTATGAACAATAGTTGTCACATGCTGGTTTCAGTAGTAACAAGATCCCTTTCAATTAATCACACATTTGTCGTTGCTTCCTTGTGTGTGATGTGACAATTAAATTTAAGGGTATAATTTATTAAGATATTAACAATTCTTCATTTAGATGAAGGAAAGACATATGTACTACCCATTGCTGCAATGAACTGTTCTAAATCAAAGTATCTTGTATCTGTTTGGTTGTTTGTAAATATAAATAAATTACTTCATGGCAATTGCTGTCATGTCTGCTTGTCCTTGTTATAAAGTGCTTGTAATATTGTGTATTTACAGTTTATAGTAAACATGCTCATACACAGACAGAAATAGATGCATGCACGCACACATACATGCACATGCATGCACGCACGCACACACTAATGCAGTCATCCATTTCTAGCTATGCCTGTCCGTGTGTGTGTGTGTGTGTGTGTGTGTGTGTGTGTGTGTGTGTGTGTGTGTGTGTGTGTGTGTGTGTGTGTGTGTGTGTGTGTGTGTGTGTGTGTGTGTGTGTGTGTGCAACTCCTATTGTTTGAGAGAATTGTTTGAAGCTTGACACTGCCATGTCTAATGTTAAGATTTTTGATCGGTCAACCCTGTTTTGTATCCGTGGCCTAAGTAGTGGAATGGTGTCAGCTTTTTGGGCACTTGAGTACGAGGCACGATGTCTTTTGTGTTTTGTTACTGTTGGTAATGTACACACGAGTCTGATTCCACGAGCCTGCTGGTCTGACCTGTGACTGCATGAGGATGCGCTACTGCCAGTAACGTACTAACACTAACCTAATAAGTAAGATATCCCTAGGCCCCAGAAGGCATAAACCACGCCTCCTGGTTAAAATGTAAGCTTAGGGCCCACCAAAGTCTGCATGATTCTCTGTGGTAGTATACGCTCCCACATCGACTCATGGCTTTCAAACAGTCATGCATTGCATGTCATCCTGTATTAAAAATTATTCCAGGGAATCCGCTCGCCCTCACTTACGCACCAGTAACTAACCTCACACAAGTGCTCTGACTCGATCAGATCGCATAAAGGATATTTAACTCCACTCTTATACTCCCATGACGACCTCGTCCGAAAATAACACGGTAGAGCTTAATGGGTTAGGCACGAATGTGTGCTCGGACCTGCGCATACTAATGAGTATGGTCAGTTTCCTTGGCAAGGAGCAAGCTGTAACCTGACGTATGACTAACGAACTAGGCAACATTAACCCAGCAACCCTACTGATTATCTGGAGCATGCCGGTGATGACACGCAATATCACTCTGTGCCATAGTGACGATGGAAGTTGAGGTCATGAATCGAGTATCCTCAGGCGCTGTGGTTCCGCTACACCACATTGTATCTTATAAGCTGTCTCCGCAGCGCAGAAAAAGATGTGGTGCAGAGATCTAAACCTAGACAAAGCTACATGACACCAATACCTCCGGAGTAGAGTTCGACTGCTTAAAGATTTACAGGGCCAACTTTTATCTTGTCAGAGGAAAATGGAAGCCACGAAACTCATGGAACTGATATCTTCAATACAGAATGCAGCGTCCAGTGATCACATTCTATTTAGCCAGCTAGTGAGTAGGCAGCATAATTACAGGTCCAACTATACCATAGTGATAGAATACATGGGTACAAGTTATCACTCAATGGAGGAACAATTGGCTGGATGGAGTAGTCTACTACCCATTGTTTAAGGTTCTGCCATAATCAATGCCTTACTGCAAGTCAATTCAACATAATTTGACATATTGAGGCCTGATGGAGTTGTGTCCAGTATTAAAAAGCTCAATAGAGGCAGTGCTTAAGAGAAATTTGGCTTGCATCTGAACATCTAAAAATATCTGAATTGACCAATCTTAGAAACCTCATAATGCGTTCAGCCTCCATCCTGTCAGCCTTTTAGCAATGTATTCATAACCCCATACCGAAGAAAGGCAAAAGCAAACACGATACTGCCAACTACAGAGGTATCACTACTATCTGAGTATGTCATGGGAAAGCAGTTAGAACTCTATTCTGGTATGTGCGTGACATATCATTGACCTCAGCCAACATTATCTCCGACATGTTTTCATGGACGTCAGTCTAATATTAGCTATTCTGATACTGATGGAAGTCATCCATGAATATGTCGACAATGAGAAAGATATTTCCATGTGTGGCTGTACTGATAATATTGCAGTGATTTCTTCCATGGCTGGCTTTGAAGACCAGGTAGTTAAAACTGGTAAGTCAGCAGCCACACACAGACCTATAATGGTCACTGTTGCCAAGATGCAGGCTATATATTTTAACAATTCCGGCCATATTAGAAGTGCTATTCTTCAAGTAAACAGTAAACCAGTTTAATTTGTCAACACTTGGGAATTTCACAAGTGTCGGATAAAGACATAACTGCAAAAGCATATATGAAAGACTGGAGTTTGCATTCAAAGCACTGTATGCCTTGCTTGGTTTGTGTCTTAAATGGCTGGAACTGACTGAACCCAACCACCTGTCACAGAATTTGGATCATTTACATCTTGCGACGGCTCATGTGACTGCGAGCTATGAATTCTGAATCGGAAGCAGCTAGATTGTCTAGAGATTTTCCAATAGAAAAAACTTAGACAGATTCAAAATCTTCCATAAATAGCAGCAAAGATAGCCATCTTAAGGTTAATCAGAGTGGTCCCAATCTGCTTAGAAGAGTTCCATTCAATTTAAGCTTGGCGTGCATCAATTGGCTATTAAGAATCTATCCTCATCTATCTGGTTCATCTATGTGGAGAAGACGCTTTAAATTTATGATCTTCCTACTGCTCACAAGCTACTCCACAATGTTTCGCACAAGATTAAGTGGAATAAAATGTTGCAGGCAACTGTTATTAACAAGTATACTGAGGAAAGCAGAAACCTTTTCTCAATTCGCTTCATGTGTTCTGATTCTCTACTCACGAAACCTGCAGCAGTCTGGTCTAGCTCCATCACAACCATGCAACAGACACTTAAGGCCAGAGTGAAAGCAAAGGTCCTCTGTGGAGTGTTCATTCTGCAGTCCAACACAGCATGGGTTGACAGAACAAACAACACATCTTCTGTATGCAATCTATGCAAACGGTACCCTGAGACCAGACAACACATTATTCTCCATTGTGAAGCTCTTAATGCAACCAGACTGCCATACATGAATTATGATTTAGAGAAACTCTACGAGGCTGCCTTGTTGCAAATGGAAAGTATATCACAGGATCTAATCTACTAGACTACTACCTTCATAGAGAGTGAATGAAGCTGTTGGTTAAACTGTGATCCAGTGTTACTTCTGAATCCGTGGTCGATGCACAAGGAGCTACTTCATTATCTTGGTGCCTTAAACTTTCAATGAGGATTATCTACCTGGAACTTCCAGGGTTCCTCTGACAAAGAGGGTATTTCCAGGTCAAGGTAGCATGTAGTGTCATGCTGTTTTGTATGTGGTGAATACTAACATGACCTGGACTGGTTGCTATGATAGTCAGTTTTACCCTATGTTATCGTATGTGCATGCTGGACAAAAGGGGACACAATACTGGGTAGTAAAACATCTGTGTTGTGGATTGAAGCAAATATCTCCTGATGTACATCGAAAGTATACATCATCGGGTTCGATGACTGTTTGTTGAAGCCTGCTTGGAAGGCTTTCACTGTTGTGGCTTTCACCACTTCCTCATGCAGACTTCGGCGGTTCAGCGATATGGATAGAAAAACCATTTTGTCTAAGTCTGGTCTTTAAAAAACATCTCTGGTCTTGGTTTTCTGCTTGAAGATCTTAAGGTTGTATCCTCGCTGTCATACACACCTGCCAACATGGCACCGCCGAGTCCATGGACTGTCGATGATAGTAACTTCAGTCTGTCCTCGTTGCTTTAACCCAGGTTCAGTTTAGTGGGTCTCTGTACATTCTCAATGCTGACTAGGCCTTTTTCTTGAGTGTGTGCCATACTGTGTTTACATGCTCGAGGTGTAGTCACACCCCTGCCTTGTTCAGCCAGTTGAAGCTACCTTGGTCTAGGTATTCAAATCATCGACAGATCAGCACTGTGGTTTGTGTTACCTCATTTGCCTTTCATTTACATGCTCATCAAAGGTTAGCCTTCTGTCGCTGTTAGTAATGCTCAGGTCCTGCGCAGTGATAACTCTGCCCAATATGTGATCTAGCATCTTACCCAAGCAGCTTCTCATTAGATATACTCTTGACATATTCATGCTTTTTGCACACTGTCATAACCTTACCCTTGTCTGGATGGCACATGAGCAACCATTCATCAGACCAGTACTGAGGCTTATATACGTCTGACTGCCTCTCTTACTAATCTCTCACCTCTAATTTGTCGGCAGATATTTGTGTCATCAGCATACATATATGCGCCAGAGTTGAGAGATTCTGGTAGGTCATTGATAACCAGTACAAATAATACCGGTCATTACATGGCTTCAGATGAATGGTCTCTACCTGAAGTATAAATGCCATACCAGGCTAGAAGGTAGTCACCTACAACCTACCCAAGCTCATCAGCGACACTGACACTCAAATGTCATACAAAAAGGCTCTCGGGGAGCAGATCTAACATCGATGTCAGCTCTGATCCAAATGAAGCTCTAACCAAAATATTGAAATCTATGGAATCATCAAGTACCAGCAACATAGGTAAGCAGAGCAGAGTGTTACGGCTGCACATCTATCAGTGGACAAAGTGAAGACCGCACCAAACTACCCCGGGAGCACAATAACATTCTGTGCCACAGCAAATGCTTTAAAAATCTGGCTATTCAACAAGCAGACTCCCTAGCAGATGAAATCGCTGCCACGGATGACTGTCATAAAATGTTTCGGGCAGCACGAGCCCTGAGCGTTACTAACTACACACCACCACTCAGTGTACACAACTCTGAAGGACACTTTATCGGGACTGACCAGGCCGAGGCGATTCGAGAATGGCTCAAGGAACAGTTCACTGACCAAGATGATGAGCCCTTCCAATCATTCTCAGGAGACCCCATGCCATTACTAACACCAATTAAAACAGCATAAGTTGAGAAAGCCTGATGGCAGGAGCAATGAACTATTCAAATATGCAAATGACATTATCTCAAACCCGATCACGCACCTAATCAATTCAGCTTTTATGAATCACATTCCCATTGACGCTGTAGGCTAAGGCACCCTTATCGCACTACCCAAGCCCAAGAAGCCACCTGGCCACCAGCCAATCTGCGGCCCATTGTGCTCCTCAACAGCATACGGAAAATCCTATCCAATGTTACTCTATGCCGCATCTGAGCCAAGATCGATGACTTCACCGGATCATGTCAAAGTGGCTTCAAACGTGGATGCAGCTGCACAGACATTGTATGGGCTCAGCGCATGCTTGTGTCAGTAGTCATGCCCAAACACTGGGCATTGACATGCCATGAGCCTTCAACACAATTAATCGCTCAAAGATCCTCGATGTACTATGCCAGGCCGGTTGCAATGAAGATGAGCTATGACTAGTGAGACTACAGCTTGCAAACACCAAGCTGAGAGTACGAGTCAAGTCAGTGAAGTCTGTAGAGTTTGAGACATTAATCGGCTCCCCACAGGGAGATGGTCTATCGCCTGTGCTTTTCGCCTGTTACCTTACTGCTGCATTGAAATCCATGCAGGAAGGTTCCATAAGACCAAACCCCCAGTGTCAATACTTGATCTTGATCTTGATTATGGTGAAACATCCATGGGACATTATTTTCGCTACGCATTCGTCAAGTAACTAGGGTGGTTTTTTTACATCTGATTAATTCTGTAAATCTATTTGTAGGATTTGCAGAGTTTTCTGAACTGGTTAGAAGATCCTGTGATAGTTTGTTCCAATTCCTTATCATACTGGGAATAAAGCTGAATTTAAAGACGTAAGTTGTTGCGTAAATTTATTTGAAGTGGCTGTTGTCCGAATTGGAATGTGTAGACTGTCTAATGATATCTTTGCTTGTTGCTGTAGACCTTTGTAGAACAAAATAAAACAGTTCTGTTTTCTTCTGTCTGACAACGGTTGGAGTTTTAGGGTTTCCATTATATTTGTCATACTGCCTGA
Organism: Chaetoderma sp. LZ-2023a; assembly: GCA_034401795.1. Classification (NCBI taxonomy): domain Eukaryota; kingdom Metazoa; phylum Mollusca; class Caudofoveata; order Chaetodermatida; family Chaetodermatidae; genus Chaetoderma; species Chaetoderma sp. LZ-2023a. Next base: position 83,045,177 of record CM067374.1, on the reverse strand, counting down.
TTCGTAGCAATAGTTTGAGGTGATAAATCTTGCTCCACGTTTTTGCACATTTTCTAGTTTGTCCTGAAGAGTTATCTGATAAGGGTCCCAAACTATACTTGCATATTCCAGAACTGGTCTAATTAGTCTCACGTATGCTTGAAATCTGATTCCTTGGGAACAGAATGATAAATCTCTCCCCAATAGTCTTGAGGTTCTGTATGATTTGCTTCAGATCTCAGTGATGTGTTTATTCCAGTTTAGGTCATTGGTGATGTTGACGCTCAAGTACTTTACTGATGAAACAAGACTTACACTGGTTCCTTTTAGTGTGTAGTCGAATTTGGTGGGGTTTTTTTTTCTGGTTAGGCTCATCATGTTGCATTTTACTGGTTGGAAGCGCATTCCCCAAGTGGTAGCCCAGTTACCTAACATGTTTATGTCTTGTTGAAGTGTCTTACAGTCCTTGGAGTCATCAATTTCCTGGTAGCATACGCAATTATCAGCGAATAGCCTGATAGCATCTCTGAAGAAATGTCCTGAACTACATCATGTATGTGGACCGAAAACAGTAACGGGCCTAGAACGGTTCGTTGAGGTACTCCAGACACAACATCAGCAATGTTTGATTTGGTACTATTGACTAATATGCACTGTTTGCGACCTGTTAAGAATAAGTCCATCCAATTTAGTGTGTTTTTTGACACACGATATTTGTGCAATTTAGATTTCAAAAGTTCATGTGGAACAGTATCAAAAGCCTTTTCAAAGTCGAGAATAAAAATGTGCACTTGTTTCCGTTTATCAATGGATGAAGCCCAATTATTGATGACATTTAGTTGAGTTTCACAACTGTGAAATTTTCGGAAGGTGTGTTGTCTGTGATGTTATTTTGTTCGAAATGGATCATTAAATTAGAACAGATGATGTGTTCCAGCATTTTACAGCAAATGCATATGAGGGAAACTGGTCTATAATTACTTGGTAAGGCTCAGTCGCTTTTTAGTATAAAGGACAAATGTTTGCAGATTTCCATTCTGTTGGGAATAACACCTTTGTCTATGGACTGTTGAACAAAATACTGGGTATGCCGCTGGAGATGGAATATGCTGACGATGTGGACTTCATAGACGAGGAAAAGAAACCCCTTGAAGAACTCTTCCCAATAGCTGCAAGCAAACTAAAATTTGTGAATCTCTATGAATGAATCTAAAACAGAGTTCACCCACAAATACCTATCTACAAAACATGAAACTAATGAAAATGACGATCCACTTCGTGGCGGCAAACCATGGAAGAAAGGTAAAATCCTGGGATCACTGATTTGCAGTACTGCTGACATTGCTGCACGCTGCGTCATGGGGAGCATAGCTTTCCAGTCCTTCTGGAAGCTATAGATTCGTAGATCAAAGATGCCCTTGATAAAAAAAACCGTTTATACAATGCAACCTGCGTATCCTTGATGCTGTATAGCTGTACAAGCTTGGCAGCTCCAAAGGCAGCTCTAGACAAACTTGATGCCTGCCACCGCAAACACCTACGCACCATCACTGGACACCGATGGCCAGACAGTATAATTTCCAATGATGCACTACGCAAGATGTGTAATACGTCGCCGCTGTCTGTAAAAGTCTCACAGCAAAGATGGCCCATGTTTGTCCATGTGTGACCATGTGCTAAGGATGCCAGAAGACACACCAGCACATAGAGCCTTGGAATTCGCCCTACTCGGAGCCAGCAAATACAAAGCCAGGAGAGGACATCATTGCATAAGTCTGCTCAAGAAAGCAGGACTCGGTACACTCAAGTCAAGAATGGACCTGGGGAAGCTAAGTATTTCGGCTGATCACAAGACACAGTGGGCAAAAGCGGAGGACTGATTGCAGCTGTAGGATGTTTCTACTACTACAGCCACAGAATAGAGTAATCATACATACAAATAATACCAGCCTCAGCACATCACCCTGTCGAATCCTGCTTAAGACGCTAATACATGATGAAGCTGTGCCGTTTACTACAACTAGGGTTGTGCGATATTGCTCAAGGCATGACGATATCGGTATCTCATTAAAATATCGCGGTATCACGATATATCGTCGTTTGGGTGGGATATGGAGTTAGAGTGTAAACATAGAATAACATGTATTTCAAATTGGTGGTGTCTGCAAGTTATTTTCATTAAATTTGTTACATTGAAACCGTAAATTGAGATCGCCATGATTGCCATTTCCGCATGTTTAATACACGAAATTCCACACTTTGACACCCTTCAACATACAGTTTAAAGCAACGAATGTAATGCAACTAACCGTATTCATCACAAAAAAAATAAAGGATTTTCTTCTGTTCTTGTGTTGTATTTTGTGTTATCTTTACCTCACGACAACTGTCAAAAGATTTAGCAAGGAATACGCATTAACTTCATTGGAATTCCGCAGAGCGAAATCTGATTGGCCGCCGTATCATACTTGAGCCAATCAGAATTCACACTGCAGAATTCCTACAACTGTTATCACGCCCGCCGCTAGCGTAGACGATGCAAATTAATAAAATAAAACTGCATGATTTTGAACGAAACCAGCGTGAAGACTGGAAACAATTATATCAGATTTTATTTGGTCTGTACTATTTATACTAATTTGCCCCATTGTAGACCTAGTCAAATTCGTTCACTACTTAGCGGGTTTACCCATTGATCTCAAGGCGTAGCCGGGATGTGTGAAATTAACCCAGTTAACTCTGCAGCCAAGACTGCCACAACAGATAGAAGACTGGACATAATTAGGCTTAAATTCTTTATATTAAGGACGTTTCTAAAAAATCCGTAATGTTATATGTGGAATGAATTTTGATCTGATTCATATAAAAATGCTAAATATATTGTATAAAGTTACATAAAAACGTATAACGGTAAAGCAAGAGATTAACTTCCCCTCACCCACCGTTCCAAGCTGTGGTATTGATAAGGGATTAGTGTGTGTGGTTTCCTATCGACCTCAAAAGTTTTAAAGTTTAAATCTTTCACGGTCAGAAGAATGTTTAACCATGCAGATCAATGACTAATGGATACATAGATTGACCTGTAGTAATAACGTCATCAGAATGGAATGGGGATAGTGAAAATGGTATTCCCCACTGACTAATACTCAGAATGAGGCAAGAAAAAAGATGGCATCGTCTATTTATGTAATTATGAAAAGTGAACAACAAAGGATTATTTTGTACTTTAAATCATTTTATTAGCGCAAACAAACCATGAATTAAATGAACACAGATTATTGTAGTTTATTAAGTTTTTATTACCTTAGACAAAGACTGGATTATTACTTAAAGACTATTACTGGACCGAATAGAGGTAAGAGTATGACATTTCTAACTTAGTTATTTATATTATGCTCACAGTTAAAAGTGCAATATTGTCCTGTCGGTATTGACGATATTTACGATTTTTAGAAATTATGACGATTTCGGTATTGGTATTCGGTATATCACGATATTGACGATAATATCGAAAATCGCCCAACCCTAACTACAACCCTTTGTTTTTATTTTCGTTCTGACAAGAATGCTGTAATCCATTCATGTACCTTGGCATTTATGCCGAACCCTTTACGTTTTTGCAGTAGTCGTTTGTGAGCCACTATCAAAGGCCTTCATGAAATCGAGGTACACAACATCAATATTGCTACCTGTATCTAGTTGGTCTGTCTAGCACATTTATTAACTGCGCAATATTGTCCACCAAATCCTCTTCATTTGACATTATGAGGGCCAGCACATCTGATTTTTCAGTCCCTCTGCTTCTCGTTCACTCTGTGATATGTTGCTATAAGAGGTTAGTGCCCTGGCTGCTGTCAGTGTTCTCACCCGATGTGGGCCACACATTCCAATAAATCTGTAGGTAGTTGGTCACTTATTATTAATAAATGGGACTTCCTCAGACTTGTCACACTATTTATAACCTTCCTCAGCTGTATACCCTTGTTGCTGCTCGGGCTTCTATAAGCACAACCCACGAAATGCTTCATTTCCTCTCAGTCTTATTGTTAGCCATGCCGACTGAACAAAGTCAGTGTAAACAACTGTCATTATTGCCTGCAACTCCCCCCCCCCCCCCGCCACGACTATCGTAAATAACAGTCCATCTACCTATATTTGTTTGCATATTGTATAGAAAATCTTCATAATCGTCGATCTTCAATTCATCTTTTGTCAGAGTAAGCCTCACCGAGTTTGGCTCGACGTCTTCTCCAGCCAATGTATCTGGTTTTGTACCTGCGTGCTCCACTCTAAACCGAAATTGACATTTTGCTGATAATAACATCCACATTTGTGTACCCAACAGGTTACACTGGTTAACTTTCTCACAGCAGGCGTATGATATTTGATTATTTTGCCTTCGTCGATTCACCCCCTTATTATATACAGCCATCTCCTGCTGATGAGCCCATGACACATCCCTATATCTAGTTCATCACTAGAATTGCTGCTTGAGTCTCAACATTGTTTATAACTCGATTCTTCATATTTAAAGCTGAGCTATTTACATTCTGTACACCTGGCACTGCCTTCCTCTTTCTTAGTCTTTTCAAAGAGTTTCTTGATCTTGTCTGTTGGCCATCAGACTATAGATGAGCTCCCTCGATGTGTCAGACTCTTCTGTCCTTTTTGCCTCCCTACTGAGTGTCGTAATCTGCCCGTGTTTGTTGTGTGTGCAGTCATCATCAATGCTCAAATTTACAAAACACCCCACCGCGTCCTGTTTGTTGAAGCGGCAAAAGATTCTCAATTTGGTACTTGCTGCATCTACTTAGACCAGTAGTGGCCTCCCTTTTATTATTTTCTCCTGTACTTTCCTGAGTCCTACAGCCTTTACGCCAATGTCATCACTGCAGCTTACTAACCATAGTGGCCCTGTAGGGCCTACATAAATATATAGGCTAACTAGCTTGCTATCTTCTGTCCTCTCTTTAGGATCTTTACTCATACTCTCTTGTGCTGCTCTGTTAACGACGATGTTAAGTTACGTTGCTTTTTCCAATAGTAAAGCTTTAAACCATTTGCTCACTTTTATTATTAGACTCAGTTCCCACTTCACTCTTTTGCTATATCACTTTCTACTTTCGCTATCTTTACCTGCACTTGCTCTAGTTTCTCATCGTTTCCTTCTACCTGCTCTCCATTCAACAATCTGTTGCTCTGTATTCTAGTAACTTCAATCATTTATCTTTGTTGTCAATCTTGCTTGGAGGTCTTCTCACCTCTCTACTCACTCCTATTCATCGCTCGATCATTCTCTCACACAGATTTGTTTGAATTTGCGACTTCCTTCCATGGTCCATTATGTTTGTAGTTTCTATTCCGATTGTTTTCTGATACTTTCTGTTTATATTAGCGCTACTTCTGGGGGTGATCATACCCTCACACATGTCTTCTCTGCAAGTACCAACTTTGTTGGAAAACTAATGTCATCAGGGCATGTGATCTGACATCTGCATTCAGAGGCAGCTTTACCTTTCCCCAAACTAGAAACTATGTTCGACATCCTCAGACAGCGCAATCTTCCCAGGAGCTTACCATTGTAACGTGGAATGGCCATGGTCTGACTGCAACATCAAAGAGGCAGACCTTAGGTGCAGACAGTGAACACTCACATCAACATTACATGCATTCAGGAGTATAAAGTAGATACTTAGAGCAGCAACATTATATGGGGCACAAGCTAGTGCTCATTGATCATGGCATTAGTTTTGAATATGTTAGTGATCGCATTGCTATTATTTACCTTGCTATAGCAATATGAAAATGTACTACCACTAAGTGTCGCATAGTCAATGCATATGGCCCAACTGCTGAGAAAGCCGAAGATAATCCATCACTAGGGAGATTTCTTCTATGCAGAACAGATTTTCGCCATTACAATCCCAGCCAGATGGTAACTGTTCATGTGGAATATTTCTACACCATGCTGGGTAACCTCAGCTAGGCTGCCACCAATTCAAGACTTCAACACACAGCAGCAATGGAGATGTACAGGTAGCATTCCTCAATTCTAATGGCTTGTGTGCCACAAATATGGCTTTTAAGCACCAATTCTGTCATGGGACAACAGAAACAAAACACATTGCTGACCGTAAACCCCCCCCCCACCCCCAACATGTTCCAATGTTGCAACAGCAGACTTCAATCAAATAGACTTCATACGATGCAAAACCGAAGCAAAGACCCTACCTCGAGATGCTCATTCCTATAGAGGCCAAAACAGCAATTCTGACCATAAGCATTTGTTACATGCCTTCAGATGGACTATCTCTACCTAATGTAGAAACGCCATACCAGGCAATAGGGTAGAGACACTTATGGCCTACGCAAGCACATCAGCAACACTGACACTCAAATGTCATACGAAAAGGCCCTCTGGAGCAGGTAGCTAAGATCGGCGTAGGCTCTAATCAAAACGAGCCCCTAATCAAAATACTCAAATGTATGGAATCATCAACTACCAGCATTATAGGAGTTGTAAAAAAGAACATCCAAATTAAATATATTGGCGACTTTGTAGTAAAAGTATCAACAGAGCAAAAAGCATTATCAAAGTGAAGACCACACCAAACCATGCAGAGAACGCAATAACATTCTGCACCACATCAGTGATTGTTTAAACGAGGTTTGCTATTCAACAAGCAGACATCCTAGCAGATGAAATCACTGCCACAGACGACTGTCACAAACTGTTTCAGGCAGCTCGAGCCCTGAGAGTTGCTGACTACTCGTCATCACTCATTGTACACAACTCTGAAGGTGATTTTATCTGGATTGACCATGGCAAAGCAGACAATTTGAGAATTGTTTATAAAACAGTTTACTGACCAACGTGATGGACCCTTGCATCCGTTTTCACGTGACACCCCCCCCCACCCAGGCCATTACTAACACCAATTGAAACAGCAGGGTTAAGAAGGCACTAAAAGCCGTGAAAATGGACGTGCATATGGACCTGATGGCATGAGCAATGGAGTAGTCAAATATGCAAATGACATCTGAAAATCTATCAGGCACCTAATTAATTCAGCCTGTTTTCACCATCTTCCCATCAACACTGTAGGCCAAGGCACCATTATCGTGCTACCAAAGCCCAAGAAGCCACCTGCTCATTCAGCAAATCAGCAGCCCATTGCGCTCCTCAACAGCATATGGAAACTGCTATTCAACATTACCCTATGCTACATCCGAGATAAGATCGATTACTTCACTGAATCCTGTCAGAGTGGCTTTAAATGTGGACACAGCTCTGCGGACATTGTATGGACTCAATGCATATCTGTTTCAGTAGGCCAAACAATGGGATTTCCCACAAAATTGGCATGTCAGAAGTCTTTGACACAATTAAATGCTAAAAAAAACCCTAGATGTGCTACACCAGGACAGTTGCAATGAAAATGAGCTGCGACTAGTGAGATTACTACCTGCAGACACCAAGCAGAGAGTATGGGACAAAACTGTGATTTCTGCTGTGTTTGAGACATCAATTGGCTCCCCACAAAAAGAATGTTTGTACAACACAGCTGACATATTTTTTATGCTGTACAACTGTAACGGTTGGTCATCTTCAACGTTACCTATACACGAATTTGATGCCTGCCACTGCTAACACCTCCACCTCATCACTGGACAACGAGGCAGAACAGCCTGCGGTGCACGCATCAAGTTTGCATAGAGTTGTCTTTAGAGATGCCCGTGTGCTACAGTTATACAGCATCAAGGGTATGCAGGTTGCATTGTATAAACGTAGTCTTTTTGCCATGGGCATCTTTGATATACGCATCCATAGTTTCCAGAAAGGGCTGGAAAGCTATGTTCCCCATGACGCAGTGTGCAACAATGGCAGCAGTAGGCCTACTGCAGAGCGGTGAGACCATGATTTTACTTTTATTCCATGGTTCCCTGCCGCGAAGTGGATCATTTTCTTCAATTTCATGCTTTGTCAATAGCTGAAACTGTTTTCGATTCATTCATAAAGAGATTTTTCAATCTTTAGTTTGCTTGCAGCTATAGGGAGGTGTTCATCAAGGGGTGTCTTTTCCTCGTCTATGAAGTCCACATCAGCGGCATACTCCATCACTGGAGGATTTGGTCTTGTAGAATTTTCACACACACACAGATATCAATGTAGTAGCAAGGCAGCAGGTGAAAAATACAAGGGTAGTTAATCCCGCTGTGGGGAGCCGATTGATGTCTCAAACTCTGCAGAACTCACTGTTTTGACTCGTACTCGCAGCTTGGTGTCTGTAAGCAGTAGTCTCACTAGTCACAGCTCATCATTGCAATTGGCCTGGTATAGTACATATAGGATCTTTGAGCGTTTTATTGTGTCGAAGGCTTGTGACATATCAATGTCCATTTTGTGGAATATAATGTCTGCGCAGCTGCGTCCACGTTTGAAGCCACTTTGACATGATCCAGTGAAGTCATCGATCTTGTCTCAGAAGCGGCATAGTGTAACATTGGATATAATTTTCCATATGCTGTTGAGGAGTGCAATGGGACGCAGATTGGCTGTGGGCTTCTTGGGCTTAGCGCCTAGGCCATCTTGAACAACGTAAAAAAAGGGCTTGACATGGTACAGAGGGCAGTCCTTCCGAGTTTCAGATGCGCGAACAGACCCATGTAACCAGTTGAACAAAGAAAAGGTTTAGCGAAACCTCTACCGAGTCCAGACGCTATAAAGATGCGATGAGCTTGGAAAAGATTCCGGTAATGCGACCAGTATCAGGTTCGGTCACCAGAACCAGTGTTAACCACAGGATCGGATAATTACCTAGCAGTCTAAAGAGAAAAGAGAAACGAAACGCTTCCTAGGCTAGATTCTTTAGAGGAGCTTCCACGCCATGTCAAAAATCCTGCCTAGGGCAACACGTTTGAAGTGCCTTAGTGTGGGGTGTAAAAAGTTTAAGCGGCAGAGTTTTTACAGGTAAATATTTTTAAGAGGGGGTGGGGGTTGCAAGACCCATCGGGTGGTCAAACGGATGGTGGGTGTTAGACGGAGCCTAGGCTAGGAGCGTCTGTGGGGAACAGCCTTATGTGGTGCAAGGCAATCTCGCGCCATCGAAGTCATTCGCAGCGGAGCAGTAGTGAGGGGCCATAGTTCTGCTTAGAGCGAAGGGAATGCAAGCTGAGAGGCGTAGCAAACCAAGGTCTCAGCTTTCCTAATTGGAGCGAATCTTTCCTAGTCGCAGGGGACCCCTAGTTGGCCTGTAGTCAAAGTGGCGTGGATCAGTCAGATCAAGCGAACGTACTGCGCGTGTCCGCTTCGCCGCGAGCTAACAGGGAATATGAAGGGGGGGGGGGGGGGGGGCATGACCTGTTTTGCGAGAAGCAGCAAAAAGAGGTGAGCATCCCATTTCATAAGGTTCCTTTTTGAGTGAAAGGAGTGACACTGTCCCAATGCTATTTAATTTGGCTTTACGCCGAATGGTGCGCAGGAGCGCAGTCTGCAGGAGATGGCTAAGACTGACAGCCCCTTTTCAGAATGTTCCCAGTCGAAAGCAAGGAAGAGGGAACTGCCGCTAACAGCGGAAGGTTACAAAAAGGTGCTTAAGATGGTAAATCTAACTTCTATAGGAAGAAAGAAAAGTAGATTAGTGCGCACATTTAATATTTTGGAAACACGGTCAAATTTTTGTCAGCGCGGTAGGAAGTTCAGTGATCACTGTCCACGGTCCTGTGATTGCTGGGTCTAGGTTTTGCTATTACAGGCATTGTCAGCTTTTAACCAACCTCGGTAGTTGTATTCCCGACGTACAACATCACACGATGACTTAATCCTCAGCGGCCAAAGATCACAATAAGCTGAGCAGGCAGTACTTCTGAGAATGGAGGAAAGTTCAGCAGTTCCTCATATGAAGCATGGTCACAGAGAGGCAACACAGGAGAAGAGAATAGTTGATCTGAATAAGGTGACACAACACGGAATGCCTGATCTCAAAATAAGAGGTCACAGAATAAGAAAGAGTTCCGTTGTTGTGGGAGGAAAATCTCCCCGACAAGGAGTGGGAACTCCACTTGATCAGAGATGAGTACCGATCAGGCTGAGGAGATTCCAGGCGAATTTCAGGCGCATGAGGTCGGTAGTCTTGCTGGTGTGCAGTCAAATCTACTTCACTTTGGAGTCAGGAGATGTGGCGAGGTTTTTTGGATCAGCTGTGTCTTCTGAGTGGCAAAAATCACAGAGGCGGAAGAATTTTAGCAATAGTTATTAGTCATTGGTTAAAAAAATTAGGCTTTCCCTCTGCCTATGTAGATGTCGACCAGCTCCGAGCAGTCGGTGTTCCCATGGTTCTACAGTGCATTTTCCCTGTCATTTCTGAATCAGGGAATGGTAAGACCAACCATTGACCAGAGTCATTGTCAAGGCAGCCTGACGACAACCTCTATGCAGCTGTTTTCTAATGCAGAGTGACCATCTTTTATACTCTCTGCTCTGCATCTCATTATCTTTTCGACAAAAGGGAAGTTTTCCTTAATGAACAACAGCCAATCTGCAGTCATCCTTACACTCACACCAGCCTCCATAACATCTAGCAGGAGCCAGCGAGTTCAACGGAGAGTTATATTTCAAGTTGTCTTCTCCCATGGAATGTCCAAAGATTCTTTGATTAAACGTCACTCTTTTTCGCTCTTGAGTCATTATTATCATGATGAGAAAGTGGAATTCTCAGGCTTTCCAAAAGGTACCAAAATCTCTTGGAACATCTGTAATCATGGCGAGAAAGAAGTCGTGCAAAGATCATATTTACAAGCTAAAAGTGTCAACCCAGTCATAAACCCCACCAGAAAGAGACCCCTGTCTATTACAGTGGCACTCACAGTGACCCAGCGCATGCACAGAGGGGGCGAATCGTGTCTTAGACATTTTCGACAATATGCATGCCTTAGGTACAGGCATGCCTAGAGCAATCATAGTGCGTTCTGTAGGGTGGATTACCGGTTCTGTGTTGACTATAGTCCTTCCCATTTCCCGATCACATGGGCGTTCAAGAATACCATGCTGAGATATGGATATGAGTCAGCTTGCTTCATATTGTGGCCATTGATTTCGTAGAAAGATGAAAAAGGCTTGGCTTTCCTGGTTGATTGTAGGATATAACACTTTTTTGCATTAAATCTCATACCCCAGGTGTCACCTGAGGATCTTTGATCTTTAATCGACTTGATGGAATGTTAAAGGAAGTAGTCATTGGCAAAAATTATGAACTTGGGATGAAACTGAATTGGGGAGGTGGTTTATGTGCAACAGGAACAGTGGACCCAATACGGTTCCATGAGGTACTCTGGGTTCAACTGATACACTATCAGAGTGCTTTTCTTCAACAATTACCTCTTCACTTCTGTGGTATAGGAATTCTTGTATCCGAGTGAGGGTTGATGGTATCCATGACACCGTAGTTATTCAGTTTTTTCAATAATCTTTGATGAGGCACAGTATCAACTGCCTTGTTGAAGTCTAGGATAGCAATGCTCTTGTACACATCTCTAGTGAGACCTATGGGCTTGTTAAGTATGAGGTCACTGCACATGATTCGCAACCCGGAAGTGTGTATTTTGGTTTATTACATCATAAGTGTGTGCGTGCGTGCGTGCGTGCGTGCGTGCGTGCGTGCGTGCGTGCGTGCGTGCGTGCGTGCGTGCGTGCGTGCGTGCGTGCGTGCGTGCGTGCGTGCGTGCGTGCGTGCGTGCGTGCGTGCGTGCGTGCGTGCGTGCGTGCGTGCGTGCGTGCGTGCGTGCGTGCGTGCGTGCGTGCGTGCGTGCGTGCGTGCGTGCGTGCGTGCGTGCGTGCGTGCGTGCGTGCGTGCGTGCGTGAGTGAGTGAGTGAGTGAGTGTGTGTGTGTGTGTGTGTGTGTGTGTGAGTGAGTGAGTGAGTGAGTGTGTGTGTGTGTGTGTGTGTGTGTGTGTGTGTGTGTGTGTGTGTGTGTGTGTGTATGACGTCATCGTTTGTTGTTGAACAAAGACATTGTTTTTTCGTACTTAACAATCGAGCTGAACCCGGAAAAACGTCATCACTTAACACGCCCATGCTCGAATACTGCAGTTCGGCATGGTCACCAAGATTGAAAAGGCAATCACAGCTATTAGAAAGAGTTCAACGCCGAGCAACAAAACTCATGCCGCAAATCAAAGAGTATAGCTACATGGAGAGACTTGAAGCCCTAAATCTAATGTCACTGAAATAGGGGCCTATAGACAATTTCGATGAAATTTAATTGAAACATTCAAGCTCATCAGGGATCTATATAATATTGATAAGGACTACTTTCTCGAGCCATCTAGTATTACACAGACCAGAGGGCATAGGGTCAAGCTCAACATAAAGCGCAGTAACAAAGATATTCACAAGCACCTTTTCGCAAACAGAGTGGTCCCACAGTGTAATTCACTGCCAGCTACAACAGTCGAAGCAACATTAACAGTTGAATTATTCAAGATCAAACTAGATATCTACTTCAAAGAAAGATAATTTTAATTCGACTGAACAGGCATCCGTATACCAGACCAACACAGAGTCATACTGCAATTCAGTGGTCTTATCTTGGAGTAGCCTGTGCATCGACAAAAAACATGCTCTGTAGCGATTTCAATTATTGGTAGATAAATCTCTGCTTCCATGTCCACATTTTGTGGTAGTATGAAGAGACACTAGTGTAGAGAAGGAGATTCGGATAGCGACGAACACAGAAACTGAAAACAACAGCAATAAGACCAACCACGGCCTCCATGAGTCAGCATGCAAACAAATTCTTGGCACAGAGGGTGTAACCATGAGTATAGGTGGCACACTGCAGGTGAGGCTGGAACACCCATCTCCACCACAACATTTCCACAAATCAGTACGTGCTAGCCCTTGCCGCTCCGATGTCAAGATTTAAAATTTTCATATTAAATTAAAAGATGATCTGCTGCTCATTTTCCGGTCAATTTGGTGGATGGTGTTGCTGTCATAGACAACATCATCAACCAAACTGTTGAGAAATGTACACCGCCTTCTTTGTTATTTACACAGCAAACGATAGAATATTGACATCGGAGTGGTAAGAGTTAAACTCTTAAATCTAACAGTTTCGAGGAGACCTAATTAATCTACAACAGTCAGATCATTGAAGATCAAACTAGATATCCAAGAAAGACCTTTTGAATTGGACTGAGCAAGCCATATTACAGCAAAAACATTGAGGCAATAACAAGCCAATGGCTTATGCCTCGTAAAATGAGGATGATGATGAATGCCAAACTATACATGCATTCTTATCGTGGGGTTGTATCAAGTCATGTGCAGCCTTCAGGAGCTGTATTTCACAGGAATGCCCTCTGTGGAAGCCATGTTGGACACTTATATGGATGGTGTGAGCTTCCAAATGTGCCAAGATTAGTCCGAGTTTTCTGACTCCACCCTCGGCTGATTCTGATATGCTAGGTGAGAACCGGCATATCAGACTCGGCATATGGCGCAGTATCTGTATCTGTATCTGTAAGAATACTAGGCAAAATCCTATTGGGCATCACACCTATGTGCAGGCCTCATGAACATGGCTGGGTTGATAAAATGCAGTTTATTTACAATACAAAGTGATGATTGATCTGTACACTATTTACACATGTCTGATCAGGTATGTTAGATCGTCGTCTGTCGGATGTAGGTTTTGAACTTCTCTGCATCCGGAGCAGTGATTATGTCTTTGGCCAGGTTATTCCACGGTTTCGTGGAGATTTGATTGAAATATTCAAACTCATCAAAGATCTATATAATATTGATAAGAACTACTTTTTCGAACTGTCCAATGTTACACAGACCAGAGGTCATAGGCTCAAGCTCAACATAAAACGTAGCAGCAAAGATATTCGGAAGCACTCCTTCGCAAATAGAGTGGCACCACATTGGAATTCACTGCCAACAACAATAGTCGAAGCAACCACAGTCGAAATATTCAAGGGCAAACTAGACATCTTTTTCAAAGAAAGAATATTTGAATTCGACTGAACACAATTAATTGTCGTGTGGCTTTGGATGTTGCTGTTACACATATGCTTATACAACATATGTGAGCCGTCAATTCCCAAAGTCATAATACAATTATTACATCACAGTGGACTAATCTTGAAACAGCCTGTGCATCTACATGAACATGCACACATGAAGATAGCTACACGTGTTGTATCCAGACCAGGGTTGCCTGCCCTACCAGTTTAGCACTGAGGCAATAACAAGCCAATGGCTTATGCCTTGTAAATTGATGATGATGATGATTGGTATCGTGGGAAAAATTAACTTTGGAACTGGCTGACTGATGGTTGGTATGGTCGCAGTCAGAGAACTTGGATTGTATTTTTCACATACATGCCTGTCACCTTTCTTGAAAGCCGGTGTAATATAAGCCATTTTCCAGTTAGATGGTGGTTGACATACGTCAAGAGATTGTTTAAAGATGCAGGTAGTATATGCTGCTGGAATGAGGGTGAGCCCATTGAGGCTGGCGTTCCTGATACGGATCAACTTTTGAGTTCGGAAATTATCCGTATCCCAATTGATTTCTTTTTTAGATAAACAAAAAATAAGAATAATCACGCAATCTTATTATTTTTACAGAGATGCCACTGTGCCACTGTAGTAATTGATATGTACCAGCTACATTAGTGAAATTTAGATTGTAATGTACAGGTACAAACTCATACATAAGCGATAAATACGAGTATTTTGTTGTTTAATGTGTTTCCGTGATCATGATAATGAATATATTGACGTTTGTCTCGTCCAGTAAGGTGTTTTCGAGGGTCATGTGATATTGAGGGTACGTACTTTTGACGTTCTCACATACGCATCGCTTATTTGATGCCAACAAATCATGTGTCTAAATATATACAGTAGTTTTACATTGCATCTGCACATTTTAAAAAGGTGCGCGTAGAACAAGTGATTATTTTATACATTTTGATGTCAGGACTCAGTGTAGTGAAAAACATGTATTTCCACTATGACTTTGTTTACCCTTGATAAAAATTCCGATAAATCACAAGGAAATGATGTAAACTAAGCCAGTTTTTGCGGCAGGCGACATCTGCCATTGCTTTCCTGAGTAGCTTTGCAGATACGCTGCCAAAGCAATAATTTATTTCTGCTAAAGCATGAAACTGACAATGGGTGCTTATGTAGTTTTCAGATCTAGATCGATATTTCTCTGCCCACAATGCCAATTCAAACGACATAGTTACTGCATACAATATAAATTTCCACTACTTTTTTGGTTTTCCGGTAGGCAAAACATATAAGTTCATTTTCAATACTAGATTGACCAATTTACAAAAGGAAACTGAAAGATTTTAATTTTGATTAAACTGTGGCTGAAATTTCCTGCTACCCGGTTATTACGAAAAGCGGAATTTAACCTGATCTGGATTTACAACTATAAATTATGTTCTGTGTTTGTATCAGATCTATTTATGGTTAGTGACAGACTATCCTTTGCTCAAATCATAAACATTGACACTAGGCTTGCACGATTTTTCGATTTAATCGTGAAGTTCGATTTATTTTTTAAATCACGATTTTTACTATGTAATTGAGGAAAAATCGGAAAATCGTAAAAAATTTCAGGTTTAAAAAAAATCTGAAGTGTACTTTTTCGTCGCATTTTATCAGTACATGAGTACAATTATAATCGATTCACAACTGTGTTCATTGCGTTTATATCCCGCCGTGCCATGTATGTGTCGAATAATTACTAATCACAACACAAAGCGCTACAAACAAATAAACAATCTAACAATAGCGAGGTAACCAGCTAGTTACTCCGTCGAATCACCATTTAATTTTCTTTCTTTCGCTGCAGACCCTGAGTCTGTCATGAAATGCCAAGTATAGGCCCCTACTTAGTTGCAGAGTGTTCGGCAATCGGTGAACATAATTCTTTTTAATTCTAGAGTTAGCAATTTCAGGCGGTGTAATAATTTTTCGTTTTTGATTCGGTTGTCATGTCAAATTAACAGGGTTCGTACGCATGTATGGAAGTCTGGAAATTTAGGAAAGCCTTTTCCACGGCTGGAAAAAGTATAGAAATTCCAATTTTGGGCCAACTGGTATGGAAAATTAAAATATCGGCAATCCTAATTTTCCCGACCGCCATTTTTTGTTTATGAACGAAATCTCGCATTTCCACCAGTCTCGCGAGAATCTAATTCGATTGGGTCCCAGTCGCATCTTACAATAGAAAACCGCCTATTACCGGGAACATATCACGGTTGTTGAGCAATACGTGTCTGAACATGTTCAATTATAACGCAATGAAAATGAGCGAATCGGCCGTCATCTGTCAAATAGTACAGAGTGTGAGAAGTCAAATCAATGAAATAATTTGCGAGATTGACATTTTTTGTGATACAGTAAACATGGGAATGTGCAAGTATTCTAGTGTTTGGGAAACTAATGATAAATATAATGATTGGATTTTACCGGGCAACACCATTCGTGTTCTCGCGAGATCTCCTACGCTAAACGGGATCGAGATATCACGAAGCTACGGCTCTATGTTTAGATTGCGGACAACACATCAAACTCGCGTGCCAAATGTAGTGTTTGCAATAAGTCTTTTGACATCAGGAATATGGGTGAAGTGGCTCTTATTAGCCACATGTCAGGAAAAAAACCCATGAGACACTGACAGAAGTTCATCTAAAGCCAGCGCCGAAAGTTACAGATTTCTTTGGTCCACGGTAAGAATATTTTACATTTTCACATTGATAGTACCAGAATCATTTAGAAGCGTAGCGATTTTATATCGCCCAATGTTAGATGATCCCAACTTTGCTCAGAGTCGCGGTAAAATATTATTACTCCCTGACAGCCCTCTCGTATCGCGAGGTTTCTTATGTTGGCGCGTTATCGAGTGAAAATAATGGGAATTCATCCTGTTGCTATGGCAATCGTTTAGAAGCATAGCAATTTTATATCGCCCAATGTTAGATGATCCCAACTTTGCGCTGAGTCACGGTAAAATATTATTGACTGGCCGACAGCTCTTTCGTATCGCGAGGCTTCTTATGTTGCCGCATTATCAAGTGAAAATAATGAGGATTCCTCCTGTTGCTATGGCGATATGATCAGCTATGGTAACTTAAATTTAAAATAAATTAGTGTATGTGTATATGTGCAGGGTTTAACTTGTTATCTAAAGGTGGTGTGGGGGTGGCCCTCAACAAATAAATGTGGGTGTCTCAAGCTCAACTTTGCAGGATAGCTGTTGAATATTTTGAAAATAATTTGACTGGAAACTATTGCTGCAAGTTTCCAGTCAAATTATTTTCAAAATATTCAACAAAAAATGTGCTGCTGTAATGAAATTCATATCTGGTTTGCATCCTGAAAAACACAGCCACTCCTAGACAATATGCGGCTCCCAGAGCCACTCCTAGACAATATGCGGCTCCCAATCTAGATTTTGGGGCTATATACCCTAAAAAAGTCCCTTTATAATGAGAAATCCTGTGTATGTGTGACACACTGTGTGTTTGTGTGTATGTTGATATTTCTGGCTATATTAGATTAAGATAACTCCTATGGTCTTTTAATAGTGTGATTTGATATGATAGCTGTTGAATATTTTGAAAATAATTTGACTGGAAACTTGCTGCTTAAAGCAGCAACAGTTTCCAGTCAAATTATATTCAAAATATTCAACAAAAAATGTGCTGCTGTAATGAAATTAATATCTGTGTGTGCGCGCGCTGTGCTTTGATATTCTTGTGACAGTTATTTATATATGCAGTTTGTTATTGTCCTCAGGTCTTCCACTACTGCGGTTGCTTCAGTTCCACGGGCAAAAGTGCGCACGCTGTGTTTTGATATTCTTGTTTTATAAAGTTTAATAAAGTTTATATATGATAATATGATGAACTTAGTAACTGTATTTGTTTTTTGTCTGATTGAAAGTCCCAGAATGAGGTCTGGAAAATTTGAAATTGAGTCTGGAAAAGGTATGGAATTTAATTCTGCTGAAGGTGTATGAACCCCGAATTAAAGAAAATATAGCAACAGCATTCTAGATTGTTTGATTTTGAACTGTGCTTTCTGTTGATTACTCTTAAATGTAAATGGTACATTCTGAAAGCAACTATAAACTGCAATATAGGACAAGTTTACGCCGTTACACTCGTACCTACTCAAAGCTACCGTCCTATGTATGTCGATTGCGCATATCTCCCCGGATACTAATATTAGCGTCTTCGCGTTACTCCGGTAATGACCTAAACTCGTCCTACAAAAGCAGGCTATAAGTGGAAGCTGATACATCATGTAATTTATATTTTTTGTCGGCGACATTTTATCTCAAAATTTGATGAAATAAATAATGTTTATTAGATTATAAGCAATATTTAAGCGGTCCCAATTAATAATTAAAAACTCCCGCGATAATGGATATAGGTATACATTAAGCATAGACGTAGGATGGTAAGAATTCGTCGCATGAAAATGTGTTCTAATTTCGTGCTATTTTTGTATCATTTATTTCAACTTTTTCTAGAAACAAGTCACGTTACCCAGGTTTATACTTTTGGGAATTTGGACCTACGATTTAATCGAAAATCGCGATTTTTTTAATAAAATCGATCGCGATGTTTCAAAGCAAAAATCATGCATGCCTAATTGACACCAATTCACTGCCCCACTAGAGTTGAAATTACGAGATTACTTCACCCTCGAAAACACATGACGCAATACTCGGATTGCATCTGTAGACCAGATATCTTGCTATCTTTGCCGAGCACGAAGGCTGTACAGCAAATATGTATATGCATGGAGGCCTAACATGTGCTAATTTGTAATCGTTAGGACATTGTCCAGTTAAGCTAGTAAGTTTTTCAAGTAATTCTAGTATCCGAAGTCGGTGGGGGAATCGTTAAACCGCTGAAGCATAGATTCCATTGTCTCTATCCTATCGGAATGTGTTCATTTTGGTAACAATGCTGCTGTAAGTCATTGCTGTGCACGACAGCAACATGTTTCAGCAACATTTTTTTTCAAAATGTACCGCGGCACTATCTCTGTAAGTAGGCACTTACGCATTTTACACCATGCGATAAGGGTTAAATGAAGTGGTACACTTGACACATGCATATTGTCAAATTACTCAGCCGACTCAAGATACTGTTGTTAGCATGTGTCGCAGGCAGTGTAAATATGATATGATAATATTGCCGGAACCACAGAACCAATTGTAATAATTCTGATACCTACCTGTAGCTGCAAATTCGAAGATTTATCCAATGCTAGGGATGTTAGAATCGACCTAGTGATACAAAAGATACATTCTGCGAGAAAAACTAAGCCAGCAAAATTTCAAACAAAAATTTCAGGATGCGCTCTATCCATCATCCCATATCAGAATGAGTATTACAGCTACAATGACAGAAATTGCTGTGCCGAAGCTTTACAATGTTATCTATCACATAACGGGAAAAATCCCATCAAAATATTTTAATTATTGAAATTACTACAGCTTGCCGGGCAATATTGATCGGCGATGAAAATTCCCAAATTTTATGTCAAAATGTTAATTCATTTGTTGATATCTCTGGCAATATTCACGTGAGCAAAATAATAATTGGTCAGGAAAATAGCCATTTGATTCAGCTTTAAGCACACTCCAATTTAATGACAATCCGCAAAGATAAGAGTCTGCGAGACAAAAACCATGTCATGCTGAATTTTACCCAAAAAAGGATAACATATTCTCAGATCGTATCTTAGATGAATTATTTTTTAAATATATTCCAGTCTTTTGAACCTCTTGGCCAATATTAACAGCCATTATATCATATTAATCACGAGGTCGGCACCTATTTAGAGATCCTAGAATCATTGGAATCGCTTCAGCGGTTCGTTTGCTATTATCATTTATGTATACTTCCTTAAAATATATACCCGCATCTATTGGCCTCGCTCATAGCAATAGCGGTGGTGCGGGGCTGACGTCGCTAGATGCCATAAAATGTCAGTGCCCCGATGTGCGAAAAATTGTCAATTTTACCGACTATCTAGCGATAGTTGGTTACGCTATTTCTATCTGGTTATTATTCTGGCGCAATTTCATTAAACATGTAATAATCTTTCAAATAAAGCACACTTTTTATCATCCCGGAATTGTCCTTTAATGCATATTTTCTTTCAGTGAATAGTTACTCGTTACGGAATTGATAGCATTTGATGATAATATTCCTACTCTTATATTAAATCGCCGAAAATGTGCTTACACCCTTGAAAAGCCATTATGCAATGATCAGGGATGGGGTCAATTACATTGCATCTATTACTATTACTTTCAATTCCTATTACAATTACTCCAGATTTGATCTATTACTATTACTCTCATATCTATTACTATTACATTTGAACCATAGGTATCGCTTGCACACCGACATACATGCATGCAAATGAAAACAAGTCAGACATTTGGATATTAACCCTTTCACTGATGAAGCCCCTTTATCTCAATTTCATTGAAACCAAATAGGACAGCTTTTGAAAATTTTGAAAATATTTTGACTGAAGGCCGTTGCGGCAGAAAGTATGTCTTCCAGGCAAATTGATTCCAAAATATTCAATTGCTTGTTTCTTACATCATAAACAAGTTTCTGCACGGTTAATGATAAGAGTAATTAGTGTAGACTCTTCCCCCAGTTCACCATACATGTTTTATTTACTGATAGAATGTTAGTGAATAGCAGACTCCTCTTCAGATGTGGTCACATGGTAGTCTATGCCTGAATGATTTTAACCAGTTTAGCTCTCTGGGCAAATCACAAAATTCTATGTTCTACAAGATCAGGAAGACCACAGAATATTATGAAATTTCTGGAAGTAGTTGATGTATATCGAACAACAACTTACAGCAATATCAATTTTAAAAGAAACTTGAACGTTGGTTAATAAAGAATATATAATTAATAGCCCACTGATATTTCAGAAGTACATGTAAATAGATTAGTTATAGACACAATCTCTGTTCCCCCCCCCCCCCCCCCCACCCTCAACACCATGCTGGGAGTCAATTTGACTGGAATTTAGCCTTTAACCATTATGTAAGAAATAATGAGATCTATTGAAAGTAAAGGCATTAGTAGACTATTCACATTTTCACAGCCATGTGTAATTTGCTTATTTATCTACCTAATGGCTATTTAAAATATAACATGTTGTTTAAGAATGAACCCTTTCACCTATGCAAACCAGATAATCCAAATTTTGTATTCTGTAACAAATATTCTTTTTAGTACTCTGAAATTAATTTGCAATGAAGCAGTTGCTGTCTTAGAAAGCAACAGCTTCCAGCCAAATTAGTTTCAAAATATTCCACAAATTTTCTATATGGTTGCTTGGAAATTGATAGAGTGTTTAATTGCTGAAAGGTTAACCTGTTGATTCTACGACTCTGGAGTATAAGATTCAATACAAGAATTATTCTATTGAATATTTTGAAACCAATTTGACTGGAAGCTGTTGCTGCGTAAGTTTTTGCTGCAAACTGTTGTTGTCTTACAAGATCAACAGTTTAATGCGCACAGAGACATTCAGAATTAAACAGTTACATGTAAACAGCTGATGACCTATTTGGCTGGTTCATTCTGTCTGTTGCCTATATTAAAAATATGTGGAAGCAGAATTGTGTGGCTTGTATGCCGAGCATATAAGATACCCCTGTAATAGACAAGTAATATGCTAATACCTATTACTTTTCAATCTATTACTATTACATTGTAAAATTAATTTTCTATTTCTATTACTATTACATGGAAATCGCTGTAATACCCTATTACTATTACATATTACTATTACCCCATCCATGCCGATGATACTCCTACACAAGTTCGTGAATCTACGCAAACGATGGACTCGTAATAGAAAATGCTTAAACAAATTTGTGCATGAATTTAACACTAAGTAAAATAACACTTCAGAATATAAATACAAAAATTTCAGAACAGAATTTGAATTTTAAAACAGATTCCAAGCATTTGAACTTAACCACCTCACCAGATTATGCCTGAAATAGCGATAAAGTATTTTGTGAATTGGTGATAATGCATATTCAGCGGCTGGTAGCCGTCTGATACCTCCATAAATGCCACTGTACTGGTTTGTTGAATGTTTCAACTGCTAATTTTGCCCGTTTAAACCCATAAATTAGTCTTACATATGAATGTATAAACTATAAAAGCAGGTGATACATTTGAAGTGAAGAAAACCCCCAAAATGGATGCTGTTTTCGGTAACCGGTGGTGATGTCAAGTGAATTTCATGAATATTAATGAGCTGAAGTATTGGACTGACCCTATGTTCTTTGAAACTTGCTCATTAGACATAAGCCAAGAATTATTATTCTTTTCAACAGTTAAAAACCAAGGATTTGAACTTAACCACCTCACGATTAAGTCCAGCTACATGCAATTCGGTGGAGTCAACCCAAATGTTCAGATAAAATTGTTTGACTCCCTAATCAAACCAATCCTATTATACCATGGCGAAATATGGGGAGGAAAAGCAGCAAACCTGTTCTTGGAAAACAAATTTGAGAAACTTGATCAGGTCCATTTCGAAAAACTGTTAAACAAATTTTGCAAAAATGTTATTGGCATACATAAATATGCATCATACAAAGCTGCTAAGGCTGAAACAGGAATGTACTCCTTTGCTATTGAGATTCTTGCTAAGCTTATTAAGCACTGGATCTGGATCCTATCTTTGCCTAATACCAGAATAATTAAGCAGGCTTACTTATCTGACTTCCATCTACTCCAAGATAACATCATCAACTCATGGCTGACAGTAGTTAAGAATGTCTTAGCTGCAGCTGGACTTCAGGATGTGTGGAAGGTACAAAAGCCAAATATGTACACAACCAACATCTATGAAATCAGTATGAACAGTACTTCTTTGGTGCTATCCAAAATTCTCCCAAACTTTCAATATATCAACACATGAAACAGACCTATGCAAGCGAACCATACCTTACTTCCAATGTGCCTTTCAAATACTGGTCGACTACAGCCAAACTTAGAATCAGTGCTCATCAGCTACGGGTTGAAACTGGTTGCTACTCCAAAATTGATAGAAAGGATAAATTATGTGGTAAAGGGGTAGAAGATGAGACACATTTCCTAATCATCTGTGACGATTTGTCAAACTTGAGGTACTCAAATTTTCCACACCAAGAATCTTACTGGCACCCAGGATCCTCTGTTACATCTTGTCGACTCACTGTGCTTTAGTAACATTAACACTGCAAACATGTAAAAAGCATGTAAAGGAATCCACTAGGCTTGCATGATTTTTTGATTTAATTGTGAAGTTTGATTTATTTTTAAAATCACAATTTTTACAATGTAATTGAGGAAAAATTGGAAAATCATCAAAAATTTTGTGTTTATTGTGTTTATATCCCGCCATGCCATGCACATGTCGAATAATTATTAATCACAACACAAGGTGCCAAGATAAACAAGCTAACATTAGCGAAGTAACACCTTTGTCATTGAGAAAACAAGCTAGTTACTCCGTCGAGTGGCCATATAATTTTCTTTCTTTCGCTGCAGACCCCGAGTCTGCGGTGAAATACCAAGTATATACTGAGTTGCAGAGTGTTAGGCAATAATCAGTGGACATAATTCTTTTTACTTCTAGAGTTAGCAATTTCAGGCGGTGTAATAATTTTTCTTTTTTGATTCGGTTGTCATGTCTAATTAAAGAAAAAATAAATCAACAGCATTCCAGATTGTTGTATTTTGAACTGTGCCTTCTGTTGATTAGTCTTAAATGTAAATAGTACCTTCTGAAAGTAACTATAAACTACACTATAAGACAAGTTTACGCCGTCACTCTTGTAGCTACTTGAAGCTACAGTCCTATGTATGTGGATTGCGCAGTATCTCCCCGGGTACTAATCTTAGTGCCTTTGTGCTACTCGGGTAATGACCTAAACTCGTTCTACAAAGGGAGACTAAGCGGAAGCTGATACATCACATGATTTATGTATTTTGTTGACAAACGCAAGCCCAGGGTCTGAAATAAGGAGAGTCAATTTGATCTGCCAAAAAAGCGGAAGTTGACTAACCTGATGGGGGGTCCGGGGGTCCCCCCCCCCCCCCCCCCCGGAAAAATTTTAAATCTAGATGCTCTCAGAGGCCATCTCCTGCATTTCTGGAGAAAAATATAGGTTTTCGGTTGGATGTGAAATTGTTCTATTTTTACCCATTTTGTCCTGAAAAAGTCAAATAGACTAAGACATTTTCAGGAGAAAATGCATAAAGATAGAACAATTTCATAGTCAACTGTAGGACCCAGAAAATGAGGACTTAACCACTTATACTCGGTCCTCCATTTAGCAAGGGTTGCCCCTTTGGGCACTTTTCGCTCAGATGCCATTTTAGCAACACATCAACTGCTGTCACAGTCATGTACAATTAAATGTAAAAAAAATTTCACTTTAGAACACATTTGTCAAAGAAGGCGTGTGATAGTTTTGCTGATAAATGTTCACTTGCAGGTCGAGATTATTTTTGAAATTTTCCGTTGAAATGGCTTATTCAATAACTGAGACAGTCATTCCCATGGTAAATTTTCAAAAATAATCTGTTGACCTGCAAATGGCCATTAACTATTTTTAATTAAAATTTTTAGGCAAATTTGACCATTAAATGGTTAATAGTAGAACGCGAATATAATGGTAACGCGCGTGTTGTCAAGTGTCTTCTACAGTGCGATTATTTTTTAACTTGTTTTCTTCACTTCTATTGTGAGAAAACTCGCCCGCTATTTCATTGGTTTTCTATATACAGCTACCAAGGAAATCGCGAGGAAGAATTAGCTTCTTCAGTATCGAAGGCGTGAACGAACGCGTCTCAAACTTCTGTGAAAATCTCTCACGTAATGTCATTGGATTTTCTAGATATAATTATGTCCAACAACCAATGAAATCGCGAGACCAAATTCTCTTCTCATGACAGAAGGTGTGTAAGAACACATCACTAACTCGTGCGCAGTGGCCGATTTTGTAGATCCGCCATTGCTAATTTTGCATCGACTCGATCATTTTCAGACTAGCGAAATGACAAGATTTTGAGTGGTATCATTTATCAGATGTTCTATGCAATTTTATCTGTCATTTATTCGCTGTATGACTTAATTTTCAAGTCACTCACGGTCTATATCCCTCATTAGAAATCAGAAAATTCGCCAGTATTAAAGGTTCCCCGGACAATTAGCTATTGTAAGACCACCCTCTAGGATGAATTTGCCGGTATGACGCGTTTTGACAGATCACGAATACTGGTAACCAAGGTGAATATCGTTTTCACTTAGAAATGTGCAAATGACGCACAAACGCGCGCTCGATCGATCTATCGTATTTGTGTGCGATACCAACATTGTTCACTTGTTCTCTTTTTCCAAAATTTGCAAATTTTCCCCAAAATTCATGTTCAGTAAAATATTTTTACCCATCCAGATTTGATCGGACATGACTGATGTCCGACCGTTATTTCATACCCTGCAAGCCTAGAATCAACTGCATGATGGAGTATAGAAAGGAACTAATTTCTGCCATGTCAGCCACAACATAATCAATTAAAATAGAACAGGATCTGTAAATACATTTATATGTGGTGTGTGTGTGTGGGTGTGCACATGCGTGCGTGCATGCGTTTATGTATATGTGTGTCCAAATATGCTTAATACATATGTGGGCCACTATAAAATGCTGGTATGGAAATGTAAACTAGGGAATTGCCTCTATCAAGTCTGTGAAAACTAGTGGTGATGTGGTTATCTATTTGTTGTATAGACCATACATGACATCAGCAATATCTACATTATTCCACTTGTAGTACCCATAATTAGCTGTTGTAGGCCTACGACACAAGACCAGGACATAGCGAATTGAGGTGGAACCTTCCCTTCCTAATGTCACTAAGCAAGCAAATGAAGGCTTGATAAATGACATTGTACTCAAATGTACATCTTCCACATGACTCCTCATATTCCTATAAAAGATGTAGCTCCATGTGTGACCTGTGTTATAAATGGAAATCTCAAATTCATTTCCAATCAATACCCAATTATTGGCTTGACTGATTGACTCACGCAATTGTATATGGTTGTCAGTACAGATCGGCTCTGCCCTGACTTTGAAGGCTGTCCTGAGACAGATATCTGTATGCTACCTGTGACAGTGCAGTGTTCTGTGCCGGGTGAACTCGAGCTGTAAAACAGCATAGATATGCTAGTGGTTAGTACCCATAATGTACATATAAGGTATATTTGTATTGTTCATATTTTTACATGTAATGCTTTTTATCATATCAATGGGAAATTCCTCACTGAGCAAATTCATGTTATGTAATTTGACTGGTTAAACAGTCAGGTTGGGATGTGGATTTGCTCGGGTGAACGGTTTATTCTGCACAGTGGTTTATGATATACACGTATTACAGCCTAACTGCCATGTGCATGCGTGTGTGAATAAATGCATACACACAATCGAGTGCGTGTGTGTGTGCATGGGAGTATATGTTCACGTATAAAGTTCAAACAGATGTTATTGAGTTTTGTATATGTCTTTATCCATAATATAGTACTGGTGCACTCTATGTATGTACATGTATGTATGCTCATTAGCCAACTTGGCATAAAGAGCAATAAAATTTTACTAAAAACATGTGTGCACTTTATGTTAATTTTAACATTTTGCTAAAACATGGATAAGCACCTATCCCTTCTTCTAGAGCCTCTCCAATACAAATTAGAGGTTTCCCTGTCAATCAGCCTAATCCGACGTGGCGGGGAAATGTACACAAAGCAGGTGGTAACTTTGGATTGTGAAAGTTGCTCATTTAAGCTGCTAAATAAGCGCACGTAAGTTATCTAAGAAAATGCATTAAGGAATCTGGCAATTTTTATCACTACCATCAGTAATTGTATGAATAGTTCCTTGTTTTGACAGCATTTTGCTCAAAACTTGGTCAAAATGTTCAGAACTGTCAAACAAAAACTGGCCCCTGCGCAGATGCGTTCCGTGCAACACTACATCATACAACAAGAGTGATAAAAACAAATTCACGAAATTCGGTACTCACGAATTTAAGCAACTCGACCATATATCATCCAGTAAGGTGTTTTTGAGGGTCGTATGGTTTTGAGGGTACATACTTTTGACGTTCTCACATGCGTAGCGCTAAGGTGATGTCAACAAATCATGTGTCATTAAATAGATACAGTATTTTTTACACCTCAAGTGTAAATATTCAAAAGATGTGCGTAGAATAAGTGATTATTTTATGCAATTTGATGTCAGTTTAGAGAAACACATGTATTTTCACTATTACTTTTTTACCCATGGTAAAAAGACCGATAACTCGTAAGGAAATGATACAAATTAATCCAGTTTTTGCGTCAAATGACATCTGCCAGTTATTGTCCTGAGTAGCATAGCAGATCCATTACCATAGCGATAATTTATTTCTCCCAAAGCGTGGAACTGACATGGAGTGTTTATGTAGTTTTCAGATCTGCATTGATTTTTCTCTACCCACAATGGCAATTCAAACCGGCCGTATTTAGTACATACAATATAAATTTCAATAATTCTTTTCTATTTTCGGGTAGGCAAATCACTTATGTTCATTTTCAATACCACATTTACGAACTTCCAAAAGAAAAACTGAAAGATTTTAACTTTTTTAATGTTTTGTTTGAAATTTGCTGCTACCCGGGTATCACGAAAAATGGAATATAACCTGATCTGGATTTTTAACTATAAATTAAGTTCTGTGTTTGTATCAGATCCATTTATGGCATTATTGTCGGTGACAGACTTCTTTGCTAAAATCATGAAAATGACAATTCACCGCCTCACTAGAGTTGAAATTACGTGATTACATCACCATCAAAAACACATAACGCAATACTGAGATTTCATCTGTAGACCATGTAGTGAATATTTATAAGCAGTAAGTTTATTTTAGGGTTTGTTTTTATTTTATGCATGTTTTATTTCAGTGAATTGTTGCTAGTTATGAAATTGAAAAAATTTATTGATAAAATTCCTACTCTTATATTAAAGTGGCGAAAATGTGCTTACACCCTCAAAACCCCATTATCCGATGATGCACTGGCGACAATAACCATAAGATGATAAGTACTTTACTTCTACGGATGTAGACAAGGCTGAGGCTTTATCAAATTTTTTCTCATCTGTATTTATCATAGAATCTGATGACGTATTACCGGAAACTGAGAAAGTGTCTTGCTCAGAAATAAATTCAGTAACTATCAATACACCTTCCATATGTACTATATAAAGTGTATGATTTGGAAAAGGTGTGAAATCTCACCTTCCATAAATCACTGTAGAACGTATATGGCCTAGGAAAGGTGTGAAAGCACACCTTCCATATATAGAAGTGTTTGTATATCCTTCCGTAATTTCTGTATAAAGTACATGATTTAAGGTGTAAAAGCACTCTTCTGTGCGTATGTATGTATGTATGTATGAATGTAATTATATATATATTAACAGTTTTGGGAAAGGTGTGAAATTACACCTATTAGTAATCATATAAAGTATATGATAGGGGAATGGTGTAAAACTACACCCTCCATATGTGTAAGTCATTATATATATTTAGGTGTATATACTGACATAATATTAACAGTTTTGGGAAAGGTGTGAGATTACACCTTCCTTCTTGAACAAGTAAATTATTAGTATATGTTTTTCCACATCACATTGACCTGCTTGACCTTTGAGTCTTTTAGCAGAACATTGATCTTCTACAGGTTTGCAGTTCTCCTTCGATCAATACTCACCATTCTGTTACTTTCTGATACACAGCTGGCCTTGACAGCTGGCTCTAGGACTAGACTTAGAAAGCTTTACCGACTCCTTGGAACCGGGTACTCGGCTCCCAACTGCTGAGTACCCGTCTACCATAGAGCTCATTCTTGTTTGCATAGCAACAAGAGCTGTCCACATTTTTTTGCAGGGAAAGATTTAAAGTTTTTGTGAAAGGAAATCTAAGTCTTATCTGTGAATTGATAGTTGTGCGTTCTTGAAAGGATCTAACTGGATAAAATGGAGAATACCGCCAATGAAGACCAGGTTGTATAATTCTTTATTATCCATAGTTAAAAGACTTAGGTCTCTAAATTTCGTTGTGTCGCAGGTTCCAATTTCTGACCCCATAGAATCTGGGACGTGTGCTAATAACGAGATATGCCAGACGATCGCCTTCTTTAAATCCCAACAGGCGATCGGCAAATATGAAAATAGGTGTTTGCTACGGTATTTCTAACATGAATATCGGCTGACGTCGTTTTCCGTAAGGTCCGAGCGGGTGACGTCACACCCGTGAGGCTCGGATGTTTATGTGAAGAAAACTTTTTCATTAATTCGCGCATCTTGTTCTGGGTGCTGCGTACTAAAAATGGTACCGGAAACTTTAGAATGATCAAGTTTACGTGTGATCACGATCGGTTTGCAATGATCGGTGGTTTCAAAATTCTTGAGTAGATGTGTGGTCTGCGGTTTTACCGTGTGAGACAGCAGTTTGTTATACATTTTGTTGTTTTCTTCACATATCGTGCTGCTTTCGTTAGGAGTATAATTTATATTGATTAGTAAATATACCCTGAATGCTATGCGATATGATTCCTGGAGCCGTTACACATCCTGTAGGATCTATTATGGGTGTGTTGTGCCCGCCACGTACTTGTCGTCATAATCAATGCGATCGTTGTTGTAGCGGGGTGGGGTGCGGGGAGGTTACGGTTAATTTATGAGTCAAAATATTTGAAAATTAATTGTCTGCCTTCCATCCGGGTCTCGTTCCGCTTGTTTATTGTAGGGTTGTGCTTATTTTATAGGCCAAGCCAGCCCCGCCATCATGTGACGACTGCCATAAGTTTGTCCGTGTAATGTTCAAGGACCATGTCTGTTTTAGGTGTGCCCTGTGTAATATAGATCATAGGTGTAATGTTTGTGCAGTGTGGTCCGTCGAAACGATGGTTAAGTTCCTTCCCCAGAAGGACTTGGCTGGGTCTGACGCGGGGTCAGGCGGTCCGAGAGGAAATCGTGGAGCGCCCGGTTCGGCCGGTGGGGGTGCTCCACGTCCCCAGCTGGAGGTGGCAGAGATGGCACCGCCGGCGTGGTTTGGTCCGGCTATGCAGGGTTTTCTGCATAGCGTTCTGCCCACGCTGGTGTCGTCCCTGCTACCAAAGGTTGGGGGGCAGTTTCTCCCCATGCCTGGTACGGACCCTGTCCTTGGACAGGGTTCTGGACTGGTTACCGAGGGGGCCGTCTCGTATGGCCCCCTGGCAGTCCCGTCTGGCTCCGGCCTGGCGGGTTCTGTCTCTCTGCGGCCACCTCCGGGTGGTCCAGTAGCGGTGGCCGGTCCGTCAGGTGTGGGAGCCAGGACGGCTCCGCGGTTTCCTCGTCTGGTGACGACTCTTCAGAAAACTTTGGAATGGTCAAGTTTACGTGTGATCATGATCGGTTTGCAATGATCGGTGGTGTCAAAATTCTTGAGAGATGCGTGGTCTGCGGTTTTACCGTGGGCTACAGCAGTTTGTTTAGATTTTGTTGTTTCTTCACGTATCGTGTCGGCTTTCGGTAGGAGTATAATTTATTTGATTGGTAAATATACCCCGAATGCTATGCGATATGATTCCTGGAGCCGTGATACATCCTGGAGGATCAATTATGGGTGTATTTATGCCCGCTTCGTTCTTGTCGTCATAATCAATGCGATCTTTGCTGTAACGTTGCGGGGTGGGGTGCGGGAGGGGTACAGTTAATTTATGGTCAATTTATTTGAAAATTAATTGTCTGCCTTCCATCCGTGTCTCGTTCCGCTTGCTTATTGTAGGTTTGTGCTTATTTTATAGGCCAAGCCAGCCCCACCATCATGTGACGAGTGCCATAAGTTTGTACGCGTCGTGTTTAAGGACCGTGTCTGTTTTAGGTGTGCGCCCTGTAACCGTGATCATAGATGTAATGTGTGCGCAGTGTGGTCCGTTGATATGATGGTAAAGTTCCTTGGCCAGAAGGATGTGGCTGGGTCTGACGCGGGGTCAGGCGGTCCGAGGTTAAATCGTGGGGGTTCGGCCGGTGGGGGCGCTCCACGTCCCCAGCTGGAGGTGGCGGAGATGGCACCGCCGGTGTGGTTTGGTCCGGCTATGCAGGGTTTTCTGCATAGCGTTCTGCCCACGCTGGTGTCGTCACTGCTACCGAAGGTTGGGGGGCAGTTTCTCCCCATGCCTGGTACGGACCCTGTCCTTGGACAGGGTTCTGGACTGGTTACCGAGGGGGCCGTCTCGTACGGCTCCCTGGCAGTCCCGTCTGGCTCCGGTCTGGCGGGTTCTGTCTCTGCGGCCACCTCCGGGTGGTCCAGTAGCGGTGGCCGGTCCGTCAGGTGTGGGAGGCGTCCGCCAGGACGGCTCCGCGGTTTCCTCGTCTGGTGACGACTCTTCGGAGTCTGAAGACGAGGAGGCCGAGGAGGAGTTATTGCTGCGGCCTGTGATGCCACGGGTGGAGCATATGGAGGTCGATTCCGTCCTGGACGGAACCGTCCTCCATCTGTCTGGCTTGGCGCAAGCCAGGGCAGTGGCTCCCCCTGTGGTTGAGGCCAATCTGGTACCGGGCACCGGTTCCGTGTCGGTTGGTTTGGCACCAGCTGGCACGGTGACCGGTGGGCCGGGCCGGGTACTCACCTATTTCGCCCGGTCCGGCGGTCGGACATGGGGTGCCGTTGGCGCCCGTGTCTGGCCACGGTTCCGCGTCCGCTACGGGTCCGTACGGTTTTCCGTGCGGACCTACCCCATGGACTGGTATGTTTCATGGGGTGGTGGCGGAACCGGGTGGAACCGGGAGGCCGTGGCTGGCAGGCCCGTGAGTGCGTCAACGGGTGACGTGTTTGCAGGTGTTTCCTCCTCGGAAATAGACTGGTCCGAGGCTCTGGCTTGGCTAGCCAGGGTGGACCCATCTGTGGTTTCGGCCACGGCCGAGGAGGATGCGCCCCGTCCGTCGGTTGCATCGATTCGGACGGGGATCTTGCCCGCGGCCCGGATCCAGTCAGTGGGACTGGATCCACGGTTTATAGAGTTGTTGGATGCTATTTATAGCAAGCAACGTGCGACCAAGGGCCAGCTCCCTGCGGCCTCCAGGGAGGTGCGGGCAAGGTGTCATATTCCGTGGGGGGAATACGACAGATATGGAGGATGACCGATGGGTCCTGGGGGTTCAGAGTGCTGGAGCGGGTGGCCCCGGTCCGGCACTTGTGGACAGGTCCCAGGTACACCAAGAGGAAGTCCTGTCCCTATGCGACGAGGGTGTGAGGGCAGCTATGAGTGCTGTCAACCACTCTTATAGTCTCATTCAGTCGGTGTGGGCTGAAGCGGGGGCAGGCCACCGTGTGCCACCTGTGGCGCTTTCGTGCGTGAATGATGGCTTGGTGCTGTTTATGGACGCACTGGCAAGGGTGCAGGCATGTGTGACCAAATCCAGGAGGCAAATGGTTATTGACCATATGCGTCCGGCTACGGCAGTCAGGGAGCGTCTTCTTGGGATGCCCCTGACAGGGCCTAGCATCTTCAGTGGCCAAGCGCGGGCCATCCTAGAGGATACGGCCAGCATCGCGCAGAATCGGTTGGCGGTCAAACTACAGCTGGAGCTAGTGCGGCAAGCGCATGCACTAGGGGCTGTGGGGAAACCGCTAGCTGGACAACCTCCAAAGAAGCAGAAGAAGAATAGGGGCATGGCGAAAGCTAAGCCTGCTGCGACTTCTGCTTCAGCTAGTTTTTCTCAGCCGCCGCCGGCTAGGAAAGCCAGGAAGGTTGTAGAGGCTCCTACCCTCCCCAAGGTTGCTCCTGACCGCCCTAGAGGCGGGAAGGGCAAGGGGAAGGGTAAGTCCTCAAAGGGCGGGCAGGGGGGAGCGGATCGTACCTGAGGGTATGAGAGCTCCCTTCGTATTCGCCTGGACCGCACCTGTGCGACAGGAACAGCGGTGCCAGTTATACCCGCCGTGCCAAGACCGAAATGGTTCTCTCTCTCTCGCTAAGAAAGGGGGGGTAGCGGACTGCGAGCCGGACAACCCCGTTAGACGTCGAGGCGTCTATGGTGGGTGGAAGGCTCATGCGTTTCGTCGAGGCCTGTCGAGGTGTGACGTCAGACAGTCTGGTCCTGGGATGGTTATCCCAGGGTTACATGCCGGAGTCGTGGGACTTTCCGCCACAAAATCTGTCTTTGGCACCTGTCTGGACACCCGTACCACGGGAACCAGACAAGTTAGAAGCCGTTCAAAAGGAAGTGTCGGGTTTGCTTCTGAAGGGAGCAATAAAACCAGCAAACCGGAACACTCCAGGCTTCTATTCAAACATGTTCCTTGTCCCCAAGAGCACGGGGGGATGGAGACCCATAATCAATCTCAGGCCATTAAATTGGTTTATCCATACGCCTCGGTTCCAGATGGAAACGCCGAGATCGGTAATGGCTGGATTGAGGAAGGGAATGTGGTGTGTGTTGATCGATTTGAAAGATGCATATTTCCACATTCCAATGAACAGGAGTTGGCACAGGTTTCTGAGATTTGCGTTTCAGAATCAAGTATGGGAGTTTACAGTTCTCCCGTTTGGCCTGTCGACAGCGCCGAGGGTTTTCACAAGAGTGGTCCTTGTGGTGACAGCGTTTCTCAGAAAAGAGAACGTGGCGCTACACACCTACATAGACGACTGGCTGCTCAAGGCAGACTCGGCAGCCAGGTTGAACGTGGATACTGCTCTGACTCTGAAGTTACTTTCAGATCTAGGCTGGATAGTCAACAAGGAGAAATCCGAGTTGACACCCACTCAACATTTCGTTTATTTGGGGATGCGATTCGATCTCGAGGAGGGCAGGGTTTACCCATCAGAGCCCAGAGTGGTGTCTCTGTTAGCCATCCTCGAGAGTTTTCGAGTGGGAAACCACATTCAGGCGAGGCGGTTTCTTCAGATGCTGGGCATGATGGTCTCCATGGAGCAAGTGATCCCGTTCGCTGCTCTAATGAGAAGACCTATCCAGTTGTATCTGATGTCTCTGTGGAAACAGAGAACAGAACCCCTGTCAAAACTGGTGCCAGTTTTGGAGCCGATAATATCGCATCTTGTATGGTGGAAACAGCGTCAGAATCTCCTAGTAGGGGTTTCGCTGCACCTACCTCGCCCCCAGCTGTCCATGTACACGGATGCGTCGCTGGAAGGGTGGGGGGCCTGCCTGGGAGAACACCAGGTCTCGGGCACATGGACTCTCCTGGAGAGTCAGCTGCATATCAATCTGTTGGAAATGATGGCAGTGGAACTGGCGTTGGAAGAGTTTCTTCCGATGATCAGGGGCAAGGTGATATTGATACGGTCGAACAATTCGACGGTAGTATCATACATAAATCGCCAAGGCGGGACCAGGTCACCCACACTTTGTATCAAAGTGTGGCACTTGATTCAATGGTGCAGGAATTACTCGGTTGTTTTGAAAGCAGCTCACATTCCTGGCCGATTGAACATTCTGGCGGATGCTTTGTCTCGCAGACAGAGAATTCTGCCAACAGAATGGTCCCTCAACCCTCCAGTTCTACGATGGATCTTCGAGCTTTGGGGCAAACCCAACGTGGACTTGTTCGCCACAAGGGAAAATGCTCAAATCATGACTTATGTCTCGCCGATTCCAGATCCAAAAGCCGTCGATACAGACGCTCTGGCGATAAGCTGGAGGGGGATGCACGCTTACGCGTACGCACCCACCATCCTTCTGCCGAAGGTATTGGTGAAGATCAGGGAGGAACCGTGTCTGGTCCTGCTAATAGCGCCGTATTGGCCGAGCAGGGCGTGGTTCACGGATCTGCTAGATCTGCTGGTGGAAAACCCAGTGCAGTTGCCCGAGATTCCGAACATAATCTCCCAGGCCAAGGGACGCTTCCTACACGAGCGTCCCGAAATGTTCAAATTGACTGCGTGGATGTTATCAAACAACGTTCCATGTCGGAAGGTTTTTCTCGATAAGCTGCTGATTTCATCGCGGCTGCGAGAAGGAGGTCAACCTTCAAGTCATATAACAACAAGGTTAACAGATTTGCAGACTGGTGTGAAGAAAAGTGTATTGATACCTTTCAATCCACTATTCAGCAAATAGCAGACTTTCTCTGTGAGCTGTTCTTTTCAGGACTAGCTCCCGTCACAATGACCGATTTATTGTCTCTGGAGAGGGTCTGCGTCTTCTGCCAAGAGCAGTGTTTATGTCAAAGAATCAATCTTTGAGATATCCCGGCAAACCGATCATAATACCGAAGTTAACTAGGTTTGATCGTGATGCCAGTGTCTGGTGCCCGGTCCGTGCTTTGGCTAAGTACAAGAAACGGACTGACTCGGTACGGTCGAACGATAGACACCTGTGGATCTGCCATAAGAAGCGTATCCATGGATACTATCTCTCGTTGGGTAGTCGAATGCATTCAGACTACTCATGAGATGGCGACTGGGCACAAGGTGCAAGGCGTAAGGGCACACAATGTTCGAGGGATAGCCGCCTCGACCGCCCTTTACAGTGGTGTTCCGTTAGAGGACATCATGGCCATTGCACAATGGCACTGTGAGTCCTCATTTACGGATTACTATATGAGGGATGTGTCAGACTCAGCCAATCCACTCGCTTTAGCTGTTTTGAGACGACAGTTAAGTGACCACACTGCTCTTCACCCTTTTTTCACTTTGGTAAGAAAAGAACCTAAAGCAGGCATGGTCGAGCGTGAGGATGACAACCAGATTGTGTCACTGATGGCCGGACCAGTGAATGGTTGGAGGCAGTACGTCTGAAGTCCAATTATCATAAGGTAATTCATTAGTGAGAGTTTTTTGTATTATGTCTATATATCATGTTCATTCATCTTATATATTCATGCTCATTCCCAGGCTAATACATGTGGATATGCAAGGAGCAGTTAACCCTCTTGGCATATTTGTGTTTCAGGCGAGATACATGTTCGTGAGTTCTCTCACTTTTCTTAGGAGAAAAGGGGGGTGGGGCCAGTGACGCGAATGTGATTCGGTTCCGATAACTTGACGGTCCTTTTTAGGTCTCCGTTAGTCAAGTTGTTAAGTCTAAATCTTTCTCCAAGGAGCAAAAGTAGCATTTATGGCTTGCCCCTTCCCACCAGGTTACTGAACAAATCTGGTGTATATCAGAAAGTAACAGAATGGTGAGTATTGATCGAAGGAGAATGCAGGAAATTTCAATTTCCCTTTCTCCGAGATCTAACAATACTCACCATTCTGTTACGGACCCAGCCTCCCAGCCCCACGGAGGCAAGCCATGGATTTCTCTTGTTTGGTGGCTATGCAAACAATATGAGCTCTATGGTAGACGGGTACTCGGCAGTTGGGAGCCGAGTACCCGGTTCCAAGGAGTCGGTAAAGCTTTCTAAGTCTATAGTCCTAGAGCCAGCTGTCAAGGCCAGCTGTGTATTAGAAAGTAACGGAATGGTGAGTATTGTTAGATCTCGGAGAAAGGGAAATTGAAATTTCCTGCAGACTCTGGACATGTGGGTTGTTTTGATGATAGTATGACTAAGGGTCAAATTGCTTCCAAAGTTCCCAACATGCCCCAAAATCACTGAAAATTATGTAACAAGCACACTACTACTGTCTGGCTGCAAGTGAAAGCATAACAGCCCCCTGATATATTTCGGAACTAGTATGTATTCATAGTTGACCCTGTATAGATGTGTACAAAGTATAGATATATAAGCATATAACAGTAGTATTGTCAAGTTGTAGATTAGTTGAAAATACATTGTGAAAATTTGAAAGCTAGTAATAACTGACAGGCCAATGGTCTATTACCCATACAGCCGAAATTGATATGATATGATAATACAGAGATCATTACGAAATACCTGGAGAACGTGAAAACTTCAAAATCCCCGGGACCAGGCATGATACATCCACATATTTTAAAAGAAATTAAAGATATTTTTGTTAAACCTTTACTGACACCTTTCGGAACTCGAGTACTGATACGCTACCTGCACAGTGGAAACAAGCCAATATAAGTCCCATATTTATGAAAGGAGACAAAAAGTATGTGGGAAAATATAGACCTATAAGTTTAACTAGCATAGTATGTAAACTGTTAGAGTATTATAAGAGATAGTTTAATGATACATATGAATGAGAACAGATTATTAAGTAAAAATGAATTTAGTTTCATCCCAGGTAGATCAACTTTAATACAGCTATTACATGTTATAGACAAATGGACACAAAGTTTCGATGGGGGAGGGACTGTTGACGTAACTTATTTGGACTTTTTAAAGGCCTTTAATAAGGTGCCTCATGGGAGACTTGTTAACAAATTAGCCCAATTCAAGATAAGGCCTAAAATTGTGAATTGGATTAGATCATTTATATCAGACCGCAAACAGAGAGTAATAATTAATGAAGAACACTCAGAATGGAAACCTGTATACAGTGGAATCCCCCAAGGCTCTGTATTGGGACCTATTCTCTTTAGCTTGTATTTAAACGACCTACCCAATTGTATAAAAAATGGCAGTGACGTATATTTATTATATTTTAAATTGTTTCAGGAAATAAATACCACACCAGATAGATTGAAAATGCAATCAGATATATATTTGCTAGGGGATTGGTCAGATAAATGGCTCTTACAATTCAACGCAGAGAAATATAAATGCATGCGAATTGGTAAATCATCCTTAGAGGAGTACAATTACAGATTACTAAAAGATGGTACACCTATAGAATTCACTAACACTGAAATAGATATTGGTGTTATCATTGATGATAAGTTGACCTTTGAAAAACACATTGTAGACAAGGTAATGTAATCATGGGAATTATCTGGCGCACATTTGTGCATTTAGACATAAAATTGTTCAAAACACTACACATCATTCGTAAGACCTCATGTCGAATATGCAAACCAGGCATAGAGTCCTCATTATAGAAAACTTATAGACCTTCTGGAAAATGTACAGCGACGGGTAACTAAAGTAGTACCAGGCCGATCATGCCTAAGCTATGAAGCCAGACTTAAAATACTCAATTTACCAACTTCGGCATATCGAAGAAAATGGGTGGGGGTGTTGGGTTAATATGATAGAGACCTACAAAGTCCTAACAAAAAAATATGACTCAGAAATCTGTGAATTTTTTCAGTTAAGAGAAAATCTTATAACTAGGGGTCATAGTCTAAAGTTATACGAGCAAGACTCAACTACAAAAATATTCTTTCAAACATCGAGTTATAGACTTATGGAATAGCCTACCACAACATGTAGTTGAATCTAGACTGGATAAGTTATGGAAGACCCAACCGTTATACTATGATTACCTTAGTAAATAACAATGTAGTCAGTAATATGAGCTACATTGTTGTACATGTACTTGTAGAAGGTTATTTAGCCTGATGCTTGGTCGGTCACAATGTGAGACCAAAAGTCTGAATGATCTGGACTGGAATTTTCATCCCTTTTATACCCTTCCTTGGCGAGCCTGTGGATTGAGTCGATCTTTACCATATATGGGCAGAGAAAAACCAGATTACCGGTTCTCCCGTTTGAAATTTTTGGAGGTTTTAGCGGTGTGGTCCAACATTTTTACCGGTTGACCTGTATTTTACCGGTTGGGGTTAAGTTTACCGGTTGTGACTTTTTTTTTTACCAGTTATGCCTTTTTTGGCGGTTGTGTCCGTATTTTGGCGGTTATGTATTTTTTACCGGTTGTGGGATTTTGGCGGTTCTCCCATTTTTGGTGGTTGGGCCGTTTTATTTGCAGTTGTGGTCATTTTTGCCTTTTGTGGATTTTTTACCGGTTGTGTCCGTTTTGGTGGTTTTTCAAAAACCTTTTTTGGCGGTTTAAGTTTTTTATCGGTTGTAAGTCATTTTGGTGACAAATTTCTAAGGGTTTCTGTAGGTCAAGTTTGTAGAGATAATACTCCTTTAGAGGAGAATTATTTGGCCATTTGTGTGGGTATTGATCATGTGTAGTCATCACGGTTTTTGATTCAGACTTCATGGCATTTCGTTCCTTGAGCAATGGAGCCTATAGTCATAAACCAAGCTGGATTAGAGATGCCTCTCGCCTGGACCAACACGCCACCACAGGCGGACACGTCCAGTACGTTGTTATTAAACATACTAAGATTACCTCTAGGCGATATAAAGCCTGATTGGTATCAGATGAACTATTGAAAACGGTACACTAACTAATACCCTCAGATAAAATTAAAAAAAACTCAAACAACCTGTCATAACGGGCTGATAGACCTTCTTCCTGGATATAGATTATGATTGATTGATTGATAGATTTACAATGGGCTTACGTTAAATTACCCTGATCTCTCATCGTCATCATTGTACGAGGCATAAGCCATTGGCTTGTTATTGCCTCAGTGTTTTTTATAATAGTATGGCTAGCTCAGTTCAATTCAAAAGATCGTTCTTTGAAGTCGATCTATCTACCAGTTTGTTCTTGAATGATTTGGCCGTTGTTGCTTAATTAAGTCTCCTCGAAACTGTCAGTATATCAGTGATATTAGATTTAAACCATTAGCTCTGTTTTGGGAAATGCTATGATGCAGATGGGTGTTCCCCGCGTTAGCTGCGATGTGCCGCCTACACTTATGGACACACCCTGCTGCGCCTAGCATTTGTTTGCATGTTCACTTGTGGAGGCCGTGGTTGGTCTAATTGCTGTTGTTTTCATTTTCTGTGTTAATCGCTATCCGAGTCTCATCTATGCAAGTGTCTGTTCATGCAACCACAAAGTGCGGACGTGGAAGCAGAGATTTTCTACTGGTAATTGGAATCGCTACCGAGCATGTTCTTGTCTATGCACAGGCTACTCCAAGATCAGTCTGCTGTATTGGCAGAATTGCAGTATGACTTTGTGATGGGCTGGTAAACATATGGCCTGTTCAAGCTCTGCCTTTGGTTAAATCCGCGCAGCCATCTCCGCCAGACTTTTGGTGATCTCGGCCCAAATTTTCTATGGTGAAGATGGTCAAAAAGTATGTGCAGATTACCAACAATTGAGCAATTATATGTCTACTTGGATCGTTACGCGAGAGCGTTGACACAGTATTATGGTCAAGTTGCTTAAATTGGTGAGTACCAAAATTCCTGAAATTGTTTTTAATATCGCTCTGAATCTGTGATGTAACGTTGCATGGAACGCATCTGCGCATTGGCTCGTTTGGCAAAACCATTGTGTCG
The DNA here is from genome assembly GCA_034401795.1 of Chaetoderma sp. LZ-2023a. Lineage (NCBI taxonomy): Eukaryota > Metazoa > Mollusca > Caudofoveata > Chaetodermatida > Chaetodermatidae > Chaetoderma > Chaetoderma sp. LZ-2023a. The sequence continues at coordinate 83,004,845 of CM067374.1, read as the reverse complement.
CACATGCTTGGAATTCCAATCCAAAGAGCCTGGTTCGATCCTGTGTTCAGGCATGTGATCAAGGTGTAAAAACCTGCGCCATTCCATACGTCATTCACATGACACGTCCTTCGGAGGGGACGTAAAAGCCATCGGTCCCGTCTCGTGTGGTGTCTGTGTCATGGGGGATAATAAAGAACTCGCGCTGAGTGTCAGGCCCTGTATTTGGAGCTCAGTCGTGAATACAATCTGATGGTGTAAATAGTAGATGTCGGATGTCAGCACTGCCGTTAGTATATATCCAAGATGCCATAACTGAAGCCTGTAAGACGCCTATCTAAAGAGGCGGATGGTAAAGATGTGAGCAGACTGGACTTCACTGTGCGGCATAGTTGGCAGCCTGCTCTAGCCAACCTACATCACAGATGTCAGCGACGCTGTCAGTGGCTCCCTGGTTCACTATCTAGACTGTCTGTAAATACGTTACTAATAATTGTAGATACACCCAAAGGGGTGCGGATATGTGAACAGGAACCTCACTGAGCAGTGACGCAGTCAGTCTGGGCAGTGATCTTATATAAAGGAGGAAATTGCCAAATACAATACAATCTGCGCAGTAGCCAGTTTTTGTTTGCGAGTTCTGAACCCTTTGACACAGTTCTGAGCAAAATGCGGTCAAAACAAGTAACTACATGTATTCATGCAATTACTGATGGTAGTGATAAAAATTGCCAGGTTCCTTAATGCACTTTCTTAGATTACTTACTTGTGCTTATTTAGCAACTCAAATGAGCAATTTTCCCAATTCAAGGTTATTGCGGCAAAACTGCCTGCTTTGTTTACATTTCTCTGCCGCATCAGATTAGGCTGATTGGCAGACGTACCTCTAAATTTTTTTGGGAGGCTCTAGAAGAAGGGGTGGTGGGTGCTTATCAATGGTTTAACAAAATATCAAAATTAACATGCAAAGTGCACACATGTTATGGAAAAGTCTTTGAACATGGTAATCATGCAAAATAAAATAAATCTATTGGCATAAATTTCTGCCATCACCTAGAGTTATAGACTATAATGTAAAATTACTGCACCATATGGTTATAACAAAGCTTGGGCTTTGTTGTTGCAAGACACAATATTCAAACAATTTGCAGAATAGCTCGGATCATAACCAGTCTCCTGACCACTTCTCCATCTCGTTTACGTCAGTCTGGATCTTGATGCAATCAGTGATCGATGATATGCCTCGATAAAGCATAGTGTCATCGGCAAATAATTTGATCTAATTAGATACTACATGTGGTAAGCTGTTAATGTTGACGATAAATAAAATTGGGCCAAGAACACTACCTTGGAGGACTCTGATGATGACATCAGTCCACGCTGAGTAAGTTCCATTGACATTTAGTCTCTCTGTATGGTTGCTAAGGAAGGTTTGAACACATGATTCTACGTTGCCACATATGCCATGTAGCTGTTCAACTTAGTGAGTAAGCGCTTATGGGGTACTCAGTAACTGTGTCAAACGCCTTCTGGAAATCAAAATATTTGCAATCGACAAAGAGGTCAGTCCAGGATTCCATTGCAGTTAATAGTTGGGTAGTACATAATGACCTTCCATAAAGCCATGTTGCTCAGCTGACAAGAGGTTATTGTCTTTAATGTGTTCGGCGATATGGTCCCTGAGACCCTGACAATGCTTTCCATGATTTTACAACAGATAGATATAAGGCTTATTGGTCTATAGTTTGAGGTCAGTCGCTTGTTGCCCTTCTTGAAAATCGTGGTCACATTATTGAGTCGCCATGAGGTTGGGATGTTACCCTCGACTACAGACTTTAAAAATATTAGTGCTTCGGGTCTTTAGCTGGCTTTTGACATAACTATGAAAAGCTTCAGGATTGTTTTAGGTTTCATGGGCAAGCTTGCTTTCAAATTCTTTCATGGCTTAGTAGTCATCGTCTTTTCTACAAAATGTATTTTTTTGAAATTTTCTCCTCCCGAGTTTTGCCATGTGCCTTCTTGCTGATCCATTAGGATATCGACTAGCTACAATGGTTCACTCGGCGTTGCGGGAAAAATCCGGCTATACCTTTATTTGCAAATACAATGTCCCAAGCAATTTGCATTACTGGTTAAAGCCAGCACACTTCTGTGCTCCATTATTTTGAACCGGCTGTGCATATTTACATCTAATTGTAAAACAGATCACGATGTGGTGGCTGTTTCCCACTGGGTCTTCAGTCAGAATGTTTTCAACCATATCCTTTTAGTCTAAGAAAAACAGGTCCAAGGTATTGTGTCAATCCTGGCCTCTAAAATGTGTTGGTACAGAAATGTGTCCTGTATAGCATCGAGAAATATACTTGCTTAGTGAATTTCACTAGCAGTGCAGTGGATATTTGACCAAATTATTTCTGGGTGATTAAAATCACCCATTAAAATTATATGTGAGTCTTGCGTTTGACACATCGCCTAGTAGGCTATGTAGATTGGCATTATTGATATCTGTACTATTGGGCGAGCGATATATACAGCCTAGGAGGAGATGATCACCATTTAGTAGATTTATGCTACACCACACTGAATCTTCATAATTGGGCTCGTTAGAAAATGATGCTCTGATGCTTTTATTGACGCCTTAGGGTAAAAAGCTGCATCACGACCCATAGTATCAAAGCTGTGCCAACAATCATATCCACTAAGATTTAATTCTACTGTCAGCAGTTTGGTTGAAGCATTCTTAGGTTTTAACTCAATGATGTCTGCAGATGTGTCATTGATGCGTATTATAAGCTGTTCTGACTTGTTTGAAAAGAATGCCACTGGATCAACCAACTCCACATAATGGAGCCAATAGGAAGTAACCTAGTGGTGTAGGAGCCATCCCTTTTAATGTCTCAACCGCCAGTTGAAACATTCCACGTTGTTATTACCATGTTTAACAAGGTATCATCATTTGTATACATACATTTTAGGTTTGCAATTTTTTGTCTCGCCTGCGAAGCATAAAGCGATACATAGGGATCACTAATTCCGGCGGCGTTGTCGTCCGTCATTTGTGCAGTTTTGGTTAATGTTTTTTAATCAACTTATTTTTCCACACTAGCTCATCCGATCTCAATGAAACTTTACAGAAGTGATCTATACTATACAGGGATGTGATCTACATAACAACACATTTAATTTTGGGGCATTTTAACTACATTTTTTTAACAGTTTTGCACTTGGACTTTTTTCATGTATTTTGCCAGTGGAGTTTTGATTAAGGTTTTTTAAAACGACGTTTGCACTCACAAGGGTTTATCAGATTTCAGTAAAACGTCACAGATTTGTTCTATACCATGCTAATTATGACTAGCCCACATCAAAAGGAAATTGATTTTCAAATTTTTTCAATATTTTTTTTCCTGTTTGGACTTTGATAATTTTAGGTCTGATTTGCATCCAGGTTATACTCATTATGTTTTGGTTAAGGTGTTTTCAAATGATAATTTAGTCAGCAAAGACTTGCTTTTGAAACTTGAAACCTTGGGAATACTTATACATATGGGCAAGGATGTGCATGACCCTTTTGGAATTTTGTTCTGATTCCCCGGGGCTGGGCCCAAGGGTCGAAAGGTCAAAATTGGCCAGTAATTATTGATTGTAATTCAACTCCTAGATTGCACGTATGGACAGGGAGGTGCATGACGCTTTTGAAATATTGGCATGGCCCTGGGGGTGGGAAATGTGGGGTAAAAAATTAAATTTTTCCAAAGGTTGTCATGTCGCATATTACGTATTTTCAAGCCAATGATAAGTAGTCTACAGTACAAGGAATTATTTTGATCTTGGGTCAAACTGAGGGTAGGGGGCGGGGTCAAATGGTCAAAAGTGGGCACCAATCGATTGTAATGTAACTCTTCCTAGACCATTTTAGATAGAAACTTGAAACTTTGGGGATGATTGCACATATGGGCAATTATAAATAATTTGTCAACAAGGGCATGACACTTGGAATTTTGGTATGACCCCAGGGTTATGGCCCTGTGGGTAGTGTAGTGGGGTAAAAAATTAAATTTTTCTAAAGTTTGCCATGTCGCATATCATTTTCAAGCCAGTGATGAGTAGACTACAGTACAGGGAATTATTTGGTCTTGTGTCAAACTGACGGTGAGGGGTGCGGTCAAAAGTGGACACCAATCGATTGTAACGCAACTCCTAGACCATTTCACATGGAAACTTGAAACTTTCGGTATGATTACCCATATGGCCAGGGATGTGCACGGCACTTTCGAAATTTTGTTATGACCCCCCCCCCCCCCCCCCCCTCCAGGGGATGGGGACTGTGGGTAAAAAATTTAATTTATCCAAAGGTGGTCATGTCACATATCATGTTCAAGCCAATGATGAGTAGATTACAGTACAAGGAATTATTTTGATCTTGGGTCAAACTGGGGGGTAGGGGGTGGGGTAAAAAATGGGCACCAATTGATTGTAACGCAACTCCTAGACCATTTTACATCCAAATATGTATTATGCTGATTGTTTTTGAAAATGTTTCTTCTTTTTTCAGACTGAACTTTGCTTACGTTTGGACCATTTGCGTTTTGGTTAGCCCCAGGGTGCCAGTTGTCATTAGAATGACTTCAGGTTACTCCTGGGCAGAAAGGCTTTATGGTTCAATCTCCAAGCTATGCTTGCTAGATGGGTAGTACCATGGGTATTTTGAATCGGCATGTTGATGGTCAAATTTCAAAATGAGACTCCGGTGGTCCATCATATCTTGTGATGTACAATTAATATACAATACAGGTAAGTTGTTTGCTATCTTCTGATAGCTCTTGTGGAATTTTGGCATGACTTAAGGGTACGGCCCTGGGGGGGGGGGGTGTGTGGAAATGTGGGGTAAATAATAAGAATTTTCCAACGGTGGTCATGTCACATATCATTTTGAAGCCAATGATGAGTAGACTACAGTAGAAGGAATTATTTTGATCTTGGGTCAAATGGAGAGTATGGGGTGGGATCAAAAGTGGGCACTAATTGATTGTAATGCAACTCCTCCTAGACCATTTCACATAGAAACGTGAAACTTTCGGTACGATTACACATATGGCCAGGGATGTGATTTTGGGCAATTTTTACTACTTTTTTCACGGTTTTGGACTTTTTTCATGTTTGTTTTGTTGTAGTTTTTTTATGGATCACTCATTTTCAACATGGCTCACCAGATATCAACAAAACTTTACAGCAGAGTTATATATTATGCAAGAGTACTATCTGCATCATTACTAGTTTCACTTGGAAAAATATTTCAAGATCAGACTATCCACAGTTTGGTAAATTTCCATGTTCGATTGGTTACACTTGTTTGTTGGTGCATTACTGAATATGTGTATTACAAACCATGCCATGTTTGCTTTGCCAATCAACACTATCCATGCCTTTACAGGCGAGACATTGTACGCTTCAGCGTTCTTGTTTTGTAGTGTTATTTGATATGTTAGACTGGATGTCAGGATCTGCTACCTGCACCAGTTCTCCACTGGCTGTGTTGCTGGTTCTGTTGATTTCCGTATCTCTACTAGTTGCTGGTGCTGAGTGACCCAGAGTTGGTCTGTTTCTCCCTGTTGGTGTAGTAGTGTACATGTATTTCGCGCGTCTCTTAATTTTTTCCGCTCCTCTGTTGCAGTGTTTTGTCTGGAGAAATGTGGATTTGGCTCCGGTGTTCTATGGACTGCAGAAGTTTTCCATTTTTTAGGACACTTCTTTTTTCACTTTTATTATGGATCTGTACTCGCAGTGGTCTTAAATAGACTTAATGTATCATCCGAGATAGCTCCAACGTGGCGCACAATAATTTGTGTGAGGGGTGTGTGGAGATGGTCTTCACATAGAGTCTTCTCTGTTATTATAGAGATTCAAGTCTGTTCAAACGACGCCATCTTGGATTTTGGAAATTTTTTAGAAATTTCTTTAAAAATCTCCGACACCGCTTGTGAATCAATTCACATCATAACACATCATCTTGGGCAAGAACTAAGCCAAGTTTGTTCAAGAGAATGTGATTGACCAAATGGTTCGGCAGCCATCTTGGATGACCTAGTTTTCATAAAAATAGCAATATAATAAGAATCAGGCCGAAATTTGAGAGATATGGTTAGGGTCTAAGTAAGGGCCATTAAAGTTTGTTCAACCGAAGTTCATCCGTAGAAAACCATGACCGTTGTGGGCCAGTCAAAACGTAGCTTGTTTGGCGGCCATATTGAATTTTTTTATTTGATGGATTTTGAGGGAGAAATTGTTCTTATATCTTTTTGGGTATTCTGATATCAAATTTGCCATTTTCGAAACTTTAAGATAAATAGTTTGGCGGCCATTTTCGATCATTTTCCTGCCAAAACCTCCCATACTAAAACAATTAGAAAATTAAAATTTCTTCTCAAGAACCACTGGGCCGATTTCAATTATATTTGGCAGGAACAATCCTTAGGGCATAGAGATCGGCCAATTTGAGGGACTAAGATAGGCTTGCACGACCTTTGCTTTGAAACATCATGATCGATTTTATAAAAAAATATCATTTTCGATTAAATCGTAGGTCCAAATTCCCAAAAGTATAAACCGGGGTAACGTGACAAGTCACGAAAACTGGGACTTGGAATTTCTAGAAAAAGTTGAAATAAATGATACAAAAATAACATGAAATTAGAACACAATTTCATGCGACAAATTCTTACTGTCCTATGTCTATGCTTAATGTATACGTGGGAGTGAAATTATTAATTGTGACCGCCTAAATATTGCGCATAGTTTAATAAACATCATTTATTTCATCAAAATTGGACATAAAATGTCGCCAAGAAAAAATATAAATTATGTAATGTATCAGCCTTGTAGGACGAGTTTAGGTCATTACCGGGGTAACGCGAAGACGCTAATATTAGTACCCGGGGCGATACTGCGCAATCCACATACATGGGATGGTAGCTTTGAGTAGGTAGGAGTGTAACGGCGTAAACTCGTCCTATGGTGCAGTTTATAGTTGCTTTCAGAATGTACGATTTACATTTATGAGTAATCAACAGAATGCACAGTTCAAAATACTACAATTTGGAATGCTGTTGCTTTATTTTCTTTAATTAGACATGACAACCGAATCAAAAAGGAAAAATTACTACACCGCCTGAAATTGCTAACTCTAGAATTAAAAAGAATTATGTTCACGGATTATTGCCTAACACTCCGCAACTAAGTATATACTTGGTATTGCATGACTGACTCAAGGTCTGTAGCGAAAGAAAATTATATGGCGATTCGATGGAGTAACTAGCTGGTTTTCTCAATGACAAAGGTGGTACCTCGCTATTGTTAGCTTGTTTATCGTAGTGCTTTGTGTTGCGATTAGTAATTATTCGATACGTACATGGCACGGTGGGATATAAATACAATGAACACAGGTGTGAATCGATTATAATTGTACTCATGTACTGATAAAATGCGATGGAAATCATGAGATGTACACACTTCAGATTTTAAACAAAAATGAGATTTGACGATTTTCCAATTTTTCCACAATTACATCGTAAAAATCGCGATTTAAAAAATAAATCGAACTTCCCGATTAAATCGAAAAATCACTCAAGCCTAGACTAAGGGCCATTAAAGTTTGTTCAAGGGAATCAAAATGTCCTGTTTGGCAGCCATATTGGATATTTTTATTTGAGGGATTTTTTAACCCGAAATTGGTTTTATATAGTTTTTTAATCATTCTGATTTCAAATTTGCCATTTTCAAAACTATCGGATGGATGGTTTATCAGCAATTTTGGATCTTTTTCCAGCCAAAAACTCCTATACTAAAGCAATCGGAAATTTAAAATGTCTTCTCGAGATCCACTGGGCTGATTTCAAGTACATTTGACAAGAAGTACTTAGGGTATAGGGATACAAGTTTGTTCAAAGGATCTTGGATTTTGGCCAACTTTTAGAAATGTCTTTAAAAATCTTCTCCAAAATCATTTGGGGGATCGATGCAAACCTCATGAAACATAATCAATGGCAAGAGCTGAACCAACTTTGTTCGAGGGAATTTGATTTGCCAAATGGTTCGGCGGCCATCTTCGATGACCTACCAGTAGCTTTCGCGAAAACAACTTTCTTCAGAACCATTAAAGGGCTCAGGCCGAAATTTGGCAGATATGATTAGGGCCAAAACGCCGTTAAAATCTGTCCATGTAAGTTGATATGTAAAAAAACATGTCTGCCATGAATCAATCAAAATTTAGTGTTTTTGGCAGACAAGTAAGTTGATATAATCAGATGTAAAAAAACATGTCTGCCATGAGTCATTCACAATTTAAAAAGGCTAATTATTAACCACGGCCAATTTTAATAAAACTTGGCTAAACCTTCTATATAGAAATTTGATTGGTAAAGTTTTTCCAGTAGTCATCTCGTTTTATTCGGTTGTGGCAGTACTCAATAACTCGAGGTGAGCGATACAGGCCCTTTGGACCTCTTGTTTGTGAATACTGAATTACACCTTTAGAATTACATGTACACCACATTTATCCTAGGCCTATGCCTTTTTTACATAAGTGTGGCTTCGCGAATACAGGCCCAGGACTCGTAATAATCAGCCAACCAATTCACATCAAATTCTGGAACAGATCATCTGTAGCAGTGGTTATGTGAAACAACTAAAGCCATAATAAGTATATCTGGGTTACATGAAATGGACGCGCTAAAAAGATTTCACAGAGAATGACAGTATCGTTGTCATTGGTGCAAAAATCTGTGACAGCCAAAGATTTTGACGCGCATTACATTATTTTAACCTGGTTATAAGTTTAGCAAACAGAATTATATATATATATATATCTGGATTAGAATAATCAATATCTACATGTACATGAAAACTGGCAAATATTTTGAAAGTAATTTGGCTGCACAGTGTTAATTTTGTGACACAGGGTTATTATGACTGGCTCTATTACTAAATATAGATATTTAGATTTAACACTCATATCAGCCAAAAACAGCTTCTGTAGTGGTCATTTGCAGACCAAGAGAAGACTATTTTTGAAAATTTACCAAAGCATTCATTCCAGTGGTCAATTTTCAAAAATAGTCTTCTCGGTCGGCAAATGGAAATTTTCTATGAACAAATTGAAGGGTAAAGGGTTAAATTGGAACTAAACATTCATGAGTAATTGTGTTCTAATAGAGTGTGCCTAATAATATACCAGCAATCAATAAATGGAATAATTACCCCTACAACTAGATGTGTCATGTGCAGCCAACCGAGACAAAGTCAAATAAAACCTTTTTACAACTACTGTTTGTTCTTGTTGGGATTACAGCTAGACATTATGTACAGGTACTGTTTATACCAAGCGTGTCTAGATTTTATTTTTAATTTAATCATTTACTGGTCAAGCCGGACAAAAGGGACCTCTGCAGTAGTCTTTGGAAGTGACCATTTGCCAGCTGGGAGAAGACTGTGTTTGATAATTTACCACAGGAATAACTGGCTTGATAACCAAGCCAGTTATTTCAGTGGTAAATCTTCAAAAATAGTCTTCACTTGGTCGACAAATAGACATTAAAAAGAAATTTTAATTTTCATGAAAAATCTTGACCGTTAAAGGGTTAAGCTTCATATATTTCATCTTGAATTGAAACTGTTTTCTGTATTTATTACAGGTGTGCTGTCACAGCAGGTTTATTGCATATAGTATATTTGAATCATTTCTGTTATTTTGTATCAGGGTGCAGTTACTAATGGGTTATGTTTAATATTGCTGTGTGACAATCCACCTTTCCAGAGTATCTGTCCATCATCTGCCCTCGTATGATGTCATAATCCGCTCAGCGCGTGTATGATGACGTCACAATCATTACGTCACAAAGGGTTCCATATAGACTGTCATCAAATCTCAAATACTCCAACACGTTGTATGAATTGTATGTCTTTGTAATTCTTTGCTATTTAATAAACATGCTGTTGAATATTTTGAAACTAATTTGACAGGGTTCTGTTGCTGCCTTAGGCAGCAACAGCACCCAGTCAAATTAGTTTCAAAATATTCAACAGCTTACCTGTGTAGGTTTTTGGAAATTGATAGTCAGGGTGTTCAGAGATCGATAGAGATGGGCGGGGCATAGCTAAAAATGGAAAGGTCCATTGTATTAAAGTGACAGGTGTATAAAACCTAGACTATCATTAGAACATGGCAAATCCTCTTTCTCTCTTCTCCACCAAGACTACACATATTTAATTAGACTGGTACCAGTCTATAAAATGGGGGAAATGGACTGTAAAGGACTGATATAAAACCAAACTAGATGTGGTCCAAGGGGAACAGTTTAACCCAGCAAATATGGACACAATGTAGAAGCTAGCCAAATTAGGGAGGGGGATATATAGAAGGAAAGGTGCAGGTGGGGAGGGGGTAGGTTAGACAAGAACAGAAAAATGTTATAGAGAGTATGTAGTTCATAATAACTTCTTCATTAACAATGACCCCAGACATTCCTCCAAAAACCCTCAAAACCCTTCAATAGAATGATTGTTGCCCGTAAAAATCTTCAAAATAGCACCCTATCCTAATTTACACAAATCTTTTTAAAATTCAGCTTGGCAGCCATCATCATATACAGTATACAAGTAAACAAACAAATCAGTATCAGTGATTCTACTAGAATTGGACCTTTCCACTTTTAGCTATACCCCGTCCATCTCAATCTAAGCTCCACCCACACCATATCCATGCTGGGATCGATCGATCTCTGAACTCCATGACTATCAGTTTCCAGAAAACTATGCAGGTAAGCGTTGGCAGCTTATGGCAGCAACAGCACCGAGTCAAATTAGTTTCAAAATATTCGACAGCATGTTTATTAAATAGTAGAGACATACAATTCGTACAATGTGTCAGACTATTCAGCGCTAAAGGTGGGCCGTATCGAACCATTTATGATTTAATGATTATGACGTCAACCTACATGCTGTTTAGCTGATTATGACGTCATATGATAGATAGATACTCTGGAAAGGTGATTTGACTACCTGACTTCACTGACAAAAGCCACATTGATCTATCTGATAAATAAATAGATAAGCAGGGAACAAACAAACAAGCATCCTTTACATCCACACAAATAAACTAAAGATCAAGTATTTCTACACAAATAAACTAAAGATCAGGTATTGCTGCTTTATTAATGGTGATTCTACCAGGCACTGACTGACCAACTTGACTGACAAAAGTCATATTGAACCTTTTGATAATACATAAGCATGGAAGAAACAAACAAACATGCTCACCATCTACACAAATAAACAAAAAAAAAAATCAGATATTGATGCTTTGTCAATGATTCTGTCAGGCACTGACTGCCCGACGTCACTGACAAATGCCATACTGAACTATTTGATAATACTTATAAGGCAGGGAACAAAGAAACAGACAGACAAACTGTGCAACTTTCCTTGATTGACTACAAATTTGGAAATCTGCGAGTTGTGGTGTGGCTTAGTAATATTGATCAATTATATGTGCATACTAAAGTTGTGAATCAATTGAGCAGGATAAGGGTTGCAGATATTCACCCATGTCACCCCTGAAATAGCCAGTATCTGGAAATTCAAGGCACTGGTATATGCATGACAGGTACATGTAAGCTAGAATGAGTATCTGAAAACTAAGTAATTTGCCTGGCAGTTGCTACAAGAAAATATTTCTCGCATTGTATATGTATTAACTGTTTAACACTCAAATTTATTCAAGAAAAGTTAAATTTTCTCATAGAAAATGTCCATTTGCAGACTAAGAGAAGACTGTTTTTGAAAATTTACCACTGGAATGACTGGCTTCGTTATGAGCCAGTCATTCTAGTGGTCAATTAAAAAAAAAATGTTCTCTTGGTCTGCAATGGACATTTTACAAGAGCACTGTAGAATCCATTTTGAGCTGATATGAGGGTTAAAGGAACTTTCCATTTTTAGCTATGCCCCGCCCATCACTAGCTAAGCTCCACCCACACCTCGCCGTGTTTGGATTGATCCATCCCCGAACGCCCTAGCTATCAATTTCCTGAAAACTATACAGGGAAGCTGTTGAATATTTTGTAACTAATTTGACTGGGTGCTGTTGCTGCCTATGGCAGCAACAGCGCCTAGTCAAATTAGTTTCAAAATATTCAACAGAATATTTATTAAATAGTAAAAGCAAACAATTTGTACAACAAGGCATACACCGTCTTCAAATATGCGTTCGTGACGTACTTATCGACGTCATTCATGATGTCATCCATTATGATGTCATTCTACACACCGCGTAGATGATTATGACGTCATATGATGGGTACATACTCTGGAAAGGTGAATTGTTGCTAATACCTCTGTAGTGTCAAAAGTACTAATGGAGTACTTGTTTTCATCATTTCAGTTGTCTCTGATGGTGGTCCCTACACTAAATTTAGCGTAATTCTTTAGCAACAGAGGACCATGGCTGAACCAAAGAGACCATATGATGAAAGCAGCAAGAATGGTCCAGCAAGTGAACGTCAGCCATTACATGAGCACTTCAGTGACAATGAACCAGTGGATGATCCTGCTGTAACACACCATCCAGAGACGGTTCAAGTTTCGCTGATCGATCGGAAAACTGAGCCAAGGCAGGATGTGAAGAAGCCATCACCATTCATCGTGAAGGAGCCATGTTTTCAAAACACGTCTGAGAATCCATACAAGGAAACGACCATGACTGATCCACAGATAATACGCCGTGTACCGTCGGGCGATCTCGTCCCGATGGGCTGGAGAAACCTACAGCGTGTGATTCTCGGTTCTTACATTAGCACAGCTTTCTGTTTTGTCACAGGAATTTTGGCAATACGTTATGCATTGCGAGCAAAGCGGTCTCATAGTAAAGGCTTATATGGGTTAGTACAGCGAGATTCACGCCGTGCTGTGATACTGATCTATACAAGCCTCGGACTAGGACTTCTGATTCTTATCATCATTATTGCGGTGGTAGCGAGTAAGGATTAGAGAGAATCTACGCACGGAGAGTAGAGATACATGTAATCGGACTGAAATGTGGTACTTTTTAATTGAAGACTAACTTTATAGGTTTTTCACAATCTTTCATATATCAATGTGCTTGAACAGAATCTAAGGAAACACATGTAGGTATATATACGAAAAATTGTCAAAAATAAATGAAATTTGACTTGAACTTTTAATGGTCACGACTTGTTAAAAAAATGAATTTCTCCTTAGTGAATGTTCATTTGAAGGCCAAAGCGAATACTAGTTTTGAAAATTTATCACTGGAATCACTGGCTCGTTTACCGAGCCAGCCATTCCAGTTGTAAATTTTCCAAAAAATCTTTTTCATGGCTTAGAAATGAATATTCACTAAGCAGAAATGGCAAATTGTAAGTGATTTTTGGCTGACTTGCCCATTATCGGGTGAAAATGACTATGATTCCTGCTATCATTATTAGCGGACTGACATGCATGAACAACCTTTAATGATACCTACTTGTATATGTTACATGTATTAGAAAATTTTGTGCGTGTGTAAATATCTTCGTAAATATTGTGATGAGTTATCCGTCAAAATGTTCAGCAGCTTAACAGTGATGTTACTTTGAAGGTAGGATACGCCGATATGTTTTTTGTATCAATAACGATTCAGTTAATTCAGTACATTATTGAGGTTTATCTTGAGAGATTTCCTATGACTAAAACGTATATATCTCCCAGGGATGGATGTTGATAAGACATTGGAATTTTCCTAATTAGAAAGTTTTAGAGCTAAAACAACTGATAAATGCTGTTACTGATAAGAAACTCTACATCGATATTGGGATTACTAGGTGGTCCAGCAAGTGAACGCTGGCCATTTGTCAATAGTGAGTTAGTTTATAGTCTTTCCTCTGAGAATTATTGAAAATGAGCACGACAAACATGTAATGTTAAATCATCAAACGAAAGAAATATCAGTGACTCGGATTTTAAAGAAATTTGGTCTATACATGTACATTAATTGTCAAAGCGTTTAACTTAATCGCCAAAATAGTTCAAAAGTTAAGCTCCTTGAAATATGTTAAAAATCATGAAATACGTCGAAAATGGATGGAAATATTTAAATTGAAAATGTTATAACTTTTGAATATGTTAAAAATCATGAACTACGTCGAAAATGGGCGGAAATGTTTAAATTGAAAATGTTATAACTTTTGAATTAGTAGGGCGATCTGTATAAAATTTGTGTCAATTTAAATGAAACTTAATGAGGATCCCAAATCTCTAATCAGATTTAGGATAACAGTAGGTTGACCAGTACATATAACCTTTTGACCTTGTAGTAAAGCTGCGAATGAAATTTTTAAATATTACACATTGTTTATTTGGTCGTATTTGGTCGTCAATATTGTGTAAAAATGGTAAAAATAACTGAAAACTACTTGATTGACCCATGAATCGCATGGAACGGATGTTTGATCTTTTGTGCCATGGTTAATGGATCAGCCAAATTTCATCAAAATCAGAGTCAATTCATTTTGAATTTAACTTGTTGTAACTTTACATGGAATCACTCCAGTCATTGCCAGTGAGAGACATTTATGTTAATCTTGTTTACATATAATGTACATGTATTTGAAGATCATGTGAGTTGGACATACTGTTTACCATCCAACTAAATATTTGTATTGTTTATGGTTATTAAGTTAATTTACTGAGCACCATTTTATTATGTTGATTCTTTAACCCTTTGACCCCACAGTTCCTCTCTGGCGCCAACCCTGCCTTTGTTGTGTAAACAAATACCAATATTAGCATCTCAATGTAACCACAGACTCCAAATGCCGCTATTCCAGCCTCAATGAGTAAATACAATAACCAGAAGGCCGTAAAATCACCCTACGCCTACATATGTTTTTGTGCGATGTCAGTCTAGATGTACATAGGTATGTGTAGAGCCAGATTTCTGGCCTGTCTGATTATAGCACTTACTAGTTGAAGCCAGAATTCTGGTCTTTCCGGTTATTGCGCGTACTTGCTGACCTGGCTGAGGCCTGAATTCCGGACTTTTGGGATAAAATGATTAATGTGAGCGTTTCGTGAATCTTTATTCAAGCTGAAGACACAAATGCATGAATGATCAAGTCCCATGTTTTGCGTGTGTTTGGATCGATTTATATACTTTGAAGCATGAATCCCCAAAATTGCAGTTTGAGGGTAACTATACAGGAAAGCTGTTGAATATTTTGAAACTAATTTGACTGGGGGCTATTGTTGCCTATCGCAGTAATGGCTCCCAGTCAAAAAATATTCAACAGAATGTTTATTAAATTGCAAATACATGACTACTTCAAAGACATACAATTTGTACACTTGACAGATTTTTCGAGCTTCATGACAGAGTTATAATACGTGGTTATGATTATGATGTCAGACTACTTGTGATATAATTGATTATGATGTCATATACAGATTGGATCCATCTATTGTCAGCAATGATTACGATATCTGCATGTAAAATACAATGAGATAAAGCTCTAAACGATGTACTGCCAACCTTAATCACCTTGAGTGATGATTCAAAGTGAATTTTGTAATTTTATTATTTTTAATTTACTTTTAAGTTTTCATGAATTAGATTGATCATTGTCTCTGAGCTGGTTGATGGTAATAAGTCATGCTGCTGAAAGCTGTTGCTATCTTACATCAGTTTCAAATTTGACACAATCTCACACGGATTGCTAACTTTAACACATTGAATGTGCATTTACAGGCCAAGAGAATACAATTTTTGAAAATTTATCGCTGAAATGACTGGCTCGGTTGTCGAGCCAGTCATTCCAGTGGTAAATTTTCAAAAATTGTATTCTCTTGGCCTGTAAATGGGCATTTCATAAGACTATAGCAGAGGCCGGTTTTGGTCGGCATGATCATTAAAAGGTTAATATTTGCGATATAAAAGACAAGACATCATTTTGTAAAGGCGCTCTCAATAAGTCTTACTTGACCCAGCTCCTATATAACCAGTATGTCAAGATTGATTTGTAAAAAGCCGGACTAGACATTTCTATTCCAACCTGTCAATAATTATATTTTTTATGCTTTGCATTGTTATGAAGGTTCATATATCAATCTGTATACATTTGATATTCATATTTAATTTTAATTCTTGTTTTTTAGTTAGATTATTTTGTAACTAATTTTGTAATTTGAACAATTTTATTGCCATAAAATAGTAATATATGAACTATATGATATAAATCTTTCTATAGTAATTGCCAAGATATTTGTTTTAACGTATTAAGCGCCGTTGCCAGATTTATTTAACCATTTAACACTTAAGTACCCCCCCCCCCCCCCCAGCTTCTGTCATCGTCTTGAGAAATGTCCATTTGCAGACAAAGAGAAGACTATTTTTGAACATGTTTCACTGGAATGACTGGTTCAGAACCAGTCATTCCAGTATTAAGTTTTCAAAAATACTCTTCTCTTTGTCTGCAAATAGATATTTTCTGAGAACATTGAAATCTTCTTGAACAAATTCGAGGGTTAATCCTTTCCTGGTCACATGTGCCAAGGGTGATAACTCCTATGAATTATTAATAATCAGTCATACGAATGGAAAAATTTATTTTTGAAAACTTCACTGATATGCCTGGCTCAGAGAGACCCTCATTCCAGTGATAGGTTTTCAGGAATACATTTGTTTGTCATCTATACAAAATGCCTGTGAAGAGTTATCTCCCCTAGCATCCGTCATCAGTTCTAGAATACATAATGTATCAGTATTTATAATAGTTATTGTACTGTACATGTTTACCGGTATGTGATGCTTTTTAGGCCCTTAGTGCTTTCTGTATACACAGGTGTAAACAACGCCCTTCAGGTACACTGCAGATTATACATAGGTTAACATGTTTCCAAAACAAAGACAGAAACATGTTAGTTTAGTTAGTAAATATTCTGTTGAATATTTTGAACATAATTGGATTGGAGGACATCTGAGAGGCAGCAATGGCTTCCAATCCAATGGATCGCTTCATTTTTAGCTATGCCCCGCCCGACTGTAGCTAAGCTCCACCCACACCTCGCTCGTGTTGGGATTGATCGATCTCTGAACTTCCTGACTATCAATTTCCTGAAAACTGTTGAATATTTTGAAACTAATTTAACTGGGTGCTGTTGCTGCCCTCGTTCAGTCAAATTAGTTTCAAAATATTCAATAGCATGTTTATTAAATAGTAAATAGTAGAGACATACAATTCTTACAATGTGTCAGACTTTTAAGAGTTAAAGACCGTATAGAATCATTCATGACGTAATGATTATGACGTCATCCTATATGCCGCTGATTACGATGTCATGTGATGTCAGACGATAGATGGATACTCTGGAAAGTGAATTCTGTTCAAAATATTCAACAGTACATTTTGTTTTGGAAACATTTTAGGTTATTTCTGCCTTGCATTCAATATGGAAAATTTTCCAGAGCGCTCTGCACGTGAAATATCAGCTTTTTCGGTTTGTATAATTAATCAGAGAACAGCAGATTGTCATAGTTTGCAGATTTAGCAAAATGTTTTAAAATGTTTTCCCTATTGAACGCAAGGCTGAACTGTATGGTAAACAATGTTAATTATTTTAAAATTATATAATTATAGTATAAATATTATTAGTTCACCTGGCCTGAAAGGCCAAGTGAGCTTATGTCGTGACGACCCTCCGTCATCATATGTACGTCCGTCAACTTTTCCTTTAAAACTACTTCTCAAGAACCGCTGGGACGATTTCAATTATATTTGGCAGGAAGCATCCTTAGGGCATAGGGATCTAAGTTTGTTCAAACGAAGCCGATCAGCCAATTTGGCCGGTGGCCATCTTGGATTTTGGTAGATTTTTAGAAACGTTGAAAAATCTCAGAAAACGCTTGAGGGATTGAAGGAAACCTCATGAAATATGATCCAGGGCAAGAACTCAACCATGTTTGTTCAGGGGAACTTGATTGGTTGAGCTAGTTTTAGTGAAAATGACATCTTCTCCAGAACCGCTGAAGGGATCAGGCCAAAATTTGGCAGATATGATTAGGGACTAAGGGCCAGTAAAGTTTGTTCAAGAGAATTGATCCATCAAAAAACATGGCTGCTGTGGGCCAATCAAAATATAGCGTGTTTGGCGGCCATATTGGATTTTTTTTATTTGATGGACTTTGAGGCTGAAATTGTTTTTATATAGGTTTTTGGATATTCTGATTTGAAATTTGTAATTTTCGAAACTGTCTGATAAATGGTTTGGTGGCCATCTTGGATCATTTTCCTGCCAAAAGCTCCCATACTAAAGCAATGGAAAATTTAAAATGTCGTCTTTTCGAGAACTACTGGGCTGATTTCAATTATATTTGGCATGAAGCATCCTTAAGGCATAGAGATTCAAATTTGTTCAAACGAACCCGATCAGCCGATTTTTAGAAATGTCTTTAAAAATCTTCTCCAAAACCGTTTGAGGGATCGATTCAGAGCTCACGAAATATTATCTAGGGTATGCGCTGAACCAAGTTTGTTCAAGGGAACTTGATGACCAAATGGTTCAGTGGCCATCTTGGATGACCTAGTTTTCTCAAAAACAACTTCTTCCCCAGAACCGCTGAAGCGATCAGGCCGAAATTTGTGATATATGATTAGGGACTAAGGGCCATTAATGTTTGTTCAAGAGAAGTTAATCCATCAAAAAACATGGCCACGGTGGGCCAATCAAAATATAGCGTGTTTGGTGGCCATATTGGATTTATTTATTTGATGGATTTTGAGGCCGAAATTCGTTTTACAATAGGTTTTTGGGTATTCTGATCTCAAATTTGCAATTGTCGAAACTGTTGGATAAATGGTTTTTTGGGAGGGGGGCCCATCTTGGATCATTTTCCCGCCAAAAGCTCCTATACTAAAGCAATGGGAAATTTAAAATGTCTTTTCGAGAACTTCTGGACCGATTTCAATTATATTTGGCTGGAAGCATCCTTCGGGCATAGAGATTCCATTTTGTTCAAACGAAGCCGATCGGCCAATTTGACCGGCGGCCATCTTGGATTGCAGCTGATTTTTTAGAAATGTCTTTAAAAATCTTCTCCAAAACCATTTGAGGGATCAATTCAGACCTCATGAAATATGATCTGTGGTAAGAGCTGACCCAAGTTTGTTCAAGGCAACTTGATTGACTAAATGGTTCAGCAGCCATCTTGGATGACCTCGTTTTTGCAAAAACAACTTTGTTCCCCAGAACCGCTGAAGCGGTCAGGCCGAAATTTGTGATATATGATTAAGGACTAAGGGCCATTAAAGTTTGTTCAAGAGAAGTTGATGGTTCAACAGCCATCTTGGATGACCTTGTTTTCGCAAAACTGACTCGTTTCCCAGAACCGCTGAAGCGGTCAGGCTGAAATTTGTGATATATGATTAAGGACTAAGGGCCATTAAGGTTTGCTCAAGAGAAGTTGATCCGTCAAAAAAACTGTCCGCTGTAAAATGTCTTTAAAAATCTTCTCCAAAACTGCTTGGGGGATCAATTCAAAATGCATGAAATATCATCTAGGGCAAGAGCTGCACCAAGTTTGTTTCAAGGGAACTTGATTGGCCAAATGGTTTGGTGACCATCTTGGATAACCTAATTTTTGCCAAAATGACTCCAGAACCACTGAGCGGATTGGGCCGAAATTTGGGAGATATGATTAGGCACCGAGTGCCATTAAAGCGTTTTCAAGGGAAGGCGCTACGTCAGAAACATGGCTGCAGTGGACCAATCAAAATGTAGTGTGTTTGCCGGCCATATTGGACTTGCAAAAATGTCCACAAACTCATTTAGAAGACTACTCCTAAACCACCCACCAACAATTGTGACAAAAATGCATAATGCTCCAGGTGTGCAACACAGGCCCCTTGGGCCTCTTGTTAGATATAATGATTATATTGCATAGTTTAATATAGTTTAATATTTATCTAGTCAGTAATTTCATTTATATATAATATATACAATGTATATGATGCATAAGTTATTTACAGTACACGCATGTACTACCCAATAGCGGTGACTGTCAGACAGTAAGGATGGTGCTGTCCTGGCTGTGCTCGGGACATTATAATTGCTTTTTAGAAAAGCTAATATTTGCGCACACAATGGTGACAATATAGAAATCAGAGTCAAATTCTGAGTCCATTTTGTAACTTTGTACATGTGCTTCATCTGGATTCTGGTCGGATGTACATGTATCAGCACAGATATTGCCCTAGACTAGATTGTTAGGTATTAAAAAATACTTTAATCCTTACCATACTGATGTCAAAATTTAAAATTTTCAAATTAAATTAAAAGATGAACAGGCGTTCATTTTTCAACAAATTTGGTGGAAGATGGTGCTGTCGTAGACAGCAACATCGTCCACCAAAATTGGTGAAATATGTATACCAGAAAAAGTAAGATAGATTATTGACAGCAGAATGGTAAGGGTTAAAAGATTGTGGTTTATAATGCATACGTATCGAGATTTATTGATATACATGTATATTGTACATGTATTTCACTATGTTGAAAATTCTTGGTGGATGGTGTGGCATGAGTCTTGACATATCCATTCGTACTGACCAACTTACCAAGGGAAGACTAGCTTTGAAACTTTATCACTGGAATGACTGTCTTGATAACCAAGCCAGTCATTCCCGTGGTAAATTTTCAAATATCTCTCGGTCGGAAAATGGATATTTTTATAAGAAAATTTAAATTTTCTTGAACAAATTTGAGGATAAGGGTTAAAAAGGTGAACCCAAGCAGAATGATCATATGTCATTCGGAAACCATTTTTGGGTTCCATGTGTTTAATAGTGGGAATCCATCAGAAATTTTTTGTTCCATGACTAACCTGCATATATGATCAACAACAATGGAATACTTTTTTTGTTCCATGATCAACAATGGAAATTTTTGTGGGTTCCATGTTTTTCGAAACATAGTCATGGAACCTCTGTAATGGAACAAGGGGGTGAGGGGTGTGTGTGTGTGTTCTGTGCAATCTAGATGTACATGGGTGAATTTGATAAAAATTTTAATGTGGCCACTTAACCCTTTAACACTCATATCAGCCAGCCACTTAACCCTTTAACACTCATATCAGCCAGCCACTTAACCCTTTAACACTCATATCAGCCAGCCACTTAACCCTTTAACACTCATATCAGCCAGCCACTTAACCATTTAACCCTCATATCAGCCAGCCACTTAACCATTTAACACTCATATCAGCCAGCCACTTAACCCTTTAACACTCATATCAGCCAAAAATGGCTTCTGCAGTGGTCTTGAGAAATGTCCATTTGCAGACCAAAAGAAGCCAATTTTTCCAAATTTACCACTGGAATGACTGGCTCAATAACCGAGCCAGTCATTTCAGTGGTAAATTGTCAAAAATATTCTTCTATTGGTCTGCAAATGGATATTTTCCATGAGAAAATTGAAATTTTCTTGAACAAATTCAAGGGTTAAAGGGTTAAGACAGGTTCGTTACATGCACATACATGTATGTAATTATGACACAATTAAAAATTGTGGTTTCTATTGCACTAGAATATTTTAGTACCACATGTACAGTACAGATCACATATAATGTAACATGTTTTCAATTTGTCTTTGAATCATTGACTGATTGATTCAAAACTTTGTGAACCAATTGTGTGTGGTTTTGCAGATAGAATAGTATTATATATATATATATATATATATACGCAGTTCAATCTAGTCCAGCTAAGCATTATGGCCTTAAAGCATTTCTTTAGATTTAAATATGCTGCGGTAGTGTGTTATCTGGTGCCGGGTTGACTTTCTTAGTAGATATATTTACTTATATATTAATGTGTCTATATTAAAACTCTCACCGCAGTCGTGAGCGGAGACATCTTTTTATTGTTCGTGCAAATTATGAGATTTTATATTTTTTGTATCATTAAGATATGAAATGTTGGTTTGACATGTGGTTACATTATTCCTTTAACATGTTTAAAGGCCAAGTCTGCAAACCAGCCTTTACACATCTCTTGACCAAAGTCCATTTACAGGCCAAGCATCCTGTTCTCAGGAGACCTGTTTGAAATTTTACCACTGGAATGACTGGCTCGATAAACTGGCCTGGCATTCCAGTGATAAAATTGCCAAAAATGTTCCTAGTAGCCTGCAAAATTGTTATCATTAAACAGCGAGCTAAAGCTTTGATTCCTATAGGTTTCATAACTACGCATTCCCTGTTGCTCGATCGCTTGTGTCAAACTTTTAAAAGTAGACACCAGTCTCTCTTTAACTGTCTTACTGCTGCAAGCCACCAGACAGTAATTTCAATGGGCAATAACTCTGCACCTGTTGACTATTTTGAAAACAATTTGACTGAAAGTTGTATTGGCTTAGAGTTAAACCCCATGGAAAATGTAGTCTGCAGAAATAGAGCAGGCAGACAGTTAATGCCCAGATTACTGAAATTATCTCAGATTCCTAAATTTCATTCCCTATCCTCGGATAATTGATGTTCATTTTGTAAACAATGTTGCTGAATGCTGTTGCGGTCTTAGACATCGTCAACTTTCAGCAACATTGTTTCCAAAAATGTATGCACAGCTTTTTTGTTAACTTTCTGTGATATGATTTTGGATTAAGATGTACATGTATGTGAACCAATACATTTTTAGTTGCATCAGTCCGGTTGTCATGTGTCTGTTTGTTAAATTATTTGACATATCTGAAAACGCCGCCTGTCGCAGAGTTCTATAGTGTGCCACATGTTGCTTTTGTATACAGGATGATAATCAAAATCATATTATTGTTATTCTATGAACCCTTTCACTGATGAATTCCCGATATCTTATTTCCAAGGCAACCAACCATGCAGGAAAATTGAATATTTTGAAATTAATTTGACTGGAAGCCGTTGCTTGCCTTATGTCTTCCAGTCAAATTAATTCTCAAAATATTCAACAGAATAAGTTTTAAAGAATTTACTTTCTCAGGAATTTGCTGGTGAAAGGGTTATGATCGTATACAATGAGATTTATTTACATTATTGCCTCAATATCATCACAAGCTTTTAGTAAGTTTAATTTTTGTACTCATTTGTTTCTTCAGGATTGTTGTTATTGTTTTAAATTAAATCAAGTTTATAATACGGATAGTTGAGTTTAATGATAGAATATAATGCTTTGTCATTATAAACCTTTCAGGTTTTTATATATCCTTTCAGTCCTAATATCCCTGTTTGGTTTCAGTCCACGCTACTGGTACATAGAGTTCGCTTGATAAGTTGAAGGGTCAATGAGTTAACGCTTGACTCGCTAATGGTTAAAATTGGTCATAGAGGTCTTCCAATGCTGGATCCAGGAATGTTGGAGTGAGGAGTTCACAGTTTTTCCATGTCCATATCTGAAAATCTAGCCAAGTTACATAGGGTACCCAGGTCTTCTTCGACAAAAAGAAATTTTGAAAACTAGGCATTCTGTGATCAAAGCTAATCACACCATTGATGGTAATTACAATTTATCACTCAAGCAAAAAAGGGCATATGTGACCCTGTTCTGGATCCACTCCTGGTTTCTGACAAATGCCCATTTGCAGGCCAAGAAAATGCTTTTAAAAACTTATGACTGAAATGACTAGCTCGAATGACTATGTTATAACCAAGTCAATTATAAGTTTTCACAAATATTCTTCTTCATGGGCCTGCAATGGACCTTTTCATTTTTAGCTATGCCCCGCTCATCTCACTGTAAGCTCCGCCTACACCACGTCCGTGTTAGAATCGATCGATCTCTGAACTCTGACTATCAATTTCCAGAAAACAATATATCTAAGCTGTTGAATATTTTGAAACTAATTTTACTGGACGCTGTTGCCTGCCGCCTATGACAGCAACAGCGTCCAGTAAAATTAGTTTCAAAATATTCGACAGAATGTTTCTTAAATCGTAAAGACATACAATTCGTATGTGTCAGACTATTAAGCGTTAACGACGTACTACCGGTATATCGAATCATTCATGATTATGATGTCATCATACACGCCACTTAGTTAATTATGACGTCAGATGATCGATGGATAAACTGGAAAGGTGAATTTGTAATTTTTGTCGGCTTTGAGCATTAATGGTTTAAAGGAATACATTTTATATGAGAGCTTATTATTACACTGTATGTTACAACTGTAGTGCGTCACACACTTATGTTGATGTAAGCTTTGATGCTCTATAGATTGTACGACGGGAAGTCATGTGTTCTACAGAACCTACATGGATATAAATACAAAACTCTTCTCATGAAACCTTCAAGTACCGGTCCTGATAATTAGCAATGAATTACAAGTCTTAATTACCCTCTCCCTGTAACTAAAGGGGAAACGGGTATTGCATTCGTGTCTGTGTCCAGAGATGTATCTAAAAAACTATCTGATTTAGCTAAGATTTTAACGCAAAAAGGAGCGTCCCATGAAATTGATTTCCAGACACTGGCCGTGATTTGTCTCAAATTTTAACACAAGAAAGGAGTCCACAATATTGATCATGATGTGAAAGATCTGAAATAATCTTATAATGTGCCTAAAGCAGGAGGGTGAGGGTTTGCAATCCCCGATTGCTCATGTTTTAATTTATTTTAAGTTAAACTACTTTCTAACGATGGGTGTTTATATTCTGCTGCCATTCATAATAAGTCTATTGTTTATGTAATTTTATAATGTGAATATAGTAGCTTTGAAATTTTGTATTTGTGTTCATATCATCATCCTGTCCGTATCACTGATAATTATTTAAATTATTCTGATAAATAGTGCTTTGTTGTATATTTATTCCCGAAACCCCTTCAGTTTTGTGAGGAAACGAACATGAACCAAAACTGTCTCACCATACAACTTGTGTTCAAATGATGGGGCGACGATTCCTGGCTTTAATCTATTCTGTTAACACGTTAACTCTCAAGCTGGCCAAAAATAGCCTCTGCGCTGATCTTGAGAAATATCCATTTGTAGACCAAGAGAAGACTATTTTTGAAAATATACCACTAGAATGACTGGCTCGATAACCGAGCCAGTCATTGCAGTGGTAAATTTTCAAAATAGTTTTCTTGGTCTGCAAACGGACATTTTCTGAGAAAATTAAAATTTTCTTGAGTAAATATTAGGGTTAACAGATATACAGTCTATATACTGTGTTTGTTCAGTTTCATATTAAGTAAGATTTTGTCGAGGCCATAGCGAAGCGGAGGATCTCGACATACTGATCCAAATGACATCTGGCGTATACCAATTATTAGGTAGATAAAGTTTTTCAAGGGACATTTAATTCAGCAAGGGCTTATTCATGTCAATAAAACTTTAGAGATTTGTTCTATGCCATCATTGCATCCAGTCTCCATCATAATGAGAATGAATTTTAAAATAGTTTCATGTAGTTTGGCCTGATACAGGGTTTGTACATTAGGTAGAAATGGTTCATCTCAAGGCGTGTAACGATTGGCTTATGGTCAGAATTGAGGTCTGCACCTCCATAGGAATTAGGATCCTGAATGAGACTGCTTCTGTTTTACATAGTATGAAGTCTATTTGGTTAGACTGCTAGTGTAGCCTTACAGCCTATTGGGGCTTGATTGAGCACTTTTTCAAAACTGATTTTGATAATATATATAGGCATCGTTGTCAGGATTGTAACAAAATTGAAAGACAGAGACCACAACTGACTTATATTAATCGCGAGTCACATTTAAAAAATTTTCTGGATGTTTTTCAGATTACACATCAGGTTGTGGGATCATAATGTATGGTCACACCCTTTCATGTGTTACAGTTGTAGCCAAATCAGACCAGTAGTTTCCGATCGAGATATCCACAGATTGAGAATATGATCTTATCGGAATTCAGGTTCTTTTATACAGATCATGGGCAATACTGGAAATCCTCTTTGACGGCAAGTTTCTTCATGTTAAAATTTAAGCCAAATCGGATCAGAAGTTTTTGAGACAGTCGCAGCTAAAAAAGTATATGAGAAAGCAAAGCCTGGGATATAGAAACGTATGGATTGTGATTTATTTATAGCCATGTGAATGTGATAGTACTTATTACTAATGAACACATACAATAACACCAAACACCAACAAACATCATTTAGAAATCCTAGAAGAAAGTACATTGTTTTGATCAAATTATTTAAATATATTGTCCACTTCTTCTGAGCTGTCAGTCCTTTATCATTTGTTGTTGGTGATGTGGAAGTAAGTACCATATATATAGCTCCTTGAAGAATGCCAGAAACACTGTAAAATTGAATAAAAAGACAACATATTCAGGACTCTATCATGTATAATAAAGTATATAGCACACAAACTCTCCGGCCACCCCTCCCTCCCTCCGTAATAACTAAATTGGGTCAAGAATATTGACATATCTGCTTATTGAATGTCCATTTGCATGCCAAGAGAAGACTTTAAAAAAAATGGACCACTGGCATGTCTGGCTCGATAATCGAGCCAGCCATTCCAGTGATAAATTTTCAAAACTAATCTTCTTATGGGCTGCAAAAGGATATTTCTCAATACAGCACCTACTTTCTGTAAAAACTGTATGACTGCCATGCAATTTATATTTTAATACTAGATGCGATTTCATGAGTTTTGAATCAATCCCCCAAGCGGTTTCGGAGATTTTTAAAGGGTTTCTAAAAATCGGCCAGAATCGAAGATGGCCTCTCGTCAAATTGCCTGAAAAACAAGACTGATTGGTCAGAAAAATTGAAAGCTGCTTGGTGAATGTCCATTTGCAGTCATTGCATTGGTAAACTTTAAAAAATGGTCTTCTCTTGACCTACAAATGTACATTTGTGCAAGATCATTGCAGAATCTGGAACCTCCTGAATCCATGAGCAAAAATTTTCTTGAAAAATCGTTACCATTAATGGGTTAATTAATTTAATCCTTTCAGCAATGAATTTCTCCTTTCTCATTCCTATGGCAACCATACAGGAAGTGTTAAATATTTTGCAATTAATTTGACTAGAACCTGTTGCAGCAACATATATTTGGCTTCCAGTCAAATTAATTGCAACATATTTAACGTAATACGTTAAATACTTTAAAAGATAGGCCCCATACTTTTTCAGGTATTTGCCGGTGAAAGGGTTAAGTATCATTTTGAGGCACTGTTGACATAAGAGGGGTTATTATATAAAAGTGTATCTGTGCATAGGAAGTGAAAACTTGTTATTACACCACAAAAACATCCATTACCGTTCAATCACTACTTGCTAAATCAATTATTTGCATTTTGCTATCAGAATAAGATTTTTATGCCTGCATACACACCTCCCCATGCCTAATCCTATTCCTATGGAGCCTCAACCAGGCTACTGGTTGAGTCCCACCTCCAGCCTACCATCAGGTATAGACTGGCACCAGTCTATACTCACCTCATAGTGACGCTTGTCGCTACGCGCGCTCACGCATGCGCATCAGAGCCCGAATAGGAAACAGATTCACTTTTCAATTATTCTGCATGCAGAATAGTTGTCTAAAAATATTTATATAAGATTTTGTGTTTTGCCCTGTGGCAGTGATACCTTTTGACTTTATATCTCGGAACAATATGCCCAATATGAAGTCAATCCTCCCTAAGTTACGTCTAGGAGTATAATTGTGTTTATATGGTATCTTATAGACGAATTTATATATTACCGGTTTTCGCGAAGATCGTTTTTGCTTCGTGGTATCTTGATTGTTATGCCTATCCTAAATCATGATCATCATTGATAATGTCCAGTCCATATATAGAGCCTGTAACGAAGTTATTTCTAGTGCATTATAAGGATTATATTAAAATCCCTTGAAAGTTTCTGGTACGGAAATTTGAATTTTCCCGGCGTTAGAACTGAGTTGAGGGTGTCTCTTGTGTGAGAGTTTGAGCGGTATGCTTCATTGTTACGTTTTTTCGTTTGTAGGAGTTAGCGAAAAGGTCAGATAAGACTAAATGTTCGTCGGCAAAATGTGATCGTTATCACTCGATTCGCCGGGCACGTTTGTGCGAAGTGTCCTGTACTACTAATGCTATGTGTGTGATTTGTAAAGGGTGGCCGGTTTTCGGTAGCGAAAGCGTTCTTTAAAGATTTGTCGGTCTAACAATCGCTGCCTCTGGTCGTCCTTCCCCTTCCTCCGTTGCTAGCAAGACAAGGGCGGTGTCCTTTGCTTCAACCTCTGTTCCGTTATCGGTAGCAACGGAGGGGGGAAATTCATCGGGAAATTCGGACGCCGTGATGGCGCTCTTTGCTAGGTTTGAGTCGTTTGCCACCGTTTTGACGAAATCACTTGATGAAAGGATCTCTTCTGCAATAAAAGAGGCAAAAAGGAAGGAGAGCTCGTCAAGCTCCGAGGATAGCCCGAAGGCTAGCGGGCGTTCCCGCAAATGGGGGAAGCCAGTCCCCCTGTCCTCTAGACAGGTGATGGAATCGCCGAAAAAGCAGAAGACAAGAGCATCTAAGCTCTTGAAGGTGTGCTCGGAGGGTGCACCACAGAAAATCCACGTTAGACTAGAAGGTGACGGGCATAACCTTCAAGCCGTGGTGGCATCGGCGGAAGCTGGCGTCCATAAGGCTAGTACTTATGAAAATGCCAATGTAACGGTGGTTCCGGTGGTTAAAGTAGTCTCGAAAGCGCCCATTGTTGAGAGGTTGTTACCTAGTCTTGCTAATTCCGGTTACTTCCGTTTTACGATTCTCATTCTTTTTCCGGCCGGACTTCCGGTTTAGCGAGATATCCGGGTCGTCAAGATCCGGTTCCGGCTTCGGTAGCTTCCGTTTCCGGAAGGACTTCCGGTTTTGGGGGGGGGGGGGGGTGATCTGGGTCGGCAAGATCCGGTTACCACTTCCGTTTCGGTAACTTCCGGTCTGTCTTCTGGTTATGTAGGACATCCGGATCCTAGAGGTCTAGTGTCTACTTCCGTTTCCGGGTCTTTTAGCGCTTCCGGCCATTCCGGATATCCGGAGTCTGAGGACTCTTTTTATTTTCCGAATTCTGGTAGAGGCGTTTCCGGTTCCGGGGTGGACACTAGTCAGTTTACTTCCGCTTCCGGTATTAGAAGTGTACTTCCGGGTCGGTCAGACCTGGATGTAATTCCGATTTCCGTTTCCGGTTTCATGAGAGCTTCTGGAAGAATGCATATCCGGGCCTGTTGGACCCGACATTGCATTGTTCACCAATTTCCGATTCCGTTTTTTCAGTTCCCTCTTCCGGTTAGTCTGTACATCCGGATTGTAGGGTCTTGATCAGGTCCGGTAGTCTACTTCCGGTTTTATCCATTTCTTTTTCCTTTTTTCCACATCCGGATTTCGTACAGCCGGGGATAGGGTCATTTCCGGTTTTACCCGGCATTACATGTTCATCCATTTCCGGGTTTTCAGCTTCCTCTTCCGGTAATTCTGTACATCCGGGTTGTAGGATTTTGATCAGTTTCGGGTAGTATACTTCCGGGTTTATGGATTTCTGTTTCCCTTTTTCCATATCCGCATTCCTAGAATCTAGTCATCTTCTTGCCTAAGAATTAGTCTTATTTCAGTTTTTGTTTAATATTGGGAATGTTAAATTGCTGAAAATAGTCATTCCAAGTCATTGACAGTCTTGTAGTCTCTCTTGGAATGGTAGTCTATTCAGACATTTATTCGTTTATCAGCGACAATTTCAGCGTAATTAAAGACTCTCCTGACTGGTTACCGTATGGGATTTTGTTGCAGATTATTTTCTATGCGCATTTCATAAGCCGATAAGTCAGGTGGTATTCTACGCATTATTTCGAGATACGATTTTTGCTTTCATCCAACTTTAGATGGCCAGTTGTCTTCGGGCCATTCAGCGTTTTTTCTCGCTCCTTTTACCTCTTATGTCGGCAGGTTGACATATTTATTTAACCAAAGGGAGTTTATTTGTGGAGGGGATATCCCTGATTCTTAAGTAAATCGTAGTATAATTTCGTCAGTCGCTGAAAAGAATTAGATTCAGTAAAGGTTTCATAGGATCATTATGCGTACAGGATTAATGTCTACAAGTACATTATTCGCTTAGAAAGGATAATCAATCGGATAAAGGGGCAGGAAGGAGGAATACGAGTCGGATTCTTCTGCGTTGACATAGTTTCGGTGAGTTCGTTTTGTTTTCATTTTTCAATCCAGATTTTTGTTTGGTTTTCCTTTTATAGCGTAAATTTTGCTCTATTTTGACTGGGTTGCTGCGGGCCTTCGGACGGGGGTTTCGGGGGGCGGGGCTCAGGATTTGCTGGGTATTTTGGGGGCAGTTTGGCTAAAGGTTGTTGGTGATGCCACCGGCAATTTTCGGTCGGATTATTCCTGGATTATTCGGTGAGTCTTGGGTTTTTGCTCGTTGAGGTTGTTGTCTGGGGGTTGGCGGCGGGCCGGTTGGAGTGCGGTTGGGGTTGCGCTGGAGGGGGGGGGGGGGGGGAAGAGCGGACGAGAATCTTTGGATTTAAGCATCCACCAACTATTTCGGTCAAAATGTTTTCAGAGATATTACAGTTGTGATATGTCGTCTGCAAAATTCAGTTTTCAATCAGTTAATATCTAGTATCAGTGTTCAAACTTTCTTGAGGATTTCTAACACAATGGCATTTGTTAGTACAAAGATGAAATTATTGATGCTAAGATTATAAATATAAGAATCAATAAATTTATTAAAATCTTTTAAGTTTCTGCCTCGTGGCATAAATATCGAATTGTTTAGGATATCTAATTTATCAGCTAGCCCGAGCGGCTAGGCAACCGTTGATGTATTCAATACAATTTTTTATTAAATCTCCATTGTTATACGATGTTTAAATTAGATAGTCTAATGTGGGCCATAGTTCTCTTATCAGGACCTTGTGACTTGTCATGTATGCTATTCATAGAATTGTGATGACGGTCATCACTAGTGACTTTCCCGTAGTCATGTAGATCTCGGGCACATGATTTGGCTATATCTTGACTCTAAGCACTCCCATAGACTTACTATGGGGTTTTGGTTTGCCACAATCTCTGGTTAAATCTCTGTAAATAATATTATCTATAATTTTTGCAGAGTCTAGCATTATTAATAAGTTAGGCTATTCTGATATGACCCTTTTTGGTGTCCATTCAGAGTAAGCGGTATTATTAAAATATCCATAATAAACGTGAGTTACCTATTTAGTGAGGTATAAGCGTTATGATATAGGCCAGGATTTTTGGCATATGTAATCTATGTGTTTTCTATGAGCACTCCTCTTTAGCATATAGTAAGTTTGACTCTTCTTTAAGGGGGGGCCCTTATTAAAAGGGGCTAGATATTCCTGGATCTAGAATCCTTCTATGTAGTCTACTCTTCCAAAAAGGTTTTCTGTTCCTTATTATTAGAAACTATTAGCTTTAGAGGGGTTGTTGTTTGTCTATGATTGTCAGGGAGTCTATAGAAGAGGCTATTCATTGGAAAGTAGATCCAGGCTTCTGTGCATTGGTCGGATTGTCTGTTAGGCTTCTAAATCTCGATTCGTTCAGTCATGGCCATGGGGTTTTCTTTCATTTTTAGGAGGAATGAGGTTTAGTCTTATGGATTGTCCTCTAGTAGAGTTGTTCGCGGCCTCTCTGAATGCTCAGATCTTCTCTTACATGTCTCCTTTTCTGGACAGTCAACCCCTCGGGGGGGTGTGTGTGGGTGGATGCTCTGTCTCAGTAGTGGACAGGAATGTTCGCCTATGCCTTCTCTCGAACGATTTTGATTCAGTTAGTTTTGAAGAGGGTCAAGGATCAGGTTTGCGAAATTGTTCTGATAGCTCCGTGTTGGCCAAAGAGGATTTGGTTTTTAGACCTTCTAGATTTTCTGGTAGATTTCCCTCTTCTTCTTCCAGTATACCAGGATCTTCTATCTTAAGTAAGAGGTCTTTGTGTGCATCCAAATACAATACATTTTAGTCTGTGTGTCTGGAGAATCTCGAGTCTGAAGTCCTCGAGAATAAGGTTTCTTCTGATATCAGGAAATGATTGACTCTGCCAGAAGGGATTCGACCCGTTGAGTTTACAAGGGTTGATTTAAAAAATTTAGGTGAATGATGTTCAGACCAAGGTTTCGTGCCCGATTCTGGTTCGATACCCAAATTATTAGATTTTTTATCTTATCTGTTTGGGTATTTTCATTTGTCAGTTATTACGTTCAGGGAGTATAGATGTTCTCTGGTGTCATCCCTTCCTTGTCTTCTGTATGCCGATGTCAAGGATACTAAGACTTTTAATAGCTTTATTAGAGGTCTAAGTAATATTCGTCCTCCGATTGCTAAGTCTTTTCCTTCCTGGAGTTGGGCTTTAGTTCTTCAAGTTTTGGCAGGGCGCCATTTTGAACCTATTCTACCAGTAGTAAGCTTGGTTTTGTTTTTAATTGTCAAAGCTGTTTTTTCTTGTTGCTGCAGCCTCTGCTAGAAGGCATTCAAGAGATTCATGCTCTTTCTGCTGAAAAGGAGAGATTTATAGTTTCAGGAGACGGCTTTGATAGCCCAGAAGGAATTTTTTATCTATAACTCGCACTAACCGCTATCCTGCTAGTCCGATCATTTTAAAATCTTTTTCGTCTGTTGCCATCCGAAAAATTTTGGTGTCCTATTAGGGCATTAGGAACCTTCAATCAGCGATCAGATGTTATAAGAATCGATCCATCTCATTTATGTTTTTCCTACGAGGAAAATTTATCTAAGCCGGTCTCAAATTCTTCGATTGTCAGATGGATTTTGAGAGAATACTTAATCCTTGTTATGAGATAGCCTCACCGGATCAAATTAATCTCTCCCTTATTAAAGCCGATGACGTTAGAAGTATGGCTACTTCTTTCGCTCTTTTTGAGGGATCGTCTTTAGATGAGATCATGCAGGTAGCAGGAGGGAAATGTGAATACACCTTACATCCTTTTAACTCAAAGACCAGAGTGCAGGCTAATCATGGTGTGATTGAGCTAAATGCACTATTAGGTTACGTTATTAGCATTTGGATAAGATTGATTTAATTTTATCCTTGTTTGTTAACTAAAAAAGCTGAAAACTATTTACCAAGTACTTCCCACCATTTTCGTTAGGACTATGCGTCTGTGAGATAGGGGGAGAGTCTTCTTTTGGTTTTTAGTTATTTCTTTAAGTTCAAGTTGGTCGTATTTGCTAATCATGGTGTGATTGAGCTAAATGCTATATTAGGTTATGTTGTTAACATTTGGATAAGATTGATTTAATTTATCCTTGTTTGTTAACCAAAAAAGCCGAAGACTATTTACCAATCACTTTCCACCATTTCGTTAAAAGACTGCATCGGTGAGAAATGGCGAGTCTTCTTTTGGTTTTTAGTTATTTCTTTAAGTTCAACTTGTTCTTATTTGCTAATCACGTTGTGATTGAGCTAAATACACTAATATGTTATGTTAATAACATAGGGATAAGATTGGTTTGATTTTTATCCTGGTTTATTGATTCTCAAATCTCCTCCCACCTTATGTGGACAGGGGGCACTGACCAAATCTATGGGTTTAGCAAGTAGTGATTGAATGGTAACCACTGAACGGATCGGGTCAAAATTTGCCAGATATGATTACAGACTAAAGGGCACTACAAGTTTGTTCAAGGCAAGGTGATGCGTAAAAAAATGGCCGCCATGGACCAATCACAATGTAGCATGTTTGGCGGCCATATTGGATATTTTTATTTGATGGATTCTGGAGCCGAAATTGGTTTTATATAGGTTTTCGGTTATTCTGTCTTCAAATTTGCCATTTTTCAAAATGTCTGATAAATGGTTTGGCGACCATCTCCCGCCAAAAACTCCCATACTAAAGCAATGAGAAATTTAAAATGTCTTCTCGAGAACCGCTGGGCCGATTTCAAGTATATTTAACAGGATACATCCTTAGGGCATAGGGATCCACATTTGTTCAAAGAAAGCCGATCAGCGGCCATCTTGGATTTTGGCTGATTTTTGGAAACGTCTAAAAATCTCAGAAACTGCTTGGACGATCGATGCACACCTCATGAAATATGATCTAGGGCAAGAGCTGAACCAAGACTCTTTAAGGGAACTTGATTGGACAAATGGTTTGGCGGCCATCTTGGATGACCTAGTTTTTGTGAATTGCTCTCCAGAACTGCTGAACGGATCGACCTGAAATTTGGCAGATATGACTAGGGCTTAAGGGCCATTAAACTTTATTCAAGGGAAGTTGATCCATCTGAAAACATTGCCGCTGTGGACCAATCAAAATGTAGCATGTTTGACGGCCATATTAAATATTT
The DNA here is from genome assembly GCA_034401795.1 of Chaetoderma sp. LZ-2023a. NCBI lineage: Eukaryota > Metazoa > Mollusca > Caudofoveata > Chaetodermatida > Chaetodermatidae > Chaetoderma > Chaetoderma sp. LZ-2023a. The sequence continues at coordinate 82,970,513 of CM067374.1, read as the reverse complement.
TTATTTCATGGATTTTGAAGCCGAAATTGGGTTTTATATAGGTTTTTTGGTATTTTGATCTCAAATCTGCCATTTTCAAAACCGTCGGATAAACGGTTTGGCAGCCATCTTGGATCTTTTTCCCGCCAAGAACTCCCATACTAAAGCAATGGGAAATTTTCAATGTCTTCCTCTCGAGTACTACTTGGCCTATTTCAAGTATATTTGGCAGGAAGCATTCTTAGGGCATAGGGATCCAAGTTTGTTTAAAGGAAACCAATCAGCCAATTTGGCCAGCAGCCATCTGGGATTTTGGCTGATTTTTTTTTGAAATGTCTTAGATAAACCGCATGGGGGGGGGGGGGGGGGGATTGATTCAAAACTCATGAAACATCATCAGCTGAACCAAGTTTATTAATGCGAAGCTGATTGGCCAAATGCTTCTGCAGCCATCTTGGATGACTTAGTTTTTGCGAAAATATCTCCAGAACCGCTGAATGGACCGGGCCAAAATTTGGGAGATATGATTAGAGCCTAAACGACATAATGGACAGTTGATACATAAAAAAACAAACCATGTCCGCCATGAATCGATCAAAATTTAGCGTTTTTGCCATATATGTATTTTCTGCAAATTTCTGAGAAAATCATAAAAAGACTACTTTTAATAAAAAGACTACTTTTAATCCTAAAAAGACTATGCTGGTCCAATAATAATAAATCTTGCCTAAACCTTCACAGAAATTAGTTTGCTAAATTTTTCCAGTTGTGCCAGTGCCGAATAATTCCAGGTGACCGATAGAGGCCCCTTGGGCCTCTTGTTTGCATTTGCAGTCACATTATAGCACTAATTTCTGGCCAGTAAGTCATGTAAGTTGCCTTTGATTGACACTCAAAATTTTGCTTGCTCAATTGTTTGGCAAATATTTTAGGAAAAATTTCAAAAAGTATCTCCTTTACCGCTTGAACTAAATTTGGCTTTAAGGATCCTACAGTGGTACGCTCTAGAACTTCTCATGAGAATTTTGATTGGTCGATTTTGTTTTGGTGACCTTTGATGTTCTGAAACTTATTCAGAAATCCTTTAAAACATATCTCCTAAACCATTTGATAGATTTTATCCAAATTTAGCCGGAAGGATCCTATGGTGGTAGCCTCTAGAACATCTGTTCAGAATTCTGATCGGTCATTTTTTGGTGGCCATCTTGGATTTACTGAACATTTTCTGGAACCATTTAAAACGTTACTCATTAATCAAGAGCCCGACTTCAATGAAATGTGGGTGGAACAATTTTATGGGGGGGGGGGGGGTTGGCTTCAACATATCAAACAAGAATTTTGATTGGTCAATTTGTCTGGCATCCATCATGGATTTTCGGAAAATTATCCATTATGTCTATTTAAATTCAAATGGTTCAAATGCTAATGGTCCACGGGCCTTTGGACCTCGTGTGGTTTTAAAATGAGAATTCTGTGATGTCACAGCTCAATGAGCTAAAGAACCATTTAGTCTCTTCTCAAGTCTGTGGAAGTTTACCAAGAGGTTCGTAGCACATATATGTACTGGATAGTGAGTAGGTGGAACAGACTTCTCAGTAAACTTCCTGTCTTTACTGAGGCTGTATCTCATTCTAATGGTATACTTTACGAGGCTGTAGGTGCCTAGATTCTCTGAAACCTTTAATTACAAGACAAGACAAGGGAACCATCAAATGCTGTTGCTTGCTAGCTTCATATAATAGTAGAACTACTATTATCAGTAAATCGAAAATGTATCAGATGACTTTAATGGGTACAGCCATTTTGTCTCAACTGGAACCAGTTAGTCATACCAATAGGCCATTTCACTGTGCTGTATGCAGAGGTACAAATATATTCTCTATCCCTGATCAGAGTCACTGTTATATTCGTATACAGATTAACTTCTACTCGCTACATGTAAAATACTGATTACTTTGAAAACAATTTGACTGAAAGTAGTTGATGGCAGCCACTACAGGTACACTTGCAGTCAAACTAAATTCAAAATATTCAGCAGGTATCATGTTACAACCTCGGAAAGCAGCAGCGAACTATTGTGAGCAACTCTGAATTACACGGAACAGGGGCGGATCCAGGAATTTGTTAATGCTGCATATTATTATGGAATATCCTGACATGTCCTCGAAGATGCCCACTGTTTCAACTATACCGTGACGACCATTTACAGTCTCATTGGGAAAGACTGCTAGGCAGACTTGTCTCTGGAACAATATTAGAGTACACAATGGTGGAAATATGATCCAACTGTATGCAACTACGCATTAAGTCAATAACACATTTGTAAATTGTCTTACTGTATTTCACAATAGAGATATAAGTATATGTACATGATATTATACGAGGTCGATATCACGTAGTCTGTGGTAGATCTTTAAGCCATGCAGCAGAACATATTCAGCTCTGTCAGCTGGGGCCTTTGCAGCAGCAACTTGCATAATGTCTGCTAGACTCTGCTGTAGTGTCTGAAGAGAGAACAATAATAACTGATGATTATAGCGATATCTGTCCCGATGACAACTGCATGAGGAGACAACTGATGAATACCAAACAAGTTGCTTGTAAAGACAGTGATCACTTAAACCTGTAATCATGGTAATTATTTGTAAAGAAAATTGAAATTTTTGCTTCATGAACTGTTCATTTGCAGGCCTAGAGAAGACAGTTTTTACCACGGGACTGATTGCCTGTTTATTTTCTTGACAAACTTTGTGCATTAATATTCAACAACTATACTGTGTGGTGTCTTGAAACCATGATACAGGAATTTCAATACTGACCCGGTTACGGCACAACATAAAGATACTTCTTATACGCGCATATTATATACACCGCTAGTTGTATTATGGACCTTTCCAGTTTTAGCTATGCCCCGCCCATCTATAGCTAAGCTCCACCCACATCTCACTCGTGTTGGGATCGATTGATCCCTGAACTTCTTGACTATCCATTTCCAGAAAACTATACAGGTAAGATGTTGAATATTTTATTTAATAGTAGACATACAATCATAGTCCTTCACCAATCAGTGATTATGATGTCATCCTACACGCCACATAGTTGATTATGATGCCATATGATGGATGGATAAACTGGAAAGGTCCATTGTCATTGTCCATTATAAAGCAGTGGTTACATGATCAGATAGATTGTACAGTTTGTTATACGATGTGGGTATGTGCCTACGGGTCGTACAACAAATCATACAATCTATATATATGACCATGTAAACTTAGGCTTAAGGCAATCATCAAAGTATACATGTATTAAATGATCCGAGACACATTTTGTCACACAACCATGTATACATGTAATGTCCTACATAATAGTATTTCGATTTCTAACTAATGCAGAATAATGCCAGTTCCACAGACCCATGACAAAACAACGAACGCAACATAATACTGTTATACCACAGTACGCAACTTAATAGCATTATAACAGTACACAACAACTTTCGTAAGTCTTGCTAAACAGCCTGGATTTCATATCCATGGTCAAATTATCTAGGAAAAGTCTGTAGCAGACCCTCAATATTTATTTAGCTTATATGGCTTATCAATGCTATGAAAATCCTCGCTTATCCTTTCTTATCCAGGCTTTGAGGATCCTTGCTTATCCTGGATTTGAAAATCCTTTCTTAGCCTGGCTTATCCAGGCTTTGAAAATCCTTGCTTATTCTCATTGGAGAAAAAAACCTGAAGAAATTTGATTGGAGCTGAAAGAATTTTCCACTCTTCCAACCGCAGAAAACAGTCACACATCATCACGCGATAAACCGATATCAAACAAAACTTGTCATTAACCATTTAATGGTCAAGCCGGCAAAAATCGGCTGCCACAATGGTCTTGATAAATGTCCATATGCAGGCCAAGTGAAGACCTTTTGAAAATTTACCACTAGAATGACTGGCTCAATAATCGAGCCAGTCATTCCAGTAGTAAATTTTCAAAAATTGTCTTATCCTGCAAATGGACATTTACTAAGCAAGAATTTGAATCTTCTTAACAAATCTTGACCGTTAAAGGGTTACATTCGAAAGGAAAATCATTAATTCATTTTAATGTTCAAATTTATTCACTTGTGTGATACATTTTCAGATATGAAATGAAAAGTCGAGTTCTTTATCATCTCGCACTATGCTAAATACATGTACGTCAAAATCCTAAATCAGCATGCCATAATTTCAGGACAAACTTCCAGACAAGCTACTGTATTATTTTGAAATAATGTGGCTGGAAGATGTTGCTGGGTCTGGTAGTAACAGCAGAATGGCAAAGGTACATGTAATTTCCAATATTCAAAATAATATTTCTTAATATATAATAAAGAATTTTCAGTATTTGCTCATATACCTGAATCTTTTCAAAACAGTTTCTGCTTTTGTCAGTGGGGACTGGCCTTGAAACTTCACTGCTACTTTGTTTTAGATTCTGAAAACAAATAAAAGCATATATATATGTGTAAGACTATAAGTGTACATGGATCATGATTTATCTCCAATGGTTTAATACCAGTCACTGGATTCATTAAGACACTGGTGAAAACAGACATCAATGTGTATTGTATTGCTCACGCTAAAGACATTAACCAATCAGGCTCATTTAAACCAAATTAAATCTACTGGGCAACAGTACATGTACATGCAAATGGCAATGCGTTTTCAAACACATTATCAGCTCAACAAGTGAGCTTATGCCATGGCGACCGTACGTGGTCCATCAACCGTCGCCGTGATGTGGGTAGGGTCACTGGAATTCTATACAATTGGACCCTGTGCGAGTGGGGTGGGGGAGTGTACTTTCCTAAAATAGCTCCTATGCATATACTGATGACGTGATACATGACAGAAATTAGGCCCGTTATTGTGTGCATCTAACAGTTAAAGGGAGACAACTGTTTACATGTATGTCAAAATTTGTCTAGTAATGACATCTTAGCGTGAGACCCATGCGTAAGTTAGAAGAAAACGTCTAACTCGAGAACATCACGTTCAGAATCTCGTTTTCCAGCGTACACGGCGAGTATTCATGAGAGGCTAATTAGTTCGGGAACACATTCTAAAACTTATTTAGATATGTTAATTCATATCTATTTCCTTTGCGCACTTCGCAACTGTGCACATTTTCCGGAATGCATTGCTATCGACACAAACAGATCATCATTGAACGGTTTGCTTTACTATACACCGTAATTTAAGCTGCCAAAATGAGTCGCCAGTTTTCGAATATCCCTATTGCTGTTCTGACAGAGCTCATATCTGCTGCTCCGGTTCGCTTCAAACATGTCAAAGCTACAGCTTCGATCTAAAAGTACAGGCAATAGTTTGTTGTTTGAAATAATCAAGCCATTGGCCTCTAAAAATCACTTCAAATCCAGGATTTAATTTAATCGATAAAACCTGTCCATTACGACCACGGAGCACAGAGTAACTGTCAGAATAGTGAATCGAACCATGTGTATGACAGATAATAGTTGGCAGATTATTTTGAAAATAGATTGAGTGTGTTGTTGCTCTCTTAAGTTCTTTACTGTCAAATTGTTTTCAAAATAATCAGCCAGTTACGTAGTCATTTTAGCCTTTATCCATTGTCATAAATAACACGGGCTAATTTTCTTTTTCTGGTAAATGAATTTTCGAATACCGGTACAGCACTGCAGTAATTATAGACGACAATTTTTGTAAATCTATCACTGGAATGACTGGCTCTGTTATCGAGCCAATTTTTCAAGTGGTAAAATCTCAAAAACAGTTGCTGCCCCCTGCCCACTTTCACAATGGTTTAATGAAAAAATCTGTTAACCCTTTAACCCTCGAATTAAACAAAAATTCCATGTTTTCATTGAAAATGTCCATTTGCAGACCAAGAGATTATTTTTGAAATTTTAACACAGGAACAACTGGTTCGGTTATTGACCCAGCTATCCAAGTGGTAATTTTCAAAAATAATCCTCTTAGTCTGTAAATGGACATTGACCACTGCAGAAGCCGATTTTTATCTGGCTTGAGTGCTAAAGAGTTAAAACAAGACAACAAAAATCATTTACAGTGACTTCCATTTCCAGTGTTAAAACTAACTCTATGGAGTTGTGGTCGAATAAGGTGCTGGCACAAGTTACACTTTCTGAATCTGAAATGTTTAAATCAGGGAGCCATATTGGATTTTGAATGCAGGGCAGATGTCATAGCCACAATAGATATTGTCAAAAGGAACAAATGATGAAAGCAGTGTTTCTTATGGCATCTACATCTTGGAGGTCGCAGCGACCACACACCTAGAAATCTAGATGTCCCAACCTGAAATTTGGAGGTCTCAAATTGAAATTTGCTAGAATCCATGCTAAAATTAGAGAATCCCATGGGTGAACAGGTATGAATTATGGGGTCCCATACTAGATTTTGTGGGTATGTTTGCAAAAACCTATAAAATTAATTAATATTTAGCAATCATGCAAGGATTTCAGGGGTCCCATGGAACCCACTGCCACAACTATTGGGGGGGGGGGGGGTCACCACTCACCAGTTACATTTTAGGTCTCTATACCCTCAAAAGGACCCTTATGAGAATCCCTGGATGAAAGTTGTTAAGTTCCATCATGCTATGTGTCACAATTTTTTACAGACAGACAGACAGACAGACAGACAGACAGACAAACTGCCAGACCTGTGTACACACTAGTAATGTCTTAGAAATGTAATTTTAAGCAAAGCAATTTAATCATACAGATCTGAAGAAAAAAAAATGTTTAATTTGAAATTGTTAGCATGGAAGATGTTGTTGCATGCGTTCCAGACATGTATTCCAGTCAACTTATTTAAAGACAGTTCTACAGCTTTTCCAGTATGGCTGCCTTGAAATACAAATATTCCTCAAGGGAAAGGTTAACCCTTTAATGGAATGTTCATGCACAAGTACACACAAAGTCTGGAAAAGTGTGGAATTATAAGAAACCAATATATTCAGGCCTTGAAAAGTATGGGAAATTTAATATTTTCTCCTACAGGTTTGGAAAGTGTATAGGAAATTAATATTGTCAGATGTGATTCTCATTTGCAAAATAATACAGATAATAATCAAAATATTGATGATCTTATCTACAAATTTCATAATTCTTCTGAAAAATTTGGCAGCTTTCATATGGACACGGACTTGAGACATAAAGCATGTAAAGTATGGAATTTCATTCTGCAGAAGATGTAGGAACCCTGTAATGACAAAATGTAGTCAAGAAAAAAAATTGTCCCATTAAAAACATCCATTTGCAGACCATGAGAAGACTATTTTTGACAACATATCACTGAATCAAAAAAGCATCCGCTTTTGTTTCTACGAGAATTCTTAATACTTACCAGATGTACTATTATGATAATGTCTATTATCTAGTCTAGCTCAAAATAAACAATTAAAACTCCGCACTCTCCTGGTCCTGCCCATACTGTGTCCGGGAATACCATAGCCGCAGGTACCGAGTCAATTCCCAATCACAGTCAGATTCGTCTTATATTTGCCTTGGCAAACTGCGAAAGCAGCTCAGCCTCACCTCAGCGGGGCGGCTGAGGCAGGGCCATAGTACATCTGGTAAGTATTAAGAATTCTCGTAGAAACAAAAGCGGATGCTTTTTTGATTCTACTTCGAATAATACTTACCAGATGTACTATTATGATAAACTCCGGATTTCGACAGCCAGGAAATGCCGGTGGGAGGAGGTGAGGCTCGAACCAGCACTCATCAACCATCCAACAGAGAAGGTTGTGAAGAGACTAAAACCCTGGCATACGCTTGGGTTCTGCTATCTGACTCATAGAGTGCTAAACTTCCATGGTCTAGACCGCGCTCCCCCCCCTCTTTTGTCCGCACAAAACCAGAGGGATGTCCATGGGGATGCAACACCCACCAGACCCGTGTCAGCCCCAAGTCTCAGCTAGGGCAGTCCAGTAGAGTGCAAAGAAGCTACTACAACTTCAAATCTTTGAAAAAACTATCAGTATATCGATTAGATTTTCAAATTGGAATGAGTCTCATGTCTGTATGAGAGGATAAATATACTCTTGTACCAGACTATTCACTTACTCAGTCTGGTATTTCGACTGGAAGTAAACATATTTATAGTCACTTAATTAATGTAAACACTCACCATTTTTGAGTGGTCGATCTGTTCTTGATCATCACAGGAGCTAGGCCCAATCCACGGTCGTACTCAGTCATGTGCATAGCGCTTGGTCAGTGTAGGCGGAAGGCTTTTGTGATGTGTGCGAAGTAGTGGTCGGACGTGGCTTAGTTTAGGTTCGACAGATTGGCGACGGCTACTGGATTAAGTGTGCTGGAGATGTCTCGAAGGTAGAAATCAGTGAATGACGACTCGGCATGCCATTGTGCTACAGACATCACCTGCTCTAAAGAGACACCCTTATAAAGGGCCGATGATGCTGCTAGTGCTCGGACCTCATGGGCATTCGCACGATCAATCTGCTTTCCTGTAGCGATCTTGTGCGACATCTGAATAGCGTCAACTATCCAACGAGAAATAGTATCTTTCGAAGCACGTAAATGGGGAGCTTTGAGACATAACCACAGAGATTTCGGGTCGTCTCTCCACTCAGAAGTACGTTTCTTATACATCTTTAGACATCTGACAGGACACCAAGCACAAGAATTTGGGTCATGTCTAGTTAAACTTGGCAAATTGATCGGCTGTCCTGGATATTTAAGTGACTGATTCTTTGCCAGGAAACAAAGACGTGGAAGTAATCTTAAACCTTCACCCGTGACGACAAAACGGTCTTGTTCGGCAGAAAGCGCATGAATCTCGCTTCTCCTTCTCGCCGACGCTGCTGCAACCAAAAAAACTGATTTAATAGTTAACAGTTTAATGTCAATAGATCTAATCGGTTCAAAGGGAGCATGCCCTAAAACCTGTAGAACAAGAGATAGATTCCATGATGGGATAGGAATCGGCTGTCTAGGTCGCAGATTGCTCATTCCTTTGATAACTTCATTCAAGGTGTCATTCTCCACTCCCCCAATGGTGAGACTAGGAATGACAGAAGCTAATGCAGACTTATATGCTGCTAGGGTAGAAGGTACAAGTTTGTCAACTTCGTATAAATGACAGATAAAATCTGCTACGTGTTGAACAGATGCAGAAAAGGGATCAATATCTCTTCTCTCACACCACTGTGCAAATTTGTTGATTCTATAATTATATGTTTTTGTGGTCGAAACTCTTCTGGCCGAAGCAACAAACTTCGCTGCTTGCTCAGAAAAGCCACCCTCAATTGCACGCTGCTTGACAACATCCATGCAGTCAATTTGAACATTTCTGGTCTGTCGTGAAGGTACAGACCCTTGTTCTGAGAGATTACATCTCTTGTGTCTGGAAGAGGGATTGGACTGCAGACCAGAAGGTCCAGCAGATCCGTAAACCATGATCGGCCTGGCCAATAAGGAGCGATCAGTAGTACTTGGCACATCCCCTCTCTTATCTTTGCCAGAACTTTCGGGATGAGAATTGTTGGAGGATACGCATACGCGTACATTCCCTTCCAACTTATCGCCAGTGCGTCTACTGCTAGAGCTAACGGGTCCGGGATCGGTGACACGTACGTGACCATCTTTGCGTTTTTCTTCATTGCAAATAGGTCGACATTTGGCTTGCCCCATTGTTTGAATAGAACCTCCGCTACCACTTGGTTGAGCTGCCATTCCGTCGGACGACAAACCGTCCTTCGACTGAGAGCATCCGCTAAGATGTTCAATCTTCCTGGAATGTGTGCTGCCCGAAGAATAATATTCCTCTCTTGGCACCACAGCAGAAGGTTCCAAACCATCATACACAACTCCGGTGATCTTGTCCCGCCCTGACGGTTCAAATAAGACACCACTGTTGAGTTGTCTGTCCTTACTAGGACAATTTTGTCTTGAACTAGACTCTCGAACTTCTGCAGTGCTAATACCACCGCTAATAGCTCGAGCACATTGATATGTTTCTGCGCATTGGTCCGATCCCATTCCCCTGACACTGACTGATTGTCCAATACCGCTCCCCAACCTGTCAACGACGCATCCGTGAATATGGACATCTGAGGTTGAGGAGGTTGTAGAGGAACACCTCGCAGGAGATTCTGTTCCGACAACCACCACTGAAGGTGGAATATCAATGGTTCTCTTACTGGTATTCTCAGAGATAACGGATCTGTTCTCTGTGACCAGAACGACATCAAATACATCTGAATCGGCCTGCGCCTGAGCGCCGCATATGGCACCACCTTCTCCAGAGATACTAGTAAACCGAGTATTCTGAGAAATTGACGCGCCGTCAGATAGGCTCCTAGAGAAACTGACTCCAATACTGCAATCAGGCTTCTGACTCTGCTCTCCGCCGGAAAAGCTACGCCGTCCCTGAGATTGAAAAAAATTCCCAGATAAACAAACTCCTGGGATGGAGTCAGTTCTGATTTCTCTAGATTCACAATCCATCCTAGCTTCTTCAATAAGTCTAGGACTACCTTCAGATTGCTGCGCAGAGTGACTGGATTCCCCGCCTTTAGCAGCCAGTCGTCTATGTAAGTGTGAACAGCTATGTTTCTCCTGCGAAGTAAAGAAGTCATGGCGAGAACCACCTTGGTGAAGACCCTCGGAGCCGTGGTCAGGCCGAATGGAAGAGCATTGAATTCCCAAACACTGTCTTGGAATGCAAACCGCAGGTACTTCTGAAAGGGAATTGACATTGGAATATGAAAATAAGCATCCTTCAGATCTATTGATACCGCCCACATGCCTTTCCTGAGCCCTGTCATCACCGCTGCTACCGTCTCCATCTGAAACCTGGGAGAAAGAATAAATTTGTTCAACGGTTTGAGATTGAGAATTGGTCTCCACCCTCCGGTACGCTTCGGAACTAGGAACATAATCGAATAGAAGCCCAGTGATGACTGATCGGCGACCAGGTGAATCGCCTTCTTCTGACGAAGCGATTCTATCTCTGACTGAATGGCAACTAGACGGTCTAATTCCCTTGGAATAGGAGTCCATATTGGAGTCGAGGTTAACGGAACTAACGATTGATGGATGAGCCAGTCCGGATCGTAGCCGTTTCTTATCCACTGACAGACTAAATAGTCGCGCACGACCTGTTCCCATTGGCTTAGGAATAGCTGAAGTCTGCCTCCGACGGAAGGAATCTGCACACAGTTGTCGGTCGAGATTAGCCGACAAGACGCTACATCGCTTGGGTGAAGATTCTCGACTCCATTTGTTTCCAAAGCCGCCGGTATTGATTCCGCCGGAAACCCGTCAGGAACGAGCCCCACGGCCGCCCCGCGGCTTCTTGTGGTATGACGGTCCGGAACCGCCGCCACGACTATCCTTACGGTAGCCGCCACGGCCCGAACCGCCACCCTTCCTGTCGTCCTCATACGGCCTCTTACTAGAGGGCTTGTATGTGGACGAACGGCCAGGCCCTTGTGCTCCGGATGGCCTATGGGCATCACGGGCAGAAGGACGGAAGGGCGATCTAGGACGCTGCCTCTGCTGCTCCTGTCTGTGTTGACGGTAGGACTGTTGCGGCTGAGTCCTCTTGGTCGACTTCCACGACTTGCCGACCACCTCTTGCTCCGCCACCATCGATGCAACTTTAGAAAGCGCTTGTCGTGCCGAGCCGCCGAACAAGCCTGGACCTATGAAAGGCGCGGAAGATAACGCTGCCCTCATTTCCGGTCCTGGTTCCACACAATCGAGAACCATTCTCCGTCGCTCTGCTAAAGTTCTTGTGATCACCCTGGCCAGGCAATCCTGAGACAGGCGCATGGTGTCCCGAACAACTCCGGGAGCAGCCTCTGGCACCTGTCCGCCTTCCGCCGTGCAGTCCAGCATACCCTGCAAGACGGTACACCCGTGCGACAGCGCAGCCATGGCTGCCCTAGCCGCATCCTCAATGAGCGTGAGCTCATTAAACGGGTCTTTGTTGGTCTGAGAAACCAAGGGACGTGACCGCCCCTTGGCCTTCCCAGCCAACGGCCTATTCAGCGCCTCACGTTCCGCAACGGAAAGCCGTGGAACTCTGGCGTACTGATGATAGGCCTGCTCCGGAAAACGGACCCTACTCCTTATCCCCTTCGGGGCCTTGGGCAACGCATAGTCTGGCTGAACCAGACGATATGCCGCAACTTCCAACATGTCAGAAGTCTGCGTGTCCAAGGGGAGTGTAGGCATGGCCGAAGAGCCACTGGACAGAGCGCTAGCCGCACGCTCTGACATCCGCTCCATCGCCGGATCGCGCTGAGATCCTAGATCCGATGCCAACCCGAGACGATTGGTCATCCATCCAAGGACCTGCACCCATTCAGCTTCGGCGCAGAAAGCGGAATCGTCCATTAAAGAACTCCCGTTTTCATCCTCCCTCTCTCCCTTAGATGAGAGGGCCACCGACGATCCTTGCTGAACGCTACGATAAACGTCTCTGCCAGGACAGAGCGCATCCATAGCGCGACTACCAGCGGCACCAGTATCCAACGAATCGCCGGATACGGATTCTCCGCAGTCCATCGGCTCCAACACGGGATCCGGGACTACGACCGCCTCAATCACGGCTGGCACTGTCACTCCGATAGGAGCCGCGCCTAACGCCGTCGGGATAGCCGTCGGAACCGCAAACCACGGCTCCGCCGGCATATCCGGTTGCACAAATGACGGATGAAAAATGCCCGACGGAACGTCGACATCACCATCCGCCTGGCAAACCCGTACAAATCCCGAGGGAGACCCCTGGGACGTACTAGGCATTGCCGACATTGAAAGATCCGGCATGCCGGAATCTTCCATCAACAGGAATTCTTCCTCCTCTACCGACGGCTCTTGAGCCGAGGACAGAGAAGGGTCAGGTGCATGACCCTCAGCAGAACTAGCCGGACCACCTAATGGTTGCCCTGCACCAGCTTGCCTCACCGGGACCGTGGACTGTAATGAATCAAACATGGCCTTGAACTGGGCCGCCCATACGCCCAGTGCTGAATCCATCCTCTCATTCAGCCGACCTTCCAGTCCAACCAACGACGCTTGCTGCCGCTTCACTGCCTTATCCTTCTCTATACGCTCCAGCCTCGCCCGTCGATCCCTGTCAAACTCAGCCACCATTGCCGACGACCACTTGGCGCACACATCACACGGGCTTCCGACCTTACACTTCGCACACGCCACACAGTGATGACCCAGATACTTCCGTTTCATGAACCTGTTGCACTTCTGGCACAACGTATCTGGGTTCTTCGGTTTCTGCGAACACAGAGAAGAATTAAAACGCTGCACATGACAAGTGATGACGAGCAATACGCACAATAGACTTGATAGTTAAGATTTCTTAAACACATTAACTTTCTCTTAAATTAATGATAACAAGTCTTAGGCAGGAAATATTTGAAACTTTTTTGAGTGAAAATTTTTTAAAAAACACAACTTAGCCTTTAACTAACGTTAAATAACCAAGAATAAATCGCCGATCACTACAAACACCCTCGACAACTAAGCGAGAGCTAAAATCGGCGACAACAGAGTGCCTGGATACACCAAGGCAAGAACGACATAATTCATGGGCGCCGCCATCTTGGCCAAGGACGCATCCATCTTAGAGGAACCGAGTCGCAAGAGAAATTTAACCGAGTACCCGAATTAAAACTAAAAGTCAACGGGTACAGAAGCGACTCCAACAATGGCTAACATTATAAAAAATGTGCCAATTTAAGGAAATTTCAAACAGTCATTATGGCACGAATGTATAAATTCTAGATTGATACAACCTGCCCCTGTGATGATTTCCCAAGTTCCTCCATGAATCCAGCGATGTAATCGACTAACACAACTGATTAACTGCTTAAATTGCAAAATTTGAGCACTCTAAAAAACACGACTTTGAAAAAGCGCAAAATAGACGAATCTGACTGTGATTGGGAATTGACTCGGTACCTGCGGCTATGGTATTCCCGGACACAGTATGGGCAGGACCAGGAGAGTGCGGAGTTTTAATTGTTTATTTTGAGCTAGACTAGATAATAGACATTATCATAATAGTACATCTGGTAAGTATTATTCGAAGTAGAAATGGCAGATAGACTTAATAATAATGATTGAGGCAGTCATTCCAGTAATAAGATTTCAAGAATAGCATTTTCTTGTTCTGCCAATGGATACACATTGCCCCATAGAAAATATCCGTTTGCAGACTATTTTTGACAACTAACCACTGGCATGACTGCTTGGTGATTGAGCCAATCATGGCAGTGATAAGATTTAAAAAATAGCATTCTCTTGGTCGGCAAATGGATTACGGTATACATTGCCACATAAAAAATTTCCATTTGCAGACTGAGAAGACTACTTTTGACAACTTAACACTGGAATGACTGGCTTGGTGATTGAGCCAGTCAATTGCAGTGATAAGATTTCAAAAATAGCATTCTCTTGGTCTGCACATTGTTCCATAGAACATTTCCATTTGCAGACCGTGAGAAGACTATTTTTGACAACTTATCACTGGAATGACTGGCTTGGCGATTGAGCCAATCCTTCCAGTGATAGGATTCCAAGAATAGCCTTCACTTGGCCTGCAATTCCAGGGGCCCCAACTGCTGAATAATATATTATATGATTCAAAAGTACTTCCCTTTGTTTTGCAGCCTGTGGCAGCCTGCCAATGTGATGATAGGGCACAAAATCAGTGTCTAGTGTAACAGAGGGCAGGCCTTGCTATGAGATGCAGTCTATGCTTTCTTCTTCATCACTTTTAAATAATTGGATGCAGTAAATGGAATAGGCCTACCATCTGTAATACCGGTACCAAATTCCCAAAAGACATTCGCAGTCAATCTCAGTATGACAAACACACACATGCGATGGATGTGACTACTGTGTATAGACTATTTTCAAAGCATCATACATACTTGTTGTTTACAACACACTCTGATAATTACAGTTAAGTACATCAATAATCGTATTTAAAGCAAAATACTGTATTTATTGAATGAGTTAAAAAGAAAAAATTCAGTTTTAGTGATTTAAGTTTTTATTTAACCCTTATGGCAATGATTTCAAAATGGTTAATTGTTGCAGAGCCAATAGTTAATAAGGCTGGCATATACATGTGTATTGTTCAAAGAGTTGCTGAAACCTGTTTCTGCCTTAGACAGCAACTCCGTTTAAAAATAAAGAAGAATTATCAAAATGGTAATTAAATAAAAACATTCAATTTTTAATGGCCTAGATGTTAAACAAATAATCCTGTCTTAGTGTCTAAATACACATATTGTGTACAGTCACTAATGTACCTGGCCTTACTCAGTCATTTTTGTCAGTAGACACAATGAGTACTGAAAATTTAATAAAAGAATCTAAAATTACACCAGTCTTTAATCTACCAGTTTATACAGAATATGAATTCTGTACTTGATAAATGATAAATTGTGATTTTCCAACTCAGTCATGAGTATCATTCGTCAAATACAGAACTCACATGCTGTATGAACTGGTAATTGGAGACTGTTGTAATTTTCAAAAGATGGTACATCTGTCCCTTACACAATTCTACTATCCTATGCACATTTCTAGTACAGAATTTGTAATTATGATCATAAGTTTCATACTTTTGGTCAAAAGTGTTGGTTAATAACTATGTCTTGACAACAGTAGTTCGGTTCTTAAGTCTGACACTTAATTACATGTACTTAGTTGTGTAATCCAGAAAGTCTGAATGGTCTGGGCTTGTTTTGTGGGCCTCTTTTATACCCTTTCTGGTGGCCTTTAGTGGGTGGCTTGGCGGTTGTGCGCATGTGTCTGCGCATGCGCAGTGGGAGACTGGGTGGTCTAGCGGCCTGGCAGCTTTTTGGCGGCCGTTGACCGTTTTTTGTTCTTTATTAGTGGGGGTGGCTTGGAGGCTGTTATTAGGGGGTGGGGGTGTGGGGCTTTGGGGTAGGGGACTTGTGGTGGTTGGCCGTGTTCTTGTGGCATGTGGGTATAAGACCATTTCAGCGATTTAGGGGTTAATGTCCTCATGAGGGCATGATTCAGACTTTATAGCGTTTCGTTCATAAAACTTTGAACTCATCAGAGGCAATAGTGCATTTTGTGGCATATTTCGTATGGGGTTCGTGTCCCATATGGTGTGTGCGTGAGTGTATCTGAGCATGCGTGGCGTGTCGTGGCTGTTTGGGAGTGGTGCTTGTGCGTGCGTGAAGGCGTGGCGGGTGGCGCATGGCGTGAAATATCAAGAATGACAGTAATTCTAAAGTTGTATACTGTATAACCTTTTTAAATAATTGTGATAGGGCTCATAGTTCCCAGATGTAGACGATATGTATGATTGTAACTTATTATTTGTAACAAATTAAACAATAAACAATGAAGATCCGGAGAGTTTATCCTCTTGTTTGTTAACAAAGTCCCTTCGTTTGGTGGTTTGGAACAAGTTGTGTCCTCGGTTGTTTGGTCTGGAAAGGACTTCATCCAGAACGGAAATTATTTGTAAATTTCCTGAATATCGTGATCGAATGGCACATGGATACTGTGTAAGTCCATGTGAGCCACTACCTGCTTGCATAAGTTCATTTCTATACCTTTAGCTAGGCACTTTTTTTAGCACTAAATAACATCCGTGACAGGTGGTGTTATATTGATCACACATGCCATTTTTTGTCCCGTTAAATTTGACAATATTGGTTAACGTTTTATGCAGGGCGGCGTCCAGTCCCTGGATTCTTCTTTCCCTCTTCTTCTTGTGGTCAATGTCCACATCCTTCTTCACCGGGTCTTCTATGTTGATGACGGTATAGGGACAGCCGGTGGTGAGGGCAAGATCAGGGACCCCGAGCTATAGGTGCTTGACGGGGTCCTGCTTTCCTCTGAGTAAGGCTCCTGTGTGGGTTTCTCAGTCTGTGTCCCAGATGAGCCTGCTGCATCTAAAAGAGCATCTAGCGCGTCATCCAATGGCAAGATGGCGTATGATGAGTTGTTGTTATTGTATTTCGGGATGGTGTATCCCGTTGGATACGGTTGCAGCAACTCACTTACCTCTTTTGGTAAATCTGCTGGACGCATGACGGTGGGTGTACCGATGTCTGGTGAAAAGAGAGGGCCTGGTCTGGAAACTAGGAACTTCATTTTCATCTTCTTGATGGGAGGGCCCGGGCGGACGAGACGTAAACCCGCCCCCACCCCCCCGTGGCTATCTCCGAAGAGATGAGCAGGGATCTGATCGACCCGTCCCCCTTGCCATGGGCCCTCCACAGATGTTTTCTTAGGTATTCCAGCCTTTTGAAATGCATAAATTTCGGTAGATTACATGACGCGCAAATCCACTTGCATAGGCCTGTGTGGGAAGCTTCGTGGCGCATCAGGCCGCACGCATCTGCATAATCTTTCTTGCAGATGTGCCGTTCGTGTCTGGCCATGTTTATGTTAATGATGTTGTGAGGGGTTGTTGGCGATGTTTATGACGTCAGCCGCCTCGGTTGACAAGGACGTCATAGGTATGACGTTATAAAGGGTCAGCTTTAAGGAGGGAACTACTGTGGTCAATGAAAAGGTATGAAAAAGGCTTGGACGCACCGGGTTCTAAAGGGATAATAACAATGTATGTAGGTGTTGGGTTATACCCACATGAAAAGGCGCGTCCTCACCCTGCTAAGTTAATTCCTATTGGTTCCATGGTGTGGAGTTGGTGAATCCAGTGGGATTCCTTGGATCTCCTCCATGGTGTTAACTCTTGGTCTGCTGGGTTGGAGGAGAGTACCTGCATGATACAGTAGCTCATGTGGGCTCTTGTGTGGTTGTTTTTGTTGAAGTGTCGTGAGACTGGGGTGTGATAATGATCTGAAATCCAAGATGGTCGCCAGTCATCTTGAAAATTGTTTTCTGCATGATAACTCTGCTATCATTTATTGGATCGCTTTGAAACTTCATAGGATGATTGGACTGGGTCTCAGGAAGAAACCTATCGAAATCGACGATGTTCCGAAATCAACGAAACCACCGGTGGCCATCTTGAAAATGGGTTTGCAAACAATAACTCCATTACCATTTATCGGATTGCTTTAAAACCGTATAGAGTGGTTGGACAAGGTCTGGAGAAGAAACCTATCGAAATTGACGATGATCCTAAGTCAATAATAATAATAATAACCAAATTCATTGGTCGATGACGCGTCATCGCAAATCCCCACATTCACCGCGTGGAACATTTGACACACCCCACAACCC
This sequence comes from Chaetoderma sp. LZ-2023a, assembly GCA_034401795.1. Taxonomy (NCBI): domain Eukaryota; kingdom Metazoa; phylum Mollusca; class Caudofoveata; order Chaetodermatida; family Chaetodermatidae; genus Chaetoderma; species Chaetoderma sp. LZ-2023a. Next base: position 82,952,251 of record CM067374.1, on the reverse strand, counting down.
ACCACCGGGGGGCAGAGCCAAATGTAAACGTCCTTTTGCACTCCACAATCATATTGGTAACTCACATACAATATTTGGTTGAATTTCGTACAAAAGTGTCAGAGGAGTGGCATTACAATCAATTTCATGACCTTTTAACCCCATCCCACACACCATGTAGGCGGGGGGGGGGGGGGGGGCAAATGTAAATGTGCTCACACACTCCACATTGATATGGGTAACTCACACACCAAATTCGGTTGAATTCCATCCAATGGTTTTGGAGCAGATGCGTTATATCAATTGCCGCAGGTTAAAATTTGACCATTTGACCCCTCTCCCACCCCCTGTGGGCCGAGCCAAATCTAAATGGCCTCTTGCATTCTGCAAGCATATGGGTAACTCAGATATCAAATTTGGTTGAGTTCCATATAACGATTTCAGATGAGTTGCATTACAATCAATTTCATGACCTTTTGACCCCCCCCCCCCAACTGCTGGGGGTGGTGCCAAATGTAAATGTGCTCATGCACTCCACATTGATATGGGTAACTGACATACTAAATTTGGTTGAATTCTGTCCAGCAGTGTCAGAGAAGTTGCATGACAATACATTTTTTTACCCCCACCCACCCCTGGGGGTGGGGCCAAATGCAAATGTACTCATGTACTCCACATTGATATGGGTAAGCCACAGACCAAATTTGTTTGAATTCTGGCAACGGTTTCGGAGGAGATGCATTACAATCAATTTCCGCAGGTTAAAATTTGACCCTTTGACGGAGCCAAATCTAACTGGCCTCTTGCACTCCGCAATCATATGGGTAACTCAGATATCAAATTTGGTCGAGTTCCATCTAACGATTTCAGAGGAGTTGCGCTACAACTGATTTTACCTTTTGACCCTGCCACACCACCACTGGGGGCGGAGCCAAATCTAAATATTGTCTTGCAAAGCGGAATCATATGGGTACCCCACATACCAAATATGATTTAATTACACCCAATGGTTTGGGATGAGATAACGTGACGGATGGACAGACAGATGGAGGCGATTACAATATCCTCGACGTTTTTTTAAAACGTGGGGATAATTATAATAATAATTCAAAGGTGTCATCCTTAAAGACTAAGTAACGTCATTTATTTTGTAGACAAGTTTTCACATTCAGATACTCTTTGTCAGCTGATAGCCACTTCTCTTAAAGGTGAACATGCACGCAAGAATGCTTGAAAATAAAATTGTTTAAATCGTATACTTTTAGAGCCTTAATCTGTGTACCTCAATGTAATGAACTCCGTTTCGGTCTTTTCTGTGATTTTGGCCCTTTCAGTATTTAGCATGTCCGAATTACATGTATAACAATCTACTGTTTCTGGATTAATTACATCATATAATATACAGACTGAAAAAAGCTGATTTTGCATGTGGTGACTGCAGAGTACCTTGGAACATTTTCCTTTTCCAATGCAAGTCCGCTATGTCAATCAGCTTTGACAATATATGGGAGCTGACGGACGTACATGCATGATCATGGGTGAAATCAAATTGAGCCACTTTGGCACATACTGACTACCAGATAGGCTATTGAATGTTTGCCTGAAATACTTCAAGTGATTTTCATGATATTTAATAGATATGATAGGACAGAATGGTAAATTCAAGTTCTTGAATGTCTTGAAAAACATGTGCCATAATGATTTTTTCCAAATGTTATCATATCTTCAACAGTATTTTGGAATTGAACTAATATTATTGACACAATTCATACATATATTACTGATAGAGTAAGTAGAGTTCAGAGTTGTGATTAGCCACCCATACATATTTGGGATAGATTTATCTGACAGGTTTCAAGCACTATTGAATGCCGCCATATTGGATGATTACTGGGGAGACAATTATATGACAGTTTGTTACAAGCTGTGAAATAGAGATGGACACGCGAACATGCCCGTGCACACACACACCTCTCTAGAAAAATACCTGAAATCTTCCACCTACATGTAGGTTCAATAAGTTAAAATTTATTCAATGATCATAATCCAAGTTTTCCAAATTTCAGGAGTACTGTACACTGTATTCCTACTAAAATGACACATACAATGACACATAGAATCTATATGTAATGTACAAGCACTAACAAGAGGTCAATAACTACACATACCTCAATCCTAGTCACCAAAGCATGGTGAAGCTGCACCAAACTCAGCGTGTCTGTTGATCTCAAAGTCAAGGTATTATCTGTTCCAAGCTCCAGCTGTACATAATTACCATTGGGGGTTAGTAATTTTATGCTGCTTTCAGATAATGTGGATGCGGCTAGCTGACTCGCGGACAGAAGTACGCGTAACAACGGGTCTGAAAGGACATAACAATGTAGCATTACACAACTTTTAATTTAGCCATCATACTGCTGAATTGCTACAGTACAGCTCTGAAATAACTTATATTGTTTCCAAAACTAAAACATAAACATACGATGTAATTAATTGTCTGTTGAATATGTTGAAAATAATCAGATTGGAAGACATTGCTATTGTCTTACAATCTAATTAAGCTCATCATCTCAAAACCGATCACACACCTAAGAAATTCAGCTTTTATGCAACACCCTCCCATAGATGCTGTAGGTTAAGGCACCTTTATCGCACTACCTAAGGCCTAAAACCCACCCGGCCCCCAGCCAACCTGCGTCTCATTGTGCTCCTCAAAAGATCGATGACTTCACTAAATCATGTCAAAGTGGCTTTAAATGTAGACCCAGCTCAGTGATGTACTATACAAGAAGTGTAATACATCGTCGCTTTCGGTAAAAGTCTTCCAGCAAAGATGGTCTGTGTTTGACCATGTGCTAAGGATGCCAGAAGAAACACCAGCACAGAGCCTTGGAATTCACTGTACTCTGAGACACCAAATATAAAGCCATCAGAGGACGTCATTGCATAAATATGTTAAGCGTGCTATGAGGTGAAAGCAAGACACTCAGATCAAGAATAGACCCGAGGTAGCTAACAAATTTGGCTGAGGACATGGAGGACAAGACACAGTGGTCAAAAGTGAAGACTAGATATTGCAGCTGTAAGATGTTGTCAAGTTACGCAACAGTTCCCTGTCAAATTATTCATCAGAATATTTATTATATGGTAAATGCCTTTTCGTAATTTGTCTTTAGTATTCAAAGGACCTTTCGTATTCAAAGGACTAAGTAGGTTTACCTCGTAGTACTAGTGAAACCTGCTGTAAAAAACACCTAAATTCAATAACCAGTCTTATAACGTACAGCTTTATTGACTACCATGAACAGGGAATATATACAGTACAACTGATAGACAAGTTGAATATTTTGAACATAAATTGAATTGGAAGACATTAAATGCCTTCCAATCCAATTATGTTCAAAATATTCAACAATGTTTTATTTTGTTTTGGAAATATGGCAAGTTATTTCTGAGTTGTACTGTATGTCTACACACTGCTATACGTATATCACCTACACTTAACATGCCGGTTAATCAGATCTGGTATTCTAACTGTCAGCGTATGTATGTCCTGTGACTTGGAATGTTGTAAATGTGTCTTCAGCTTCTCCTGATGAAAAACATAGGCGGGTCGGTGTCGAGCCATAGACATAATCAGATCAGATGTTGAGATATGCGAGACATCAGAGCTTGGCAGAACTGCTGGAACATTGTGAGTATTAAGGCTGTGTGATGAAATACCTATCATCTGATCGGAGATGAAGTGTATTAAGTCAATACGAGTTTCATTCAGAGGAATGGTTAACACATGAGTCGCAAAATCTAGCAATGGTTCATGTGAACTGGCCATGCAGTCCCGATTAACAGCGGCACCTACGTGATACAATAAAGAAGTACTGACAGTGAAGATGGGACATTGTAAATGTTCCGTATTTACAGGAATAACAATGTCTTCCCATGCCCCTGGACGAAATTCTTGTGAAAGTGATAAAATTTTACTATGAGTATCCTTAACATGTTTTCTTTCCAAGTCTTGGTAGCGCATACACTGTACAACACACGCCCAGTCCGCTGAGAGCACAGCTTTACTGACATTTGTTATTTTGCACACTATCTGATATTCTCGTCTATTGCTACCATGAACCATACATTTTACACAAGTATCACATGAAACAAACTTAGCAGCTACAGCAATCCCATCAGCAGACGGCATGTACCCAGCATACATGTGACACGCTATCGATATCTGACTCAGGATTTTCTGCAATCTTTCAAGCTCTTTATGGACGACATCAATCTTGCTTGAGGTATTACTGATAGATGTAAGTAGGTCTTTCATTTTCTGACCCGATGTTTGTTGGCCTGCTCTGGTGATATCTCTCGGTACAGACGAATCTATGGTAAATATTCCTCCAGAATAATTGCAGCAAAGTAACACAGATGGATGAATGTCATTGTCACCTCCACCTGTCAGATTAAGGACAAATGTAAAGGCATTAACACTTTAACCTTTGAATTTGTTCAAGAAAATTTAAATTTTCTCATAGAAAATGTCCATAAATTCAAGACGATATTATTTAAAAAAATTTATCACTGGAATGAGTCCATCATTTCAGTGGTAAATTTGTCAAAATAATCTCTTGATCTGCAAATAGACATTTCTCAAGATCAGTGAAGAAGCCATTTTTGGCTGGCTTGAGTGTTTAAAGGTTTAACAATGTATAGTGTCATAATTACATGTCTGTATAGTCAAACATTTAAGGGTTAAGATTTGTCAAGAAAATGAAGTTATGCTCAGTGAATATCCATTTAGCCCGTCTTGTGTCAAGTTAACCTTTTAATTGTCAAACTGGCCAAAAGGTCTCTGTGTGTTGAGAAACGTCCATTTGTAGGCCATGCATCCTATTTTTGAAAATTGACGACTGGAAAGACTGGCTCAGTGACAGAGCCATTCCAGAGGTAAATTAAAAAAAATAGGACTCTCTTGGCATACATATGGACACTGGCTGGGCTGAATTTTCGATTTTGTTGACGATTAATCCATGAATCATCTGGCCCACCAAAAGCAGCACCTGTAATGGCCATGAGGATTGTCCGTTTGCAGGAAAGTTATTTTTCATGGTAGAATATTCTTGGAAAAGATCGTTACCATTAAATGGTTAATTAATATGGGTAGCATTTTGAGTGCTTTAAGGCGCTGTTAACACATGACGGGTTAATTTGCAGGCAGACTATTTTTGAAAATGTAACACTGAAATGAGTGGTTTGGTTATCTAGCCAGTCATTCCAGTGATAAGTTTTTAAATAATAATCGGATGCGATTCATGAAGTGGTCTATTTTCGGTTCCGGGGCATTTTTTGACAAAATTTGAAATTTTGGATGTGTTAGTTCTTACAGTATATACCAACAATAGCAAGCATAATTTCATAAAAAATGTGTTTGTTAAACAAGCTACAAGCACAATACTAACAAAAATTGCATTGAAATAAGTGGAAAGCAAGCTACTTTAATGCTCGATTTCTCTGTCTTTAAATTGAACTTTCATACTGATTATTTATAAAATACTTACAAGATTAACAGCCAATAAATTAGGCAACAATCTGCAACTATAATGGTATATCACTTAAGCATCTTTCAGTAGTAGAAATTTAAAAGCAGAAATAAACAAGGCAAATCAATAAATTGATGTATGCTCCCTGAAGGCATACTCTACAGAGAAACTGAATGGATAACCCCGAAGGCATATGCTTCAGGGAAAGGTTTGGAACTGTGGCTCAGACACAGAGAAACGAACTTGAAATTGTCAATGAGATATCACCATATTAGGCCATCCTTAAAATATTGTTGGTTTGGCGTAATGATGTTAAATCCACAATTTGGGGAGTAGGAATGATTCGGTGGGCCATCATTCTTTTGGTCTGGTGGGATTTGCCCTAACGAACTATTTGTTAAGGATAGCTTAATAAAAGCAAAATCTAAGTTTCTCTAAATAAACACACTTAGACTTTGCTTGGCACCATATGAAAAATACATATAAAAACTATGTTCAAAATGAACAGAGATATTTTCTGTAATAATCAATACCAAGTTTGGTGACCATATGTGAAAAAATCTTGAAACTATGGCCCGGAGAAACATTTTCTGTTATATTCAGTCGACCATGAAAAGCAGGTCAGCATGACCTACTTTTCATACTGTGCACACCTTCTCCCACTTTTCATACTCCGCACACCTTCTCCCCAAGATACATTCACATACCAAGTTTGGTGAGCATATGTGAAAAAGTCTTGAAACTATGCCCCGGACAAACATTTTCTGTGATATTCAGTCGACCATGAAAAGTAGGTCAGCATGACCTACATTTGACCTGCTTTTCATACTCCGCACACCTTCTCGCTAAGATGCATCCACATACCAAGTTTGGTGACCATATGTGAAAAAGCCTTGAAACTATGCCCCGGACAAACATTTTCTGTGATATTCAGTCGACCATGAAAAGTAGGTCAGCATGACCTACCGTTGACCTACTTTTCATACTCCGCACACCTTTTCCCTAAGATGCATCCACATACCAAGTTTGGGGACCATATGTGAAAAAGTCTTGAAACTATGGCCCGGACAAACATTTTCTGTGATATTCAGTCAACCATGAAAAAGGAGTCAGCATGACCTACCTTTGACCTACTTTTCATACTCCGCACACCTTTTCCCTAAGATGCATCCACATACCATGTTTGGTGACCATATGTGAAAAAGTCTTGAAACTATGCCCCGGACAAACTTATATATGGTGAACGGATGGATGGACAGATGGACAAAGCGGCAACTATATGCTCCCGCGAAATTCTTTTCCGGGAGCATAAAAATGCGGCAGGCGCAAATTTGGATTACAACAACACTAATTCTACATTATACATAAGCCTCCATTGTGTACTCATTTTAAAGAGCAAAATGTGTGTTATGGCTATTTACATTTAACGGATCAAAATTTGAGAAAAGAATTTAAATTTACTCTCAAAAAGCATCCTTTCAATAATTTGGTCGACTATTAAACATGCATACAGGTGGCGATTCACAAAGTGGTCTATTTTCGAAAATGTACATGGGTGGTCATCTAATTGCTATAACTACATGAGTTTAAGAGGTATAATGACATGTGAGGTGTCAAATGAAAGAAGAAATGATGATGATTAAAACTACAAATGTATGTAAGAATATTTATTATATGTGGAGGCAAACTTTTCTAATTCTTCTGAGTGTTATAGATAACAGGGTGAAATGTGTATAATGTCACTGAAAAATGTGTTACATTTTGTTCTCACTAAAGTGCAGCATGTATGAACCTATTTCTTGAAGACTTTAATAAGGCATAACATATGCATATGGTCCTAAAGGTTAACTCATGAGCATTTCAAAAAGTACCTTTTCAAAACTAAAATTATATTGTATTTAGGTGCTATAATAATTTGAAAAAAGGTGGTTCTCACCTGGTTAATGATGTGAGTCTCAAGATACAATGAGTGCAACATTACATCTTTATATTTTCTTAAACTACAGTTGATGAGCATTCTAAACAAGAGCTCCGCAAACAGCGCATAATACCCCGCCATGATGGCAAACCAATGAATGAGAGCTTTCAGAAAATATTTAATTCTTCCTCAGTTCCATCAGCCTATAGTCACCCGTATGAAGTGTCAAAGTGATCCGTTAAACGGTCAAGGAGGTATCATCCGGAAACCAATTTTCAAGATGGCTGCCACTGACTGGAGGCCATATTGGATTTCAAGATTATCGTAAATTAAAGTTTTTTCACCAGACATATTCCAACGACCCTAGGAAGTGATCCGCTAAATGGTAACGGAGATATTATCCAGAAACCAACTTTCAAGATGGCAGCCCGTGGCTGGCGGCCATCTTGGAGTTCGGATCATCGTCAATTTCGATAGGTTTTTTCTCCAGACCTAGTCCAACCACCCTATGAAGGTTGAAAGCGATCCGATAAACGGGAACAGAGTTATCATCCGGAAACCAATTTTCAAGATGGTGGCCGGCGGTCATCTTGAACTTCAGATCATTGTCAATTTCGATAGGTTTCTTCTCCACACCTAGTCCAACCACCCTATGAAGTTTCAGTGATCCGATAAACAGTAATGAGTTATCCTCTGGAAACCAATTTTCAAGATGGCCACCGGTGGCTGGCGGCCATCTTGGAGTTTGTATCATTGTCAATCTCGATAGGTTTCTTCCCCAGAGGTAGTCGAACCATCCTATGAAGTTTCATAGCAATCCAATAGACGATAACGGAGTTATCATCTGGAAACCAATTTTCAAGATGGTCACCGGTGGCTGGCGGTCATCTTGGATTTCGGATCATCATCGATTTCGATAGGTTTCTTACCAAGACCTAGTCCAACCATCCTATGAAGTTTCAATGCGATCCGACAAATGGTAACAGTTATCACCCGGAAACCACTCTGCCGCTCACACGCCTGCCGCCATTACATAATACAAAAAATTTGGCAGGGCATAAATTAAGTATTGTTTTTATATACTTTCTCATCTTGGTGTGAAATTTTATCACATTTATGAAACTACTCCCTTAACCGGAAGCCAAGGTTACAGTATTATCTGCTCTTGTTTAAATGATTACTAGGAACAGTTATAAGGTTTATCTGATAGAATTTTGTGCTGTTACAAAATGTATTACATCTCAGGTAATGTACTATGAAATGTATATATTATATCCTGAATATATGACACCAGTGAGCAACGTGTTAAAAAAGATTCATAAAAACCAGTTTGAAATGGAATCGGTTACATCTATATTTCACTTTGTTATCTATAACTCTCAGAAGAATTGGACAAGTTTGCCTCCACATGTAATAAATATTCTTACGTAGTTTTAATTTCTTCTTTCATTTGGCCCCTCACATGTCATGATACCTCTTAAACTGATGTAGTTATAGAAAAATAGAAGATGACCACCCATGTACATTTTCGAAAATAGACCACTTTGTGAATCATGACCAATTGTCTCCTGGCTTGCAAATTGGCCATTTCTCAGGACCAGTACAGAAGCAATTTTGCAAAGTTCGACCATTAAAGGGTTAAAGAAATTAACCATCTCTCTAGGATGTTGAGTTTGCAGATTTTTCGGACAAATGCTACATGTCAATTCCAAATAAATGCACATCATTCATGCAGGTTGATTAACAGGTTTCTTTTCTAGTACCGGTAATCAACATAAAATTACTATTTCTTGAAATCATAATTACTGTCTACATACTGACAAAGACTGACAGATGTGAAATAGTGAATGCACCATTTGTCTCTGCACAAGCCGATCCAGATGGGAGACCTGATGGTACACACTCAAACCCTCCAGCTGAGATGCTGCATCATGGGTTTCACAAATTTTCTCGCTTGCACACACAACATATTAATTACCCTGGCATCATTCAGAATGGTGAAAGTGGCTTATAAATCAGAACATCTAAACCTAAAGCGTTTCTGAGATGTGAGCAAATGCAAACAGTGAAATTACAGTGTCTCAATTTCAAGACAACTATACAGAAAAGCTGCTAAATATTTTGAAACAAACTTGCCTGGAACATGTTGCTCTTGAAGCAACACAACCCGGTTGAATTTTAGTTTCAAACTATTTACCAGAATATCCCTTACATTAGAAAGCATTTGTAATTTCAGGTCTGTGAGAGGTTCAAACAAGGGGAACCGTGTAGGCTTTAGAAGTTGCACATAGAATTTTGATTGGTCAATTTTTCCGGCGGCCATTTTGGATTTTCTGAATATTTTGGGAAATCAGTTAAAAGGCTCCTCCTCATTAACCCATTTGGCTGATTTCAATCAAACAGCTGGAAGAACCCTAGGCCTGTACGCTTCAGAACTTGTATACAGAATTTTGACGGCTTGATTTTAATGGTGGAAGATTTCCGATAAATGGGAATTCATATAAAATAATGCTACTCCTCATTAATCGCTTGGGCAATTTCAACCAATTTTGGCTAGGATCCTATTGTCGTAGCCTCTAGAAATTCTATTCAGAATTTCGATAGGTCACTACAATCTCTGAATTTCTGAAAGTTTTCCGGAACCATTTAAAAACGGTACTCCTTCAATCAATAACCCAATTTCAACAAAACGCGTAGGCTTCAACATATTAAACGAGTCTTGATTGGTCAAATATTTTTGGTGGCCAGCTTGGATTTTCCGAAAATCATCCATTACATGTCTATTTAAATGCAAATGGTTTAAAACCAATGGTCCAAGCGGTTAATGAGTAGCGTTTTTTAACACAAAAGTTGACTGACAGATGGACGACAGATGGTTGCCATGCCATAAGCTCAATTGGCCAGGTGAGCTAATAATGTTGTAATTGGGTGTGCATCGTACAGATGTACATGTATTTGCTTCTATGACATAATAATGTCCATCTGATTAAATAACAAGGATGACAATCAAAGACACCTGATCTACACATATGCACGCACACACCATTTCCTTATTGCCGTTATCAATTTTCAGATGACCACTTTACATTTAAGTGGCTTACCAGGATGACCATCGACCTTTGGAAACTATAATCAATATGAGTGTTCAGGCTCAGATGCTTATTAACCGCAAAATTATTGTGGTTCTTCTAAACACTCATGGGTTACTGCCAGCAGGCCTATTTGGTAAAAGATGAACATTTAGCTGAAAATTCCTGGAAAAGAATTTTCATAAATCATGTACTTACCATCCATCTGCTGAGACACAAAACTCATCCCCTCAATCCCTGCAGCATTCCAGTTCCTGTAATGAGGCCACCACGACAGAGTATTGTATACATCTACACTTGTCTCAAAAAGCACTCGTTGCACGCCATGTGTAAACGAGCAGAACAACTCATGACCATTTGACAGAGTAGATTTAACAGCATCTACCAGGTGAATAGTGTGATAATGTGGAACAGCAGCGCCACTTTCCTGAATAAGGACACATCTTCCACTTTGAGATACAATAAGTAAAACATTCGGCTCCTGAAGTTTAGGCACATCTCCCTGGTTTGTGACATCATCCACCTTGTCCATGTTGCAGATCTGTATGTGTAAGGCATAATTAATTATGTATCATGATAGTCATATCAGGAAGCTTCAACATACATACATTATCATATATTAGTCAAGGCTTGAAATTAAGGCTTAGACTATGGCTAGCAAGTAAAGATTTAACATGTTAATTGTCAACCCGGCCAAACAAGCCTTTACAGTCTGTATGCATGATTACTGTATTCTGCGGCTGCAGTAGTACAAACATCCTACAATTGCAAACAAGCCTTCTTCGCTTTTGACCACTGTGTCTTGTCCTTATCTAACATCTTTAGCTTCCTCAGGTCTATTCTTGATCTGAGTGTACCGAATCCTGGTTTCTTGAGGTCACCTCGAAGCACACTTAACAGAACAAGAGGCCCAAGGGCCTGTAACGTTCACCTGGCCAATTAGCATTTGAATAGACATGATGGATAATTTTTGGAAAATCTAAGATGGTCACCAAAAACATTCTCATTTGATATGTTGAAGCCTATCATCATACGATCGTTTCACCCAAGTTCTGTTGAAAGCGGGCCATTGATTAAGGACTACCGTTTTTAAATGGTTCCGCAATTTTTCAGAAAATCAAAGATGGCTGCCAAAACATTGACCTATCAAAATTTTGAATAGACTTACTAGAGACTACCACTATAGGATCCTTCCAGCCAAATCAGGTTGAAATTGTCTAAGCGGAGTAGCATTTTAAACGAATTCCTAATTTTCGGAAAAAACAAGATGGCTGTCGAACAAATTGACCAATCAAAATTCTGTATAAAGGTTCTGAAGCACACCACTCTAGGGTCCTTCCAGCTGAGTTTGTTTGAAATCATTCCAGTGGTTAATGAGGAGTAGCCTGGTAACCGATTTCCGCAAATTAAAAAAAGTCCATGATGGCCGCCGAGGAGTAGCATTTTAAATGATTTCAGGGTATTTTTTGGAAAATTCAAGATGGCCAGCATCGCAAAAATTGACCAATCAAAATTCTGTATCCATGTTCTGAAGCGTACCACTCTAGGGTCCTTCCAGCCGAGTTTGCGTGATACGGCCAAGTGCTTTATGAGGAGTAGGCTTTACCTCATTTCCACAAATTTTCAGAAAATCCAAAATGCTCGCCAGAAAAATTTACCAATCAAAATTCTGTATAAAACTTCTGAAACCTCCCATCCTAGTATCCTTCCAGCCAAGTCTGAATGAAATTGCCCAAGAAGTTAATGAGTAGCGTTTTAAACGATTTCCCACCATTTTTTCGGAAAATCCAAGATGGCCACTGAAAAAATTGTCCAATCAAAACTCTGTATACAAGTCTGAAACAAACTACTTTAGGGTCCTTCCACTGAGTTTGATTGGAAATTATGATGTTCAGCCATCAATGTCCAATGATGGTTAGGTAGTGTTTGCAGTGGCAGGCATCAAGTTTGTCTAGAGTTGCTTTGTTGATAGGTATATGTGGGTGAACTCTGTTACGGACTTATTCATAAAGAGATTCTCCTTTTTTGATTTTCTTCCAGCTATTGGGAGTAGCCCAAGTAATGCAAGTATTGTAAGCTTTTTACAGTGGACGTGACAAATATCTCATTTGCAAGTCAAGAAAATACTATTTTGAAACATTATAACCTGAATGACTGGTTCTTAACGAAGCCAGTCATTCCAGCTTTTGTTATTTTTGAAAAATAGTCTTCACTTGGCTTACAAATGGACATTGACTAAGGCAAAATTTATATTTTCTTGATGAATATTGACCATTAAATAAGAAAGGGTTACGTACTAGCTGTGGAGTAATCATCCCCACAGGCTAGAAATAATGTGTACATGTACACGTACATGTATTATAAAACTTACACATGTACATCTACGTACCATGAAGCATCCATTTGACAATACACAAAAAAGTGATAGTAGAGGTAGCAAATGGGTAGTTTTGATATTGGTGGTGCCGAAAGTATGCAGTTGCTGTCTCGGTTATCATACAAAGTGATTAATAAAGTACACCTCAAAACACATTTAACATTTCCTGAGAGGAAATAAGAAAGGAAACAAAAGCCATCAGAAGACGGCATATCCCCCCGGATCCAAACATTTCAGATAAACATACATCGTAGCTAAACTGTAGTTTTATGTTGACATTTTGAAATGATTGTCAGAGATGGACGGACCGACAGACTGACACACATACATTCTATACAGACGCATGGATGTACAGGCATATGGATAGCACATGCACATCTTCAAGTGGTAATGAGAATCCTTACTAAGTTTCAATAGAATCACAGCTAAATTGTAGGAGTTGTGTTGACAAGAAATGATTGGTACTGCAGTTTATGAATCGGCTTAAAGGTAATGAATAATTTTCTGGCCGCGAAAAAAGCACATGCACATCTTCGGATGGTAATGACTAGATTTACCATGTTTCAAAAGAACTGTAACTAAACTGTAGGAGTTGCATTGACAAGGCTGGACCAACAGACGAACATACATTTTGGACAAATGGATGGACGTACAGGTACACGGATAGTACATGCACACCTACACGTGGTAATGATAACAAATACCAATTTTCAAAAAAATCGGAGCTAAACTGTAGGAGGAGTTGCATTGACAAGTAATGATTGGCAATGCAGTTTATGTAGCAGCTTTAAGATATTTAAAGGGGGATAAGTCTGTAATGAACAATATTTTGGACGAGAAAAAAGCACATGCTCATTCGCACATGATACTGATAATGCGGACACAATTTTAAGTTAATCCATTGAGACCGCTAGGAGGAGTTGCGTTGACAAGATGGGGACAGACAGATGGACAGACGGACATGCTGATCGCTATATCCTCCCTGTCTTCCAGACCGGGGGGGATGGGATAAAAAGGGAACAGAAACAAAAAACGAGACAAGAAGAAAACAAAAACGTAACAATGCTAGGTACATTATAGGATTGTTCCATTTTTGTATTTCTTTTTTTCTTTGCTTATCTCATATTTGCTCCATTACTGTTTGCTTATTTTCCATTGTTGTTCCAAGCTTTATGTTAATTTGTTTGGAGCGGTACTATAAAAGCTCAGTATAAAGTAAATTACACGTACATGTATGCAGTATACTGGCCTACATATATGTACATGTAGGTAATCAGAAAATATATCAAGTCCAGCCTAATAGATAATCACTAGGTATAACTTAATGGACTGCTTAATAGCCCTGAGCATGTGCTAACTACATAATGGGACGGACAAGTTATTTTCAAGCCCTCCATGCATAGCGATATATACCATCTGCTAACCATGCTAACTTAGAAATATGGAGGCACATATATTTGAACCCTTTGACCTTAGTGTCTCAATCTCAAGACGACTGTACAGGAAAGATGTTAATTAAACTAATTTTACTGGAACAAATAGGTAGCAACAGCAACTCCTCCCCCCCCCCCCCCCTCCCCCGATATTCAGCTAATTTTATTTTGATTTGACATACATGTAGCATAAGAGAATCACACAATTTTGAACAGATATCCCTGAAATCAGTTGATTTAAAAATCTAAAGACAGTATACACCATTGATGGATCAAATGGTCAAACCTCGTAAAAGTATGGAATTTTAAAAAATCATTTTAATTGTGGTGCAAACAGAATGCAATGATGATATTGAACAAATCTGTAGTTTCATTGGGATCAGATAAGCCCTTGATAAATTAAAAGTGCATTGAAAAGCTTTAACATTTACCTAATTCTTGTCATGCCGGACATCGGCATCACTTGGATCGCTACATCCAAATCCTCCGCTTCGCTATGGGTTCGAAAAACAATGCCAATCACATCTATGGGATTCATCATGTATATACATGTATGCCTAGAACCTGGCAAAACACCCAACTAAGCACTAAAAATAATGAATTCCTAAATGCAATGCCCTTTTATATCACAACAGATATTTATTTTGGTAATAATGTTGCTGTATCTCATATCACTACATTCTTACCATACTAAAGTCCAAGGCTGCTGTTGACTGGCTTGTGGTATAAGATTGCAGGCAGAGTGAATGGACATCTACAACTCTACTTTTATTATCACACAGAATATCAGGGAATTTTGTATGCAATATATTACTAGAAGTACCAGTACTAATTGACTTAAGGATAAAGAAATGAACAATGCCATTCGGCAAAGCAAAAAGCAAAATTGCGGAATTCATTAATGATGCGTCTGGACCAAACAGATGTCCAAATAATGTAGCAGACACAGTGACAGTTTCAGAGTTACGCATGTCCTGAATTTGCACATTTGACTCAATGCAATACATCGAAATATGTTCTGTACTATTTAGTGGTGACTTTCTGCATGATTTATATGGTGCCTCATATTTAACAATAAACTTTAAGTCATCTCTTGCCGTGTGACTCAGAACCTCTAGCCTTCTATACCCAACAATACTGTAATACTGTTCATCATTATAGTGTGCGACAAATAGCAAATCTCGTACAGAACACAATGATAGAACTTCATTGGCCAGTTTACAGACAGCATGACTGCGGCGTAGAATAATAACTCTCTGGTCCGACCGTGATTCAGCCGAGAGGCCTGCTGCCTGTGTCGCTAACAGGTCACCAAAGATGTCATGTGCTTCATCAACTTCCATGGCTTCCGATCCTGCAGCATTGGATGGACTGCAATAGTAAAAGATGGATCATTATATCAGAGATCAAGGTGGCGTCAGGAAAAACATCTGAAATTTACAGAGTGCAGACTCTTACATGGTCAGCATTTACCATTGACAAATTTGACATATCCCTGAAAAAAATAATTTCTTTACAATACATATATACGTCTAAAACGTATTCTCTTGAATATTTTGAAATTAATTTGACTGGAAGCTGTTGCTGCCTAAGGCAGCAACGGCTTCCAGTCAAATTAATTTCAAAATATTGAAGTTTTCTGTATGTTTGTCTTGAAATTCTATGAGCTATGTAGAATTCATTGGTGAAAGGGTTGATGCTTAAGATTGGTAAAGACAATTGAAAGATTTAGTGAATGTCCATTTGCAGCCCAAGCGAAGACTATCTAAGTCACAGAGATCTGTCACAGGAATGAGTGCCTCGGTAATTGAAGCAGCCATTCCAGTTGTCAATTTCCAAAAATAGCATTTGACAGCAAATGTAAATTTTTGAACACCAGCACAGAAGCCATCTTTAGCAAATACAGTATGACCATTAATAAATCTTACCATTCCGAGGGCAAAATTTAAAATTTTTAAATTAAAGTAAAAGATGAACAGGTGTTCATTTTTCAACATAATTTAGTGGAAGATGTTGGAAAAATGTACACCAGAACTTTCTTTGTTGCTCACACATTAAAAGCTAGAATATTGACATGAGAGTGGTAAGGGTTAAAGATTAAATGCCACTAAAATAACCTTCCAGACACGGATAAACATTTGAATGTTGAAACAAAATATCTGAATTTAGAGAAATATTTGAAAGCTGTGGTCACTTATAACTTTTAACGAAGCTGGCCAAAAATTGCATCTGCAATGCTCTTGAGGAATGTCCATTCGTAGGCCAAGAGAAGATTAATTTAACACTGGAATTACTGGTTCGATAACCATGTAGTCATTTCAGTGGTAAAATTTCAAAAATACATCTAGTCTTCTCTTGGCCTTCAAATGGACATTCAATAAGTAAATATTGTGATTTTCTTGATCATATTTAGCCTTTAAAGGGTTAATTCTAAAGATCTAGCGACAAACATGGGTCCTATATGTATTTGTTTTGTCGGTTGTTGCCGCTGGCATTTGTCTCTAGTGTGCCCTGGATTGTGGAGATACGTTGATTCTCAGTGAGAATCTATATGGTACATGTACATGTACCATTGACCAGTTTTATGAATTCTCATATTATATATTAAATTAATGAATCTTAAGCAATCATTATGATACCATAACCTTTTCACCGACAAATCCCTGAGAAAGTATATTCTTTACGATATAAAAGTTATTATGTTGAATATTTTGAAATTAATTTGACTGGAAGCCATTGCTGTGAAACTACATGTTCAATGTAATTTACCAGCCTATTACCTATTAGCAGATGTAATCATGATCATGTAGAGTAAGCAGTTCATTACTAACCTGGACGCTTTCTGATTGAGTTTGCTTTCATCAATGTGGTAGAGACGTCCAGAACCAGTGGCTAGCCAGAGGTTCCAGTTCTCAGAGCTGCTATCCTGGCTACCAATGTCCGTAGTGACTGTCATGTCTTTGATTGCTTTCTCATCAGCCAAAAATACAATGCACTGAAAGAATAAGAGATTAATTCTTTAACTGCCTGTCTGCCGAGTTTTTGCAGATGACATATTCCAAGGGTTATATTGCTGGACCAGCTAAATATTTTGAAAACAATTTGACTGAAAGTTGTTGGAGGCGCAGTTTTTGCTAATTGAAGTAATTGTTTGATGGCTTGCAGCAGCGAGACGGTTAATGTTCAAAACCGATAAAGATATAAAAGTGTTGTCATAGAACGTCCGTTTGCAAGCCAAGAGATGACTATTATTTTTAATTTACAACTACAGGTAGAATAACTGGTTTGCTCAAGTCATTACAGCGCTTAGTAACTTGTCGCTCCTGACATGAAGAATATCGTTCAAGACACCCCTTTAGGGGCTGATCGCATATTTTATTAATGTTGCATATTTCCACCGATTACTTTCTGCTCTTTCCTGAACTCAAAATGTTAGGAAATTGATTGTTTACAATGAAACTCCTCCGAAACAATTGGATGGATTCAATCAAATTTGGTATGTAAGCTACTTTGTACCCATATCAGTCTGGAGTGCAAGAGCACATTTACATTTGGCCCAATCACCCCAAACTCCTCTGAAACCATTGGACAGAATTCAATCAAATTTGGTATGCGAGTTACATGTAGGGCCAGTGGTTTTCCGCCATAACGGAAAATAAACAGAATTCATAGAATCGACAGTTTGAAATGGAAATCAACGGAGTCACATTTTCATACCCCGCCAAAAAACTTGGAGGGTATTATGTGATGGCGCGGTCCTGGTGGGTGGCAGAGTGCTGACCGGATGATAACTCTGTTACCTTGGTTGGAGTAGGTCTGGGGATGAAAAAAAATCGAAATCGAGGATGATCCAAAATTCCAGCAGCGGCCATCTTGAAAATTTGTTTCGGGCTGATAACATTGTTACCGTTTATCAGATCGCTTTGAAACTACATTGCGTGGTTGGACTAGCTCTGGGGAAGAAACTTATCAAAATTGACAATAGTCCAAAATTGAAGGAAATTTTAATTTCCCTTTCTCCGAGATCTAATAATACTTACCATTACATTACTCATTGATAATACAGCTACCCTGATAGCTGGCTCTAGGAATCTAGATTTAGAAAGCTTTACCAGCTCCTGGAAATGGGTACCCAGTTCCCAACAACTGGGTACCCGCCTGGCAGAGACACTCATATTGTTTGCATAGCTACCAAACAAGAAAATACCCATGGCTTGCCTCCGTGGGGCTGGGAGGCAGGGTCTGTAATGTAATGGTAAGCATTGTTAGATCTCAGAGAATGCAGGAAATGTCAATTTCCCTTTCTCCGAGATCTAACAATACTCACCATTCTGTTACTTCTGATATACAGCTGGCCCTGACAGCGGCTCTAGGATTATAGACTTAGAAAGCTTTACCGACTCCTGGGAACCGGGTACTCGGCTCCCAACTGCCGAGTACCCGTTTACCATAGAGCTCATATTGTTTGCATAGCCACCAAACAAGAGAAAACTATGGCTTGCCTCCGTGGGGCTGGGAGGCTGGGTCCGTAACAGAATGGTGAGTATTGTTAGATCTTGGAGAAAGGGAAATTGACATTTCCTGCATTCTCCTTCGATCAATACTCACCATTCTGTTACTTCTGATATACACCAGATTTGATCAGTAACCTGGTGGGAAGGGGCAAGCCATAAATGCTAATTTTGCCCCTTGGAGAAAGATTTTAGACTTCAAACTTGACTAACGGAGACCTAAAAGGACCGTCAAGTTCACGGAACCGAATCACATTCGCGTCACAGTCCTCCCCCCTTTTTCCTCCTAAGAAAAGGGAGAGAACTAACGAACATGTATCTCGCCTGAAAACACAAATATGCCAAGAGGGTTAACTGCTCCCTGCATACTCCATGTATTAGCCTGGGAATGAGCATGAATATATAAGATGAATGAACATGATACATATCCATAATACAAAAAACTCTCACTATTGAATTACCTTATGATAATTGGACTTCAGACGTACCGCCTCCAACCATTCACCGGTTCGGCCATCAGTGACACAATCTGGTTGACATCCTCTCGCCTGACCATGCCTGCTTTAGGTTCTTTTCTTACCGAAGTGAGAAAAGGGTGAAAAGCAGTGTGGTCACTAACTATCGTTTCAAAACAGCTAAAGCGAGTGGATTGGCTGAGTCTGACACATCCCTCATATAGTAATCCGTGAATGAGGACTCACAGTGCCATTGTGCAACGGCCATGATGTCCTATAACGGAACACCATTGTAAAGGGCGGTCGGGGCGGCTATTCCTCTGACATTGTCTGCCCTTACGCCTTGCACCTGGTGCCCAGTCGCCATCTCCTGAGTAGTCTGAATGCATTCGACCACCCAACGAGAGATAGTATCCATGGATGCGGTGCCATAAGACTTTTTATGGCAGATCCATAGATGTCTATCATTCGACCGTAGAGAGTCCGTCCGTTTCTTGTACTTAGTCAAAGCACGGACTGGACACCAGACACTGGCATCACGATAAAAAAAAAGTTTTGATATAATGATCGGTTTGCCGGGATATTTCAAAGATTGATTCTTTGACATAAACCCTGCTCTTGGCAGCAATCGCAGACCCTTTCCAGAGACAATAAATCGGTCCCTCTCTGCTGAAAGCACATGGATCTCACTACGCCTTCTTGATGAGGAAACTGCCACCAGAAAAACCACCGTTAGAGTCAGATGCTTTAGACTAGCCGAATCCAAAGGTTTGAAAGGGTGCTTGGCTAGCACATTATGCACCAAAGATAGACTCCAGGCTGGAATGACTACCGGTTGTCTCGGTCAGAGATTGCTCATTCCCTTCACCATCACATTCAACTAGGCCACCTCAGACTATCCCTGGTGGCTAGACAGGGGATAACTGATGCCAAAGCTGACTTGTATCCACCAATTGTGACAGGAGCCAGTCCTGTAAAGAACAGCTCACAGAGAAAGTCTGCTATTTGCTGAATAGTAGATTGAAAGGGATCAACACCCTTTCCTTCACACCCATGTGCAAATTTGTTAACCGTGTGGTTATATGACTTGAAGGTTGACCTTCTTCTCGCAGCTACAATGAAACTCGCAGCCTGTTGAGAAAAACCTTCCGACGTGGAACTTGTTTGATAACATCCATGCAGTTAATTTGAACATCTCAGGCCGCTCGTGTAGGAAGCGGCCCTTGGCCTGGGAGATTACGTTCAGAATCTCCGGCAGCCCCAATGGGATGTCCACCAGCAGATCCATGAACCACGTCCTGCTGAGCCAAAATGGCGCTATTAGCATGACCAGACACGGCTCCTCCCTGATCTTCACCAAAATCTTCGGTAGAAGAATGGTGGGTGGATACGCGTAAATGTGCATCCCTCTCCAGCTTATTGCCAGAGCGGCTGTATCGACGGTATTTGGATCTGGAATTGCCGAGAAATAAGTCATGATTTGAGCATTTTCCTTTGTGGCGAACAAGTCCACATTTGGTTGTCCGACCGTATCAATATCACCGTACCCCTGACTTCTGGAAGAAAGTTTTCCCATGCCAGTTCCACTGCCATCATTTCCAACAGATTGATATGCAGCTGACTCTCTAGGAGAGTCCATGTGCCCGAAACCTGGTGATCTGCCAGGCAGGCCCCCCCCCCTTCCCTCCAGCGACGCATCAGTGTACACGGACAGCTGGGGGTGGGGTAGGTGAAGCGAAACTCCTACTATAAGATTCTGACGCTCCTTCCACCATACAAGATGCGACATTATTGGCTCCAAAACTGCTACCAGCTTTGACAGGGGTTCTGTCCTCTGCTTCCAGCGACATCAGATACAACTGGATAGGTCTTCGCATCAGAACAGTGTACAGGATTACCTGCTCCATGGAGACCATCATCTGAAGAAACCTCCTTGCCTGAATGTGATTTCCCAATCGAAAGCTCTTGAGGATGGCTAACAGAGACACCACTCTGGGCTCTGACTGGTAAACCCTGCCCTCCTCGAGATCGAATCGCATCCCAAAATAAACGAAGTGCTGAGTGGGCGTCAACTCAGATTTCTCCCTGTTGACTATCCAGCCTAGATCTGAAAGCAATTTCAGAGTCAGAGCAGTATCCACTCCTAACCTGGCTGGCGTGTCCGCCTTGATAAGCCAATCGTCTATGTGGTAGGTGTGAAGCGCCACGTTCTCTCTTCTGAGAAACGCTGTCACTGCTAGGACCACTCTGGTGAAAACCCTTGGGGCTGTTGACAGGCCGAATGGAAGGACTACAAACTCTATACCTGATTCTAAAACGTGAATCTCAGAAACCTGTCACAACCCCGGTTCATTGGAATGTGGAAATATGCATCTTTCAGATCGATTGACACACACCACATTCCTTTCCTCAATCCTGCCATTACCGATCTCGGAGTTTCCATCTGAAACTGAGGTGTATGGATAAACCAATTTAATGGCCTGAGATTGAGTACGGGTCTCCAACCCCCCACACCCCCTGTGCTCTTGGGGACAAGGAACATGTTTGAATAGAAGCCTGGAGTGCCCTGGTTTGCTGGTTTTAATGCTCCCTTCAGAAGCAAACCTGACACTTCGTTTTGAATGGCTTCTAATTTGTCTGTCTCTCTTGGAACGGGAGTCCCGACAGATGCCAAAGACAGATTTTGTGGTGGAAAATGCCACCACTCTGGCATGTACCCCTGGGATATCCACCCCAGGACCAAACTGTCTGATGTCACACCTCGCCAAAACGCATGAGCTTTCCACCCACTATAGGCGCATTGACGCCTAATGCGGGTGTCTGGCTCGCAATCCGCTCCCCCCTCTTAACGAGAGAACCATTTTGGTCTTGGCTTGACTGGTTTAACTGGCACCGCTGTTCCTGTCGCACAGGCGTGGTCCAGACAGATATGAAGGACGTTACCATACCCTCAGGTATGATCCGCTCCCTTCTTTCCGCCCTTAGAGGATTTACCCTTGCCCGTAACGCATCTCGGGCCACCACTAGGCTGGGCAGGAGCCTCTACAATCTTCCTCCCCTTCTTAGCCGCAGGAGCTGGCTTGGCTTTCGCCTTGCTCTTATGCCTCTTCTGCTTCTTGGAGGCAGGTTGACCAGTTAGCGGTTTCGCAACAGCCCCTAGTGCATGCGCCTGACGCACTAGCTCCAGCTGAAGGTTAACCGCTAACCAACTCTGCGCAATGTTAGCCGTGTCCTCTAGGATGGCCTGCGCTTGGCCACCAAAGATGCTAGGGCCGTTCAGGGGCATTCTAAGCAAACACTCCCTGACAGCCGTAGCCGGACGCATATGGTCAACAGGGTTTGTACACCTTTCAGTATTTGAAATTCCATGACTTTTCCATGACTTTCCATGACTAAAATTAAGAAATTCCATGACCTCCAAGAATCAATAGCTAGGTCAAAGACAGTCAAATTTGTTTCAAAATGTTCAACAGCATATAGTGAATCATATGGAATTCACTTTATCTAGGGCAAAGGGCCAACATGTGAGAATATCCGGTACATTTTTAATAAAATCTGAGGTTTTCACATAAAAAATTGATGAATAAAAATTCTGAATGGAAGTTCTAGAGCCTATGATCATACATGTAGTATCCTTTCAGCCTAACATGGTTGAAATCGGTCAAAATGGTAAGAAGCAATATGGCCATTTCTAGTAAAGATTTTGACCCCAAAAATTGTCTATTAACCCTTTAACACTCATATCAGCCAAAGCCGGCTTCTGTCACGCGTGGTCTTGAGAGATGTCCATTTGCAGACCAAGAGAAGACTATTGTTGAACATTTTAAAATAAAATAGTCTTCACTTGGTCTGCAAATTGACATTTTTTTTTTAATTAAAAAAAATTCTGAACAAATTTAAGGCTTAGAGCCGAGGCTTCTATTTGGACAAGGTGTTCAAGAACAAATTTAAATCCAATCCCTAAAATTGTTACTTTCGCAAATATGTTGCGCACTAATAGATAACATGCATGGGAAAATTTGACAAAATATGAGCCAAAAAAGCCTTATACATGTATATAATACGCAATCAGAGTTTAGAAATATTGCAAAACATATTTTTCAGACGAACGAAAATTGGTAACTCTACCGCTAGATTCAAAATAATAATAATCCTTTATCGGCTAAATATCTTGTTATTCTTTTAATATTACCAAGTTTATTTCATACTTTAACCGTAATAGAACGCATAAAACCATCTTTGAGCAAGAAATATGTTCAATATACAGGGGACTCTCCATACACTAGCGAGACCGAGATATCATCGCCATCGTCATAATTATCATAATGTAACCAATTCGGCCGGGACGAAATCGCCCAAATGAACAAAAATCTTGCCACTAAATATACTGCCGAATGCATACGCTGAGTAGGAAATAGTGAATTTATTGCTCAAATTGTTTTAAAAACATTCTCTTCTGTACATATTTATTATTAATTTGGGATATTCGCATATTTTTATTTGGGAGGCCTCCTTCCAGTCCAGATATAGTTTCAGTGGAATGTCTCCAATCACAAAAGAGTTTAATATGGCCTACCAACATAAGAAGGGATTTAACCTCATTTTATTTCTTACGTTGTTTTGGGTCATTTTATTTTGGTTGGACATATGACTTTGATAATGAATGAAATCATGTGATCGCCGCGATAAAGATATGGAAATGTGTATTTCCGAGCTTTATTTCCCCATTTCACATTTGTATGCCATCAGATTTTATTTTTATTTAGGGAGATTATCATTTTCCATGACTTTTCCATGACTTTTATCAAATTGACAAATTTCCATGACTTTTCCAGGCCTGGAATTTAGATTTTCAAATTCCATGACTTTCCAGGATTTCCATGACCCGTGCGAACCCTGGGTCAAGGACCATCTGCCTCCTGGGACTTGGTTACATGCGCCTGCACCCTAGCCAACGCGTCCATCGACAGCACAAGTCCGTCGTTAACGCAAGAAAGCGCAACAGGTAGCACAGGGTGGACTGCCCCAGCTTCATCCCACACCGACTGAAGCAAGAGATAGGAGTGATTGACAGCATTCATTGCTGCCCTCACTCCCTCATCGCAAAGGGACAGGACTTCCTCATTGTGTGCTTGGGATTTGTCCACAAGCGCCTGAGCGGGACCACCCGCCCCATCACTCTGGAAACCAAGAATCCAACGGTCATCCTCAGTGACTGTCGGGACCACACCATACCACTCATACTCCCCTCTGGGGATACTTCACCTTGCCCGCACCTCCCTAGAGGCCGCAGGGAGCTGGCTCTTGGTCAAGAGTTGCTTGGCATAAATAGCCTCAAGCAACTCCTTGAACCTTGAATCCAGTCAAATGGACTGAATCCGAGACACGGGCAAGACCTCCATCTAAATCGATGCAACCGATGGACGGGGCATGTCTTCCACGGACGGGTCCACCCTGGCCAGCCACGCCAGAGCATCGGACCAGTCCGTCTCCGAAGAAGACACCCCCATAAACACATCACCCGTTGATGTGTTCACGGGTCTACCAGCAGCGGCCTCCCAGCAAGGTGCCACTGCTGGAAAGCCAGCACCACCGGTACCGCACGGTTCCGCTGCCACCCCATGAAACATACTGTTCCATGGAGTAGACCTGCACGGAAAACCGTGTGGACCCATAGCGGTTACGGAATCGTGGTCATACACGGCGCCAACGGCACCCCACATGTGGCCATTGGACCAGGCGAGATAGGTGAGTACCAAGCCTGGCCAGCAACACCGTCACCGTGTCGGTTGGTGGCAAACCAACCAGCACAGGACGGGTGCCCGGTACCAGTGTTGCCTCAATCACGGGTGGAGCGGCTGCCATGGCTTGCACCAAGCCAGACAGATGGAGGCTGGTTACGTCCAGGACAGAATCGACCTCCATGCGCTCCACCCGCAGTATCTCGGGCCGCAACAACCTCCCCTCTTTGGCCTCCTCATCCTCAGACCCCGAAGAGTCATCACCGGATGAAGAAGCACTGGAGTCATCCTGGCGAACGGCTCCCATGCCCGATGGACTGGCTACAGCTACTGGACCACCTGGAGGTGGCCGCAGAGAAGCAGTACCCGCCAGGCCCGAACCTGACGGGGCCACCACAGAGCCATACAAGATGGCCCCCTCGGTAACCAGTCCAGAAGCCTTCTAAGGACAGGGTCCGTACCAGACATGGGGAGAGATTGCCCAACAGTCTTCGGTATCAGAGATGACACCAGCGTGGGCAGGACGCTATGCAAAGAAGCCTTGCATACTGGGCCCAAATCACGCCGGGGGTGCCATCTCTGAACCCTCCAACTGCAGACGAGGAGCGCCCCCAGGAGCCGAAACGGACGTGCCTCGATTTCTTTTCGAACCGCCTGACTTCACGACGGACCCAGCCAAGTCCTTCTGGGCAAGGAACTCAACTAAAAACTTGACTGGCCACACTGCGCAGACATTACACCTATTATCAACATTACACTTTGAACATCGAAAACAGACATGGTCCTTAAACGTGACCTGAAAACAAGCACAAACCTAAAATACGCAAGCAGAATGGAACAGGAATGGAAGGCAGACAAATAATGTTCAAATATTTTGACAATAAATTAAAAGTTAACCCTCCGGCCCACCAAACATGTTACGTTACAACCAAGATCGCGTAAGCTGGCGATAAGAACGAGAGCGGGCCAATAATACACCCATAAATTGCTCCTGCAGGATGTATAACCATGGAATGAGGAACCATAGCGGATGCATCTGCGGTATATTTAAGAATTAATTTCAAAATAATACTACTCAAACAAAGGCCAAAACGATACGTGAAGGAACAACAAAATGAATTAACATACTGCTGTAGAACACGGTAAAACTGCGGAACACACATCTTAATCAAGAATTTTGAAATCATCGATCAATGCAAACAGATACATGTGGTGATTACACGCAAAACTTGACATAATTCTAAAGTTTCTGGCACAAAACGCATGCAGCACCAAGAATAAGATGCGCGAATTAATGAAACATTTCTTTCACCAAATAATCCGAGACATAAAAAGGGTTGGACATCACCCGCTCGGACGATACGGTTGAACGACGTAAGCCGATTTTAGTGTAAAAAACCCGTAAGCCACCGCCTAGTTTCATATCACTTCCCGATCGCCATTGGGATTCAAGGAGGCGATCTTATCTGGTATATTTCCTTGTAACCACACGTCCCAGTTCCGGGGTCAGAAAATGGGACATGCAACACAGACAAAATTTCAGAGACATGTCTCCATATAGCTAGATTCAGTGGCTCCTTCCATGGTAAATCCAGTAATTCCAGAAATGAAACAGCAAATAGGCACAAAGAAAACACAAAGAAACTCTTAAGATTTTCTCAAGCAAAAAATGCAATGTGTCCTCTTGTTGCTATGCAAACAAGAATGAGTGTCTCTGGCAGGCACATGCGGCCATCTTGAAAATCGGTTTCTGGATGACATCTCTGTTACATTTTATCTGATCGCTTTGAAACTTCATAGAGTGGTTGGACTATGTCTGCTGAAGAAATGTAATGACATTTACAATAATCCGAAATCCAATATGGCCGCTAGGCACCGGCAGCCATCCTGAAAATTGGTTTCCGGACGATAACTTCATAACTGTTTAACTCCGCTTTGAAACTTCATAGGATGACTGGTCTGGGTATGAGGAAGAAATCTATATTTTCTGATTGCTCTCATTCATTGGTTTGTCATCAACTCATCGTGACGGGATATTATGAGCCATTTGCTGAGCTTTTGTTCTGCAATGCATTTGCAAATTGAAACGGAAACATGATATTCAAACAGAAATAAATGGGTTAAAGGCATTTTACTCTAGAACGCGAGACATTCTCAGATGCGTTACGTGCAACGCTACATCATAGAATGGCCGTCAACATTTATCTGTTAGTAGCATTGACCACAATGTCAAAGATGTAAAGAGGGCAGCCATTAAAACTCGCTTCTTAACTGGAACATATATTGTACAGTCAAAGCTAAGCAGATTTAATCAAAACAAAGTCGATCCAACCTGTCCTTTATGTCAGATTACAATCGAAGACTATACCCAAATCCTTACCCAATGTGGTGCTCTGCATAACTATAGGAAACACAGTTTACAAGGTATAAAATCTGCAGTAACCGAATGCTGTGGTTCCCATCACTGGGACATCTTTAGTAGTGACCTTATCCTACTTACTCAACTTATTATAGACTGTACTGCATTGCCCACCTGTGGGATACTACCGTATAATTCTGACCTTCTGTATAATGTTGAACTACTTAGCAGACAACTCTGTTACAACATACATTGCAGCAGAGTTCATATTCTCAACACCATATCAGAATGATTAGCCTATGCCTATAATGGTTCTCACAATAGATTTAGCAATGCATCTGCGGGTATTGTGTTGAATTACTCTGGCCGTTCCACACATCCCCTAGGCGCTTGTGATGCCTGGTCCGAGGGGAACGTATGACATCTCGTGTGGTTCACCTAGGGTTTTTCTTGGCACTATCCGATGTAGCAGATGAAATTGACAATCTTATTTTTAGTACCAATATAAACTTGTGATAAATCAAACAATTAATACTGGATTTCTTTTTGGACATCTAAACCTTTTCGTGTTGTGTTAAAATCAATTAACGCCTTAGCGCTTTTATTCTACCAAAGCATCAAATGGTATATTTGTAATTTATTTTAACTCAAATGTGTTTTAAACTTATGATAAATTCATAGATCTTAATGCGTCTTAATGTTAGAATTTTATATTGCTCTTGTTCAACCACTCTACCTAGTTTGGTTTGTTGTTTTATTCTGTACTGCTCTTGTCCAACTACTCTACCTAGTTTTAGGGGTTGTTTTATTCTGTACTTGTTTATTTAATCTTTCCTTGTTTATTACTTGCTTTTATTCTATTTTCGTTTGGTTATTATCTGATTTTAACTATTACCACTACGGTGAGTGCTCATATCAAGAGGAGGATTATACGAACATAACATAATATATCATCATCATCTGTTGTGACGTTGGAGGCCCTAGTAAGGCCTATTGCCGATCTCAACTTAAATATGTATTGTGTATTGTTACGCATACGCGGATAGTGGATGTACAATTTACATAGGTTAGTAATTGGTATAATCAGGTTGGTAGGACATGCCCACCTATTCAGGTTGGATGTACAGAGGGATATACAAGATTTACAGATGCTGGTAAGACATGTTCCTCTACCTTGCTTGGGTGCGCTTTGGTTATATACAAGTGTGCTAAACATTAGTGAGTCTGGTAGGACACGCCCACCTGGCCTGGTGCCAAGTACTGGTGCATAGCTGATGACGAGGGTGGTAGGATATGCCCACCTGCCTGGTTGTGTGTACATACGCTATGTATGTAAGTATTAACAGCTGTGAGGTTGGTAGGATATACCCACCTGGCCTGTTTGGATGTACAATATATACAATATGTATAGTGCAATGCGGTGCGATAGCTGCTGATTGGAATGGTAGGACATACCCACCTGCCCCGGTTGCATGTGCATAAGCTTTATCTATATGATATGTAGGATGGCTGTTGAAATGATTGAGGTTGGTAGGACACACCCACCTGGCCTATGTAAATTTTGCTGTGGGATAGTGGTAAAGGGGTGGCTTGTATGTGGACTGAGGTGGTGCAGTGATTGTATCTTCCTCTTGCTGACACACTAGTTGGGTCTAGCTTCTAAGTACGGCTGGGAGGTTGACTGTGTACACATTAGAACTTGTTGAGTCTGTTCTTGAAACAATTTAGTGAGGGCGCTGTCAAAACATTTTCGCTTAGAGAATTCCAGTTATTGACAACCCTGTTACTAAATGTGTGTGCACGTAGTGACTGGTTTGAATCAGGATTGGGTTTTGGACTGTCCAAAACTAATTTTGAACAGACTTTGTCCAAAACCTGTCTAAAACATGTCTTAAAGGGTTTAAACCAGTCCTAAACTGTACAAAACCGTCCAAAACCTATTTCATTAATAATAGGATTCTTCGATGAGAGAGTTAAATACAACTACCCTTCTGTCCATAAACCCTCTCAATGACACAGACAAAGTATAACAGTTACTTTATAAGTAGAAATATTCTGAAAATGATTTGACTGGAAGGTATTGCTGCCAAAGTCAGAAAAAGCTTAGACAAATTATTTTCAAAAATTTAACAGATTTTATGGTTTAGTCCATTTAGCATAGAGGAATTCACATGGGTGAAAGGGTTAGCAGGATTAGTTTTAACTATACTAGAGGCTAATTATAGGCTCATTCACCTGTGAGTGTTATAACATAACATCCACAGAAGTGCCTACTGCTTATCTGAACTTAGATCTGTTTACACACAAAGAACCCATTGTTAGTCCACCCAGCCAAGGTCTTGCTGTCCCCAGTCAAGGAACAGAAGCTACAACTGAGTTACAGCCTGTAGTTAACACTTTCAATGATAATAACCAGAAATAGCAATATTCCTTACAATTTAACTGTTATACAGCAAATTTTCTGTTAAATATTTTGAAATCAATTTGCCTGGAAGCTGTTGCTATAAATAATCAAATTATTCTCTAAATATTCAACAGTTTTTCTATCATACATACATTATTTTGCTGGATAAATAGGTGATACAGTATTATTAAAGATTTGACTGTACATGTAGTTACACTCTCTAAGATAACTGAGTTAAATTGTGTTCAAACTAATCTATGTATGATAACACTTTCAACAATCATGAGTTCCATACATCTCACTTTCACAAGGAAATAGTCTGGACTAAAATTTTAGTTTTTTTTGACAGTTTTAGACATTTTAAAGTGTCCAAAACCTATTTTGGACAGACGGTTTAAACCATGGTTTAAACCACTATTGTCCAAAACTTGCCAACCCTGGTTTGAATGGTGTTTCTTTAGCTTGTAGCTGTGGCCATGTGTTTTGGTTGACGTTTCTAGTGCCAGACCCTGTAGGTCCATGGTATATTTATTGTGAAGGAACTTGTATGTTTCAATCATGTGACCATGGATACGTCTATATGTGTGTCGGGAGTTTTAGAATGCGGAGCCGTTCCTCATATACCTTATTATACAGTCCCGGTAGTAACTTGGTGGCCCGTCTCTGAACATTTTCTATATGGGTTATGTCCGTCTTGAGCCGTGGACTCCATATTGTGTTGGCATATTCGAGCAACGGTCTCAGTCTTGACTTAAAAACTAGTCTGAAGATTTCACCGTCAAGGTAGCGGAAGGAGCGTCTGATTAGCCTGACTACTTGATTAGCTTTGTTGACTGTCATCTGGACATGCTTATGGAATGTTAACTTGTCATCCAAGTGGACTCCTAGGTCTTTTTCGCATGTTGTGATTTCCAGTTCGGTCACTTTCCCCCCTGCTTCGGACATTGTGTAGGTGTAATCAGTGTGGCCAGTTCCAATCCGCATTACTTTGCATTTCTGGGGGTGGAATTTTAAAAGCAAGCGTTCTGACCATAATTGTAGACTGTCTATATCGTTTTGGAGTATACTGCAGTCCTCTGCTGCTACAATTTCGCGTTAGAGTTTGGTATCGTCAGCAAATAACTTTATGCTATGGGCTACATCTGGTAGATCATTGATATACATCAAGAACAGAATAGGGCCTAAGACACTGCCTTGGGGGAACTCCACTAATGACATCGGCCCATGGGGAATATGCTCCATTTACGCAGACTCACTGGTGTCTATGTGAGAGGAAGGCTAAGATCCAGTTGGAGACCATTCCTGAGATTCCATAGCTATAGAGCTTGCTAAGGAGTCTTTTGTGTGGAACAGTGTCGAATGCCTTTTGGAAATCGAAGTAGATAGCATCCACGCAGGATTGTTTGTCTAGCAGTTCGGTCCACGTTTCTATTACAGTTAGTAGTTGTGTGGTGCATGAGCGTCCGGACCAGAATCCATGTTGTTGATCTGAGAATAGCCATATTCCAGGTAGCTACCTAGAACGTGCTTGGACTTTGCCTTCTTCAGTATCGGTGGTTAGGTTCCCACCTTGAAAATTGCAGGAACATACTTTAACTGGAGGATGGAATATACCCACATTTTTCGAAGAAGTGGGAATTATGCGATCGCAACGATCCTGCATGCGTGTGTGCGCGTGCACAAATCCATTGTAACTCAACTCCTCAGAAACCATTCAACAGATTTATTTTCTGCATCAGTCGCGAAAACACACATCATTTCAGCGACAGAAGTGTCTGAAAAACGAATGTCGACCAAACCATCTTCGACGAATTGACAGATTACCCATTTTCAACATTGATAGTTAAGTGTTAACGGCTATAGTATATCGTCAATCTCCCCCCCCCCCCCCTTCTATTGTTAACGCCATACGAAAAAAGCCTGGTAGGGGGAGAGATTGATGATAATGCCCAGTTACCTATCATCTCGAAAACCAATAACTTAATTGGATGATACCTGAGTCATTACGGTTACCTGTTCCTCCAAAAATTTGTAAACATAAATATGACAGTCATCCTTCTTGACAAATGTCCACGTGAATGAATTCCCACTTTTCAGTGATTTAACCAATTTCATCAATGCTTGATTTTAACTGTCTACACAGTTAACAGTAAAACTTAAAAGATCAAGACGAAAGAAATGTCGAAAATATGGTTAAACCAACAAGAACACACAACTGTCAAATTTACCGCTGCAAACCGTATTGCCAGATGATGTAGCTTCTTCTTCTTCTTGATAATGTAGATCCCGCCTCTTCATTCGCGCACACCGCACTAGCGACTAAGTGTTGTTGTCTATCTAGATAGACAGGGACCCACGAGTCTTCAGCAGTCTCAGTCTCAAACAATATCCGAAGTATATCCAGTCTCTAGCTATTTGCTCAATTTCATTAACAAGTGGATTAGACGGATGGATCAGTAAAAGTGGGTCCAGTAAAACCTGAATTATAAGGTTTGGAGTAGGATCATTGACACCAAGATCAGATAGGATTAGTTAAAACCTTCTGTAGTGAGGTACACGAGCCTCATCAAGCAATCGGCACTGAAGCAGGAAGTGCGTTCTGGTTTCAGCCACATCCATGCACAGCAGGCACATTGGGTCACGCGAATACTAATGTGCAGAAGAAGAAGAAGAAGATGGTTGCCTGAAATTTTTTGTCACCGCTGGAAACTCATATACTACATTATTATGAAGATGAAATGATCGAAAATATTAAGGAGGAGGAAAAATAAGCACATATACTATTAACCTGTTGATAGCATAATCATCCGCAAAGTTTCAAGCCTCAAATCCGAAGACAGAAAGGCCATTTGAATGTAAAAACCGGTAACATTAATCAATACGTAAACTTTGTCAACAATGGGAAACCCAAAGAAAGCTATTACAATGTTACCAGCAGCAGCAATTAAGTGGAGATTAAAATTGCCTCGTACTGCGCCGCCTTATAACAGCTTCAATGCGACTCACGAAGTCAGCATAAGCAGACCAGCCAAATGCACCAATCCTAGCACGTTTGCTATCTGAGCTGAACTCAGGAGCATGACTGTGCTTGCACAGATTATAAGAGTGCGATGGAAGTGTTTCCATTGGCTCGTTGGCAGGCTCGGGTATGTCCTCCGAGGTGTCCATCAGTACATCGACACGAGGAGTGTCTGACACATTCATCGGTGACTCATACTTCGGATTGTTGCTGGTACCAGGTCGATCGACCTCCATGTCAATCACCCTACCCATCTTACGCACCTTTGGCTCCCAAGCAGAAGCTGGTCGCTTCCTGCGAGCTACTTTACAAGGCATTGAATCAGAGTCGGGTATCGGCAAAGGTACAGCCTCGGGCAACGGTACAACTCGTGGATGATGGCTAGCTTTCATACCTTTTGCAGGGTTATGAACAGGGTGTGGTCTTACTTCGTCCCAGCACATCTCTGTGTCGACTACACGTAGCTTGGAGATGTTAAGCACGCGTACCTTCCCAGACTTTTGATGGCGGACATGGGCCACTGGGCCGTTGATTTTAAAGATCTCGTATTCAGGGTCACTGCAAGAGGTCAATTTAATCCTCTCCTCAGCTTTCACGACCACTGAATCTCCGACTTTAAATTCACCAGCATTTGCACGATTGTCGATCTGTTCTCAGTGTGCTTCTCGAGACTTGGTCGTTTCTCCTCGAGCACGCAATAAGGCATTGTTAAGACATGTCAGTCTTTCGCCTAAGTCATGTGAAGCGTCGAGCGGGATTGCAAATGGAAGTCTTGCATGTCGACCATACGTCAGATAGAATGGCGTATATCCAGTCATAGAGTGACGAGTGTTTGCGATATGCCATTAAAGATGCGCCCAACTCATCCTCCCAGTCTGTGGATGGTACGGACTTGATCGTCTATGATCAATACCATGTTCGTGAAAACGCTGCTCTAAAGAGTTGGAACATAATTCTTTACCCTGATCGGTGATTAGAATCTCAGGGACACCATGACGGGCGACATACTCATTGAAGAATTTATCTTCAACATTCTGAGACGTCTTAGCTGCAATTGGATATGCCTCTGCCCATGCAGAACAGTGATCGATTACCGTCATAATGTAATTGTTACCTTTGCTCGACTCTAATAGTGGTCCTGTCAAGTCCATACCAATTATCTGACTAGGATAATTAGCCATAGGCATCTCACTGTACTGAGGTCGAGTAGTGACAGGTCGATTGACCTGGCATGTCATACACGTTTCAAGTATACATACCACATCCTTCCTTAAGGATGTCCACACAAAAGAATCTCTTACCATACCGATAGTCTTCTTCAGACCTTGGTGACAGGCTCGTTCATGAGCCTTCCGGAGCACCTTCTCACTGAACAGGGTAGGTAGTAAGATTCTGGGGTACTCAGCGTCCAACGCTGAAGGTGGAATCAAGGAATATAATATGCCATTATTTACTATGTACTCTTCCGGTGTGTTCTTGAACAACTCCGGGAATTCCTTGGTTTGTTCGGCACATAGTCCAGCATAAGGAACATCATACACCTCCAAAGGAATATGAGGTAGGACGCCTTCGTCCGCTTCAGGTATGACGTAGTCACCAGTGCCTAACATGGTGACTTCTACTGGACGGCGTAATCTAGACAACATGTCTGCTCGAATATTCTTTGAGCCTTGGATGTACTCTATCTTACATCCGTATTCGGCAATCAGTACTGCCCAGCGATGCACCTTCGTGTTCTTAACTTCCCCAACAAACAAACTCTTCAGGGGTTTGTGGTCAGTATACACGGTGAACTGCTCGCCAAATAGATACGGTCTAAGCTTCTTTAATGCATAAATCACCGCATAAGCTTCCTTTTCTATTACGGGCCAATTCAACTGACTGTCTTTAAGAGTAGAGCTAACATACTGTATGACACGCTCTATACCCTCATCATCAACCTGTACTAGTATCACACCTATTGCATAACTAGACGCATCAGTATATAATTTATATGGGGCATTTAAATTCGGATAAGTGAGTACGGTCTCACTACACAGCAAGTTCTTTAATTTCTCAAATGCTTGCTGTTCGTGTTTACCTCATTCAAATCTCTTATATTTCTTAGTCAACTCTATCAGAGGCATAGCAATTTCGGCATAACCTCTTACACAAGATCGGTAATAACCTGTAGCTCCGAGAAAACTACGAACTTCACCCACATCACGGGGTGGTGACATTTCTCGTATGACTTTGACTTTTTGACTCTGAGGAGCTACACTGTGCGCAGAAATGTGATACCATAACAAGTCAACAGACTTACTGGCAAAGTCACATTTCTTTTTCTTCAAATGCAAATTGTACTCTTGAATTTTACACATGACCAGGCGTAAGTGATGTGCATGTTCCTTCGGATTTCGTGAATATACGACTATATCGTCGACGAAAACATTCACATATTTTCCTACAAAATCTCGGAAAATATCATTCATTGCCCTCTGAAATACGGCACCTGAGTTGCAAAAACCAAACGGCATCCGAATCCATTCAAAAAGACCTTCACTGCAAATGAACGGTGTTTTCTCGATGTCTTGGCTGGCCATGGGTATCTGCCAATAGCCGGACTTCAAGTCCATCGTAGAAAATATCATTGCGCCTCTCATAGAATCGAAAATATCGGATATGTTCGGTAATGGATAACTATCCTTACGGCACACTGAGTTCAATTTCCTAAAGTCAACACAAAATCTAGTATCACCATCCTTTTTAGGAAATAAAGTGATGGGTGACGCCCAAGGTGATGATGATGGTCTTATGACGCCCACTGCTAGCATCTCGTTGACCTGGTTCTTAACCAAGTACT
This sequence comes from Chaetoderma sp. LZ-2023a, assembly GCA_034401795.1. NCBI lineage: Eukaryota > Metazoa > Mollusca > Caudofoveata > Chaetodermatida > Chaetodermatidae > Chaetoderma > Chaetoderma sp. LZ-2023a. The sequence goes on along the minus strand of CM067374.1, from coordinate 82,916,590 downwards.
GCTTAGCTAGCGGTAAACGATATGCTTTCTGCCTAATAGGAGGATGATCTCCTGTCGGAATTGTACATTTCACCTGGGGTACATGTCCTAACGTAGTTGGATGAGCCGTATCGAAATTATTGGCAAAGTCGCTCAGTACTTTGTCAATAACTGCATATCCAGTCGTTTCTTTGCAACTGGCATATACATAGTCATTCTGACCCCTAAATGTAATTCTAAAAGGATACACTTGACCAAACCATACTACTTCTTTGGTCTTGTAATCAATCCTTGCATTTCCCATGTACAAGGCATCGGCACCAATCAAACATTCATGCCACATGCTACCCACAATCACACTTGGAATAGGCCGGGCGTTCTTGAATTTAATTTGGGTCTCCCCCAAAATGGCTAATGGAGAACCATTAACGGCTAACAAAGTTTTAGCCCTTTTCAATGGTCGAGCATTTAGAATGCTCCACCATATGTCCTTTCTAACAAGGGAAGAACTAGCACCAGCATCAATTAATGCATCAACATACTCACCCCTGTTTCCTCGACTGCTCGGATCCATTTTGAGCCGGATAAGGAGTCTCTCAGTCGTCACAGATTCCCTCCGTACTCGTTTAACAGAATCCGTTGTCCACTGACAGCTTCAGCATAGGATTGTTGCCGACTTCCATCAGACAGGGCTCCTCCGTCACCGTACGAATAACGGCCATACCTGTCTGCACGCAAATCCGTGAGCACAAATCCCTCCCGGTCCTCGTACTCATCGCTGTTTCGATTTCTGTTCAAGAGATCACGCCTGGTATTGCGTGAATACACCTGCAGAGTGGGCGCATGTCCAGAATTGACTCATTACCATCACAGTGTGGATCATCTATTTGGTCGAACTGCATCTGCTCCTCGTCACGGTCTGATTGGCGAGGACGCTTCGGTGCACGTCGTTGTGGTGTAAGCGGCTGATTTAATGGACAATTACTCTGGAAGTGTCCGACACGATCACATCTATAACACGTTACCTGATGTTTAGGTTGCGCTGGTGCTACTGGTGTGGTAAAGCAATCTTGGGCCAGGTGCCCAAGCTTTCCACAATTGAAACACGTCATTGGCGGACGCTGAGGACGTGGTTGACGTGGTTTCGGTGCTGCACGATTTGGTGGTGGTTGGATTGGTTGGGTGCATTCGCTTTTATAGTGGCCCTGACGACCACAATTAAAACAAGTAACGCTATGCTTCTTAGGTGCTGCCTTGGGTACGGCCTTCACTTTTTGACTTGATTTCAACCGTGACTGTCGTTGTTGTGGCACTTGTTGCGGTGGTCCAAATATCGGACCACTCTGCAAGTTCTCAATTACGTTACACAGTTTTTCAATGAGTTTGCTCTGTTGAGCAATCTGGCGCTTCATCGAGTCGATGACCGCCCACACACCTTTCCCCTGCTCTTCATTAATCATGTCTACCTCCATCTCCTGGTCTCTCAGGGGTGTAATGTTCATTGCTTGCAAGAGGTCATTACACCCCTCTTCATCCTCGGTAAGCTCCATTGCCGCCTTGAGGTCCTTTCTTTTTCGACGCATGATACGTCAACCCATACCTTGGTCCGTGAGAGCCCGAATGTACGAAGATAATATCACCCGCTTACTGTTGGGATTCTCATCTGGATATGCCTGTGCGGATAGTTCAGTATATCTCCTGTTAAAGGAGATTATAGTTTCACTACCCCGCTGTTACACCGATTCTAAGTCATATTTAACTCGCTCCGTCTCATTCGCCGAGACGAAGTTTAACGTGACAAACGCACGTAATTCCTCATAAGTCACGTTATCTCATACCTTTCCATACACAAACTGGTCAATTGCCTTGGATAACTGACCCCTCGACGTCCTTATCATGATGTACACTGGCGTGCCAGCAAGGTTGCCCTCGGTTGCTTCCCATATGCGTCGGGTTTCGTCGAGAAACTGACGCACCTCCTCAGGGAGAAGGCCGTCGCAGGGCTTAACCCGCTGCGTCAATTCACCAACCTCTTGCCTGAATACCCGATTCCGCTCACGCCGATCCTCCTCTTGCGTGATGGTGTTGGCCATAGAGTTGCCTAAGTGTCGCATAGCCTCGGCAGTTTCCTGACGCAGTTCATGCGTTTATGCCATTGGAATAGGAGGCTCTCTCGGCTGCATCAGTGCTGGTAGGGTGGTGTCGGGCTTACGTTGAGTTGCCATGCTGATCTATAACATAATAGCAATATGATTGATAACTCCTTATCTGAATATACTAACCAAACTATTGTCTTACATATACGTAAGATGATGAATTTATTGAAACTATTGTACAAATTTACAAAACAGTTAATTTGGAGCAAGATCGCTCATAATCAAACTAGTACACAAAACGAACAAGTGCCTAACGCTACTTAAAGTTTGACTACAGCTACAAGTCAGAACATCAACATGATATTCAGGATTCACGGTGGTGGAATTGAATACTCTCTAAGCATACATCTGCATCTTTTATACTATTTGAATTCTCTGATTCTCAGGTTCTATATTTATTGTAATAATAAGATTCTTCCTGAATCTGTTCGAATGACTCTTATAGGCACGTCATAAGCACACCTTGATTGGCCCGAACAATCAGTCCACCAATCAACCTCTGCTTATTCCCTCCTAGAAGTTCCTACCTAATAAATGTTGGTCATTCTGGCCAATCAACGATCCTTTCATTTCGTTGTTGGATGTAAAATCTATTCTTCTTTATTCTTTGCTACAGAGTTTGATCGACGCTCATTGATCATGACGTCATTCTGACCAATCAAACTCTGTGCTATTCTTCTATGGAGATGATGCCTCCCATAGGTAAAGCGGTGGCGACTGGTTCTGATTTGATGCGATCTGTCAGCTAACTAACAACATTATGGAATGTGTTGTTGTTGGACGCCATTGTATGAATGACATATAGTTGATACACAAATTTCAGTTATGTTATTTACATGTCCTGTCCATTGCCTATAGATGGATAAGCCTGTAGGATGCTAGGGTGAATAGGCACCTGAGTTGTATGATCTCACTGCCATCTGGTGTTGTTCCATTCTCATGTGAGAATCTAGAATACCTACGTCATCAACTAAGTTCATTTGTCACGTTCGATTCCATTGATTATTATACACCGATTATTTTCTAAACTATCATTCCAAGTGACTGTTGATTATTATAAAAGTGTGTGCCGACTGAACAGCAACAACACTGAAATCCAAAAATCTCCCAAAACTCTTTATTGATAATCAGGAAATAGACGAAGCTCAATTTGCAAAATTTTTAGGCGTATATTTAGACAAGAATCTCACCTGGGAGAAGCATATAGAAATTGTTACAGCTAAAGTTGCAAAGAATGTGGGTATCATGTGACGACTAAAACTATACTTGCCAAATAATTGATTAAAAACACTGTACAGCACATTAATATTACCGCACATCACCTACTGCAATATGATCTGGATTAACACCTACCAAAATAAACTAACAAAACTGAAAGCACTACAAAAGAAAAGCATTAAGCTATTTGCACAAATAACAGAGGGCCAAAGCATTTTCAAAACAGAAAATCTACTTAAGCTAGAAGACATTGGGAAAATCCAATTATATTCAATCCTTAAGGACTACCACAACGGAAACCTACAGACACCACTATCTAATCTCTTCAAAAACAACACAGAAATACATTCATATAACACCCGAACAAAACGCCATGTAGGTGGGGCTTAGAATACACCTTCTGTATCCTCTGCGTGTCGTAAGAGGCGACTAAAGGAGGTAAGGGTGAGGTAACCCTGACAGAAACCTCACGTGCTGAAGACGGAGGTTCCAGGCCGCACGGCGCACTCTAATAAACCATGGATCCACGCACTTAACGCATATGATCATGTCGATAGTCACTTACAGGACTGGCGGTATGATCAGCGAACGAAAAGAAGAAGAAGACCCCCGAACAAAACAGAACCTTTACATGAGCCACTGCCATACACGAACATCCATGCAAAACCCTCCACACAGGCAATACAATTATGGAATAATACAGATGCAAACGTTCGCACACACATTTTAACAAAGACCTCATACAAGAAAACTGTAAAGAACCTTTTAATAGTAAACTACTGAAATAACCCTTGGCACACTGCAAGTCCCCAACATCAACCCAATGGTCACAAAAACAGGGCCACATTTTGGTAACAATGCTGCCAAACATAGACAGAGAAGACACCTGCCATAAGGCCAGCATTGTAGCCAAAATGGACACCTATTCTCATCTATTAATTAGTGACAAAATCCTAATACCCAATCAACAGTGTTTCAAGGGCTATGATGCAAAGATCACCATGGCTGTTACAGGGCAGATGTATTCAGTCAGAACACAAATTAAATTAATGATGTCCCTGATGTACATAATTATGTCTATGATGATAATTAGGAACAGTTGACTATAATTAAGATAATAATGTTAATAATAATAACGACAACAACAACAACAACAACAACAACAACAACAACAACAACAACAACAACAACAACAACAACAGTGCTATTAATTGATTAATTATGTTAATGATTATGTTGATGATTGCAATAATACTAATTTTACTTATAGCATAAGGCCATGCCAATTTGTTGTGATAAAATTGGTCGGGCCTAAGCATTAATGATGAGACATAAATATGGTATGATATGTATTGTAATCAACCATGGCGAGCACATCCACCCCACCCACCCCAAACATGTTTTACAACAAACAGTACATGTTAATTTCTTCATATGTATTTTCATGTATTGTAAGTTATGCGAATGCTTTTTATTGTTGTCCTCTCTGTGTGTCTCTTGTTTGTAATGTAGTGTGACATATATTTGTAAGGGGTCCATCATGTTATAGGCATTGCCTTGGATGGACTGCCTGTAGTATCTGTTTAAATATACATAAACCGTGAAATAAATAATATTGAACTTGAACTTGAACTTGAACTGGTTGGGATTGCCATAAGATGTCTGTAGACGTAGAGTGCCAGTTAACATCCTAGCTTTATATGTGGCTTTCCTTGTTTCATGAGTTGACATCGGTACAGTTGACCGGACTGGGGATATTGATGACAGGTCAAATTGGCCCTCAAACAGATAACCCAACAAACTGAGCTTGACATTGTAGGCTTTCAGACCAAAAGAGTGTGATGGCACGGTTAATGCGTTTTTCCAGTCCTCTTTGCTAGGAGGTGCTGCTAGAAGTTCATGTGCGGATGGTAGGTTGTATTTCCACAAAATGTGTGATATCCTGGAGAACCAGCATCTGTCATCCACAGTTTTTAGTGAGAGTTGGCGAAGTGTGAGTTCAAATTCCCTTCTTGTTTGGTCGGTGATGACATTGCGGAAGGAAACTGTGCATCTCGGCTGTTACTGGCAGCACACCAAGTAGGGCATAAACAGCTGGAATTGCTACTTTATCATGGAGACTCTGTAGTTTCCGAGTTAGCTCACGTGCGAAACGCTCTAGTGACGAACACTCTGTCTCAGAACACATCCAGATTTCTGTTCTGTGTAGGAGGCGAGGCTGAATGTAAGTGATCCAAATTTTCCGAGACATACTGGGTTTAAACCGTTCTTACCATGAAGTCCAGCCCCAAAGGGCATGTAGGCTGTCTTTCTGGCTGTGGAAATATTAGCTTCAAGCTGCTGTTGCACAATGTTATGAACAGATCCCTGGATAACGTCGACATGGGTTGTATGGTCAACAATGCCAAGTTCGTAGCTGCTGTAAGTATTGACGGATTTCTGTAGATCGGTTTTACTATCATGGTACATAATGGCATTGGTCTTTGACATTCCCATAGTATAGCGGTTGTCTGCAGCATATGCACCGATAAGAGAAACAACTGATTGGGAATCTGGACTGTTATACAGCACAAGGGCTGTGATCTCATCTGCTGTGTTGGAGCCGGTACTGGAATGCCACCAATATGAGCACTGAGGCCATACTCTTCTATCTGCAGGAGCAGTGAATTGTTAAAGACCTTGTAGTAGAGTGTGGAGAAGGTTCTGCCTTGGCCAGCACCCTGCTGAATTGGGAAAGGTGTGGATAGTTGGTGATCCCATTTCACCCTGGCAGACAGCCCTTTGTACCATTCATCCATGATGGTCCATAATGATAGTGGAATCCCAAGTTTGTACAGTTTCACCATCAGGGAGTCATGCCACCCAACAGCAAATGCTTTTTCCGCATCCATCAGCACCATTACCGTGTCTTGATTGTTGTGCTCATGTTCTGCAATTGTTTCGGTCACAAGAAGAGAAGTAAACAGGTAACTGGCACCCTCAGTAAAACCGGCTTGGAGCTTACTCTGAACAGGATCAAAGAAAAGTCTTAGTCTGGTCGCTATAATGATCTCCAGAAGTTTCCAACAATGGAACACACCATGATGCCATGGTAGCTACCTGGAACATGCTTGGACTTTGCGTTCCTCAGTATCTGCAGTAAGGTTCCCACCTTGAAAATTGCAGGAACATACTTTAACTGGAGGATGGAATTATAAAGAGCACAAAGGACTGGCATCAGCTCATCAAGGCTGTAAATGATATGCTCTGCACAAAGTCCAATCTGGTCTGGTGCCTTGCGACGATGACGCTTCTATGCAGCCAACCTCACCTCTTTGGAAGTAAAGAAGCTTCATCGTTCTTCTTCTTTCTTTATGCTGGATACTCCTACCTGATCCTACAGCACCAGTGGATAGCGATAGGTCTGTAAAATCCTTACAGTCTGTATTAAAGGAAGCAGCAGCCGCTATAGTTCCTGCCAAGCAGATAAAACTATCTGGACCAAAGTGGAAAGCATCTCAGAAAGTGAAACAGCTCTTGACCAAGGGAAACCTGTTGTGTATTGAGTGGATGCCATGTGGTAAACCTGGGCCTGAACATCCACTATCAGTAGGGAAGGGTGGGGATGGGTCGGACAGAGGGATAATCCGGACACCCCCTCTCCTGACCAAACATTGCATGTTACAAACGCAGTGGTTGGTTGAAAACACCCCCAACAATTATTTCTAAATGTCATATTGTAAATGATTTTGAATGTGGCATTTGTTTGAGTAGGTATAAACCTTTTCTGTTTTTGGTTCTTCTGATTTTCGATTCTATGAACGTAGCTTAAAATTCTCTAAGTATTTTAAGGATATGAGAGTTATATGAATTAGGCATAATAATACATAGTAATACATGTTCAATGCACAAGACTGGTGTCTATTTATTGTCACAGTTATGTTTTATATACAATTTGTGGGTATAGAGTGGGGATGGTTCGGAGAGAGGGATGGTCCATACAACTCGTTCTAATGCCCAAATCTCACACATTATGAACTCCATGATTAGCTTAAACATCGATCTTAGATGGCATTTTATAAATGAACTGAAGTGTGGTGTTTGGTTAAATAATTTGGGACCGATGGACAAACTTAGCTATTCTATGGGTGGCTGAACCGTCCCTACTAAAATTGATGTTTTTTTCTGACTTCACATTCAATGACTGAACAGTGTGTCAGTTAAATGTTGGCTATTACTTGTCTAATAACCTTTCTGTAATCTTTCTGTACTTAAAATATACATTTTGAGATCAAAATGGGTTCTATCCGGAAGTACCCCACATCTTGTCCAAAACATGCCTCCCATAGGTGATGGTGCGGACAGATTAGAAGCTTACAAATACCTTACAATATACTGATCTCTATTACAGATAAAAGTTTGTTAACATACTTATATACAGCCACGATGTTAAGCTTTACTGGGATATAATTTTAAAACCCCTTCACTCAATTGATTAATGACTAGGATAATTTCAGGAACGGTGAAGAAGAACATTTGTGGATGCGGATGGCTAGTAGTTAGTCACATCTATGCACAAAGTTAACAATTTAAGCGATATTCTGAAAGTTCCATACTGGTGCGGAAATTGAAAGCTACCCTGTAGTTATGAAGGGCTATGGATGAAAGTTAATAATGTGGATGCATTCTGGTGGATCACAACGAGATAGCTCATGCGATGCATCAGGCAATGTCCCCTGACTGCTGTCAAAAAGTCTAAAGTTGAACACAACACATGTGTGGATTTGATTCACCACTGGTCAGCATGGTACGGCAGATCTGGCGAGTTATCCATCGAGCACATTACTTGCCATACATACTCTGACGAGCTTACATTGGGGCCAACAGGCCCATCTGCACAAAGGTCCCTCTGCGGTTGGTAGCTCGGGTCACCTTTCTTGAATTTCTTTATTGCCCCTTTGTGATGCGGATGTGGTGGCTAGTACCCTAGAGAGGCCAGTGCTCAAAACCGAATGTCACTGCAGTTGACTATAGGGAGCCGGCTATACGGTTAGCAGTTGCCCACGACTCGCTATTCTCAGACCAGGTACCTCACCACCACCTTTTCTCACCTAACTGCTCTCGATTCTGATTTTCCAGCACCTTTTATACTACTCATGACGTCACAGCTGGAGCATCACAGCCAATCAGCAAGCGAGCTACAGAGGCAGGGAAGCGACCACGTGACGTGCTATTATAGCTCGCGCAGGTATGCGCTGGTCCATTATACTGCTCCGCTCTATTGCACTGCATGTACAGGATGTGCGGGAGGGCTGGCTAGCTATGGTTCTTGGGGTTACGGATCCTGTATCGTGACTCTCCAGAAGGTACAAAGACCGTCTTCTAGAGCAGGTAGAATGATAATGTTCCAGTGGGACCGTGCGACCATTGCTGCCGAGATTGAACCTCACAGTTTCATCCCATCTGTTCATGTCACCGGTATGGCGGTCCATAAACTAATTTAAAAGTCTGGACATGATGATAATTAATTAAAAGAATAACAACTATACAAACAATGGTACTTGTTTGCTAGTGAATGAGCAAAATAATACAATACATAGAACCAACTGGTGTTCTTTCTACATGGGCAAGCTGAAAGTACCTCACGGATTCGTATCCCCACAAGGGAGTGTCCTGACGAGGCTACTTGAATAGTTTAATATAAACCAAATATACCTCTAACACATAAAAATATTATTGTTATGAGAGGAAAGTGCCTCGCGCGGGCCTCCGTCACAGGAAAATGCCTTCAACGCCGAAGCGGAGGAAAAGAGCTGGCAAAATGGGCCACTCATCTGTTCAAACAAAAGGTTATGTGCAGTGGTTCAATCCTAGTGAAACAATATTTAATGTGATGCACGCTGGTTTACGTGAAGGCGGGATGGATGATTTCCGAAAAATTCATAGATCACCATCTCATGTAGGTCCAAAGATACTGCATTGGTAGTTGCCGCTTTATTTATGTGGACATTCTGATAAATTCCAACCTACCATTTGGTTATTAGATGTGTTTGCAAGCTTTGGCCGCACGTGGCAGGGATTCATACCTATCTTTTGACACATACACCTAACTGGCGAAGATGCCCGGCTTCCCGAGGGTCGCCCCACATAGCATCTTCCTCAGAAAGACAGCACGCGCACATGTTGCGGAGCGAATCACATGAAGATCCGGTCACCATTGCCCCGCAACCACATATAACATCACTAGGATGGGTTACAGTTCACATAGGCAATTTAGAAAGTGCAATAGTATTTATGCCGGGTAGTAAGAGGCAGATATCCATCCATAGTGACCTTCCCATGAGGGCGTGTTGGGTTCTAAGACCGCACCAATTCACCTTACAGAGTTGGATGGAGATCAGCATCTCGTCCATCACCCATGTGTCACGGAACCCCAGACAATTATTAAGCCTTGTGGCTGGAGGAGCGTAGAAAGAGACTCAATATTAATAAGAGGCCTTAGGGTGATTGGCCAATTTATACAATCTAGCCGGTGTGTGGGGTTATGTATCCGTGACAGCTGGAAAGGAGGCGTACACAGTGTGTCTCTTATGGAGAGATTGTCCTTAACTAAATTAAACCTATCCTATCGAGCTAGCCAGGTTTAGTCGGTCACATGTCAGGTTCGAACAATATGAGCATGATCAGTGACCTCAGTGTAAAATTGATGCTGGGGGAATATAGTAATGCGGATATAATGTTGCTGTATAGTATAGCCTAGCGTACTGCGTCCTAGAGTTTTATTTATATAAACAAAACAAAATAACTAGGATGGCTACTTGCCATATACATAACTAACTAGTACACTGCTCACAGCATATCAGGTCATAGGACCTTATGGTGCTAGTTAGTTGTAAGCACACGGAAATCAAGATAATATATACAGTATGAAACAGAAAATATAAAAATGCGGTCTTAAGGCCGGGAAGGTACCTATTAGTCATCAGTACCTATTACGGAAATAAATGAAAGTACAATACTACAATAGTATAGCTACTTGAGTACCTGTTGGTCATCGGTATGGAAACAGTTTCTTGATCACTGAAGTTGATGCGTTACACATGAATAGCACGAGGTGGCACTATTTTAATACCCGTAAGGAGTATCCCTGATATTGTTATATTTTTAATGTGTATACCGATTAATATGAATATATATATTATTATATATATAAAATACGGCCTGTTGTGGCGGGTCCGTACAGGCAGCTCTCGCTGACCCACAAGCCATCCCATCATCCTAAGGCGGGAAGAAAAATAATAGGAAAAATAGAATGATAATAAAGATAAAAAGATTAGTTCATCAGGCAGCCCCAGCGTAGCTGAGACTGCATGATGGGATTATAACATTATTTCGCTGTGGTGCGTTGTATACTTACATCGCACACGATGTGTTTATAATGCAAGGATCCACAGAGATCATTTTGTGTGAGACACAGCTGTGCAAGAATATTGTGCAGCTGTGTAGGAGGACCGTAGTCATCATGGGTACTGGGATTCAATTGTTAAAACATATATAATAAGTAAGAAAAGTATTTCAAAAATAATAAAATATAATAATGTAAAATTCCATGATTCGCACAACTACTGATTAATTCTGCTGCATCCATGGCAGAAATGCCCACAACGTGCCACTACTAAATTGCATATGACGAAATTACTGTATAGTAAACATTTTTAAAACCTTTGATACTTTATTAGCGTATTCATTTACGTATCTAACCATATGGGTGACCTTCTGTGGTCGAACCTATTGCAAACTGTGTGGTACAGAAAATCGTTGATCTGACAGAATTTGCGCCAATTTTCGGTATGGAATTGTGTACTATGAAATTACATTCCTGTAGAATTTTTTAAAATTCGGAATACAACTAGCATATTTCCTATAAGTATTTGTGGGTGAAATTCTTGTGGTGAACGTATTGCAATGAAAACCATGAATTATCCTAATTTTGAGCTTATTTAAGTTATGAAATTTTTTAATCTCACTACGTCGTAAGCTTATGCCTATACCTATCTAAACATATGGGTGATATTCTGGGCCGAACCCATTATGAGCGATATGTCAGGACATATCGACACCTATCTGAATGTGGTGAATGTGAACCAACCATATTACAATGGGGCCATATGGCGAATATGTAACTACATATTACCAAATTACCTGATGGTAGAATCGTGCAAAAGCAGTAGTACATATTCAGTTATATACAGCTATATGTAAAAAAAATGATTACAAACCGAGAACTGGGATTCTAATACTGAATACAGTAAATTGTTGGCATTTGACAACTGTCCGTGGCTACTAAATTGAATATTACGAAATTACTACGTGGTAGAAATCTCAAGATTCATTAGCGTATTCATATCCCTATCTAACCATATGGGTGAAATTATGTAGCCACACATATTGCAGACGGTAGGGTATTGAAAACCACAGCTCTGCCAACATTGGAACAAATTTATGCGATGAAATCGCATACTACGAAAATACTTCACGTTCGAATTCTTTGAAATTCCCAATGTAACTAGCAATTCAAACTTCTATACGTCTATGTGAGCGAAGTTCTGGAACCGACCATATTACGGAAAGCAGGGCACCGAAAACCACGAATACACCATCATTTAAGCTAAATTTTGCGTATTAAAATTACTTCATCTAGAATTTGTTAGATTCGGAATATAACTAGCTTATAGACTAGCTCAAGTCTATGTGGGGTAAACTATGGGGCTGAACATACTACAGACAATAGGGCACTGAACACTGTGGTGGTTTATTAATACAATGAACCTTTCCATTTTAGCTATGCCCTGCCCATCTCTAGCTAAACTCCACCCATACCACTCTCGAGTTGTGATCGATGGATTTCTGAACTACTAGATGATAAATTTCAAGAAAACTATACAGGTAAGCCGTGGAATATTTTGACACTAAATTGACTGGGTCCTGTTGCTGCCTATGGCAGCAACAGCGGCCAGTCAAATTACTTTCAATATATTCAACAGCATTTTTTATTAAATAACAAAAACATACAATTCGTACAACGTGTCAGATTATTAAGCATTTAAGATGGACTAAACCTGAAAAGGCCCATTAGCAAGTGGTATTAATTACCCTCGCTCCGTCAGAGGATGAGTGTATTGTATTCGGGTCTATGTGCGTTCGGGATGGCAAGGGTGTACAATCTATGATTGTCCTTGTTAAAATATGTGACCTATAAATACGGGTGCTCTCTTAATACAAGTGGTCCATATTGTGTGGACCACGCATTAACAAGTGGTATTAGCCCTGTAATGCTCAATTTGCTCATGCCTATTTCAATAGAGGGATCCATTTCTAGGTATGCCACGCCTATTTCTAGCTAAGCTCCACCCTGTTTTGCGTGTTGGAATCGATGTCTATATATACGCTGAATAATGAATTCCCAGACTTCCAATTTCAAGGTAACTATACAGGTAAGCTGATGACTATTTTGAAACTAATTTGACTGGGTGCAACGAAAACCATGAATCGGCCTAAATTTGAGCCGAAATTATTTCATGGTAGATAGTTTTAAATCTCACTACTCCGTAAGCGTATGCCTATACATATCTAAACATATGGGTGACTTCCTGGGGCCGAACCGATTATGAGCGATATGCCAGGACATACCGACACCTACTCGAATGTGGTGAATGTGAACCAACCATATTATAATGGGGCCATACGGCGAATATGTAACTACCTACGATGAGATTACTTTATGGTAGAATTGTGCAAAAGCACTAGCTCATATTGACTTATATACATCCATACATATATAAAATTATTACAAATCTAGAAAAGACATTCTGATACCGAATATAGTAAATTGTTGGCATTTGACAACTGTCCGTTGCTACTAAATTGAATATTACGAAATTACTACGTGGTAGAAAACTCAAGATTCATTAGCGTGTTCATATCGCTATCTAACCATATCGGTGAAATTATGTGGCCAAACCTATTGCAGACATGTAATAGTAGGGCATTGAAAACCGGCAGATCTGCGAAAATTGAAACGAATTTACGCGATGAAATCGTATACTACGAAATTACTTCACGGTCGAATTCTTTTACCTTCCTAATGTAACTATCGTATTCAAATCCCTCTACGTCTATGTGAGCGAATTTCTGGAGCCGACCATATTACATACAGACAGTAGCGCACCGAAAAGCACGAAAAACCCAACATTTAAGCCAATTTTTGCCCTAATAAAATTATTTCATCTAGAATTTGTTAGATTCGGAATATACCTAGTATATTAAGGCTCAAGTCTATGAAGGTGAAATGATGGTGCTAAACATACTACAGACAATAGGGCACTGAAAACTGAATCACCGGAGATTTAGCAAATTTTCGGTTTGAAATTGTGCACTACGAAATTACTTCATGGTAAATTTTTTTTTAACCACAATCCATTACTTCACTAGCGTATTGATATACCTATCTAACTATATGGTTGAAATTCTGTGGCCGAGTTTCCTGTAGACGTTCTTAACTTAGCACATGCATATGCCTACGCCTTCGGTTGATTTCTGTATTCAACAATCTGCTACACTATTATTGACACAAGTTTTGAGTGGAAATTTGGAACATTGGTAGTCTATCAATACTGCTACATAATTACATTGGCCGTTCATGGATTTAATACCACGGATGGATTAAAGACAAAAGGATACTACTGATAATCACACATCCATTATTCATTCGTATCCCGCGAGTTCTCTTTTGATACGAGATCGAGAAATGTATCTCTTATGTAGGGGCCTATTGAGTAGCTATTGGGGGAGCGATTTCACGATCCACAGTGTTGCTTCTACAGTGCTACGGAGATAGACTGGGTCCTGGTCTGTCTGATATCCGAAGTTGAGTCTGTGTAACAGTCTAGTCGTTGTGATAACGTAAGAAGATGACCGGTCATTACATTAGAGTTAGAGGTGTAGTTTCGAAGAAGCCAAGCCTTTATTTTTAGATGGATCCATTATTGTTAGCGAACTTTGTCTACTTTTTCGCCCTCTGCAATACTATTACGCATGTTTTTCTTTTGAAATTCATCACACACATAGTACCGCCTCAAGACTGTCTGTAACAAGTCTGTGATTTTTACCCTATCCCGAATGCAACAAATGTGAATCATACTATAATACAATACGGGAACGGTTAAACAGACATGGTACAACATCATCGTCGTCCTCATAATTCATTAACCTTGTATTACCTAAATTGAGTCAAGAATAAAAAAAATAATTTGGTTATTGAGTGCCTATTTGCAGGCCAATAGACGACTGTTTTGAAGAGTTACTATTGGAATGACAGGCTCAATTATCGAGTCAGTCATTTCAGTGGTGAATTTTCAAAAATGAAAATACATTAAGAGAAGATGATAGGCTTACATGGGCAGTCGTTGTCGTTGCAATACTTAATACAGGTGTATGATAGCAACAAGTAGGTGGGTAGGGTGGGGTGGGCTACCAGTCAAAGTATTAAAAAGATATTCGTATAGTTGTCTTTATCTGAGATATTGAAATTTCGGTGTTAAACATTCTAAAGGATTTTGTTAGAAAAACACACAATTTTGCCCAAGTAAGTCACATCTTGGTGGCGGTTGCTTGAAATGACTTCCATAGGCCTAACGTTAGTCAATCGGTCACTGAATCCGGATGGTATATTAATACATTAATACCGCGCTCGTGTTGGTATCGATGGATCTCTTTCAATTTCCAGAAAACTATACAGGTAAGGTGTTGACTATTTTGAAACCAATTTGTCTGGGTGCTGTTGCTGCTTGTAGCAGTAACATCGCCCAGTCAAATTAGTTTCAAAATATTCACCAGCATGTTTTGTAAATAGCAAAGCCATACAATTCGTACAACTTGTCGGACTATTAAGCATTTAAGACGGACTAAATTGAGTCAGTCATGACGTCATGATTATGACGTCATCATATACGTCACGTCGTTGATTATGACATAATATGACGTAATATGATGGATAGACAACATGAAAATGCCCATTAGCAAGTGGTATTAATTATCCTCCCTCCGTCAGAGGACGAGTACATTGTATTCAGGGCAACAATCTATGATCGGCCTTGTTAAAATAGGTGACCTATACATATGGGTGGTCTCTTAATACAAGTGGTCCATATTGTGTGGGCCACGCATTACCAAGTGGTATTAGCCATGCAATGCTCAATTTGCTCATGACAATCTCAATAGAGAGATCCATTTCTAGGTATGCCACGCCTATTTCTAGCTAAGCTCCACCCCGTTTTGCGTGCTGGAATCGATGTATATATACACCTGTGCAAAAGTTAAGCACCAGCAAAAACAATAGAACGTAGAAACATGATGGTACAACTAGGCTGCCATACTTTTTGTCCCCGCGTTAGCTGACATAATTCCAAGTACGAAATGCACATGCATGCATGACTTCACGCCGCTTGATGTCCGTGCGTGGCGGGAAACAGCACACGTGTTCAGTTATGTAAAAGTCCAGTTTGAGGTGTAGAACATTACATACAGATTTAGGCGACAAGATTAGGAATTGTGTGTTCATGACCGTGGTTTATTTGTACAGAGAGAATTAGCTCTTGATTGTGAACCGCTATGGCAAGACGAAGGTTAAGTGATCGTGTGAAATGGCAAATCATAGGCATGCATACCACTGGTATGTCCTGCAGAGAGATTGGCAGACAGCTGAACATTAACCATACTGTAATCAGTCGTTTGATTGCAAAACACGGGCAAACTAACGAGGTGAAGGACAGGCCTAGATCTGGAAGACCGAAGAAGACTACTGCCCGTGATGATCGAGCCCTAGTACGCCTTGTTAGGAGATCTCCATTCACCAACAGCAGAGTGCTCAGCCAGCAATGGGAAACGCGCAATAGAGTGTCAATGTCTATCGTCAAAAGGAGACTGTATGCTGCTGGCATGAAAGCTAGGAGACCTGTCAGACGTCCTCTCCTCACTGCACACCACAAAGAGGAGCGTCTGAGGTGGTGCAACGAAAGAAGACACTGGAACATGAGATCCTGGAGACGGGTACACTGGTCCGATGAAAGTCGGTTCCTGCTTCATGCCACAGATGGTCGAACTCGTGTATGGAGGTCCAGACGCACGGCGTACGACCAACGTAACATCATGGAAGAAGTTCCATTTGGTGGAGGTTCCGTTATGATATGGGGGTGCATCTCATTTGATTGTAAGCTGGATCTGTTGACTGTACCTGGAACACTAAATGGACAAAGATATCAAGATTCCATACTGGATAGAGTTGTGGTCCCTCATTTTGTAAATCATGCACCTGGAACCCACCCTATATTCATGGATGACAACGCCTGACCACATCGTGCTAGAGCTGTGCATGAATACCTCCGCCAGAATGCCATCGAAACCCTACCATGGCCAGCAAGGAGCCCTGACATGAACCCTATTGAGCATATCTGGGACATTCTGGGAAACATGGTGAGAAGGAGGGATCCTCCTCTGCAGAACCCACAGGAATTAACAGACGCACTCCATCTTGAATGGCAACGAATACCACAATGGCGTATCAGTCGGTTGGTGACCAGCATGAGACGTCGTGTCCAGGCCGTCATCCAGGCACAAGGTGGATATACCCGGTATTAATAATGACAGTCTCAAACTCGTGCACAGATGTTAAACTTCGTTTTCAGACACCATTAATGACAATCTAGCCACGTGTGTCAACTGTAGGGCAATAGTTGTCAGTTGTGTCAACGTAACCATATTCAGGCCTCGTTTTCAAGTTCAAACAAAAACATACAGTGTTTCCCCACCATCATAATCAGCATTCCTCTAGTTGCATTATTACCTCTTGCACTAAGATGGATGGGTACATAAATGTTTATGCTATTGCTTTCTTCATAGCACATGAATATACCGTCGCATGTGCGTAAAAATAGGGTGGTGCTTAACTTTTGCACAGGTGTATATATATACGCTGAATAATGAATTCCCAGACTTCCAATTTCAAGGTAACTATACAGGTAAGCTGATGACTATTTTGAAACTAATTTGACTTGGTGCTTTTAAAGGTTTGCTGCCTCTGGCCGCAACAACGCCAGGTCAAATTGGTTTCAAAATATTCAACACGATGTTGATTAAACAGTAAAGACATACAATTCGTACACTTGCCAGACTATTCAATGTTCATGACTGAGCTCGATACCCCATTCATTTACACATTTTGGATTGTGACGTCAGCCTGTATATGAAGTAATTGATTATGACATCATATCCTTCAGTTACAGATCGAACCCAGCCATTATCTTAGAAAATGACTGTTGAATAAATAGCAAAGACATACAATTCGAACAGCGTCTAGTCAAATTAGTTTCAAAATATTCAACAGCATGTTGATTAAATAGTAAAGACGTGCAATTCGCATACTTGACTGGCTATTCAATTTTCCTGGTGGTCTAGATACGTCATTCATTACATATTTTGATTGTGAGGTCCAGCTACGTCTGACCTAAATAATTATGACGTCATATACAGAAAAATCCATTATCATAGAAAATGTCCTATGTCTAATTGCCGTCCAAGAGACCAGTGTGGTTTTTCTTTTGCAATTTACTACTGGAATTATAGGATCGGTTATCCAACCAGTCATTCCAGTGGTAAACTTTCAAAACAAGTTCTCCGGCGAGTAGCTAATGCAAATGGACATTTCTCACGATCACCGCAAGAAGCCATTTGTGGTCAGTTTGATAGAGTGCTAAAGTGGACATATAAGAGACGCCGCGAGTGGGCGTGTGCTAGAGTACTTTCATCTGCAGAAGGCATGATAAACATGTTTTGTACGCAGTCCTCCAGCAAAAGAAGCTTATTTAGAGTAGTTATTTGGAGTTCCGTTAGCTGTTTATTAAAATAATTAAGCGGTCATCGCCGCACAAACTCTATTACAGTCGGACCAGAACAAATAAGAGAACTCGCCATGAATCACGCGCATGAAGAACATAATTATGAGATATCCAGCAATCTAAAAATAGAGCCGTGTCTTCGCGCCGAGAATTATTAGATCTCGGCTCGATGGAGATCTCGCGAGACACAGCCCCACAATCCCCTGCGCGAAATGGCCGCGCCTATAGGCAATTCTAGGCAGCAATAAATAGAAGCGTGCCCGCTGGAGCGGGCACGCAATAATGATGTCCAGTTGCCTGAAATAAAATGTTGAGCTTTATAAACTAAGCTCATGAATGATAAATAAAATACCAGCATTACGGTTCTAATAATTCTTAATAATTAAATGATTTCCTTATTTTCGGAAGTTTGGTTACAAATAATAAAAGCGCAATAAGTTTAATACATGACATAATCTCTAATACGCATTGGCACTCTTCTCTCGACGCGTAGCTGGCATTGTATTACAGGAGAGCCAACCAATGGGCCTATGTTCACATTTCCATTCCCCTCAACAGTACAGTCATCATAATCATCAAAATAAGGTTTTGATTGAGTTGGGAATGAACCAATATAAGGTTTAACTTGTGATATGTTGCGCATCAGCTGTTGACCATCTACTGACCTGATTACGACATTTGAATCTTTGTGTCTCATTGCTATATACAATTTATTCTCCCAACGACCTTGAAATTTATTTCGATTATGACGTAATACAATGACCTTTTGACCAGGTTGTATTTGGCTATTGGACTGTGTTCTAGGTTCTTGGCATAATGCCTCATTTTAGCTTTCTTCTCTTTGTCCCGAGATTGAAGCTTTCGTCTTTATGATTTGGGGTTAATTTTGTATGAACTTTCCGATTGAACAGTAATTCTGCTGGTTCAACACCTGTAGTGATATGGGGTGTCGTTCTGTATGCCAACAGAAATTTTTACAGTTCAGCTCGCCAGCTTTTGTTTTCAAGGTGAGCTGCCTGTATTGCTTTCTTTAGAACACCATTAAATCTTTCAACCTCTCCGTTTGCACATAGCCAATATGGTGTTACACGGTGGTGTGGTGTTTTATACCATTTTGACTCACAAATGAAGCAAATTCATCTGAAATGAACTGTGGACCATTATCTGTAAAATTAATACTTGGCAAGCCATGTGTAGCAAACATTTTTGCCAAGCGCTCTACAATAACTGACGCTGTTGTTGACCTCAAAATTTCAATCTCTGGGAAACGGGAATAATAATCAATAACAACTAGCAAATTTTCACCAGTTGGGAACGGACCACACAGATCTATTCCGATCTTTTCTCATGGACCATTTGGCAGATCTGAAATGTTACAACTGGTTACTATGGTTACTGTGTTCAGTAGCTAATACGGGAGGTGGAACTGCCGGCAAATCCATTATCACTGCCATTTTTCACGTTTTATTAACTGTCAAATTTGCCACGAAAATAGAACCTATAACTACTTTCGGATTTTTCGCACGAGTTTAATCTGCTTTAAACTAACTTTTATGTTAGTTTTTGCAACTACAACAACAACAACAACAACAACAACAACAACAACAACAACAACAACAAAAACAACAACAATAATAATAATAATAATAATAATAATAATAATAATAATAATAGAAACTTCAAGAGTATTCAACGATGTCAAATCATCGCCCTCTGTTTTTGTCAAATTCTGTTTTTGCGTTTTTTCGACCATGACAGGTGGTCTTGTCTTGTGATACCCTGGTGTAGGCCCTACAGTTTTTTCAGTTTCGTGTGTTAAGAGTTGGGATAAACCTGAGCAGACTTGGGATCAGATGGGAATCCCGTTGTTTTTATCAAGGTCAATTAAAATTTGAACCAAATCGGATCAAGAGTTTTTAGACCAAGCTACTGACACACACGTGCCCACAGACAGACAGGCCAGAATTCAACACACGCTTGCTCTTGATGGTAAGAACAACAACGATTAATGCGAATTTATAAATTTTCTTATCATTAAATCATATTTATAGCCTAAATCGCATTTTGTCTTGCTTTGTCCTAAGCTTCACAACGTGATATATCTAGTGTCACATCCATGCCAAAATATATGACCGTTGTTTCGTGATGTCGGCACGTGAGTCCGGCAGCACAAGGGCACGAACGTTCGTAACTATTTGGCGCTTCCTCTCGTGGATGTCGACTGCAATGCTTGTCTAAGGCGGATTCCAGCGGCTCGCATCCATAATCCTCTCCCAGTAACCAATGACCTCTTAGTTTATATAAACAGCACTCAGTAGCAGAGTTACATGGCGGATCACAGTTACCCAATACCTGATAATGAAACACAATTATTCTGTTTAATTAAATGTAAATAAAAGTACTGTGCCATAGGACAATTTAATATTATTAATATGATTTTGACTATGGATATTTGAGAAAGAGTAGGCCTAACAATTTAATGACCAAACTCGCCAAACTGATCTCTTTAGTGGTCTTGAGGAATGTCAAAAGAAGACTATTTTTGAAATTTTTTCGCTGAAATGACTGGCTTGGTAGTCGAAAATAGTCTTCTCTTTCCAGAGTATCCATCTATCATATGATGTCATAATCAGCTAAGCGGCGTGTAGGATGACGTCATAATCACTACATTCTATTTGGCCCGTCTTTAACTCTTAATAGTCTGGCACGTTGTACGAATTGAATGTCTACTATTTAATAAACATGCTGTTGAATATTTTGAAACTAAGTTGACTGGACTTGGCTGTTGCCATATGCAGCAACAGCGCCCAATCAAAATAGTTCCAAACTATTCAATAACTTACCTGTATAGTTTTCTGGAAATTGATAGTCAGGGAGTTCAGAGATCGATCGATCCCAACACGAGCGAGGTGTGGGTGGAGCTTAGCTAGAGATGGGCGGGGCATAGCTAAAAATGTAAAGGTCCATTGAGTAGTAAACAATCGGAAGAGCGTCATGTTCTTATTTTCAATATTATAACCCGCAATTAATAATTGCCATCTGGTTCTGGACAGATGTAAGGAGATTAACCAATGCCAAGGACAAAATTATCTAGGCCTAGACCTAATTCCTTAAAGAATGGCCTAAATAACCCTGAACGCTTTCAAGATATGGATCTCGCCACCAAATTCAGCTATTTTTAATCGTGAATCTGGACCTTGAAGATATATGGCAGGAAATCTTGAGCGTACCGTATTATTCGCGTGACGTGTCTGTCAATAAATTGGAATCATTGCATTATTTGTTAGTTTTTCCAATGATTAGTATGCACATCTCCAGCGGTTTCTGCGATATGGAGGGAAACGAGAAAACAGCACATTCACTCACTTTGATATTTTAAGATTAATGTAAACCCTACAATAGTATTCTATTTTATCATTTTACTGCTTGAAATAGGTCGTTGACAATGACGATCGACAGTCAAGACACTCAATAGACGGGTGCATTTTTAGCGACGTTACGCCCATTTGTAGGTAAGCCCCTGCCACTTGTTACGCGTATTGGAATCTGTTTGAAACATAAATGTCCAGACTCTAAATGGAACTTTCAGAGATCGATCGATCCCGACACGATCGATGTGTGGGCGGAGCTTAGCTAGAGATGGGCGGGGCATAGCTAAAATGGAAAGGTCCATTTAGAGCATAGACTCATTTATGACGTAATGATTATGACGGCATCCTACACGCCGCTTAGATGATTATGACGTCATATGACGGCATGACTCTGGAAAGATTCATTCCGAGATAACTGTACAGGTAAGCCGTTCCATATTTGGAAATTACTTTAACTGGGCGTCATTGTTGCATAATTAACAGTTAAAGTAGTTTGGACGATTGACTAACAGATTGGCACAGTTGTCAGCAACAACTTGTCCAATTGCTCTTCAAATCCGCAGCAAGTTCATTCACATTTGTATAATCAATAGTGTATAAAGAAAAGAACAGGACATGCTGTTAACACCTATTGTGGCAGATTTTACCTTTCTTTACAATTAAACATTTGGTGTTTTAATCCTTTTAACCCTTTAACACTAAAGCTGGACAAACAACTTTTGCAGTGGTTTTGAGAAATGTCCATTTTCAGACAAATATAAGATATTTTAGAAAATTTGCCACTGGAATGGCTGGCTCAATAACCAAACCAGTCATTTCAGTGGCAAATCTTCTAAAATGATCTCATGGTCTGCAAATGGACATTTTCTATGAGAAAGCCAAAGTTTTCTTCAACAAATTTAATCTTTAAAAGGTAACAGTCAATTCTATAATGATTTAGCAAACAACCTGTTTCTAAGATACAGTGTAGATTAATGTAAAAGCTGTATAAGAATTTGATTAAAGGTTCTTGTTGCCTGATGTAGCAATAACATTCAGATTATCATTGCTAAAATATCACATATGCAGATATAGAGTGGGTTAACCCTTTAATGGGCAAGATTGGTCAAGGAAGGTCTATTTTGTGGACTAGAATGACTTCCCCAATAATCAAACCAGTCATTCCAATGGCAAATTTCTAAAATAAATATGACTGACGCTTGGAAATAAAGTTATTGCCCATGGCATCAAAATATTCCAGTAAAATTAGCATCAATATATTCAACAGCTTACCTGAATGATTACATTGAAATTGGGATATTGGAGTGTCACATGTCTAACAGTAGCTATGTCGCAAATTAAGAAGATTGTAATAAATTTGGCAAAAAAGTTTGAAATGTAACTGAAAAATAACTGATAAGTAACTGAAATTTCAGTTACTTTTGCAATGTAACATTTCAGTTACTGTAACTAAAAAAAAGTTCTTAAGTTGCAAGTTTCTTCAGTGGTTGCAGAGAAATGAACAAACATATCATATATTGTGTAAATGTTTATCTATTTAATGGGCCACGCGAACTTTAAGTAACCGTTTCAACTTGCTATATGACAATAATATGATTTGTTCCACTTCATTTCCACTTTAATCGTGGGCAAAAATTCTCTATACTAGAATGATTATAGACAAACGATTTTTGTTCTCAGGTTTACTTCTCCTTTCTGCTGCAGTATGTATCATAAAAGGTGAACCTGGATAAACAATGGCCCTTTCCAGTTTTAGCTATGCCGCGCCCATCTCTATCTAAGTTCCACCCACACCTCGTCCGTGTTGGGATCGATTGATCTTTGAACTGCCTGACTATCAATTTCCAGAAAACTACACACGTAAGCTGTTAACTATTTTGAAACTAAATTGAAACCTATGGCAACACCAGCGGCCAGTCAGATTAGTTTCAAAATATTCAACAGAATATTTATTAAATTGTAAAGACATACAATTCGTACAACTTGTCGAACGATTAAGCGTTAAAGACGGACTATATCTAGTCATTCATGATGTCATGATTATGATGTCATCTTACACGTCACCTAGTTTTTTATGCCGTCATATGATAGACGGATAACCTTGGAAAGGTCCATTATCACCGATGTTTAAGTGCAATTCTTAAAACAGGTAACATTGCTAGCAATACTCCGTTTTCATTTTGCTCGAATTTAGATTTTCTCAAATAACCCAAAGGCAGTTATTATCATAAGAATAAACACGCGATAAGAGATTGCAGACCCTCTATCTCCCGTTTTCATCAAACTATTAAATTTTCCCAGAAGGCTCTCCTTTAGACCAGGGGCAAATTTATGCGATCATAATGTATGACAATAGCCATTCTCTTTAATATATGATCATGTACATGTACAACGACATGCAATCTACGTCATCCATGGCGTTATAAGGCCGTTATTTGTTGTGATGTCATTCTAAACGTCACGTAGTTGATTATGACGTCATATGATGGATTGATACCGTGGAAAGATCCATTGAGTGTAATTGGAAGAGGATGGGTCAATGTATATAAAAAAATTTCTCAGACATATATGCGCGATCATTCTGTACGATAGGATATAACGGTATTTGTAGCGCGATGTATTTATGGGGCATACGTCGGATAATAGGCTTGTTGTAGGCCCACCTATATTTGTCATGACGTCCCGCAGCTTTCCTGAAAGTCATTGCCTGATATAACCCATGTGATCGATAATACGCGTCATTTATTTCTGCACGTGGAATAACTGAATGCGTTAACTTGATGCAAGAATGGTTCCCGGCATGCGTGTACACGTGATACATGTGGCACTTAGAGCGGGCTGCTTCTACCATTTAGCAAGTGACACACATCCAATAATGACAATGCTGCAGTTAATCGGATTTTGACACCATTTGTGGAATTGGTCCTGAGCATGGATTGGAACACACGCGTATATACATAATCCGGTTCTAGCTATGCCCATCTCTAGCTAAGCTCCACTCTTTGCTTCGCCCGTGTTGGGACCCCTTGAATCTTAATTTCCAGAAAATTATACGGGTAAGGTCTTGAATATTTTGAAACTAATTTGACTGGGCGCTGTTGCTGCCTATGGCAAAGACAAATTCGTACAACTTGACGGACTATTAAGCGTTTATGACGGACTATACTACAGGTTCCTGTTCATTTATTGTGACGTCAGCCTATATGTGACGTAGTTGATTATGACGCCATATGATTGACTGGAGACTACCTTTATAACAGTTCGCGAACTAGGATCTTTGTCGAATGATGCATACTAGATGGCTATGACTTCTATTGCTAGGCATATTAAACAACAGTGACTTTCCAGTGGTGTTATAGATTGGGAGAAGAAACCGCATAGAAAAAATTTAAAGAGGTTATCATGGCAAATTCTAATCCAATAGCGTACACATGAATGGCATGATATCTCAATCTAATAACCAAGGTCGTTATAGCGAGAGTAATATATTGGCAAGATAACATTGGGAAAAACGCGGAGATTGTCGGTCAGAGAAGCAGTGCAAATAAGTCACCATTTGAAATCGCGTGGCAAACTTGAATTTGAAAATATTTTAGGACTGTTGTACAGCTGAATATCAGTTTCTTTCTAACGGAGTGTATATTCCTTGGTTACATTCCGGTAAACTCCGGTATGTGCCGGTATACTCCTGTATATTACAATAAATTCACGTGCGCCTGTCATGCTAAAACATGAATTTATTGTAATATACAGGAGTATACCGGCACATACCGGAGTTTACCGGAATGTAACCAAGGAATATACACTCCGTTAGAAAGAAACTGATATTCAGCTGTACAATAGTCCTAAAATATTTTCAAATTCAAGTTTGCCACGCGATTTCAAATGGTTACTTATTTTATATATATTATTTGTTTGTGAAGGGATAAGAAAAAAAATACAATTCAGCTCAGACATAAGTTAATGGTCTCCTGTACAAAATAAAATGCACTGCTGAAGATTTTGGACGTAATTTGATTTGAAGCCATTGTTGCCTAAGGCAGCAATGCCTACCAAACAAATGCACTCCTATATATTCATCAGAACATTTCTTACATTGTGTTCAAGATTGTATTAAATAACTTGTTCTGTTTTTTTGTTTTGGAAACAACTTGAGTTATTTATGAGCTCTACTGTAGAAGACAATTTAAACCATTTGACCCAGAACATTCACGTGCGAAAGATAAATTATAACGCAAAAACTATACTGTTGATTATTTTGAAGCAAAATGTACTGAGAGCTGTTGCCACCTATGCCAGAAACATGTTCCTGTTAAATTACTTAAAATATTCAATATGTTACCAGGGTTAAAATACCATATTGAATTATAAAATTCTTATTTGATTGATATCTCTGCATCTTGCTTTTTATATACTTTGATAGATTGAGGTTTGAAGGTGCATATGCTTTGAAAATAACGTTGTACTATCTGCTATTTTAACATCGACAAAGGTAGGTTTATGATGATGGCCATTTTGAAGTTTAGGTCGAGTCGATGGTCACCATAGGGATTGTGCCGTCTATACGTCATGTGCGTTTCAAAAGAATTTAGGGAAAAATTATTTAGACCTATCAAGAATGTATTGATCATCAATCTCACAATTAGCATTAAATGGATGAGCAAATGATAATTTCAGGTAACGTCCTCTCGTATAATCATCTGGGTGATATTTTTGAAATGTCAGAAACATGAACAACTGGGGATGGTTGAGAAATATATACAATTTAAATTCTAAAAAACAACTGTTTCCAAAGTTCCAGTTTTTCGATATTCTAGATCTTGCATGCATTAATTGCCATAGCGGAGAGGCAATGGCTCTCCAGGCCTTATATTTACTGGCTCGTGCTAGGGCGAATTCAGAGTCTCTCTGCGTGGGTGTGTCTTCTATTCTGGCATCCTTAACATTGACGGTCTTTGCTGGTCGACAGTTACCGACAGTGCTAGTGATGTATTGCAGATCTTCTGAGGTGCATCGTTGGAAATAATACAGTCCAGCCATCGGTGGCCATTGATGTGCGGAGGCGTTTGCGGTGGCGGCATAAAGTTCGCCTTTGGAGCGCCCAGTTTTTACAATTATGTATGATCAAGGATACGCAGGTTAGGTTGTGCAAACGTAGTCTTTTGTCAAGATGCTTGATCTAGGAATCCACAGCTTCCAGAAGGACAGAAACTATGTTTTCAACGACTACAGCAATGTCAATAGTATTGAAGAGCGCCTAGCGGTATAGCGGGACGGATCGCGGAAAACGTAAAAGTAAAATATTTGGAATGTACACCATCATTTCATGTCAATTAGTGTGGTTGTGAGACGTTGAAAGCCAGTCCGGTGAATAGGGATTTCGTCCTCTGAATTCTGGACTAGTTCTAGGCTACTCGCCTCCAAAACACTAGGCGGAAGGTGTCGCTGAAATACCTGGGTTCGAATCCTACTCAGGTCGAAAACTAAAAAAGGTAAAAACCACATTCCAGATGACGGCTTAGCTATATCCTAGTGCCAGTGGGTCGTCAATGACAGAGTTCATAGAACTAATACTTCACAGCAATAAAAAACCTACTACTACTACTACTACTACTGCTGCTGCTGCTGCTGCTGCTACTACTACTACTACTACTACTACTACTACTACTACTACTACTACTACTACTACTACTACTGCTGCTGCTGCTGCTGCTGCTACTACTACTACTACTACTGCTGCTACTACTACTACTACTACTACTACTACTACTACTACTACTACTACTGCTGCTGCTGCTGCTACTACTGCTGCTGCTACTACTGCTACTACTACTACTACTACTACTACTACTACTACTACTACTACTGCTGCTGCTGCTGCTGCTACTACTACTACTACTACTACTACTACTACTACTACTACTACTACTACTACTACTACTACTACTACTACTGCTGCTGCTGCTGCTACTACTGCTGCTGCTACTACTGCTACTACTACTACTACTACTACTACTACTACTACTACTACTACTACTACTACTACTACTGCTGCTGCTGCTGCTACTACTGCTGCTGCTACTACTGCTACTACTACTACTACTACTACTACTACTACTACTGCTGCTGCTGCTGCTACTACTACTACTACTACTACTACTACTACTACTACTACTACTACTACTACTACTACTACTGCTGCTGCTGCTGCTGCTGCTGCTGCTGCTGCTACTGCTACTGCTACTATTACTACTACTACTACTACTACTACTACTACTACTACTACTACTGCTACTGCTGCTGCTGCTGCTGCTGCTGCTGCTGCTACTGCTACTACTACTACTACTACTACTACTACTACTACTACTACTGCTGCTGCTGCTGCTGCTGCTGCTACTGCTACTGCTACTACTACTACTACTACTACTACTACTACTACTACTACTACTACTACTACTACTACTACTACTACGCATGAGAAAATATTCTTTCATTCACATGCGCTATTACACGTTCTAATAGCTATATTACCAAAGTCGCGGCAAGTAGACAGCAGAACACTATCCTCAGCATGGTGGTCAGTTGGTTATTAACAACAACTTAATGCAACAGAGGATGATAGTGGCCTGGACTCCACGCTTATATATTGGGTGAATGGAGTGTCGATGTGTTTGTGACCGCTGATAACAATGGGCCATGCAACTGAAACGTGGCGACTGTGTGGGCAGAGCTGGTCAGTTCTGTAGAGAATTATGTCGCCGAGCGAGGTGAACTTACGACCTTAGCGGAAAATGATGAATTGCCAACTTCCATATTCCACTGCTAACAAGAAGTCATTATTTAATATGGCGCCGTTGTACGTTACTGCTCTCTAAGTGTTCAATTTTCAACAAGCCTTTATACTTTGAACCTTGAAATTTTATCAATAGAACATCGGAAAACTGAAATACTGGAATCAGTCGTTTGCATAGAATTAAGTCGTATATATTTTCCAGCAAACCCCATTCCTTTGAAACGTGAAATCACATAATTCCAAATTCAAGAAACGCATAATGTAACCTGTTGAAACTCTTGAAGTGTTTCTGATTCAAAAGGTTAAATAAATGTTAACATTTTGCTACGTGCCTTAAATAAATGTTAGAATATAGTTCGGAATTCGACAAATTAAGCAGGTCGCCTGATAACTGGACAAAGCATATATCACGTTAAGTCAAGGTTATATTTGAGGGAACAGTTCTTGAAGGATACGCTGTGTCCAAAATGAGGAACATAATCAACACATTATGCATCAGTAACAGTTAAGCATGTCTATAGCTGAAAAAAATAATCTAAAAGTGATTTCAACAAAAGGTTGCTTAAACGTTATTGATCAGAGTAAATGGTTTTGGGTCCACGAGGTGTTAGGTATCCCAGAGGAGTGGTCTTACGGTTCAGTTATTCATCGAAACATTTGACATCAATGGACCTTTCCAGTTTTTGCCAAACCCCGCCCATCTCTAGGTAAGCTCCACCAACACCTCGCTCGTGTTGGGATCACTCGATCTCTGAACTCCCTGACAATCAATTTCCAAAAAAACTATACAGGTAAGCTATTGCATAATTTGAAACTAATTTGACAGGGCGCTGGCAACAGCGTCCAGTCAAATTAGTTTCGAAATATTCAACAGTATGTTTATTAAATATTAGAGACATACAATTCGTACAACGTGTTGAACTATTAAGATTTAAAGACGTACCATATATAATCAATTATGACGTAATGAGTATGACGTCATCATACACAGCGCTTAGCTGATTATGACGTCACATGACGTCATCACTTTGGAAAGGTCCATTGTATAAATTTGACCTGTGAACATTCCTGTGCTGTACATATTTGCTAAACGCTTGTTATTTTGTGTTTATTACCCACAGTGATAATGATTTATCGAACCCGCAACCGACAGAAGCGGCAAGCAGCATAGCCCACAAACGCTTCCACTACACCAACGCCGCAATTCCCGCGGCGTTAGTGTAGTGGAAGCGCTTGCAGACTACGATGTTAGGGGTTTCCGCCTGTTGCGGGTTCGATTCCCCTGCCAATACTATATTTGAACAAAACTCTCTCAGGCTATATCACAAACATTGGCAATGAAGTTTATCGCACACAGGCTGCAAGTCAAAATGTGGTGTGTTCTATCCTAGGCTCAGTGCGATATGCGATGCAAAATCGCTTGGTTTAAAACATCGAGACCGTGTGTACAGTACAGCTCATAAATTAGTCAAAGTGCTTCCACAACAAAACAGAAACATGTTAGTTAGTAACAAATGCTCTGTTAACTATTTTGAACACAATGGACATTTCCATTTTTAGCTATTCCCCGCCCATCACTAGCTAAGCTCCACCCACACCTCGCCGTGTTGGGATTGATCGATCCTCAAATGCCCTAGCTATCAATTTCCTGAAAACTATACAGGGAAGCTGTTGAATATTTTGTAACTAATTTGACTGGATGCTGTTGCTGTAATGGTAGCAACAGCCCCCAGTTAAATTAGTTTCAAAATATTCAACAGAATATTTATTAAATAGTAAAAGCAAACAATTTGTACAACAACGCATAGACCGTCTTCAAATATGCGTTCGTGACGTACTTATCGACGGTATTCATGACGTCATTCATTATGATGTCATTGTACACATCGCGCAGTTCATTATGACGTCATATGATGGGTGGGTACTCTGGAAAGGTGAATTGGATTGGAAGACATTGTTGCCTTTTTGTTTTGGAACCATTTAAAGTCATTTCCGAGCTGTACTGTATATTGGAAGCTCCAAATGGTGATTCTGTCTGGCTAACGCGCTTCTGGATCTCATATTACCATTATCCTTTGGGCCAGAAAATGATCAGTATTTTGAGCAGTTTTGTCAGTGTATTCCACTAGCGCCGTGATCTCTGTTACCTCTGCTGGACTATTTGATTGTAGGTCAGCCATGGCCTTGATATTCGCACGGTATATAGATAACACGGCCTTCGACGAAGTGCTTTATTATTTTTGAATGACAACGGTCCGGTTAACCCTTTAATGACGAAGCCGGCCGAAACCGTCCGATGGAGTGATCTTGAGGAACCCCCATTTGCTGGCCAAGTGAGGATTATATTTGGAAATTTACCACTTGAATGACTGGCATGGTAACCGAGCCAGCCATTACAGTGGTAAAATTGCGAAAAATAGTCTTCAATTGGCCTGCAAACGGACATTCAATAAGAAAGTATTATTATTTTTTTGACAAAATTTAGTCATTAAAGGGCTAAAGTCATGTATGATTCAATGTTAGACCCCGTCACGAAGATGAACCTCGACTCTCGCCGTCGCAGCGTATATAACTGCAGTTAACTGTGAAACCTGTTGGTTACGGAAAATTGTTACAGACATATCGTGAGCTCCATCCACCATGTTGAAGATAGTATTCTGTTGTCTACTGGTCGCTACTTTGGTAAGACAGCTATTAACACTTAGTGTGTCAACAGCGCCTAAAAGCGCTCAATTTACCACTTATATAGGCATATTAATGATGACAATTAAAAAAAGTTTTCCAATGGAATTTAATAATATTTTGCAGTCGAGAATAGCCAACGCCGTTCAGAAATTTCACCGTATCGTTTTCTATATCTGGGCCGGAACCTGCGACCTTACCGAGAAACGAGGCGACGGTTTTGTCTATTTAAGGACGGCCGATGGTGAACTCGCGGTTGACCGCATTTGCCAACACTATCTCCGTTACGGACAAACGGTGAAGTTTATCGATATCCCGGCGTATTCTCTGGTCCTGTATAATGAGCATCTGCACCATTTGAATCTCTGTTCCATCAAAGACCAAGAGCTGCAACTGCATCACCAACTCTCTCTTCTCAATGATAGAATTGAGAAAATTAATGCGGATATTGGTGTACACACCACCAAATGCAGTGTAGAGTTAATACTCCGTAAAAAATCTAGTGCACGTAAACGCGTCCGTTGTCATTATACTTTCGAGTTTCTGAAGGACGGCTTGCATGCAGGTACGCTACTGAATCTGGTCTGGCTTCGGAAGATTCATTTAGACGTTTTCCGGAGTTGCACCACCATCACTACTCAGTGATTATAGTTTTCAGTAAGCATACGCTCACAACTTATTTCAGTAAGTGATATTACTGTTTTTTAGCGAATATTAATTTCGCTTCCCTGGTATAAATCAACAGGTGACCCATAATGCCGAAACATCTGTGTATTAACACTGCAACCGTGGAGGAACTTAGTGCACTCCATAATATTGGTAAAATTCGAGCTGCTGGCATAGTAAGTTTCCGTGAGTCCAGAGGAGGTTCCATATCTCTGGCAGACATTAAGGCAGATCCTGATCTGCCTGCCACAGCTACAGTCCTTGAACGATTGCTCCATTCTGGGGACGTCGTATTTGACATCAATGATGAAGGTGCTGTTGGTGGGGTCGACTCGCACCCAAGGGAAGAATCCCTGGAAGAGCAAGTAGCTAGACTGAACATGGAACTGCTAGCTCAAGGTATCAAATACAAGGCACTCCTTAACTCAACTAGTCAACAAACGGGTGATCAGACCCTAGTTGATAACCTGGCTCCTAGGGTGTGTGTGTGTATTCCCCTAGAGAGCCTAAGAGGGAGTCGAGATCAGTTTCTCACCATGACACTAGGATGTCATCACCAGTTCGTAGAGTCTACTTGGATGGCTCCTCGTACAATAACTCTAGAATGTCGTCACCCGGTCGTAGAAGCTACTCTGATGGTCCTCCTCTGCCTAAAATGTCAACCGTTGATGGAAAATGTGAGTGGAAACCATTTTTCATACAGTTTGAGCATACTGCTTCAAGGTACCGTTGGTCTGATACATATAAATTAGACATGATCATCTCAGCTTTAAGGGACAAGGCCTTAAAGTGTTACTGCATCTGTTCTGTACATGTCCAG
Source organism: Chaetoderma sp. LZ-2023a (assembly GCA_034401795.1). Taxonomy (NCBI): domain Eukaryota; kingdom Metazoa; phylum Mollusca; class Caudofoveata; order Chaetodermatida; family Chaetodermatidae; genus Chaetoderma; species Chaetoderma sp. LZ-2023a. Next base: position 82,883,975 of record CM067374.1, on the reverse strand, counting down.
AATGATTACTTCAGTTTATGCGACAAATCAAGGTTGCGATTCGGGAAGAAAGATCTGCCCCACATAATCAGGAAAAAAATGCAAGACATTCGACAAGAGGGTAACTCTTTAGAAGAATTTGCAGATATAATTCAGGAGCTCACTTTGGATGGCTACCCTGGTGCCTCAGAGACTTTGGGCGAGACAATTGCCATTGATGCATTCCTACGGGGTGTTGAGCATAAACGAGCCGCTCTGATAGTTATGGGTAAAGATCCGAGCACCCTGGAGGAGGCTGTACAAATGGTCAATACAGCTATCCATAATCAAAGATTGATCACGGTTTCCAGAAGACCAGACATCTCGAATCGGCCCATGGAACCGGCGGCAGATAAGATCAGTTCGGATTCCAAGGTACAACTTCCGGGCATCCGTAGAAACAGTGGGAATTAGCTAGCCCGGCAGCCGCGAAACGCGAACTCCGGGATTGCGGGATACCACCAGCACCACAAGTCTTTCAGTCCTCCTGTAAATGAAGGCTGTCTGAACATTATATGGTCAAGAAGATTCTAATTTTTGCATAATCAGTATCCATTTGTGGGCCAAGAGGAGACTATTTTTGAAAATTTATAACCGAGCCAGTCATTCCAGTTGTACATTTTCAAAAATAGTCTTCTCTGTGTTATAAAAAACGTGATCGCAAAGGTCTGACTGTTCTTGTTTTAAATTCATGCATACGTGTACTCATGCCCAAATCCGGTTAGTTATCTAAAAATTCTAGATATGCTATATAATGGCAATGCCAGTAGATATCGTCATGATTATAAAATTGACCTTACGAAAGTTCTATCCCATCGAATTGAATTAAATATAGAATATGCAATTTTTATTTTTGCTATCAGGTATTGAGTGAGTGTGATCAGCCATGTAATACTGCTACAGAGTGCTGCCTCTACCGGCCGAATCGTCATCCTTTCATGCCCGGTAATTATGAATGTCAAACGCTACATCCGGTAGATCATCACTGCAGTCGAAACCCGCGAATGAATGCACCTCACATTTATGATCGGGCGTGTCCTTGTGCTCCAGGACTCACATGTCAACCGTACGAGATATATCTCGTATTCTTTGGCAGTAATTCAACAGTGGATACATCACGCTGTGAAGTTTAAGACAAAGCCATAGTATGCACATAATATGAAATAAACTATAAAGATTATAAATCTTAAAAGATTTTGTTGTAGTTGTTATTGTTAATACTATCATTATCGTCGTCGTCGTCGTCGTCGTCGTCGTCGTCGTCGTCGGCAGCAGCGGCGGCTGAGACGGCGGCGGGGCTGGTGAGACGGCAGCGGCGGAGGTGTCAGTGGTGGTGGTGGTTGTGGTGGTGGTGGTGGTGGCTGAGGCGGCGGCGGCGGCGGCGGCGGCGGCGGCGGCGGCGGCGGCAGCGGTGTTAATGGTGGCGTTGGTTTTGTGGATGACTTCGTATCGCATGTGATAGTTAGTTATTGGCCATTGGTCAAATTGATCGTACGCAACAAAACAACAGTAGGCATAATTGGACTAACTGCCGACGAGGTCAAATCCCATATCCTGAAAACTTGGTATATAATGTCTAGGTGAATAAAAAATGTTTCAGTAAATGCGGTACAATAATATGATTAGGGACCGAGGTACTTTCAAGTTTGTTCAATGGAAGCTCCTACGTTAGAAAACATGGCCGCCACCGACCAATCAAAATGTAGCATTTGGCGTCCATATTTGATTTTTTTTATTTGATGGATTTTGATGGTGAAATTTGCCTCATATATGTTCATAGGTATGATAATAGCAAATGTTGCACTTTCGAAATTGTCAGACAACCAATTTGGCGGCCATCTTTTTTTCCTCACCAAAATTTATGTATGAAAACAATAGGAAATAGTCTTCTTCTAAAAAACAACAAACATTTGCCAGGAAGCATCATTGGTCCATGGAGATGCAAAATTGTAAAAAAGGAAACCGCTCGATCAATTTGTCCGGTGGCCAACTTGGATTATTTTACCGCCAATACGCCTATATGAAAAGAATGGGAAGCTTCTTCGCATGAACCACTGGACCAATTTCAAGAAAAAAAATGTCAGGAAGCATCCTTGGGGCATACAGATTCGGGATTGTCCAAATGAAGCTGATTTGTCAATTTCTGAGGCGACCATCTTGAATTTTGCGCTATTTCTTTTAGAAATACGTTTAAAATGCTTCATTTCTGAAACCGTTCTGGCGATTGGTTTAAAACTCAAGAAAATTCATCTAGCATAAGTCCTAAACCAAGTTTGTTCAAGGAATCTTAATTGGTCGATTTGTCTGGCGGCCATCTTGGATGACATTTTTCTACAAAAACGACGTCCTCTGCAGAACCGCTGAGCGTATTGGGCCGATATGATTAGTGAACGGGGCCATTAAACTTTGTTCATGTGAAGTTGATACCAAAGAACATGTCTGCCTTGGAGCAATCAAAATGGGTTTCAAAATTGCCCGCTCATCTGTTGTATTTTTTCCCCTATAAAAGTATATAGGAAAACAATGGGAAATCTTTTATTAATTTCTTTTTAAGAAACACCATATGAATCTCAACAAAATTGGCCAGGAAGTTTTATTTGGGCATAGGGATGCACAATTTCAAAAAGGAAATCGACCGACCAATTCGGCCATCCGCCAAATTATCCCAGCAAAACTCCTAGAGGAAAAGAACGGGAAGCTTAAAAAAACCTGTTCTCATGAAGCACTGGGCGAATTCCAAACAAATGTGTGTCAAAAGGGTCCTGGGTTCTTCAAATGAATCGATATGGTCAATTTGGTCGGTAGTCATCTGAGCTGTTGCGCTTTTTTTAGAAACACATTTCAAAATCTTCCTCGAAATCGAAATTTGAAACTCGAGAAACCTGAGTTTGTTCGAGAGAACCTGATTAGTTGATTTGTCTGGTGGCCAACTTGAATGAATTGCTTTTCACAAAAACGACTTGTCCAGAATTTATGAAGGGATTGGCCCTAAATTTGGGAAATGCAATTAAAGACATAGAGGAAGTGTGTTCAAGGGTAGTTGATGCCTAGAACATAGCTGCCATGGACTAAGTAAAATACTTTTAAAACATATATTTCTGTGTCTGGCCAGAACTGTTGAAACCCTGACTAAAATGAACGTTAAAATTTGTTGTCTAATATTGTTATGATAATTATGAAAACTGTATAATAATACAATATAACGTGTAACTTGTAACACATCTTAACCTCCTTTGTAGGAGAACCGCATTAACATGCGTATGTCTGCCCTTTTATTTAGAATAGCGTTCTGCCCTTGTAGAATTATCACTGTGCTGATTATCAGATTACTCCCTTTATCCAAATAACCATATTTCTTTGTAATCAACAATTAACAATCATTAACAATTAGGTAAAGGCAGTAGTGAAATTGGAAATATTAAGTAGCTTGTATCTACGTGTATGAAGTAAGTAAGTTAAGCGTCTAGCATGCCACTCTAATGCGCTCAGGAACTCAGGCTTTAGTAGCTCAGGGTTGTACAATCTAATATAAGTTGTACGAGTTCTTCAGCTGAATGATCACTAAAACCTAACTGACAATTAATTAGAAGGAAAGCGTCGAAAGACTGAACGGGTGACTGCCTAATGGATTCCAATGCTGGGCATCTGATTAGAAAGTGTTCCAACGTTTCCTGTTCAGATTTACATAATTGGCATAGTGGATTGACAATATCTTTTTGAAATCTACTTCCGCTCTTTTGTGGTACATGCATTCCAATGGGAAGTTTCAATTTGACCGATATAAGGGCTGCATTGCGTCTCTTTCAGAACATCTTTCCAGAGCAGCGCAATAGCCAGGAATAGTAGTTGAGAGTAAAACCCTATACGGCCTAGTAGCAGCCATTCGGTGTAACAAGAGGGATTCATTTATATCTATGCCCCACCCATTTATAGCTAAGCTCCGCCCACGAGTTGTCCATTTTCAGATCGATTTGAATCCTGATTTTTCAGAATCCCATTTTCAAGGTAAACTAAACAGATAAGCTGCTGAATATTTTGAAACGAATTTGACTCGGTGCTGTTACTGCCCAGTCAAATTAGCTTCAAAATATTCAACAGATTATTGATGAAGTAGAAAGACATACAATTCGCACACTTGCCGGACTTTTCAACATTCGTGACAGAGCTAGATGTGTCATTCATCATGCAGTTTGATTGTGCCGTCAGCCTAAGTGTGACGTAATTTATTATGACGTCATACACTTGAGGGACAATTCGGATCCATCCATTTTCCAGCATATCTGAAGACTAGGTAGCAAAGTGTGATCATATGTTTATCAACTGCAAAAGGTTAATAGGAAATTCATGTTAGATTTCAAATGAGGGGTGGGTGGGCTGGGTGGTGGTGGATGGTGGTGGGGTGGGGTGGGATGGGGGGTTTAGGGGTGGGTGGGGTGGGGTAGGGAGGGGTGTGTGTGTGTGTGTGTGTGTGTTGGTGGATAACGGTGAATTATACTGATCAATGCCTATAAATGTGACACTGCTTCGTCAAATTTTGCTGAAAGTAGGCCTATGCTTTGCCTCTGTATGTAGAACAATTTTTCTAAGCGTAGGCTTCCTATTTCCTTTGCTTTTCTCATTCATCCGATATTCTCAAGCAACGCGGATATTCGACATTCAGAGTTGCGGTGGATCCAGTACGCCACCACGTGGCCATTGGACACAGCATGGTGGTTGTAACTAGCTACGTACACTACATCTCATAAATAAGTTTAAATGTTTTCAAAACAAAAAGAGAAACACTTTAGTTAGTGCCATTTTATACACGATATAAGAAATGGTATGTTGGTCCGTTGAATATTTTGGACTTATATTGATTGGGCGCCATTGCTGCTTTCAGAAAACAATGGCTTCCAATCAAATTAGGTTCAAAATAGTGAACAGTAGGTTTTATTTTGCTTTGGAAACGTAAATATAATGTTGGACGGTTATTAACCCTTTAACACTCATATCATCCAAAAATGGTTTCCGCCGTGATCTTGAGAAATATCTATTTGCAGACCAAGAGAAGATTATTTTTGATAATATTCAATTTCGATACCCGAGCCAGTTATTACGGTGGTAAAATTTCAAAAATAGTCTTCTCTTGGTCTGCAAATGGACATTTTCTATGACAAATTTGAAATTTCAAAAACAAATTCGCTAGGAGAAAGCATAAGCTGCTGAGCGGGAGATGACCAGAAATAAGATGATAATTTTTGGTTACTGAGATCATCGCTGATGAAAAATGTTTGGTACCATACTGAAATGTCTTACGTTTACAAAAATGGATGTGCTTTTGTCGGTGTTTATCAGAAGTGAAACAGACCATATTACTAGGTATTGTAACAGAAATGGACACAGCGTTCGATGCGATCGTAGTAGTCTAGCAAATGACCACTCAAACTGTTGGTTCAAATTCAAATTCAAATTCAAAGTTGTTTATTTTTCTGCATAATAGTATATGCACAAAGTCAGAATTGGTAGTCCATCAAAGGCTAAGCCTATAATCGGATGGATCCACTACATTAAATAGACAGTCACAATGTTAAATATTGACAGACACATGCACAAAGCACATAAGGCAGTATATTATTAGGAATAGCATCTGTTATTTATATATAATTACTTTTATAGGATTGATATATCATAGTTACCGAGTTACAATATATTGTCTATGGCAGTATCTACGGTCTGGAGTATGATTGGTTAATAATTATATAATTATTGTAGGCAAATCTCATCATATGGGTGACACAGAATTTAAGCTTGGTTGCACAGATTGGAATCTTCTGTCTACATAATTCTGCTATGATATATTGGGTGTGCAATTTATTCTTTGATCTAGTGTTGTGTGCATGGTCGTGTGTGTTACTCTTGAATAATTTTGATAGGGAGTGAGGGAGGTTATCATGGTGTAGTTGTCTTGTAAATGATTGCAGAGTCCCAATATCTGTGAGTTTTAGCATGTCTTCTGTCTTGAAGATGTCTTCACCCTTTGCTGTAATAAAGAACCTTTAAAAAATTTCTGTAATCGTTTTAATCGTGTTAGTTTAATTTCATGTACACCTTCCAGATTATGTTACAGTATGTGATGTTTGGAAGGATTAAAGTAGAGTAGAGAACCTTAACAGTGTCAGGTGGCAGTTAAGACTTAAGTCATTGGATGACGCCGATGCCTTTTGATACTTTCGCTGAAATTGTTTCAATTTGTTTATCCCAGGTTAGCCCTGGGTCAAGATAAACACAAAAAATTGAGTAAATGGGTCTTCCTAGAGTTCTTGTTTATTTATATAATGTTTTGGTATATTTGCTTTTAATTTCTTTGAATCTGTAAAAACGTGTAATTGGTTATTATCTACATTTAATGGTACTTTGTTTATTTCGAACAAGGTTTTAACATCTTCCATTTCTCTATTAGCATTGTTGTATAATCTATGGATATCCGTGTGACTACAGAAGACTTTTGTATCATCTGCGAAGAGAATTAGTGATAGATCTTTGCAGACAACTGGTAGATCATTCATATACAATAGAAACAGCAAAGGGCCAAGAATGGATCCCTGGGGAGCACCACAAGCTAAATTTCTGGTTTCAGGGTATACGCCTTTATACTGAACGCATCCCGTTCTATTTGAATGATAACTCTGAAACCAGTCGAGTGCATCACCAAGTACGCTATAATAATTCAGTTTTCTAATAATATTTTATGGTTTACAGTATCAACAGCTTTAGAAAGGTCTAAAAACATGCCAATTAGAATTTTCTAGTCAGTCTATAATTTTGTGTAGCGTATCAAGAAGGGCATACACGAAAGCCATATTGGGAGTCGCAAAGAATTGATTTTTTGTCCAGATATTTGACTAATCGGATGTACATCAGGCGTTCGGGCAGCTTTGAAAATAGCGGAAGTATCGAGCCAGGTCAGTAGTTACTGAATTAAGATGGGTACTTTGCTTTATATATGGGTGTGCCCCATGCATTTTAAAGTTTTGTTGGGAAAACACCCTCATGGAAAGATAGGTTACAGATATGTGCTAGTGGTGGTTTGATAACTTGAAGTCATCCATACCGACACTTTCTGCCGGGTTAATATTGGTTAGTATTGTTAGAATTTCCTCATTGTAGGTTGGGTGTATGACGATTGAAGATTGGTAACTGCCTGTCAGGTAATCTGTATAGCATTTGTTTGGATTTGCCTGGATTTTTTCGGAAAGTTTTGGTCCAATGTTAACAAAGTATTCATTGAATTCTTTTTGCAATATCCAGGTTTTCGGTAATAATTTTTTTGTCATGGATGAACTGAGATTGTTCGAATCTATTGTGATCCTTATTCAAAAGTGATTTAATTATTTTCCATGTTTCGCGAATGTAATTTTTTGCGTGTTGAAATTTGTCTTTGTAGTACATTTTCTATGCTTGCTTTATTAATGAGTCTAGCCTTTTCCTGTATGCTTGGAATTTTGTTTGATTGTATGTTGTTGGATTTTCTCATTGCAGGCGGTTATCAGTCCGTTTGTCAACCATGGATGAATAGGGTTTGTTTTGAATTTTCTTATTTCTTTTAGTGGGAATGAATTTTCATATTGAAGATTTGAATCGCTTCAAGGATCGGATCGGAGACTTACTAAAATCTATGACGTCGATGACGACACCCGCTTCACTACCGGAAACCTTTGAGTGTTGCTGCGACAACGTCGCCGGCAGTGATGAAGGAGTAACTGCAGTCGGCTCGCCTCGTCTGACAGATGGTGAATTAGACGATGTTTGATTTATGACTGCCGGGCCTAATCTGACTTCCAAAGATCCTGGTAAGGACTGGGTGTTTCTCCCAGCTCAACTAGATTCCTAGTCAAATCGACAAACAAAGGTCTTACATATACGGAAGATGAACACTTTATGTACAATAAGAGAAGTTTGAATACTAGAGCAAGATCGCTCACAAAGAAACGCTTAGTACAATTTGTACAAAACTATCAGCTAAATTATTTTAAGTCCTAATCCTATTCTAACCTATCCAAGCTACGTTAGGCGTAAAAGCCACAGCTTCGGAACTAAGCAAGCAATATGGTTAGTGAATCAGAGATGGTGGGTGATTAATTTGTTCTGAGAGAAGTGTCTTCTTTTATAGCTCCAATTTGGACTCCCTGCATTTCGTAGAAATATACAACTTCTCTCAGAATCTATTCCAATCCATTCCTACAACTTTTCTAGATATCCAATAAGCACGCTTTGATTGGCCGAACAATAAACTCACCAATCAACCTCTGCTTATTTCTTCCTAGAAGTTCCGACCTGATAACTGATTGGTCTTTTTAACCAATCAGTGATTCCCCCTCACTTGCCTGGCCCACAAAGCTATTCTTTATAGTTCTTTACTGCAGAGTCTGATCGATCCTGATTGGCTATGACGTCATTCAAACCAATCATACTCTGCCCAATTCTTCAATGAATATTGCGCCTCACATAGACAAAGCAGTGGGGACCGGTTCTGGTTTGATGTGATCTGTCAGCTAACTAACAACATTATGGTATGTGTTGTTGCATACCATAAAATGAGTGGCATATAGTTTATCAACAAATTCCGATTCTGTTATGAATTCCTAAAGGACGCTGTAATTTCCATGTCCTGTCCATTGCATACTAATGGAGAAGTCTCAAGAACCATAGGGTGCTATGCACACGTGCTGGATGATTCATTACCAGATGGTGTTGTTCTAGCCTACGATCAAATACTAGAGTGCTTACGTCATCAACTATGTCAGTCAGTCACGTTCAATTTATTCTCATAATTCATGATCCCAACACTTGCCACTAAACATTGATTATTTCCAAAACTACAATTACCAACAACTGCTGAATAACATAAAAGTGAATGCCGGCTAAGCAGCAACAACTTTTATCCAAATTACTTTCAAATACACATCAACCCAGAACCATAGAATCATTTCCAATTAATTCATCCTTTTCTAACATTATCATACTAATCTTATCTACTAGTTATGTAACGCTATAAACATCATCCTATCCATTTAGCATTAGTGCACTTCTATTACATACAAAGAGCTGACCTGGCCCATCAGATATCAGCTACAAATATTCCAGCTTCTGTTGTGTTAGCAGTGTTATTATCAATTAAGGTAGCTGTAAATTCAGTAATCCTAGTTGGTTTAGTAATGCTAGGGAAAAGGTAGTGGGTGTTTAGATTTGTCAAATTCTGAGTGTAGTAGCAATTTTGTTTCATGAGGTCGACGAAATCATCCATAATGTAGCCTAGTTTATTTTCATTCTGAATTGGTTTAAAGAGTTTATTGAGTTCTTTGATGCATTTTTTATTCTCCGTATCAGGTGGCCTATATACTCCACCGATTATTCTATTTTTACCCTTAATTATCGGAATCTCAATGAAAATTGTTTCAATATACTCTTCATTCATTGACAAATCTTAGCGCTCAGAATACTGAATATTATGTTTATGGAGATGCCTACACCGCCTCTAGTTTTAGTTATTCTGCGTTTTTCTATGAAAGCGTAACCATTTCTGTTAATTAAGTTGATAGGGGTGTTTTGTTATGTAGTGGTTGTATGGGAAGATTGGGTGATTGCAGTTAATACACCACCATGGATTAGTATCCGTTTCCAGCTGAGCATAATCTGTGAGGTTTAATTTTGAGCAACTTAGGCGAATTCAGTAATCACAGAGATCACTTTGCAAGGCCTTTTGGTTAGATCTAACAGGTTTTTACATGATAAACAGGGGAATTTTGTTGGCATTAGTTAAATTAACTGAGATGTAATAGTTTGGATAGTTTGGGACTGAAGGGGGCTATAGGCGGCTAATTGTTAGATTCTGAGAGAGGTTTTTATGACTTTCTACCATGTCCCATATATTATATGCGGAGCAGATGAAGAATTAGGTCAACATTGGTAAAAAGGTCACTTATGCTTAAAATCTAGCAGCTGTTGATTGTTGTGATCGATAACGTGATAATAATAGTATTTGATGTAAAGGCCTTGTAAAGTCAGTAATGGAGTAATATCGTTTTAGCTATGCCCCTCCCATCTCTAGCTAAGTTCCACCCATACTTTGCCCGTGTTGGGATCGATAGATCCTCGAACTCACTGACTATCAATTTCCAGAAAACTATACAGGTAGACTGTTGAATATTTTGAAACTAATTTGACTGTGCTGTTGCTGCCGTTTAGTTTCAAAATACCCCGCCCCACCTAAACTCCCCACCCCACCTCCAACCCCCACCCCACCCCACGAACAGGTGCATTGACTCTCAATTATGCAACATATATAACTACATTCTGGTGGTCACTACTTTGGTAAGCTAGCTATTTAATTAAAAGCTGTACTCATCCATGTGAAGGATGGTTAAGTCGTCGCTGTTTACAGAGTTACTGCGCCTTAATGATCTCAGCACCTGCTTTTTACCATCACCCATTACGGCGAAAATGATATTTATGCAAGCGCGCATGTGTGAGTGAGTGAGTGAGTGAGTGAGTGTGTGAGTGAGTGATTGAGTGAGTGAGTGAGTGAGTGAGTGAGTGAGTGAGTGAGTGAGTGAGTGAGTGAGTGAGTGAGTGAGTGAGTGAGTGAGTGAGTGAGTGAGTGAGTGAGTGAGTGAGTGAGTGAGTGAGTGAGTGAGTGAGTGAGTGAGTGAGTGAGTGAGTGCGTACATGCGTGCGTTCGCGCGTGTGTGTGAGTGCGTTAGTGCGTGAATGTGTGCGCGCGTCTGTATGTGTGCGTGTGGGCGTGATTGTGTCCAGATTTGTATCTAAAAATCTAATGATTCGATTCGCTTAAATTTTAACACATCAACGGTTATTGCAGTATTAGTCTAGTAGCCTATCTAAAAAGGCCCTATAATTGAGTCCGTGGTCCGGTCCTGGCAAATTTTGTTTGACATATAATCTTGAAAGTAGATCCCCTCGGCTTATTAATTTTACTAGATGCCAAGAAACAAATGTTTGATTCATCTGTATACAGCCCTTTTTATTGCGAGTGGTAGTGAGTAGTGACTCGATGACTAGGAATTAAAATCTTAAAGCTCCCGCCACCACTGAAGATGAGAATTATGTGAGCTATGGAAATAGACGTGCAATCCATGACACAATTTATAAGGTCGTTCTGGAATTACATCATGGGAAATTAAATATATTGCAAATAATGGCCACCGTTTCCTGGTTTGGGATCTAATTTGCTTTATATTAAATCTAGGGCCTTGTTCTCATACAGCCGTTATTTCGGTACATACCAGGAATACGTCACTGATTTTTGAAACTTAATTCCACAAAATCTGCGGCTTATCTTCCGATATATCGTTTGTGCTTACCTATTTTCTCTCACTCTCAGCCAGGTAGTGATATGGTTATCATATTATCTCACTCGCCACCAGGTAGCGCCATCGCCCAGTCCAGGATTATTTTCCACCAGTGTGAATGTAAACAGATATCTCGGACATATATAAGCCACTATAATACACGAAAATAGTTAAACAGGATTAGGCAATGAGAAAGAGGCCTAGAATGATAAATATATATCTTTCTCATTGCCTAATCCTGTTTAACTATTTCGTGTATTATAGTGGCTTATATATGTCCGAGATATCTGTTTACATTCACACTGGTGGAAAATAATCCTGGACTGGGCGATGGCGCTACCTGGTGGCGAGTGAGATAATATGATAACCATATATATGGACTTTTACATAACTGAACACGTGTGCTGTTTCCCGCCACGCACGGACATCAAGCGGCGTGAAGTCATGCATGCATGTGCATTTCGTACTTGGAATTATGTCAGCTAACGCGGGGACAAAAAGTATGGCAGCCTAGTTGTACCATCATGTTTCTACGTTCTATTGTTTTTGCTGGTGCTTAACTTTTGCACAGGTGTATATATACTTTTATAGGTTTTATGCGTCAACGAATCCAGGAAACCATTGACAAGGTCATTCCGAAATTACGTCATAGGAAATCCAATATGACAGCCAATAAGCTCTTGCTGTCTTTAACATCCGCCTAAGCAGACTGGAACTAGGTTTAATGTATCATCCGAAAGACAGTAGAAAAATTTAAAAAACACTCCTGCTGCTACTTTGAGCAAAAGTAAAAAAACAGCGTCACGAGAAACAACACAGTTCACGAGGTAAAAAGTGATTATCGAAAGGCTTACCACTGAATTCAATAGTCTAGCGGTTTAGTGGGAAATATGTTTGAAAGAGTTTTAAAATGAAAATTTATCATAGCTCAGAATATCGGGAGAAATTCAATATTTACGCAACTGCGCTAGACTGTCGATTACGTTCACGGCGCTACGAAAATTACAAGTGCTCTAGGAAAAAGAAATTCCGAAATTTTTGAAATAGCCAAATGCTGCTGTGAATCAGGAACATTCTGGCAGTTAAGATTTAAAATTTTTTTTAACAAACGAAAATCTTGACACAATGCCGGAAATCACCGATATCACATGCAAACGAGTATGCTAGCCTAGCCAGTCGCTAATACGAAAATAAACCACAACACGTTCCCTCGTACACGTCACAGGTCAAAGGTCACCATTGTTGTTTTACAAGCAGATATCGCTGTTTTATCACATTTGTCTGTTGCTTATGTTAATAATTTAAATTGGAACATATTACCACGCTTTTAATTAGTCAATGGAGCATACATATCATGCCTTATTAGCTATTTTAAGGAGACCGCTGAGTACTCCCTTTCAGCTATGGGTGAATATGTTAATCAAACTTGTTTTCATAATCATCATGTTTGCGAGGGCGAAACGAGAGAGTGATTGGCTGTGGCATCTAGAATTATTATTTTAAATGATGGCACGCTTCTTTGTGGATTGTCATATGCACTATACGAGATATGGTATGTGTTACGCACAGCCCATGGATGCACTTCGAAAAGAGGTTCTTGGTTCATGAAGAGAACGCATACGATTAGCCACCATCATGGCTTGTGGGGTGATATTTGGAGTGACATCTTTGTCTAGACAACACCCATGCGGTATGCCCATGCTCCCTATGGGATAATTAATATAATGCTAACGCCTGAGCACTAAATGTGTGGGAATAGAGTCTAAATGCGTCGTTTGGAGGCGGACTTGGACAACATAATTGAAAGTATGGAGGTAGGAAGCAAAAGAATAGCAGATGACAAACGAGAAAGATAAACCATCAGGGCAAAACTCGAGTAATGCACCAATCATATCCGACCTGCAAATTCAGAGAATCACTCAGATACTGCGCTTAGCATCGTGAAAGTAAAACGTGGAACCTCTCAGGTCAGTCTCAGGGATACGGTATGGATAGGCTTGAACAGCCGAATGAGTCTGGTCAGAAATTCCCAGATGGCTTACACGAAACCATTCATAAGGAAAATGTGTAATAACAAACATGTCAATATCCGAGATGCTAAAGTGTATTCCACAAACATCATTTACTCGAAAATCATAGGGCTTCAGGATAGTGGTCGCGAAGTTAATACCAAGGATGCCATTTCACATGAATTATCTCTAGTGCCAAAGTAAACGGTTGAGTCGACGAGAGAAATGAGAGCAACCGCATCGAAATTGTCGTCAATGATGTTTCGGTATCCAGGAGGAAATCTAGTAACATTTTCATCTCAATCATACATGAGTATGGGATCGGTACTATGAGTATAGTACACAGATCCTCACGAGACCAGTTCCAATTGAAGATTGAACAGCAACTTACCACCACACAAAATAGAATGGAGGATCCAAAATGGAGCAAAATTTGGACGCATGCCTGCTTATACCATGATGAAGCAGTCCGCTGACATGGATATCACTGGGTCAAAGGTCAATGTTATTTTGACGTTTGAACTTGGGTTCTTTAATGTTACGTCTTAGCATCAGGTCTGTTATAGCACCATATATTTGAAGCAAACTTGCGCACATGGTTTTCCTGTACTGGTAGGAAGATGTATAAATATATTAAGGTAAAATGTCAAGGTTACAGTGACATTTGTACAGCACAGTTTTCAACATTACATTTTTTGCGCTTATATTTCAGGATTTCTTCATCCTATTTGAACTAAACTTACACTCCTAATTCCTTATTCTTTTCAGGAATGTATACAGTGACAATGCGGTGACAATGTCAAAGGTCAAGGTCACTGCAAACTTTTTACAAAACTCCTTAGCAAAGAATCTTAGCAAAGCATCACTGCTTATATTTCATGATTGATTGATCATACCTATTTGAACTATACCCCGTTACTTGGATACAGGGATGTGTTTGGTGTTATGGACATGCACGAACGATGCTGAGGTCACTTGTTCCAAGATCACACGGATCTTAGTACAAAGCCGCCATTTCAACGTTTATGCAATTCGATAAACGCTTATATTTCAGGATTAATTTATCATACTGGAAATAAAGTAAGACATGTTTACCCACACCGATAGACAGCACAGTGATATGAGATCACTAGGATAAACGTTATTGTAATTTCAACTTAAAATTAGTATCTTGTCATCTTGCAACCAAGCAAAGTAGCCTGTTTGTCATTATTCCAATGTGGTTTATTAAATATAGTATGATTGGACAGTTTGATGCGCAAGTGCTAGGTCAACTGGTTAGACATGCAACATGCTATTTTGGATTTTATAGTACATTCTTGTCCGAGAATTGACGTAGAATATTTGATAATTTTGGTTTCCTGGAATTATTGATCTCCGGTATACTTACTAAAAGATTTGGAGGATTTGTATGTAAATGCTCTTTTGATAAAGAAACTTCCAATTCGATTAATCTATATCAAATGCCAATTTATAAAGAACAAATTATCGTGTACTCGTTCTCATTTCGATACCAATATTTAAATTGTTTTGTTTTTACTATCAGGTATTGAGTGAGTGTAACCCGCCTTGTAATACTGCTACTGAGTGCTGCCTCTACGGGGCCAATCATAATCATTTCATGGCCGGAGATTATGTATGCCAAATACTACATCCGGTGAACTATTACTGTGGTCAAACCCCGTGATGAATACGCCTAATATCTATGATCGGGCGTGTCCGGCACTGCAGGCTTCGCGTATATGCCACCGCATGTGTATCACCGATCTTATATAACTGTAACAGCTGGGCACCTCCGAAGATATTTCTCTATAAGTTTGATGCCTGCCATGGCAGACACCTTTACGCTATATCCCAACATCACTGGCCGAACAGTATTATCTCCGACGACGCGTTATACAGTACTATGTGCAATATAGTCGCTCTGTCAGTGAAAGTGGCCAGACAAATATGGTCTACGGTTGGCCATGTTCCATACTGAAATGTCTTGCGTTTACCAAATATGGACATGCTCGTATCGGGTTTTACCCGAAGCGTGGCCGACCCTATTATGGGGTATGGTAACAATAATGGACACACCTTCAATGTGATCGTAGTAATCTGGCAATTAGTGACTCAAAATGTTGGTGTTTATGGCTTTCTACCACTTCCCAACATTGCTAAACAGGTCACCTATATAGCTCAGTGCTTAAAATCTAGTAGTTGTTGATTGTTGTGCGACAACGTGATAATAAAATAGTATTTGATGTAAAGGTCTTGTAAAGTCAGTAATTGAGGAATCCAGTTTTAACTATCTCCATCTCTAGCTAAGCTCCACCAACACTTTGCCCGTGTTGGGATCGATAGATCCAGAACTCCCTGACTACAATTTCCAGAAAACTACAGGCAAGCTGTTGGATATTTTGAAACTAATTTCATCGGGTGCTGCTGCTACCTATAACAGCCTATAGCAGCAACAGCTCTCAGTCAAATTAGTGAAATTAGTTTCAAAATATTCAACAGCATGTTTATTAAAAAGTAAAGACATACAATTCGTACTCGTACAACAACGCTTAGTCCGTCATCAATTCGTGACGAACATATCTCTGTCATTCACATTCATGACGTCAATGACTGTGACGTCAGCCTACACGCCACGTACTCGATTATTACGTCATATGATTGATGGATAAACTGGATATGTCCATTGGACAGCATGTGGGAATGTCAGAACCTGAATAAGCGTATGCTACATGTCAAATGTATATCAAAAACATATTCTCTCTCATTTCTGACGAAGAACAGTAGCGTCTCGACAAACTCGATGTATTTCTTCCAAAGCATGAATCTAGAGTTGTCTTCATAAATCAGGAAGACAGTGAAATCAGGGGTGAAATCATACATACGCTCGATTAGATTATGAAGAGCGTAATGACATCTTTGATATGAGGGATGTCTCCTGCTGGAAAGACTCTGCAAGCACTCGTCAATAAACGCTGGTTGCATACAACTGGGTTCATCGTACTCCTGATATCATATACCAAACGTCTCCATAGTAATGGAGGACTCTACTTTATCCATAAACCAAATGATGTCATAATCAACTACGTGATGTGTATGATGATGTCATAATCAATTAAGTCATGAATGATGTAGATAAGTTTGTCACGTATGCTTAATTGATGACGGACTACGCGTTGTTCTACGAATTGTATGTCTTTACTATTTAATAAAGATTCTGTTGAATATTGCTGTTGGCAGCAATAGCACCCAGTTAAATTAGTTTAAACATATTCAACAGCTCATGTGTATAGTTTTCTGGAAATTAATGGTCAGGCCGTTCAGGGCTCGATCGATCCCAACGTGGACAAGTGTGGATGGAGCTTAGGTCGAGATCGTCCAACATAGCTGAAACTGGATTCCTCCATTGCTGAAGTGCTTCGTACATGAGTCTGCGAATTGTTGACCTATCGTCTCGAATAGTTCTTGGCAATATGAAAGTTACTTAGCCTCACAATTATGTCAGTTTATCGAGGAGAAAAGAAAGGCAATGATAAGGTTATAAATCCGGTTTCCGAATGTATATCTATTTAATTTTCACCCATCTAATAGAGGAAGAACAAATGGTTGAATGTGCACTGCTCTTAACGGGCAATGGAAGATGGATAAATGGACTAATGAGTGTTTGGATAGACCTACTGATCACGATTGCATAAACTCACTTAGGTGAGCAATATAACTCAATAATCAGCTCAATGCAAGAAGATCAGTTTCTGATGTCAGATACTCGCAAGTGTGCATATTCCTTGTAGTGGGTCATTGTAATACGGTTATACCAATTCTATACCAGTTTTGTTAAGATTTAGTGGTCATTTGTAAACTCCCTTTATTGTGTGTCTGCACCGACTTGTAATTTTACAGCCTGATGAAACTTATTACAAACGGATTGAAGATGACATTTGCTAAGGTTGTATGTATATAGAACATTGTCGTAGTGAAAAACCTGAACGAGCCAATTTTTACACAATGCCAAAAACTTATGTTATGGTATAGTCCGGATCATAACTCTGTTACCGTTTATCGGATCGTTAAAAGAATTCATAGGGTGGTTGTACTAGGTCTGGGGAAGAAACCTATCAAAAATCAAAATCGACAATTATCCGAAATCCAAGATAGCCGCCAGCCACCGGCGGCCATCTTGAAAATTGGTTTCCGGATGATAACTCCGTTACCGTTTATCGGATCGCTTTGAAACTTGATAGGGTGGCTGGACTAGGTCTGGAGAAGAAACATCTTGAAATTGACAATGATTCGAAATTCAGATGGCAACCAGCCACAAGCGGCCATCTTGAATATTGGTTTTCGGATGATAACTCCATTCCCTTTTATTGGATCGCTTTGAACCTTCATAGGATGGTTGGATTAAGTCTGGAGAAGAAGCCTACCGAAATTTACCATGATCCGACATTCACGATGTCTGCTACTCACCAGCGGCACTCCTGAAAATTGGTTTTCGTATAATAACACTGTTCCCGTTTATCAGATTGCTTTGAAACTTTATAGGCTGGTTGGACTAAGTCTTTGGAAAAAAACCTAGCGAAGTTGACGATGGTCCGACCTCCAAGATGGCCACCAGCCATAGGCTACCATCTTAAAAATTCGTTTCTGGATGATATCTCCGTTGCTATTTATCGGATCACTTCATAGGGTGGCTGGAGTACATCTGGCGAAGAAACTTATCAAAATTTATTCAATGTAGCCGCCAGTCACCAGCGGCCATCTTGAAAATTGGTTTCCAGACAATAACTTTTTGACCGTTTAACGGATCACTTTGATACTTCAGAGGATGACTGGTGTCTCTCTGAGGAAGATAGCAATATTTTCTAAGAGCTCTCATTAATTGATTTGTCATCATGGCGGGGTATTATGCGCCGTTTGTGGAGCTCTAGTTCATTTCTGGACAACTGACTAAAATACAGAATACAAATGGTTTAAAAGCCTGTGGAATAGCTGTGTTTATTGGGATCGGTGAACTTTTACCTGTAGAGCAAGGTGCCCAAATTTTGGAATTTTGGGACTGGTCTGCTGTCACAGGATGGCATATACCAAAATGATCCTTGAACCATGGAGAGTATCATCTCACTAGACATCCTTACGGATCTGGATGTTATAGGTCACTTTGAACTTGAAATCTAGGTAAACTGAATTACAGAATCTATATTGTTATGATCGAATTCAACATAGGGCAATGCATTTAGCTTAGATTAAAATAAGAATTTAAATTATTGTAAAGGGAATCCATATTATTGGATAGTGGATACCACACTAATACAAGATTTTGGCTTTGATGTTTGTTACTGCCATAGACAAATCCATATATTATCTTTGATACTTGTGTATGTCCTTGTTTTAAATTAAAACGATCAAGGGATTCCATAGACTGATACAAAAGACAAGACAGTATCCAAAGTCCATAGCTGACAAGCTGACACATCAAACTCCTTGCTTGTTATATAAATTGTGACACATGGCTAGAAAACAAGATACCTAAGTGACATCCCAGGCGTTGCAATGCATACACACAACACCAACTCCATAAGTTTGTGGCAATAAAACAGTAACACTAATATCTTAACCTATGACCTATCTGCAGAAATCAAAGAGTATATCTCTTACTTGTAGTAGTGAAACAAAAACACGATCGTTTACACAAGAATTTGATTGCAAAAGGATGTATGTTATTTGTGGCAAATTTTGATCGAGTGGACATTTACTATGCCGCTCATTGCAAATAGAGGCGTTCGAAGAGTGGCTACAAGAAAATGACAGATTTGTGTGTGATGGCGGTTTTGAGCATGTTCTGAGATAGTTTGTAGCCAAGAATATAATGTCAAATTACCATTTAGATATGCTAGGTGGTATACAAGCTAACATAGATGAGCGGCAATCATCCACGCATTCCTTTGACAACAGTGTCAATTAATGATAACCGAACCGCCATCTTATGGTTAATATGTCTGGTGGCTGATAATTTACAGAGATTGCTGTTCTTTGAGCGGGAGGCAAATTGGAAAGGAGCTGACAAGATGCTACCATATCTCGACTAGCAGTTTCTACTTACGTGAAATGAACAGTTACTAACAATTGGCCATTTAATTCATAATGTAATTATGGATGGGTATTTCGCATGGAGATGGGCAGAGAGAAACCACAGCGGCATCCCACCAGCCATGCTGTTAAGGCAGATGTGGCATGCAGATGCTAAGGAAGAAAGTGGTTTGGATGGCATACCACTCAATGTGTTCGCACGAGCATAGTAGATATATACGAAGCCATCACGGCTGCTCGGGTAAAGAATATGCTCCATGTAAGATCTGACACAGATACACCATGGTAGTGACTTACATTAAACAAGTCATAGTAGTTGTGAAACCAGTCCATTCAAAGGGCCCATAGCACACCTAATCGGTATCGGCACTGGTGCAATTACTGATGACCTAATTAATTTTGATGCAAGAAATGAAGAGTAAAAAGTTGCTAAAGTCAAATGTTTCAGAAAAGCACAGACCTCACACTTGATAATAATGACACGGATTGTATGTAAATATGCAAGCCACATCATAATTTATGCAGATTCCCGGGAGAAACAAATGCGGAAAGAAATAATTAATACTGTAATGAGCCTACTAAAGGCAGTGTGCGGGGCTAGCGCAGACCACTATATTAGAATGTATACCAGAATGAAGAGGTCGTGAGTTTCTAAGTTCAGATATGCAGAAATGGACAGGCTCCCATCAACTCGATCCACATTTGAGCAGCACTTGAAGCATACTCGTGCCACACTTGTTGATAAATCTGTACACATATCATAACTAGGGTCAAGTTCGACTCGCTAACCATAGTCAGTTTCATGGTCTACTGATCATGCGCAGTTGCTATGCCCAGTCGAACTTGATCGTAGTTGACTATAGTTCGTTGGTACCCGGTTCCCTATTGAATTACTATTGCAGAAAATTTGGAGCCGGATACCAGTCTCCATTAACCCTTTCTGTCATCTGTTTTAATGAGCTACGAAAATTGGTTATTTTTGTCCGCTAAGACCTCAAAAAGCGTCCATATGACATAAAGTGGGAGTGGATAGGGGCTTGAGAACATTGACATACAGGGGGAAAGCATAATTTCATCAAGTTATTTAATGAAATATTTACACCTGTATATGCATTTATTCACGCCAAGCGACCAGTGTCCGCCATTTTGAAATTTACGCAAATATCGGACTAACCATCTGAACCGAGGTCGGGTGATCGGTTGACTATAGTTGACTAGCTAGTTAACCATTTGAAGTTCGACTGGTACTCTAGCTATAGCTAACTATGGTTAGGAGTCGAACTTGACCAAGACCTACCATAGTTTTCTAAGTATGGCTGGAAATGCCGAAACGACAAAACTCTTCCTGTTACGACAACATCGGCTGCATGGTCAGCAAAGACGGGAATGACTTTCGCTTGCATGCCTGGCAAAAGCTATAAAATAAACTGTTCTTGTAAATAAAGCGTGGCATTCTCTACAATGTTGAATACAAGTACACAGGATTCATTGTGAAATGGAGCTGTGTCAGAATAAAGAAAACACTTGTTTATGAATCTGACAGCAGTGATCAGATTTCTTTTGCCTCAATTTTTACTCTCGAGGTTTTACATAGGGTCTGAGCTTTGAAGCCATGCCAAATAGTAGCATTGCGACAGTTGATAAACCTTTGTTTTAGTTTGTGCGCATAGTTTAAGAAAGTCAATGTGTCACGTGATTCGTGCTTTTATGTTAATTGGTGGTATTTCCAGTAGTCAATATAAACTATGTGACATTCTTGGATACATTGTGTGCAAGTGAGCAGGTCAAGTAGGAAACTTAACAATGCCAAGATAATTAATACATTTTTTGATTAGTCCGAGTAGTGATGGTATCATTTCTGTTTCAGCTTTCTTTGATAGTCTGTACAAGTACTGTGTTGTACCATGTAACAAATGGAAGTATTGAAACACTTGAAAATGCGTTTTAGTTTGTGTAAATAATTCGCGAAAAACTAAATTTATTGTGTGGAAGTATTATATTTTTGTTGAATACAATTAGTTCTTAGTACAGCCATTGGAAATTCTGCATATTTAACCCTTTCATTCCTGAAATTCCAGAATTTGATTTCAGTTTAACCATACAGGAACAGCATTGAATAGTTTACGTTTTTAACTAATTTGACGGGAATCTGTTAATGATTTATTTTGCTTTGGCAGAAATGTCAAACCCACACATGTTTCAAAATATTCAACATAGCAGTTCATATTTTGCAGATAATACGCGGAATCTTGCTTAAGAGCTTAAAAGGGTTAATCTGAGTATTGACCTATTAAGTCTAATTCACCATAGAATATATTGTTATTCAATAGGAATGATATATCTAAAATGACACACCTCTAAACAAATGTAGAAGCGAAAAAAGTGATTTGGTTACAATTGTGACCTTGGCATTTCAAGGTCATTGTGACCTTTAACATCCAGATCCGCAAAGATGCCTAGTACGATGACATTCCTCATGCTACATGGATCATCTTGGTATATGACATCCTTTGACAGCAGACCGGCCACGAAAATCACCAGATAGGTGCTTAGGCCTATTTCGACTTGCTTGGCCGTTGGACTGCTACCATGGCAAATGTGCTTGGCTGTAGATGTGAACGATATTTAATCACGTGATCATTGTTTTAGAGTGCAAACAGTTGATATCAATGGTATAAAATTGTGCTGTGAACATTTCAATACGGTACACATTTGCTAAACGTTTGGCCAACTTGTGTGTGTTAGATAAGATCGAATGACCTTCATTCTAAATTTGACGAATCACAATCAGCCTTGAATATCTCAGACAATATTACAAACATTGACATCCAACGTCATTGTACTTTGGTAACGAGTTAAAATGGCATTAGAATGGAGTCTGGCTTTATAACCACTGCGTATTGGTGGCCAACAGGGGGTTCCAATCCGATTAAGGTACATCTGAATACCTGACTTAAATTATCATGAGATGACTGGGACCGAAGACGGTACATATATTGAGCAGATTGTCTGTATCTTTCAATAACGCTATTTTTAGCTTTGCTCATTACTTCTGCTAGACTATCCGGATTTAGGTTAGCCACGGCCTCAATATTCGTGGGGTTATGTAGATAACGGGACGACCTATGGAATATGTCCCTCCTTTTGAATGAGAATGGTCTCGTTGAATGCGTGATTTAAGGTTAGCAAACGCCCCACGTCACGCACCGGCGCACCGACTCTCAATTCTGCACCATATATAAATACATTATCTTAAATCTGTTACCGTAGCTTGTTATTGACATCTCGTGAGCGCCACCATGTGAGAAAATGATATTTATGCAAGCAAACGCGCGCGCGTGCGTGCGTGCGTGCGTGCGTGCGTGCGTGCGTGCGTGTGTGTGTGTGAGTGCGTTAGGGCATGAGTGTGTGCGCGCGTCTGCATGTGTGCGTGTGGCGTGATTGTGTCCAGATTTATAGCTAAAAACCTAATGATTCGATTTCACTTAAATTTTAACACATCAAGGATTATTGCAGTGAGTCTAGTAGCCAATCTAAAAAAGGCCCTAAATTGAGTCCGTGGTCCGGTCCTGTCAAATTCTGTTAAATATTAATTGTGCTGGATGGCAAGAAGAACATGTTTAATTGATTTTATTCCGCGTGGTAGTGACTTGATGACAGGGAATTAAAATCCTAAATCTCCCGCCACATAATTCTGTGAGCTATGGAAATGGCAAAGAACCCATTGATACATTTTATATGGTTGTTCGGGGATTACATCATGAGAAATTAAATATGCTGCACATAATGGCCTCCGTTTCC
Organism: Chaetoderma sp. LZ-2023a; assembly: GCA_034401795.1. Classification (NCBI taxonomy): domain Eukaryota; kingdom Metazoa; phylum Mollusca; class Caudofoveata; order Chaetodermatida; family Chaetodermatidae; genus Chaetoderma; species Chaetoderma sp. LZ-2023a. The sequence goes on along the minus strand of CM067374.1, from coordinate 82,860,712 downwards.
TGGTTTAGGATCTAATTTGCTTTATATTAAATCTAAGACCGTGTTCTCATATAGCCACTATTTCGGTAAATACCAGGTATATCGTCTAGCGTTCTCATTGGACCGGCTCTTGTACCGGAATAAATACGTCATTTATTTCGAAATTTAATCCCACAAAATCGGCGGTTTGTCTTCCGATATATAGCTATTGCTTCCCTATGTGAACGCGGCCTATTCCGTCAAAATTTGCCAGGTAGCGTTACCGTCAGCTTTGTCTCTCACTGTCTGGCAGGGAGCGCTACGACCAGCATTTTATCTCGCTCTCCACCAGGTAGCGCCACCGTCCAGTCCGGGCCCATCTTCTCGCAGTGTGAATGCAAACCGATATATCGGCTAGTTATTAACCGACATAGTACACGAAATAGTTAAAGGGATATTTTATGCATCTGGCGAAAAGTACTCATTCTCCGCATTAATTTGAGACCAAGAGCACAATTTTATGCCAACAAATAAAAAAGATATCCTCAATTTAAATTGCTAAAGTAACCAGTAGGTAGAGGCGCCATTTTGGACAAGCTGCTGACGTCACCGACACACCTCTCTTTGCCCGATTGAGGATAGACATAACCAGGGGAGGTAAATCTTGCATCTCGTGGATAATTAGCGTACTGGCTAAACAACTGACACTTTGCCAGTGTTTGGAGGAAATTAAAGTGCAATTATAGTGTCCTGATGATTTTTTTTAAAAACATTGAAGGGTTATGCCAGGAGCATGTTTGCAATCAACCAGCTACAGCAAATTCTCGAAAAATATGTTAGTTGAATAAATGATGAAAGTAATTTCTCTGAAAGCTGTTGCTATTGCAACTTCTGCTTCTAGTCAAATTCCAGTTTCAAAATATTCAACAGGCAGTATATATGGGTCAACATTTTAAAATTTGGGATCAATTAGTCAACCCTTTCAAGGACATAAAAGCAGAAAGCTTAAAATTTACCCTGCATAGACCTATTGTGTGAAACTAATTAGTTTGGAAGCTACTGCAACATAATTCCAGGCAAATTTAATTCACAATATTCAACACTCTGCATAGTTATTTTAAAATTGGGAGTAAACGTTGTAAATGATTACTAACGCTGGATTTCAATAGTGTGAAAGCACTAAATTACTAATTATGTCTAGTGTACACTTGTCATTATTTATTAGCTGTCACCTACTATAGTCTACGAAGTAATCCGCCAAACGATTGCCTATAATTGACCGACCGGACAATCAGCGACATCATTTCATTTTGGTTTGCAAATCCCATTTTACAATTGATGCAAGCAAATACTGACGTTAATTGTCGAGCTTGATTCTGTTAGATTAAAATTAAGTACCGTGCCTTTTGTTTTGAAATGCATGACACATTATTTTAAAATTATACAGACTATATGTTCTAAACTTGTGTCTTCCAAATTTAAATGTGGAAGACATCTATCCAGTGCCGATGTTATGAAGCCATCTTTCAGTTAGCTCCATTTTATGCGGATCTTTCTGTGGATCTTTCCATGATAGTTTCTATTGCTGCAAGCCCATGCTTGACATGCGGACATGTTGCGATTTAACCATCTCATGCCAGCACTGGCCTCTGCAATCGTCAAATTGGGGACGCAGGTCAAGAGAAGGCTATTTTTGAGAATTTACAGCTAAAACGACTGTCTCAGTAACAGAACCAGCCATGCCAGTCAATTTTCAAAAATAGTCTTCGCTTGCCCTGCAAAAGGAAATATTTTGATTTTTCTGACAGAATTTGGTCATTAAAGGGTTAATTAATATTCGGCCTTCATAACGCGAAGAAAACAGGTAAATCTAAAAGCGCTGGCGATATTTTGCTCGTGTGTCGTTGACGTCATAATCTCGCGGTTTCTCGCTCTCGTTGCGAGAAAATGGATGCGCCCGAGGAGTCACGTTTTCGAGCGTTTTGGGCATATTCATTTTATTATTTCTCGGCAATGGAACAGTATATATTATATTTTTTTGCGGCAACTATTTCGGATTATTGTATATTTTTAGTTGACTTATTCCCGATTTTTACTGAAATTTCCCTTTAAACAGGAATGTAGGAGTGGAGGAAGACTGGTTTGCTTAGCGTAATTTATTACCTTAACAGCCATATTATATTTCCCATTATTATGAAGTTTTATAGCCGAAAATATGACATGTCGGTCATCTTGGACGGCATCTTGAATTTCTCAAAACGTTCAAGGTTGTCCAAGATCCACCCAGCAGCGATGCAAATCTATAATAATAATAATAATAATAATAATAATAATAATAATAATAATAATAATAATAATAATAATCTTTATTTCACGAGGATAAATCGTCAGTTGCCTAATGTTAACGAGGCCCTCAAATATATATACACTATGTACAATACTAAAAAATAATATAAACTTACATGTTTGTTCAAATACAGAAAAAATACTAAAATTGTTGCGTGAATCATACTAAGAATAGCATTATTATAATTTATTTGCGTTTCACCTACATTCCTAGTTAAACAAATACAATCGTCGCAACACTCACATAGACACGAACACACGCATACATTTACGCAATTTCGCACACATACCCACGCCCACAGACACACGATTTTTTCGCAAACGCATTCTCTCTTCAAGGTAATTATACTCGTAAATTGTTGAATATTTTGAAACTGATTTGACCGGGCTGATGTTGTTGCCTATGGCACCTAACTAAGTCCGTGTTCTCACTGAAGATTTCTAACCGGCGCTGGGTAATACTTAGGTATGTAGTTATTCACTATTAAGTCTCCAATGAGAACACGACCTATACATTACTCGTACATGTAGCAGGGGACTTCAAATGTTCATGACGGAGCTATGTACGTCATTTTTTTTGTTGCATTTTTGATTGTGACGGCAGCCTGCAAGTGACTTACTCACCCCTGCGCGCCAATGCGCACGCAGGTGGGTATGTATTTAAGTATAATTTAACAGTGAGAAATCTAACGCATAGCAATCAGGTTTGACATATCAACACCACTATTTCAGCATACGGGGCTCAGCACAATTGCTTATGTAAATTATTTTATGTTTTGAGACTAATTTGACGGGAAGATATTGCTGCCCTATGCAGCAACCACTTCCGGTCAAATCTGCCTAACATATTCTGCCTAGTATTCGTTACAACGGATTAATTCAGTCTAAGCTAAACTACACCCATCTTTGCCTGCGTTGGGATCGATCAAACAGGGAAGTCCCTAAATCTGATTCTTAATTTCCAGAAATCTATACCTGTACGGTACTGTAGGTAAATTGATTGGATACTTTGAAACCGGCTTGACACAAATTAAAATATATACAAAACCCCCAAGTTCAGCCATGCTTCTGCCGGACTGTTATAGCAACGTTATTTATAGTAAGCGATTTGAAAAAAATATGATATCTGACTAATTAAACAGTTATTTTCTTGGCATCCACCCCAAAAGAATGATACTATTGTCTGTACTTCGTGAATCAAGTGTTAAACGAAACTTGCCCGAACCAGACCGCAAATCGAAAAAAGTGAATTTGGCTACTAGACTATAAAAGAGAATTTCCAGACTTTGACCGTGAAACGGATTAAAAATCCCAGAGACGGATAGGATCACATTATTCGTCAATCAATATGTCGGAAAGTACTAGCCCAATTTGGCTCAAAATATACCAGAACGTTGTAAGCGTACACATGGTATCCGCAACCTTGCTGTTTGTCCTCTTTTCCCCCAACGTAACGTATATCCTAAGAGGATATTGTGATCGGACCTGTCTGTGTGCGTGCGTGCATCCGTGTGTGCGTCCGATGCTGATGCTAGGGATCTATCGAGAAGTGCAACCGTGCGAAGTATTTGGCAACATTTTCAGACAATGAGAGCAGTATATCAGCGGACTCAGATGGCAGCGTTAGTTAGAACTGCAACCACTATGCCAGTATTCAGGATTTCCACACTGTCACACTGATTGAGATAACGGTTGTAGCAAAGACAATTTCACTTCGGAAACCCATTGCATCCGTATATATATATATATATATATATATATATATATAAATATATATATATAATAAGTCCTCTTGAAACTTCCAATTTAATCTATGTCAAATGTCGATTTATAAAGAACAAATTATCCTGTATTCGTTCTCCGATAACTGTATTTACATTTACTTAAATCAAACAATGTTTTTTGTTTTTACTATCAGGTATTGAGTGAGTGTAATCCGGCATGTAATACTGCTACTGAGTGCTGCCTCTACCGCGCCAATCGTAATCCTTTCATGGCCGGCGATTACGTATGTGAAACGCTGCATCAGGTAAACTATCACTGTAGTCGAACCCCGCGGGTGAATGCACCCAATATCTATGATCGGGCGTGTCCTTGCTGCCGGACTCACGTGTCAACCGTACACGATGCAGTTAATAGTATTTGGCAGCAATATAACAATGGATACATCACGCTGTGAAGCTTAAGACAAAGCAAGAGAGCAGTCTGATATAATGTAAATTGTATGAAATAAATCTTAAATCTTAAAGATCTGCACCCCCCCCCCCCCCGCTCTCTCGTTATTGTCACATAGTAATTTCCGGCCAAATTTTCGGCTTTTTTGATTTACCAGATTTGTCGGATCACGCCCAAAATGTGGAATCCTAGTGGACTGTCAGACCCTTTCATAGATGCAAAAATTTGATTCAATGATGATCTGTTATTCTATCATTTGAATCATAACCAAAACCTGGAAATCCTCTTTCTCTGTAAGATCCTGTGATGTTTTAAAATATTTAAAGGGGAACACAAGAAGGGTCACCATCGTTAGCATAAAACACTCAATTCTTTCCTAGAGCCCATATTTAATCTACTGTGTAAAACTTTCCTGCGACATTTGTATATAAATCCGAATAAAATGGTGTTAAAAAACGATATGTTGTAATAATTTTCTGCGAGTTAATTAAACCTATGACGTCGTAGGTTGAATCCCATCCGACAAGAACATTGATAATGACACTCTGAAGACAGGAGTGCGTGCATTTGGATGGTGATATCTCTATCGGTGATCATGCTATCGACATCATGTGTATATGTACAGATTGAAGAAATCAAGACGTTTATCACACTATCGCAAATTTATGGAATATATTTGGGTTTTTTCATACATTAGCTGCCGAACCTTAAGATGACCATTTTCTATGAAGATGCCTGCCAATTACATGAATATTACAATATCGCAGGAAGCTTTGAGGCTAGTATGAAAACATAGTACCTAAAGATGTATTGGAATGTATGTAAGACCTGTTTATCATATTAATAGATGAAACTTTAATAACATCATCTGCTTTAGCGCAGTAAGAGCATTTATTCAAAAGTGGCAATTGTACTGATATGCCTATACTATTGCGTCATTCATTTATCTCAAGATCAAAACTTGATGTCAAAATTGGCACCATAAGAGAAATCAGACAATGGACTGTTATTATATATTCTTCAACATTTCTGCAAATATAGTTTATATATTCCTAACACCGGTGAAGAGAACCCCATTATAAAACGCATTTCGCAATTTTATTGCAATAGCGTTGGATGACAGCGAGAAAAACGTTCAACTTATGACGTCATACGCCTCATCCGGGAATATAGATTTAACTAACATACTTAAATAACGAAGATATATATTTCTAATTTTAGCACAGAGCGTACAATTGTATTTTTGAAAACGTTACGGTCTGTAGATTCATTTTATACAAAGTAGTATAGAGGTTCTTGTGTTTCCTTTTAAGGAAATCTAATCAGTCGTGTTTTAGATACAGTACCAAATACGTAAACGCACAGACCAGCTATCTGTCATCTATAAATTTGTCTGCTTGTAGTACCCTTTTCACCTTATGTGGTGACGATATTTATATGATTAGTAATCTAAAGTTAAATGACACGCAGAAAAAAATATTCTTAGTAAAATCTTTTGTCTAATATTATTATTTTAAATTGTAAAAAATGTATAATAATAGAATTAAAAAAGCCTATTCATATAGGTTAGCTAATTCCTACTATATATTATCCCGGCGTTTGTTTCCCTGCTTCGAGATAGAAAGAGCCGGAGTCATCGTGGCCATGTGACTGTATGAGTGAGAATGCGTGAGAAAAGAGGGATTAATTTCTTGCTATTTCTGGCTATTTCTTGCCCATTTCTAGCTAAACGTTGTAGTAATGTGATGGCGCCATTACAGAATGCAGACTTGAATGAACTCAAATAGAACGGACGATACCGTTAGAGTTGTGTGATAGTACCATTTAGTGAGAAATGAAATAGAATTCACCTTTCCAGAGTACCCACCCATCATATGACGTCATAATGAACTACGCGATGTGTAGAATGACATCATAATAAATGACGTCATGAATAACGTCTATAAGTGCGTCACGAACGCATATTTGAAGACGGTCTATGCGTTGTTGTACAAATTGTTTGCTTTTATTATTTAATAAATATTCTGTTGAATATTTTAACACTAATTTGACTGGGCGCTGTTGCTGCCATGGGCAGCAACAACACCCAGTCAAATTAGTTGCAAAATATTCAACAGCTTCTCTGTATAATTTTCAGGAAATTGATAGCTAGGGCATTCGAGGATCGATCAATCCCAAGACGGTGAGGTGCGGGTGGAGCTTAGCTAGTGATGGGCGGGGCATAGCTAAAAATGGAAAGGTCCATAGATGGTCGTGTTCTCACTAGAGACTTAACCGAGGTATGGCGTTACTCCGGATTTACTCTCCAGTGAGAACACGGCTTTAGACTAGGTGCCCTCTGTTAGTGTATCCCGGTTGGGAATCTATATCACCTTACCCAGTAACAGTGGCTTAGTTGGATGACATTTAATCATTTGAATTTTAGCTGCTATAAAGAGGGCAGTCTACCGTGGTTATTCCCAACCCAAGTCCTTGAATTTATAACGGTATTTTTTAAAGAAAAATAAATATGAATGGATCTTATATAGGTGGCCTCACTGCCAATCCCAACAGTGCCAGAGATAATCATCGCGTCTTAGATGTAGTCCTTCCGGTAACTCCCACTGGAAATAGTCTTGGCATCACAGAGTCCCAGGACAGAGAAGCATTCGCGTGGTCGGCCAAAATATTAACAATGTAGAGGAACATTGATGAAGATCCAGGGTGTCACAAGATACTGACCGTGCCTATACATTCCAGGGTAATCGGTGCAAGCTACACCATAGATGTCAATTTGGTAGGTGTAACTTTGACGAAGCCGTCAAACACGCACCTATGCATGCGACAATATTATAATGGGGGTAGATCCGATCTGTCACTCAAGTATATCTATTACGTCATATATAGGCTGACATCACATTCAAAATGTGTAATGAATGACGTATCGAGGTCAGTCATGAACTTTGAATGGCCCATCAAGTGTACGAATTACATGTCTTTACTATTTAGTAAACATTCTGTTAAATATTTTGAAACTAATTTGACTGGGTGCTGTTGCTGCTAATATTCAACAACTTACCTGCATAGTTACCTTAAAATGGGAATTCTTGGAAGTCATGTTAAGGAAAGTTATTGAAGCAAAATTCTACCTAACATATAAGACATGCGCCCACACGAAATGTTGTCTTGCGACACTTTTTCAATAGGGCCGCAATACAGATTTTTTATTTGCACCTTTTTGTTAGTAAATGCTCATTGACACACACGCACGCACGCACGCACGCACTCACGCACGCACGCACGCACGCACGCACGCACACACGCACGCACGCACGCACGCACGCACACAATGATTGATTTAACCGCCCTTCACATTGAAGATCATACCTTTAAATAAGAGTGTCGATGCGCTTGTTCGTGATGTACTGCCTTGGCTCAAATTAAGTCATGCATTCACTGATATCCTTGTCATTAAAAACTAGTGCCATTATTCGGAGGAGGTCATATTATCACGAATATCGAGGCCATGGCTTACCAAAAACCAAACAGTCGAGTAGAGCTCACAACACTACTGAACTATCTGGACAAAATTGATTAATATACTCAACGTTATCGGGACCAGTAATATGTTGCTAATTTAAGCCGTATGTTCAAATATAAACTGCTTGGATTGAACCACCATTTTAGTTTTCAATATACAGTGGCTAAGCCTGGCTGCATTCCAATCAGATACTTTATTGAGCCTATGGTGGAACTGCCAACATGTGACTCACAGTCAAAGTGTAATGACGTTCGTTGTCAAAGTTTGTAATATTCTTTCAGAAAATTAACTCTATCAGCGTCGGTTAAAGGTAGTATAGGTGTCACTTGGTCTTATGAAACACATACAAAAGCGCAACGTTAGCAGATGTGCTGCACGCTGTGCGCAATTCTGATTGGTCGAGAGCGGGTCACGTAACCTGTGACACCATCTCATTTCATATTATGCCGCAACACCATTTATTCCCGCCAAAACATACTCGGTTCTGGTTGGTCGAGAGCTTGCCACACGATATTTTGTGATTGTGATCACGTGATTTTTTAAATGAAAAATGGGGAGAGGTGGGGTGTGTGTAGTGTCATCATATTCAAATAAGATAGCATCACAGATCACGTGACCCGCTCTCGAACAAACATAATTGCACCTATATAGCCGCAGTCGTTCGGTATGTAGATCTATTGATATGTTCTGATGATTGACAGGTGTAACAACTCACGAAATAGATGGTTAGGTGTTAGTGGGTGGGGGATGGGTGGGGGATGGGTTGGGTGGTGGTACCTAAGTCTGTTGTTTCCTGGATAAAGAGAGACTGAGAAGGTGGGATGGGGTCGGTATGTAGATCTATTATTCCCAGACGAAGATCACATCTACGCACTAAAAACTTTAACAGGGGAGTTCATTTTTTCCCACAATTTATATGTAGTTAATAAATTCTTCAGTATTGGTTCTGCCTGAAGAGAAAATGGGCAAGCCAATCCAGACACCACTGATTGGGTTGGGAGGACAGGTGTTGGGGAATGCAGATGACTTATAACATGTTCAGACATGTTTAGTCCTGGCTGAAGAGACAATGGGCAAGCCCATCCGAATACACAGGGCTGGTGATTATAAGGACGGATGTGCGTGCGTGCGTGCGTGCGTGCGTGCGTGCGTGCGTGCGTGCGTGGGTGGGTGGGGGTGGGGTGGGGGTGGGGTGGGGGGGGGTGGGGGGGGTGGGGTGGGGGGGGGGGGGGGTTGGGGGTGGGGGGGGGGGGTTGGTGTGTGTGTGTGTGTGTGTGTGTGTGTGTGTGTGTGTGTGTGTGTGTGTGTGTGTGTGTGTGTGTGTGTGTGTGTGTGTGTGTGTGGATTGAAAGAATACATTGTTCCTACGCCAGAAAATTGTTAAGACTTAGATGGCGTCAACGCGTTTCTCCTGCATTTCTCGAGGTAATATCAGGCCATATCTTACTTGAATACATAACGCGCTTGAAGGAGAAAGGATACGCGTGTACTAGCAGAAGATTTTGTGAAATTTAGATGCAACTATTGTGCATGTTGGATTTGTTTATATATTGTAATATAATTTGAAATCTATGCCTATGTGTTGGCAAGATAAATGCCCATGGGTCATCCTCCAGGAAAATTCTGATATTTATATGTTCTCTGAGTGTGTCTCTGCGTTTGTGGAGGTAATAGCAGTTGGAATCTTATTCGAATATGTGTATTATGTTGACAGCAGGAAGAATGCACTCGCCCTTCTCCAGAAACAATGCTGAAAACTAGATGCCCTTCAGTGTGTGTCCTGATTTCTGGAGGTGATATCAGTGGACATCTTATTTGGATGTTTATAGATGTTGGTGGAGAACGGGAACACGGGTCCTACTGCATATAAAATATGAAATTCAGATGCCCTCTAAGTGTGTCTCCTGCGTTTCTACAGGTATTTTTAGTCGGCACCTTACTGAAATATGTGTATGTGTTGAAGAGACAGAGCACGCGTGTTCTTTTCGAAATGTGTTTTTTTAAATTCACATGCCCTTAGTGTCACCGTATTTTTGTGAAGGGAATATATAACTTGCTTGAATATGTGTATGTCTTGGGATGAGCAAGTGCGTGCGGAAGTGCGTGTGTGCGAGCGAGCGTGCGTGCATGCGTGCGTGCGTGCGTGCGTGCGTGTCCCCGCGTGTCCCCGCATTTTTGTGAAGGGAATATATAACTTGCTTGAATATGTGTATGTCTTGGGATGAGCAAGTGCGTGCGGAAGTGCGTGTGTGCGAGCGAGCGTGCGTGCATGCGTGCGTGCGTGCGTGCGTGCGTGTCCCCGCGTGTCCCCGCATTTTTGTGAAGGGAATATATAACTTGCTTGAATATGTGTATGTCTTGGGATGAGCAAGTGTGTGTGTGCGTGCGTGCGTGCGTGAGTGAGTGAGTGAGTGAGTGAGTGAGTGAGTGAGTGAGTGAGTGAGTGAGTGAGTGAGTGAGTGAGTGAGTGAGTGAGTGAGTGAGTGAGTGAGTGAGTGAGTGAGTGAGTGAGTGAGTGAGTGAGTGAGTGAGTGAGTGAGTGAGTGAGTGAGTGAGTGAGTGAGTGAGTGAGTGAGTGAGTGAGTGAGTGAGTGAGTGAGTGAGTGAGTGAGTGAGTGCGTGCGTGCGTGCGTGCGTGCGTGCGTGCGTGCGTGCGTGCGTGCGTGCGTGCGTGCGTGCGTGCGTGCGTGCGTGCGTGGATGTGTACGCGCGCGCAAAACTTGCACCACGTTGGATCCGTCCCTTGTGAATGAGTTTCTGGATATAAAATTGTATTAAATTTGATCTTATTTTCTCATATCGTAAACACGCTACTGACCAACCTTATTACATTTCGATTTTATATACATTTTAACGTTTATTTTATGAAAGATATTATTATACTTAAATCCAATAACTGTTTGGAAATGGTATCGCAAAGATGACTACTCGCCATTAGCTATGCAGAACAATTGAAAAACTCGACTACACTAAACCTGTGTATAACGGAGACTTACTTTCTGTACAAAATGCCAATGTTGAATATTTTGTATGCATACATAATTAGATTAGATGGCATTGCTACCTTCCAATCCTATTATGTTCAAAATATTCAACTGAACCTTTTTCTGCAAACATTTTAAGCTACCTAGTATGTACTGTAAGTAAGTCTACAAATCAGCAGTATATGCTATGACTGATCGTGCTTTCAGCTCATGACATGACTATCTATTGACCTTATCTGGCTTTGCGGTGGACAACCTCTCTGACCAGGCATGATCCGATCTCACGAACATGCGCATCGACTCCTTTCGTACAGTATATAACGCTGGCTGGTGAAAGCTATCGTCCTCTAATTACGGAAGTATATTATCACGCCACGATACCACCACCATGTTGAAGATTGTGTTCTGCTGTCTTCTGGTCGCTACTCTGGTAAGATAGATATTATCTTATATTTGGATATGAATTTCGACCGGGAAAAGCATATTGAATTTATTTTATTACTATTAAAATGTTTGGTGGTGCAGTGGGTGCACCTCTCACACGTGCCCCATATGATTAGTATTGTCACCCCTCCATGCGCTCCTGGACCTGAGCCAAGCTCCGATACCTCTGAAATTGCTACTGCACCATTGAAATGGCGTAAAGTGACCTATGTAAATATATTTTAACTTTAAGAAAATTGCAATTTCAAAGTTTCGGTTAAAAATAATTCAAAGATTCAAATATGAAGATCAAATAAGATTAATATGTTCCGTTTGCCACCTTATTGTGTTGTGTATTGTTGAGAATTCTCAGCAATGTTATAATGGTGACATGGTGGAAATTTATTAAAATGACCAAAATTAACCTGAAATTTATAAATAATAGCTTACGATTGTGATAAAATAGACTCCCCAGCTCGTTGACTTACGCTTTTCTTATCAAATTTATCACACCCGTCATTTCTTCTCAGGTATTGGGTGACTGTGATCCGCCATGCAATACCGCTACAGAGTGCTGCCTGTTCAAGATAAGAGGCCATCCATTCGCTGGTGGTGATTACGCGTGCGAAGCGCTACATCCAGTGGACTATCACTGCAGTCGAAATCCGAGAACGGAAGCCCCGCATATTTATGATCGTTCATGCCCTTGCGCGCCGGGACTCACATGCCAATTTTATGAGACAGATATCACACTATTTGGTAGTCGTTTAACAATAGACACCTCGCGCTGCGAAGCTTAGAACAAAACAAAAGAGAAGCCATAACATAAAATAAAGCTTATGAACTGATGCTGTTATTACTGTTTACATCACTATCGTCATCGTCTCCGTCGTAGCGATCGCCGCCGTCATCGTCGTCGTCGTCATCAACGTCATCTCTCGTCGTCCTCATCATCGTAATAATTATTTTACTTAGGGATTTATAATCTGTGACAAAGGTTGTATTTTAGTGCCTTTTTCAGTGCCCTTTCAAATAGTGCACATTTCCAAAACTATTTGGTTCCATCCAGTAAATTTCCGTAATAGTTATGTGTCCCAAGTTCTACTGTATGGATCTAAACCAAACATATGTGGGAAGTTGCCATTCAGAGCACAATTTAGGTTGATGATTTTGGTGGTCAAAAGCTTAAAGATCAAGAGTTAATCGTCACGGTAGGCTGAAAGGGCGGGTGAATGAGACTCTGTATTATCAAAATAAGTTGCCCCGAAAGCAATTGCCATCTACTTCTAGCATTCATCATTACGCCTAGCCGTGGCTCTTCGAACATCAAGCCTTATACCTAGCCCCTGTCATCTTCTTCTAGCATCCATCCTCACTCCTAGCCTCTGTCACATTCTAGCATCCTAACTCAATCCTAGCCCTTGCCACATTCTAGCATCATAATTCACTCATAGCCGTGCCATATTCTAGCATCCTCACTCATTCATAGCCCTGCCACATTCGAGCATCCTAACTCAGTCCTAGAATCCTGCCACATCTAGTACCATACTTCACCAGCAGCACTTGCCACATTCTAGCCCTTGCCACATTCTAGCATCCTACCTCACTCCTAACTTCTGCTACATTCTTCTAGCATGGTACTTCAAATCTAGACCCTGCCACTTTCTTCTAGCACTCTGCTTCAAATCTAGACCCTGCCACCTTCTTCTAGCAAGATACTTCAAACCTAGACCCTGCCGCCTGTTTCTAGCATGCTACTTCAAACCTAGATCATGCCACCTTCTTCTAGCACGCTGCTTCACACCCATCTCCGGCAATCCTCCAGCACGGTGCATTACTCCTAGGTCGTCATTATTCCACAGAATTAACATTTAGAGCATGAACGAGCAGATATGGTAAAATCATTTACAGACTAATAAACATTCTGTTGAATATTTCTCCACACTACTTTGATTAGAATATGATAGTGGCTTTGCTAGTAACACGTTACGGTTGTATTTGTCTCAAATTAACCCACCTGTGTGATTGTTCTGATAATGAGATAGTATGATCCCATGACGGGATAAACCCTTCCGTAGCAATAAAGAAGCGCCACCCCTCAGGCCATAGCACCATCAATTTCAGGTGATGATCGCTCTGCACGGGTCATCACGAGGTCGCTTCCTTTGAGGTTATAATGTAATCATTCCCCAAAAAATGAGAATTTATATTTGATACAAACTTACAATAGTGACGATGTCAGGACTGCACGCAGAGTACTATTCTATGATCGGATCAATTTTTTTCAAACGTATATCCTCCTACAGTTTTCAAGTTAGCATCTCCAAACTTGGCCATAGGGGTGTTTATTGCTATTGTTTTTATCTTGGATCTGCCCATTATTTTTCGAGCTATCCACCGTTGAGTGGGCAAAAGAAGTCCCATAGGAAATGTATGGGATTTTCAATATGGATCTTGGAAGTGCTACTACAGCCTGAGTTTTATTCGGATCACTACCATGCTTTGGTAGGATGGTTCCACTGATGATTATTTGTGAAAATTTCTTTTTCCCAAAATGGCCGCCATGAAAAAATTTCTGTTTTTTTGGCAGAAGTGAACTCAGGATGAAAAATTTAATTCCCATTTTTGGGATGCATCTCCGTCAGTTTTCGCGCGACCAATGCCAAACTTGGCCAACCGCTAGAACCCCTACGGGAATCGATGGCTTGTGCCTTTCACCTGAATTCGACTCATTGTTTCCGAGATATCACGTCATGAATTGCTAAAATAGCAATTTTTTGTCTCTTTGCGCGGCAGCCAATTTCCGACGCATTTGAACTTGAAATTAAAATTCGATGGCACTCTCCTATGATCAAATTAAATTTTCTACACGTAGCAATTTACTACATCGAAATCGGACGGTAACTTTTCGAGATATAGCGTCGCGGTTGTCGAGATATTAATTTTATTAATTCTCCTTATCCTACAGCAGTGAATGCAAAAATAAGGGAGGCAAATCCTCCTGATCTCTAACAATTCAACTCACAATTAGGTGTTATCTCCCGTTAGCCAGTTAGAATTTTGATATGCCTTCTAGGATCACAATTTGGCCTTTGCATTTAGAGAGGGAGGGATTTTTCTCCAAAAAGTTTAGGACTTAATCCTCCTATAGTTTTGAGGCGATCAACTCCAGACTTGGTCAACTTCTAGCACACATGGTGGAATCGATGGCGTGTGTTTTTATTTTGGATCTGCCCATCAGTTTTCGAGCTACCCACCTTTCGGTGGGCGAACATGTCACATAGGAAATGTATGGAGATTTTCAATATTTATATTTGAAGTGCGACTACACGTAGAGTTTTGATGAGATCACCACCATACTTGGCTAGGATGTTACCCGTTTACGCCTGAAGAGTTCCTCTAATTTTGGGTGTCAAAGGTCAAATGTCAAGGTTGTTTCTTTGCGCTAAACGTTACCGGATTTTCGTTTTTAGCAGGAATTAGCTCCCTTTGCCCACAAAATATCAGTGCAAGGTAAAAAAATCGTTAGCCAGCCGCAAACTACGTTGATTCCTGCAGAAAAAATATAAAATTTCATAAAAACCTGTCGATAACAGCCAAAACGCGAATTTTCAATTTCAAATTTCAACCGCCGATAGTCGGCTTATTAGACCTCGGATGTATAAGATACCACCCACCCCATGTTTGTAGTGCAGTTCTCTTCGGCGCATCCATTCAACACTTTACTGAATCGAAATCGGTCCATCCGTTCTCGAGATATTCGAAAAACTAAAACAAAATTGTCAAAAATTGCGGAAAAATGGGGTCGAGCATCGTTCAAAATATCGCAGATTATTATAATTACTCAGGATCTTTCTTATTATTTTCCGATCGACTTGAAATTTGGTGAACTTCTACATCTTATATTGCCTTGATTGTGCGCTGACTCATAAATTTAAAGTTGATCCATCCAACGGACGGATGCCGGAAAGACGGGCAACAGATGGTTGCCATGGCATAAGCTCACTTGTCCATTCTGGCAAGGTGAAGTAATAACAATGATAATTGAGTCATTGGTGTGAACAACTAAAAAGAAAACAAACGATGTATTTTCTGGGAATGCTACAAATTTATAAAATATGCCCGATTCCGATACAATTCAATGAGAGGGGGGGGGGGGGCACAAAAATCATGTTTCAAAGTTATAGATGCCATTTGACACTCCACCCCAATTTGACATTCTATTGTCACCAAGGGGTCCCAATCATCACACAGATATAGGCTAAGGAGAGCATTTCATATCTCGAAACCGTCCCTGATATTATGTGTCACCTACCATTCAGTAGAGAGTTGTCGTAAATTCAAAATTACCCATGATATTTGGACTGCCCTATATTGTCGACCACCACTAAGGTAACTAAATACCCAAAGTTCTGATTCCCATCTATTCAATAAAGTCACCCACCGTAACAAAGTTATGTTAGGAAGAGAATTCCACATCCCAGAACTATACATGCTATTCTGTTTCTGGTACCATTCATTACTGGGTAATGGCCCAAATATCATTGCTCAAACTTATCGATGACATCTGGGCTCAACCCCCCCCCCCCCCCCCCCAGCTAAATCATACAGAGAGGTTAGAGATGATTTCGTATTTTATGACCATCGATGGTATTCTGTTTCCCATACCATTAAAAATTACTCAGGATATTTAGACCCCTCCCACAATTTGGCATCCTATTGCCATTAAGGTGACAAAATTATACAGAGGGACGCTATGGAGAGCATTTCATATGCTACTCTTGTCAAAACAGCTTCAGCACGCATATTTACAGCAACTGTACCGTCTATTTATATTATTGTTGTTGTTTATCTTAGCCAGTATGTTATCACCCTATCATGTATGTTGGTGTACTGCGCTTAACCTTTAGGAGATATCAAGGCAATCTAGACCTGTTTTTTCTATTATAGCTTTCTATTCCAGTTTCAAATATGTGCTGGGATTCCTGTGAAACATTATATAAATAAAGCGTAGATTTAATTTGCACCTGGGAGATGCAAGCAGGTGCAGGTTAAAAGCCGGTATTGATGGTTAAAGCCCAAAGGTCGAATTAGAGAACCAATTCTGTTGAACATTTCCGATGGCAGCAACAGGTTCCTATCAAGTTTGGTTAGAACCCTCTTGTGTCAACTTAACCCTTTAATGGTCAAGTGGGTAAATAAAACGACCTCTGCATTGATCTTGAGAAATGCCCATTTGCCGCCTAAGAGAAGAATATTTTTGATAATTTATCACTGAAATGACTGGCTCGGTAACCGACCCAGTCATAACTGTGGTAAAGTTTCAAAAATACTCTCCTTGGTCTGCAATTGGACACTGGCTAAGCAGAAATTTGAATTTTCTTGCCTATTACACCTTTGATGAATGTTCATTTGAAGGATAACAGAAATCTATTTTTTGGGGGAAATTTTCGTTATACATTTACAAAAATCTAAATTTCCTTGAAAAGTATTGGGAATTAAATAGTTAATTGAAATAAATAGAATTTTGAGCGTTTTAATGCGCTGTTGACACAAGAGGGGTTAAAATACAACCAGCATTCATCCTAAAAAATAATTTCTCCTGACAATGGACATATACAGTCAAATATGTCTA
The DNA here is from genome assembly GCA_034401795.1 of Chaetoderma sp. LZ-2023a. Classification (NCBI taxonomy): domain Eukaryota; kingdom Metazoa; phylum Mollusca; class Caudofoveata; order Chaetodermatida; family Chaetodermatidae; genus Chaetoderma; species Chaetoderma sp. LZ-2023a. The sequence goes on along the minus strand of CM067374.1, from coordinate 82,843,671 downwards.
TAGCATACACATACTTTTGGAGCCAAAGGATGGTATAAATACATTAAGGCGTGCCGTTATTAGACATAAACAAGACAATATATTGGATGCAAATGACATGTAGCCTAGTTGATACAGAATGATTTTGTAACATGTAAAAAATACTCGCCTTCATTTAGCCCGCAAAGTTGTATCTTTGTATCACTATAGCTCTTCGGGATAGAAGGCACTTCATCGCTTCGACGCGCTAGCTTTCAATTTGTAATATGAACAACTTCATCAACAAGGCGGCCATCTTGGATTCACAAGTAGCGATATCTCGGCATCCAAGCCAATGGATTGTCCATTTTTAGCTATGCCCCGCCCATCTCTAGCTAATCTCCACCCACACCTAGCTCGTGTTGGGATCGATCTCTGAACTCTCTGACTATCAATTTCCAGAAAACTATACCTCTAAGCTATTGAATATTTTGGAACTAATTTGAGTGGGCGCTATTGCTGCCTATATTAAATAGTAGAGACATACAATCATACAATGTGTCGGACTATGGAGAATTAAAGACGGGCCAAATAGAATCATTTATGACGTTAATGATTATGACGTCATCCTGCACGCCGCTTACTGATTATGACGTCGTATGACGCCAGCTTGATAGATGGATACTCTGGAAAGGTAAATTAGGGCCTAAATCTTTGCGACAAAGCGTAGATTTTCTAGGGCAAAGAATGCGGTTACGCTATTCAGAATATCGCCAGATGATTTCACTATTAAATAAACAGGTTCTTTATGGCAATATCATTTTCTGTAGTTTATACCCTTTCACATAGACCATCTATATGGATCAAAGAAGTGTTTGATAGCACAGTTATAATATTCAATGCAAACTTAAGTGAGTACCAATAATCTTTCAAACAAGCTACGTCATTCATAACGTAATTGGTTATGAGGTCATCATACACGTTGCGTACTTGATTATGACGTCATATGATTGACTGATAAACTGGAATTCTCTATTGTCAAAGCAAAGGATCATAATGTACAATGAAACGATAAGAGCTGCATTAGTAAAGTTTTTCTGACAGCGAATCCACATTCCTCCAGGAAGTGAATGGGTTCATTCTCCAGAGCATTAGGTTACTCAAGGAGTTTGGAGAGGATAATCTTCCAAAATAAATGCAGGATTCCAGTTTCTCAGTCAAACATATGACGTCATAATCAACTAGGTGACGTGTACGTTGACCTCATAATCAATTTCGTCATGAATGACGTAGCTAAGTTCGTATTGACAGCTTAATTGATGACGGACTAAACGTTGTTGTACGAATTGTATGCCTTCACTATTTAATAAACATGCTGTTGTATATTTTGGAACTAATTTGACTTCGCGGCTGTTGCTGGCATAGGCAAAATAGTTTCAAAATATTCAACAGCTTACCTGTATTGTTTTCTGGAAATTGGGAATTCAGGGATCGCCCAACACGGGCGAAATGTGGGTGGAGCTTAGCTAAAGATCTAAAGATGGGCGGGTTATAGCTAAAAACTTGATTCCTCCATTGAATGCAGTCATCATTATGAAAATTCATTTTCCATATTGAGAATGCTGTGATTATGACTTATCTAATCAATGAATTGGTGAACCCTTTCGTTGATGGCTTACTGGCTTAAGACACGCATGAAGTTTGAACGATATGATCTGCAGTGAACGCTCTCGGAAGAGTGGGCGTAACCCTATGGAAGGGTCTAGAATGAATTTATTCACACACCATATACTCATCCACTGTACGACTAGATTCGACCGTTTGGGTCTCATCAGTCGCAGGTATGATTTGAACTTATGACCTTCGGATCACGAGTCGGACTCATTGCCTCTAAGCCACGTGTGTCACGTGGTGTTACAGGAAGCTGATTTTACTGTAATGGACAACTGTCGACGCAGTGCCGATTATGTGACCAGGAAGTGACACTGCACGTCTAGCCTGACAAAAAACCACACGGAGGCCACTATTTTATCCAGCCATGATACCAATTGATGAATCCAGTTTCTCAGACAATCGTATTACGTCATAATCAACTACGTCACATGTAGCTGGACGTCATAACCATTTACGCCATGAATTACGTTATTTAGTCCACCATAAACGCGTCATAGTCCGTCAAGTTGTACGAATTATATGTTTTAATACACATTCTGTTGAATATTTTGAAACTAATTTGTCTGGGCGCTGATGGTGCCTACAGCGCACGGTCAGATTAGTTTCAAAATATTCAACAGGATATTTATTAAATAGTAAATATAGAATTCGTATAACAACGCATAGTCCGTCTTCAAATATGCGTTCGTGACGTACTTGTCTGCGTCATTCATGACGACACGGATGTGATGGTCATCCTCATTGATAAGTTGACTAAGTTATATCAATTATCACTGTAAGTCAGGGTCACGGTGTGAGCAGTTGTGCTGTTCGTAGCAAGGGTAATTACTTTTCCCACAACACACATCAATTGATTCGTTCAGTGAGGACGGATGTAGCACCAAATGCAATTGTAGACTCCTTGCATTCAGGATGGTATACGGTAGCAATCCATGGCTCTGCCTATCTTCCGCATTCTCAACGGACCTGCTACCACTCATACTTTCTTTGGAAATGGGTAACGGCCAGCACAGGATGCATGACTTGCTCGCAGCTAAGCTGACGCAACTCGTGCATTCACCTACATGGTGCTCACTGTTACACTAGTCAATGCAGATTATCCACACTTCTAGCTACAATAATGGTTCACACCCTTTATTGACACCATCCCACACACCCAGAGCGGTATATTGCAACATCCAACGCGAGTTGTCTATAACGTGGGAATCCGGCCCACCAATCGACAAGAGAACAATACACTAGACGGGTAGAGCTGGACACTTGCCGAGGACAGTCAGCCCCGGATTAATATCTGGAACACTTAAAGGATCATCTCAAATTTGGCATTGCACTGATAGATTATTCACCTTTCCAGAGTATCCATCGATGATCTGACGTCATATGACATCATAATCAGCTAAGTGGTGTGTAGGATGACGTCATAATCATTACGTCATAAATGATTCTATTAGGCCAGTTTTTAACTCTTTATAGTCCGACACGTACGAATTGTATGTCTCTATTATCTAATAAACATACTGTTGACTATTTTGAAACTAAGTTGACTGGCCATATGCAGCAACAGCACCCAGTCAAATTAATTTCGAAATACTCAACAGCTTACCAGTATAGTTTTCTGGAAATTGATAGTCAGGGATTTCAGAGATCGATCAATCCCAACACGAGCTACGTGTGGGTGGAGCTTAGCTAGAGATGGGCGGGGCTTAGCTAAAAAATTAATGTTGAACTGTGTCATCGCCATTTTGTCGCCTCGTGCGATAGTGCGTGATGTCATATAAGTGATATACTAATACAGCACCTCCTTTATGATGTAATAAATATCGTGTTGAACATTTTTGGTCAAATTAGCCGTAAAATATGCAAAAGCCTACATCTATAGTTATATTTACACCATATTGCCAGTCTATATACGACACATCTACTATTGAACGTATATATCGAGACAGACAACCTCGTCTTTTCTGATTGGTTGAAAAGTGAATCATGGCATCCCTCATAGACTGGAGAAATATATCAACAATTAGCTATTAAATCCTGACTACCTTTCTTTAACCGCGTGATCAAAAGCTATGCTTATTACATGAGTGGCAGGGTATATCACCTGAATAAGTATTATCAGATGTAGCTATCATTACTTTAACATTCCTAGACTGACTTATATCACATAATTATTGAGCATGTATCGACTGAAGTACGACATAAGAAACAAAAGCTTGTCACAACCGAGATCTTAGTAACATAGTCGTGTAATATATTTGATACGAAACTAGTCTATTTATCTCATAGTTATGAATTTCCGTGTTTGATGTGATCCAGAATGGACCCTTCCATTTTTTGCCACGCCCCGCCCATCTCTAGATAAGCTCCACCCACACATCGCTCGTGTTGGGATCGATCGATCTCTGAACTCTGTGACTATCAATTTCTAGAAAACTATACAGGTAAGCGATTGAATATTTTGGATCTAATTTTACCGGGCGCTGTTTGCTGCCATTAATTTCAAAATATTCAACAGCATGTTTATTAAATAGTAGAGACATGCAATTCGTACGTGTTGGACTATTAAAAGTTAAAGACGGGCCAAATAGAATCATTTATTACGTAATCATTATGATGTCATCTTATAAACCGCTTAGCTGGTTATGATGTCATATGACGGAGGATCATAGATGGATACTCTGGAAATGTGAATTGAAAACCGTTTGCGATCGTGTATAGGCCTATAGCAAAAAGTGGCTTAGTGAATCATACCTATCTGGTCTTGAGACGCATTTGAAATTGACTGTAACGGACACTTGCGTTTAGCCAGAAATCTTGATGGTTTCTTATGACTGGTGGTTATAAGACCACACGCCATAAGGAACCACCATCATCTGACTCCAAACAGCTATTTACCATAGGCAAAATAGTGTGCATTAATCCTTTCATGTCGAAGCCGGCCTCTGTAGTGGTTCCGAGTAATGTCAATTTGCAGCCCAAGAAGACTCTTTTTAAAATTTTACCATGGGAATGATTAGCTCTGTAACCGAGCCAGCTATTCCAGTGGTAAATTCTAAAAAACAGTAGTCTCTTGGCCTACAAATGGACAGCCAGTAAGGAAATATTTGGATTTTCTTGATCAAATTTGGTCATTAAATGGCTGAGCGGCCACTTGTCTTCAGTGACCACATCTTATAGTTATTTTGTGTCCATTATAAACGGATTTACCACACACTCGAATGTGTTTATCGCAGGTACCTCATAAGTGACTAAGATATCCTAAGTAAGTAAGTAAGTAAGTAAGTAAGTAAGTAAGTAAGTAAGTAAGTAAGTAAGTAAGTAAGTAAGTAAGTAGGTAATTATTTATTGCTCAATCCAGACATAAAGATACTGCAAAATAGATACACCAGATAAAATAAACCAAACAAAATTATACAATACGACTATACAGATGATATAATATTAATAATTAAATAATACATGCATAATGTGTTCTATGATAGACTATTTACACATAAACAGACCGCAGATTATACATTCATTGATTTTGCGGGTATTAAAGAACTTAAATGGAGGGATCCATTTCGAATATACATAAGGGCCAAGCAGCTGTTAAATATTTTGAAACTATCTTGACTGGGCAATGCCTACTACGACAGTAACAGCCCACATGCAATCTAGCCTCAAAACATTCAACAGGATGTTTAATAAATCATAAATTCACCTAGGACATGTAATTCGTACACTGATGTTAGCTACTGACTGACTATTCGTGTTTGATGACGGATTATTTCATCGTTTTCATTATGACGTCATCAGACGTGTGGCGTGTTTGATTATGACGTCATATAGGATCTCTCCAATAGATTGGCACATTTTCGACAGGATTGACTGGATGAGTATGAGTGCGTGTGTGCCAGTAGTGCAAAAATAATTGTTGCGTTTGGAGTATGCCTTATACAACGAGTTGACAATCAATTGACCCTAGTTCCAACAATCCTGCTTCTCAGTTATTAATTTTTGCCAGCGTGAGGCCGTGACATTATATATGTTGTCATCGATGAGCACAGTAGTTATCATATGTACAAAACATACAATAATATTCTAAGGTTTATGTACTTAATTCATTAGAGCGTTTTTACTTTTACATGTAAGCCTATGCATACAATATTTATAAATTATGTGTTTCTACAGTTCCCAGTTCCATCCACACGACGTTAGCCTATGACGGCCTCAGTCTCACTTCCCCACCGCTGCCAAACGTTACAAGGATGTATGTATTATGCGAGCGCAGAACATATTTATATTTTCCTCCGTCCGTTCTGTTCATTGTGGATGTTTTTCTGATCGCACGTTTCCACAAGGACACAGTTTGTTTCTTAGCACAACATTCGCTTTCTTGATCTTGTATGTTCGCAATGTCATCAAATGAAGTGAATGTTTGCGCCTTCGCTCTGCATACAGGCGACTTTGTTCCATTGTCTTTTGAGCTCTTACTACGTGTATCAGAACTACTTGACTTCATATCTCGCTGCTTCTGCCGCTGCTGTGGATATTGCTCTAGATTGCGCGTTTCCTGATTCTGTGGCGGCGGCTGCGGCTGTCGTCCGCTTCGTATTGTCCTCGCTAAACGAATATCTATATCTCCCGTCATGCCTGCGATTGTTATTTCCAACTGCATGTCTTCTGTAGTTTTTGTGAACAGAGTAGATTATACGTGCACTGTTAGTTTGATATACACGTGTTTTCGGAACACAACGTACAGCTAAATATCGTTTCCCTTTGGCTTAAATTTCTCTAAATATTCGCGCTGAGAGCCAGAAACTGACAGTTGTTATTATGATCAATTTTAGTATGCTGACAGCGCAATTCAAGTTCTTTTAGTAATATCAAGCAATTAGCTCATTTAAACACACTGTTAATAGTTGCGTAGCTTGACTGGTGATGAAACGACTCTGCGACGTGTTTTATACAGATCCGATTTCCGTTTATAGATATGACTACATACATGTTAATTGGCGGTAGCATACAAGGTGTAAAACAACAGCCACATTTGCGCACGTTATTTATATTGGACAACATATATAAACCTACAAATCTATCACACATATCACTTATAAATAGTATTTAGTTGAGACTCTCAATTAGCATAGGTCAGCTTACAATTCCGTAGATAAGCTTTAAAGTCGTGTGGTGGGTTAGGGCGGTGCGTGTGCGTGCGCGCATGCGGATGGGTGGGTGGGAGTTGGTACGTTGAAAGCCAAACCCATAGGGTCCAGGGAACTCATCCACCTTCACTCTAGAAAATAGAAATCTATGTTCTCATCTCGGGAAATTCCGGAGGAAGATGTGAGGACTGAGTTGCCCGTTAAATTATGTACATTTCACATATAGCCACCCATTGTCTACGTCCATGGCCTATAAGCGAGATCACGGTTACGAGTGCATATGCCTCAAAGTAGAGCTATCGGGATAAACTAATGTAGCTCGCGGGGGTAGTGTCGGGCCGTTCCAGTGTCTGGTGTCGACTCGCCGCGAACATTAAACACTACAGTCTCATCCCAAGAGTTTGTGTCACCAGTATGCCTGTCCATAGCAATTTCGTGATATATGGACTTACAAGATTTGATTGGTGACCTAATTAAAATAAGTCTATACAATGATTTTACCTAAAACAGACCGTCAAGTATGCTAGATAAATATAATGAGCATACGAAAATACAAGACATAGAGACAGCCTGATGAAGTTTTAAACGTGGGGCTCCCGGAGGTACCACACGGACTCGTAGGTCCGCAGAGGTATCCCCGTAAGGGAGGCTCCCACACACGAGAGGACTAATTAACTTAATATAAGCTATTATACCTCTAAGCTGAAAGGAAAGAAAATTATCTTTTATAGTGTCGAAAAATCATGTGCCTCAGGCGAGTACTACTCCTAGTGCTAGTTTGGGTGAGGAGTATTATCCTCGCGTGGGCCGTCACCACTGAATCCTTGCGAGAGGCAAATGCCTCGCGCGGGCCTCCATCACAGAAAAATGTCGCCATCGCTTAAATCGGGAGAAGAGTATTGGCCAAAAAGGGCTTACTCTAATATTCAACCAAAATGCTGTAAAGAAAAGACCATACCTAGTGAAATTATGACTATAAGGTTGTGTGCTGTTTTACGTGAAGACGGGACGAGCGATTCCCGAAGGATTCCCACGTCACCGTCTTATGTAGTTTTCAATATGCTGAATTAGTGGTTGCCGCTTTTATTTATGCGGGCCTTCTTCTATGCCTAACCTAATATTTAGTTGATAGAGACAAGAACTATCTTAGGCCGCAAATGGCTGGCGTCTACCTAGCTTTTAGATACGGCTGTCATTGAGAACGGATGCCCTAAGACATCAATACTGAAGACAGCGTGCATACATGTTACTTCGCAAGATCTCCGAACTGGGTAAGAATCCGGACATCTTGCTCCGTAACCACATAAAACGTCACAGGACATTGGTTACTTTACACAAAAGCATTTTTAGGCAACTGATCTATCGCTATGGTGGGGGTGGGGGTGTAAGAGAGACGAATACCCACCGTGAATGTCCTTCCCGTGAGGGCGTGGCAGATCTTAATATCATGCCCAGACATTCTTACGGAATTCGGTGGGGATGCGCATCTCGTCCGTCACCAAGTCCTACGGAGCTATCTTTTTAACCTGACGTTAGGTTTAAACGCAAGTTGCCCAGTTATGCACTGCGGTGCAGGAGGATTGTCCAGCAGATAAAAGGAAATAATAATTAAGAAATGTTTTTGCAGTACTTCCTACCTTGGCAAGGATAACTAACTACTAGGTATCAGAAGATACGCGGGAAATGTGCGTGATACCACACCCTGGCCATCACCGCTCAGAAACCCCAAAAGTTTCCCAGGGTCGGATCAGGCCATGGTGCGGATAGGGACATCCAAACAATTAAGAAGCCATAAGGCTTAGTGGAACATGAAGAGAGACAATAACGGAGAAATATGAGGCCCATTAGGTATGTTGGCCAATCGTACACAACCTTGGCGGAGTGCGGGGCTAAATTATCGCAACTACCGGAAAAGAGGCGTACACTATGTGTCTCCTAACGAAGAAATTGTCTCTAATCATATTAAACCTATCCTATCTAGCTGAATAGAAAGGCTTTTAGTCGGTTGCATGCCGGGCTAAACAGACCGCAGTGAAAAATTGTTGGTGGTGGGAGAACGTGCTGCATATATAAATGTTGCTGTATAGTGTTTCCTACGTGCACTGCAGTCCTATATTTTAAAAATAAATAAACAAAACATATAAACTGATGGCTACTTGCCATATATAAAACTAACCAGAACAAGTAATACAATGTGAAATGATTAGAATGATATATAAAGTACAGGTTGAGAAACCTACAACGGTGCGGTTAGTAAAAACACCTTACAGAAAATAAGAATAACTATAAACAGATACAGAAATTATAAATAGCGGTCCTAAGACCGCATGGTTCCTTTTAGTCATCGGCACCATTTATACAGACGAAGTATAATTATCAAAGCTGTAATTAATGGAATAATTAAAATGTTAAGATAAGTTACTTGAATAATCGGTAGCCATTCTTAAGCACGGGCTATCGTGTTACTGAAATTGATACATCATCCTTTTTCTGCATGCAGTTCTGGACGGGAGCCGATCGAACTCAGGACTGTAATCACAATATAGAATGTCTAACGAGTAGTCAGTAAGAGATACAATAACATTACTGCTAAGACGAAAGTTCCCGTACACCGATGGTACGGATGGAAGTTAATAACAACCCGATCATAAGCGGGGGTTGACGAATACGGATGAAGATACATAACTAAGCTTAACGGAGCGGGGTACGTCAGTTAGCTCTTAAGACATACCGGGCAAAGTTTACTTGCTGAGGTCAAAAAGTTTAAATAAACCTGCACCACATCAGTGCGGGGACGGTTGAATAACCACTTTTTGGCGTGGCCGGCAGATCCGGCGAGTCATCCACCAAAGAACATCGCTGCCTCTACATCTGTAGAATCACATATTCAGGCCGGGAAAGGCCTCACCGCAAGTTTTGTGTTCCGAGTTAGTTCTTGAGATATTCGTGAACAATATTCAAAAGTTCCAAAAATGCTCCCGTACAATCTGAGACTGAAGTGATCTATTTAATGCCCGTCTTGTTGATATAGTAGCTGCATACAGATCCAACCTATTCGGCCCCTGGCCGAGGATGCTCTCGAGTTCTGGATTTCATCTCTTTTTATACTATCGTGACGTCATAGGCGCAGGCTTCAACCAATCATTGGTCGAGCAATAGCCAATCAGCGCGTAGCTAATGATAACGCAGTCGAATGTAACGGTTCCGATGACTAAAAGGAACCATAACGGTCTTAGGACCAATAGTATAATTTCTGTATTTGTTAAATAGTTATTTTCTTTTTCCTCAATGTGTTGCTAACCGCACTATAGTGGGTTCCTCAACCTGTATTACTATATATATCTTAATCATTGCCACTGTATTGTTTATTCTGGTTAGATTATGTATGTATATGGCCAGTGGCCATCCGTTAAATTGTTTTGCTTAAGTATAGAAAATATAGGAATGCATTGCGCGTAGGAAACACTATACAGCAACATTTATATATGCAGCATTTTCTCCAGCCACCAACAATTTTTCACTGAGGTCACTGTCCGTGCTATAACTCTGTTTAGCCCGGCGTGCTACCGACTAAACCTTTTCTATTCAGCTCGATAGGATAGGTTCAAAATGATGAGAGACACTTTCTTCATTACATACTGTAATATATTCTTCTCTTTTGGCAGTGCGATAATCTAGCCCCGCACTCCGGTAAGACTCATAACTTCAAGATTTGGTCTCTCTTCATATTCCTCTTAGCCTTGTGGCTTCTTAATTGTTTGGACGTCCCTATCCACACCATGGGCTGATCCGACTCTGCGAACGTAATGGGGTTTCCGAGCGGTGATGGCTACGGTACGGTATCACATACACATTCCCGTGTATCTTCGGATACTTAGTAGACAGTACTTTAAGCCAATGTAGGAAAGCACTGCGAAAACACATGTATTAATTCTTATTTTATTTACTGACAACCCTCCTGCATCGCAGTGCAAAACTGGCAATTTGTATATAACCCTAACGACAGGTTAAACGATTAGTTCCATAGGACCCGGTGACGGGCGAGATACGTATTCTCACCGAATTCTGTTAACATGTCTGGGCATGATATTCAAATCTGCCACGCCCTTACGGGAAGGACATTTACGGCGTGCATTCGTCTCCCTTACCCCCACCATAACGATAGGAAATATAGCCTAAATATGCTTCCGTGAAATGTAAACCATGTCCTGTAATGTTTCATGTGGTTGCAAGGCGGAATGTCCGGATTCTCACCCAGTTCGGAGATCCCGCTAAGTAACATGTATGAGCGCTGTCTACAGTATTGATGTCCTCGGGCATCTGTTCTCCGTGACAGTCGTGTCTAATAGCTAGGTAGACATCAGCCAGAGGCGGCCTAAACTAATTCTTTTTTTGACAACAACAAAAAGTGATTAAGCAAAGCAGAAGGCCCGCAGAAATAAAGCGGCAACTACTAACTCAGCATATTAGCAATCACATAAGACGGTAACGAAGGAATCCATCGGGAATCTTCCGTTCCGTCTTCACGTAAAACAGTACGCACCCCTATAGACATAATCTCAGTAGGTATGGTCTTTTCTTTCTACAGCATTTTGTTTGAAATATTAGAGTGGGCCCATTTTTGCCTACTATTCTTCTCCCGCTTTAAGCCGTGGCGACACCTTCCCTAGACGGAGGCCCGCGCGAGGCACTTGTCTCGCAAGGATTCATCGATGACGGTCCACACCAGGATAATACTCCTCACCCAAACTAGCAATAGGAGTAGTGCCCGCGTGAGGCACATCACTTTTTCGTCTGAGATAGTCATCTTCCTTTCAGTTTAGAAGTATAAAAACTTATATTAAGTTAAATAGCTATGTCTCGTGCACGGAGTCTCCCTTGCGGGGATACCTCTGCAGACCTACGAGTCTGTGTGGTACCTCCGGGAGCCCCATGTTTAAAAGTTCATCTACCTGCCTCTATGTTTTGCATTTTCGTATGCTCTTATTGTAGTTTTATCTGGCATATTTTTCAATTAGTTAGGTAAACGCATTGTATAGACTTATATTTTCAGGTCACCAAATCAAATCTTGTAAGTCCATAGATCACGAAATTGCTGTGGACAGGCATACTGGTGACACAAACTCTTGGGATGAGACCGTTGTGTTTAATGTTCGCGGCAATGGTCGCATGGCCCCACCGGAACGATTGATTTCCACCGGCCTTAGGAGCCGTTTTTTGTTTCTCGCAGGGCAGTCTCATTCAGGGTCCATCACCCGAGACCGGATGCTAACCAGCGTCGCCACTCGTCGTGCACTTACAGCGCGGCGAGTCGACATGAGACATCGGAACTGCCCGACACCGTCCGGCGAGCTACACTATCTTGGTCATGAAATACGTGCTCTGTCAGAATAGTATTAAGCCATGCGACCTATGCCGGCGCGCCCGTTGGCCAACGGCGCATGGAACCACTATCAAATTTGATATCGGCACGACCGTTGGCCAACCGCGCAGGGGACCAATATCGAAATCAATGTATTTGGGACGATATGAAACAGTATCAATATACACAAATTTCTGTTTCTAATCGAACCTTATTAATGGCTGGCGAACACAATACATAACTAACTAAATAAATAAAACGCCATAATTCTTAAGTTTAAATAGTCTAATAACATAATTCCGTATAACCATGAAATCAAAGAGCACAATAGCACACAATGTTATATACTATTAAAAGGTGCACATTCACACCAAAATGCTTGAAAATAACATCGTTATCAATGATGTTTTGAAAGTAGCGAACTTATGTAGAACAAATTGTTCCATGTGAATAAGTAATATGATTTTCAGACCGACATGAATACATGTCAAAATTTAGAGTAGATTTAGCGGCGCCATCCTTAATTCTAAGAGAACAATGACTTCCAAAGGTGTATACAACGTGGACATCGATGTCGCTGCTACGTATTCTTTTGTTTCCATATTTTTTTCATTGAAAATGAAACCAAGTTCGTATTCACTTCTAACAACTTTGAAACCTTCGGTAAATTTCGTCCACCACCACTGCGATACAGCATTGCGTAACACCGGAGTAAACACCTTTAGGCAGACGAACATGGAATCAGAAACTTGTGTAATTTGATACTGGTCCCCTGCGCCGTTGGCCAACGGGCGCGCCGATATCAAATCCGATATTGGTCCACCGCGCCGATATCAAATTCTATATTTGTCCCCCGCGCCGATATCAAATTCGATATTGGTCACCTGCACCGTTGGCCAACGGGTGCGCCGATATCAAATTCTATGTTGCTCCCTGTGCCGTTGGCCAACGGGCGCGCCGATATCAAATTTGATATTCGTCCCTTGCACCGTTGGCCAACGAGCACGCCGATATCAAATTCGATATTGGCCCCTGCACCGTTAGCCAACGACGCAAATTCGATATTGGCGCGTTAGATCCATATAAACACAGCTCGCATTTCAATTGTGTTTAAGCAGTAAGTTGGGAGTGAGTTAGTTTTTAACCCTTTAATCCTAGCAATTAGTCAAGAGCATTAAAATATTTGCCAAGTGAATGTCATTTAAAAAAAATTACCACTAAATTAACCATTTTAAGGAGGTGGTAACGTATTTACGCCATTTATCATTATCTGTTTACACAAAAATAGGCATATACTAATTACAAGGCAACCATGCAGTTAGGCTGTTGTATATCAATGGAATTAATTTGACATACATGATAATCATGTTTCATTGATGTTACTAGCAATGGCTGACCTCACAGCTCTCTCTCTCTCTCTCTCACTCTCTCTTCTCTCTCTCTCTCTCTCTCTCTCACTCTCTCTCTCTCTCTCTCTCTCTCTCTCGGGCATTGGGAGCAGGTCGCTCAGGTGGTACCTCATATGGTTGTCAAACATGTGATCACCACATGCAGATTTGACAATATTGGCCACATACCCATAATCTATGATGCCAAACTCAGCCCTATATGGAAAACGCATCAGCATTCTCTTAAAACACAACAAATTGAGACTATCGCTAACAATCCCAAACCTTTTGCGATGAGAAGAAGGCTGTGAGGTCTCTTAACAGCCAACACTGAAGATAGGCAGCATGCCAAATTGGCGGCATGGGATGAAGTCTGGTAGGCAATTATCTATACCAAGCCAGTTCAGAGACAAGTCATACTATCCGATCAAATATTCTTTTTTCTAATTAAAGTTTGTGGAAGTTTCCCCAGACATAACACGGCGCTGTCTCCAATCTGGCAGCATTGGTGGTGGGGTAAGGTGGGGTAGGTTGGTGTGGGGGTGGCGGTGGGGTTGGGGAGATGCATACTGAGAGGTTGCCGTGCAGTGTGCAAGATGACTTGTCGGCCAGTAGTGGGTGGACAACAGCTCTCACCAACTGTGGTATCAGAACCAGTGTCCAATCCTACGGTATGTAGGCTTCATAATAGGCTAAGGCCCGATTTATAAGTCGAACTTCTCTTGTGCTGTGCCAGCTAAATTTGCCTGAAAATGACAGAGTCCACTATATAAATCAAGCCGTCGTCATTAGCGCGGCGCGACAGAAAGTTCGACTTATAAAACGGACCTTATAGTTTTGGTCTTAAAGATATATGAACCATAAGCTCTACACATGAGTGTTTTAATGTCAAGCATGCTTTTAGAGTTACTCGTATCCGATAAATTTGAAACCAAACATAGAAATTGGAAACGTCATAAAAGTTTTATGATTATTCGTTCCAGCTCAACCAAGCACGAGAAAGCCATTTCTTAGTTGATCTTGGAGTTGCCATCATGTAGTAGACTGTATGTGTCAAAATTCCTTTCTTATAAATGTTCTCAAAATGCCTTTAAATTCGGTTTATAAAAGTCTTTATCAAAATGTCACCTTTGTGTATTATTTACCGAATCTGACATATAAACGAATTCCAAATGAGAAATCGATGCTAGAAATGAGTTCAGTCACCCCGAATTAGCTGAGAAACAGGTATCATAATATGTAGTTTGGATGCCAATCTGTTCCTTCCTGGTCTATGATTTAGCAATGTTTTCCAACATGACCGATGGGGGCCATCTTGGATTTTTGGATATAAGTTGGGTCTTTAGATAATTTCCTTTCTGTGCCCATAGGGAACTTCCATGCCAAAGGGGACATTTGTATTACGTATTGAAGTGGGCACCCTATTTTGTGTCGTTAGCATGTCTACTATATATTTGCCATGGATTTGCTATGGGTAGTAACCTATAGGAGCAATACCCTTGGTTTTAAGCAATTTCTATCACCATCCCTCGATGTTACACTCGTTACAGAGATTCATTTGCAAAGGTATGAAAGCCTTGAGATAGGCTAAGCTAACAACATCCAGCTTTAAAGAAAATTCATGATTAAATTTGGATGTTATTGGCTGAAGCTATTTCAAGTCTCGCATGTATTTGCTAATGTATATAAGATTTGAATTTACCTTGTTAATGGATCTTTTCACTTTTAGCTATTCCACGCCGATCTCAATCTTAGCTCCACCAACACCACGCCCGTGTTGGGATCGATTGATCTCTGAACTCCCTGACTGTCAATTTCCAGAAAACTATGCATGTAACCTGTTGAATATTTTGAAACTAATTTGACTGGGTGCTGTTGCTGCCTATTGCAGCAACAGCACCCAGTCAAATTAGTTTCAAAATATTCGACGGAATGTTTATTAAATAGTATAGACCTACGGTTCGTATAACGTATCAGACTATTAAGCGTTAAATACGGACTATATGGAATCATTCATGACGTAATGATTATGACGCCATCATACACGTCACTTAGTTAATTATGACGTCATATGACGTCAGATGATGGATGGATAAAGTGGAAAGATCCACTGTAATATAATGATATTACGAGAAAGCCATATAATGATATAGAGGGACCTCCACGTCAGGAGAACGCTTAACTCAACTCATCTGAGAGATACCGTCAAATCATAAAACGATATGAGCCACGAGAACGGAGGAATCCAGCTTTAGCTGTGCCCTGCCCATCTCTAGCTAAGCTCCATCCACGATTCGCCCATGTTGGGATCGATCTATCGTTGCACTCTCAGAATCTCAATTTCTAGAAAACTATACAGGTAAGCTGTTGAATGTTTAGAAACGAATTTGACTGGGTGCCATTGCTGCCTATTTTTATTAAATAGTAGACATACAATTTATACAACTTGACGGACTATTAAGCGCTTTAGACGGACTAGATCGCGTCATTCAGGACGTAATTGATTACGACGTCAACCTACATGTGACATTGTTGATTATGATGTCATATTATTGACTAAGAAATGAGATTCTTCAATTTCCTCGTTAAAGTGGTTGCTTAGCTTTTGCTTAATTGATGGATAAATTTCTAGATATGCCCGCCCACTTTTACGTGGGTTGGACTCGATTTGAAACGCTGAAACAAGAATTCCAAGACTATAGATTCCAAAGTGACAATTCATGCAAGCTGTTGAATATTTTGAAAGTTATTTAACTGGGAGCTGTTGTTACCTACGGCGGCAACAACATCCAGTCAAATTAGTTTCAAAATATTTAACCAATTGTTTATTAAATTTTAAATTCATCAAAGACATACAATTCATACAATTTATTTTTGTTGTGACGTCAGATAACAAGTGAAGTACATGTATTATCCCGTCAGACAATTGACGTAAATTGAGCGACAGTTCGGATACTCCATAGCATACTAACGGTTAAGCAATGGAGAGAAACAGAACAAAGGCGGTCTTTATTGGTCATACAAAGCAACACACTAATATATTTTTTAATGTTTTCATATTTAATGCATTATAGCAATTATGTTTTGTACATGTATTCATTATTAATAAATATATCGGCATACACCTTTAATAAAGAAATAAAATGTTACATTGGTGTATCCTGTATTCGAAAGTTCCCAGTTCCACCCACACGCCGTTGGCCAATGACATGTTCAGTATCACTTGCACCGCTGACAAACGCCACTAGGATGTATTATGCGATCGCAGAACATATTTATATTTTCTTCCGTCTGTTTTATTCATTGTTGATGGGTTTTTTCGATCACACGTTTCCATAAGGAATCAGATCGTTTCTGAGCAGAGCTTTTGCTTTCTCGATTTTGTATGTTCGCAATGTCATTAAATGAAGTGAATAGATACACCTTCGCCATGCATACATGCGACTGTTCCATTGTCGTTGGAGCTGTTACCACGTGTATTGGAATTACGTGGAATCACATTGCGCGGCTTCTGCTGCTGTTGCAGATATTGCTGTTGTTGGTTGTTGCTTCGCAACCGTCTCTTGTTGTCCACGCGAAACGAATACAGATATTTGCAGACATACCCGCGATTGTTATTTCCAACTGCATGCTTTCGCTAGTATTCGTGGATAGACTAGATTATACGGGCGCTAATTAGTAGTATATAGGCCTACCAGTATTTGAATGTGCAGGAACACAAACGCACCGCTATCCTTTCCCTTTTGCTTATTCTCTATACATTCACGCAGAACGCTGCGCCTATTGCTAATATCAACGGTAGTATTTTTACGGATGTTTAGACTTCCTGCAATTACATTTCTTTAGTAATATAAAACTATTTTTTCATCTAATCACAATAATAGTATTAGTATAGATGAACTGATGACTGCATCTGAAGAAATCATTGAAAGTTATTCGTGTTTTGTACAGATCGTCGTGTTTGTTTATAGATACATGTTAATTATCGCGTACAAGCTGTAAATGACAGCTATGTGTATCTTATTTATAGTCATCCCGATATAAATTTACACGTCATCTATCAATAACACCTTCCTAACCCTTAGAACACAAAAGGCCAACTACGAAAAGTCGTGAAATCTAAAATGCACGACATGTGCTGTTGAATATTTAGATGCTAATTTGACTGGGAGATGTTGCTGCCCAAGTCAAATTATCTTCGCAGCAGCAGCAGCAGCAGCAGCAGCAAGAACAACAACAACAACAACAACAACAACAACAACAACAACAACAAGACAATGTCTACGGTTTAGAGATCCGTACCTGATCGACCAATGTCGATAGAATCTAGGTAGTTGCACGTGAAGCGCGAAAAGTCTGTCACACTGAGGTCATCCTGACCTACAATTGTTACGCCACATATGCTCTAACCAACATTGCACGACACATGTGTTTTTATGTATATTGTTTTTAAAATAATCATTTGAATTAGATCACCATGTCTTTGACCTTTTGACTCCAAATTTATGACACATATTCGGGACACCACTGGCCCATTCCGCCCCAGCCTGATCAGGAGCTCTCCAGTATAACCAGAGTTATTGACAAATGTGTCTTTCACGCACATAGGTTTCAGAATAATCGTTTTAATCTGGTGACCGTGGCGCCGACCTTTGACATTTTGACCCTAAATTTATGACACATCTTCAGGATTCGAGGGGCAACCTTTTCTCCAAGTTTGATTACTGTATACGAAAGTATCTTGAAACGACAGCCCAGAATGAACTTTTGTGAACGACCAGCCAACGAACAAACAAACAGACTAATCAACCAATCAACCAACCACCCAATCAACCAACCAACCAACCAACCAAACATCCAACCAGTGACCCAACCGAACCACCAACAAACCAACGAACGAACCAACCAACCAATCAACGAACCAGCCAACGACCAATCAATCGAGCAACTAACCACCCAAACAGTCAGCCAGCCAACCAACCAACCAACCAACCAGCCAGCCAACCATCCAACCAACCAACCAACCAACGAGACATGACAGTTTATTTATCTGGTACCCGCAGATAAGTATATATAAAACAAGCATTGTATAAGAGTTCCCAATAGGTTTATTCCCACAATTTTTGCGAAAACCTGTTCAGTTGGACCCTTTGGAAGGCAGAAATGACAGCGAAAGAAACTAAGTTAGGGGAGTGGGGGTTGGTGGTTGGCATTAGTGCATGGGCTGAGAGGTGGTACCCGTTCTCACGATTTGGGTCCTCATCTGGAAATTATTAATGGCTCGCATCCGCACAAGAAAATACTTGAAAATTAAAGTGGCAGGGATGGGAGGTAAGGTGGGAGGGAGAGATACAGGGAGAAGTTAGTGAGGGATGTGGGAGTGAGGGAAGGAGGGATGTGGGAGGGAGTGAGGGAGGAGAGAGAGCTGTACATATAGTGAGTGAGTGAGTGAGTGAGTGAGTGAGTGAATGGGCCAGATAGAGGCCTTTCAGGTATTGCCTACTATTATATTCGAATTAGTAGTCGTATACAGAATTCTATAACGGATATGGGCCTTAATTCTGACTCAGATAATGATTATTACTCCATCATATGACCAGTTATCTCCCTTGTGCAAACAGCTGATTTTCATTTAAAAGTTGTGTCTTCCTCTTTCGTAAAACGTAACAATAATCGT
Organism: Chaetoderma sp. LZ-2023a; assembly: GCA_034401795.1. Classification (NCBI taxonomy): domain Eukaryota; kingdom Metazoa; phylum Mollusca; class Caudofoveata; order Chaetodermatida; family Chaetodermatidae; genus Chaetoderma; species Chaetoderma sp. LZ-2023a. The sequence continues at coordinate 82,824,465 of CM067374.1, read as the reverse complement.
CTCCTTTCGCCCATTTGTTCAAACTCATTGGCACCTCAGCGGGTTAAGATGAATGTATCGCTGGCTATGATTCGGGTGCTTGATATACGGCATGTGATGCTCCGCAATAGCCGTCAAGATGTGAATTTGTTATTTAAAACAGATATTGCAAATGCATGAAAATGGCAAATTTACCATATTAAACTATGCTTAGTGTTAGCAGATATCAAATGTATATTACTGAGATTTATATACTAGTGACACCTTTTCTTATGTCGGAATTTGAGCCTCGTTGGATGAATAGTTTCCTAGACACAGCCGCTGATAGATACGTACCGGAAAAGACAGAGGCGCTGACAAACCTTTTAGTCCAGTCAATCTAAGAAATGACCCCGGCAAGATTGCAACAGAATTTCTGTCAGTAGATATATGGCGAAGAAGCAATGGCATATGACCAAAAATATCTAGCCAATTCTGAAGATGGGAAATATATAATTGTATTTGTTATAACCCGCACTTTCTTGCGCCGCGCTTATTACTGATTTAATGACCACGTGCATTGCCTCTACGCTCGCCACTTCAGAATTTTAATCGCTTATTTTCCCTTTATTCCTCCCTATATCCTATTTTAAAGTGGCACGCTTATTTATTGCCATGTCAAGTGTCGATCTATGCTTTATGAACGTTGATGTGTACAGCAGCTGTTAAAATATCTGCCGTGCTACCGGATTTATGATTTTCTTCTACTTGTTACTTGTAGTGTAGATCCAGTCTCTCTGGTCTAGGCTAAGAACTAGTGGATACTTTAAAAGTTCTACTGATGCACTGAGCTTAGATTTCTGTCATTTCCTCGTATCATTTCCTCTTCTTCGGATATTCTGTCGTTAGTAGGAGCATCGCGATCCCGTTATTTAATGATGTTATAATATAGCAATCTATGATAAAATAAACATAGCTTGGTGTGGTAGCTGATAAGCCACACGCACTTTTGTTATATTATTCACTAATACACACCAACCGTCTTTTTGGCTTCGCTGCAATGTATTTACATATACCAAGGCATCCCTGTTTCAAATAAATGTGGGCAACATAGAGTGAACATACATGTGCCTGCTTTAAATTTATTTCTCATTTATGGTATTTTAGGCAATATGATATGCATTTTATATCTATATCTTACAGGTCTTTGGCTCTACAAAAATCAACCCCATCACCGCCGCTGTCTTAGTGCTAGACTCTACATATTATTGCCAGAGATACCACAATGTGCTGGTATGCACAGAAACACTGGGAGATTTCTTGGATTGTTCATGTACGGTTCCCTTTATGATGTGTATCAGTATCAACTTTTCGGAGAACCGTGGTGCAAAGGCTTGGAGAGCAGACAGCGGGTCAGTGAGGAGGACTGTTCTGACTGGTGATTCTTCTATGGAATCTAGGTGGTCAGCTGCTGCTTGGAGGGCAATCACTTCCGCTTTGAGGTTGGACCAGAGAGAAATACTGGGTACAGAGATGGTTTCAGAAGGTCTTCCTGTGTGTGGGATGAAGACCCGACTGTCTCCACTTCTTATGGCTGCTTCAGTAGAGCCAGCAAGGTAGGCATGTGCCCACCTCTTCGCTGGAAACCTATGGTGGCTTTTCAGTGCCAGAACCTTGTGTGTGGCTTCATTGTGGGGCATCACTCTTGTTTTCCAGCGAGTGCAAGGGTTCCTCAACAAGAGGCACACTAGTGAAATGATTATCATATATATCATTCCTACCAGTGTTGCATCATGTACGAACCAATGATTTGACAACACTGGCACCTTGATTTTTTTCTCGCTGTGGTCCAGTGTGTTGAATAAATTAAATGTCCCTATTCATCGGATATTATGTACTGGCATCACACGCCCACCATATCTTAATACCATACATTGCTAGTTTGCTGGCTATATACTGTCCAAACGGACAGTGCCCTCTACCATGTCCACGGCCACGTGATAGCCCGCGACTCTGGCCACCTCGAGCTCTTCCACGAGCACTGTGTTGAGTGTCTGAAATTTGATCCAATCTGGGAGCATATGCTTGCCGATCATGTTATACATGGGTACGCCTTTGTTCACATAGCTGATAATCTCCAGGAAATTTCGGTCCGTCTGTTGGGTTATTCGAGACTCAGGATAGATCGGAATAGGCACACCATCACCAATTAAATATTCAGATACATGGCCTTCCTCTTCAGTAAGAGATTTAGTGCTAGCCACATAATAATCCTTGCTTTCGTTTGCAGGAAAGTCAGATGGTCCATCACTGTCTTCAGTACGTAGTCTCAGGGTCTCGTCCAATTTGCGCATCACCTGCATTAGCGCCATTTACGGTCAGTTTAGTTCAGAGCACATGCAAGTTATCCGTCCACAAAGGCAACGTTAATTAAAAAGAAAAACAGCAATTTAAGACATTGCGAAATGTTACATGTCTAGAAAATCCGAAATGATTAATTTTTAAAATGGGGTGTAAATGCACCCCAGGGGCGTCATTCTGATAGGTATAAATAAATCATGCATGGATGAGATATTTATGTTTAAATAGCAAAACATATATAGGAACTATGTCATAAAAGCATAGACTCATCATGGAATTATATCTAGAAATATCAAATAAAGGGTATGCTGAGGTGTATTTACAACCCAAAGGACATAATTAGGGTTAAAATAAGCGTTTTATATTAACATCGTTAAACCGCATTTGATAAGCAGGAGTAATCAAAGATTGCTACATCCATGCTTTGAACTGGAGCACCATCCAAATCTGTATCCGGATCCACAACTGAAGATGGATCAACCTAGCTGACTCGAACATCGGTTTGTGTTAAGATTTGAGTCAAACTGGATCAATATTTCAGGGGAGTATCTGTTGACAGTTGAACAAACATACCAAAATGCAAGTCCCCATGCTGCATATCCACCACTACCCCTACCACGGTGCTGGTAAAAATGGATGCGAATATCGATCAATACCCTATGTTTAATTTATGTTTATAGCATGGAAAACTAAAAGGACGTTTAAATACTTGATTTTTTAGATCATCTTGACAAATATCAGGCCTGGTGTATATTGTTCATAGTGAGGAATTATCATAGTGATACTGGGGTAATTGAGAAATGCATCCAAAAATATATTTTTAATTGGCACCAAAATTAGCTATGTTATTTAGGATCTGTATTTCATAAAAATACAACTCGTGGTTCCAAGAAAATAGCAAAAATGCAAGCTTCAGAATTAAGATATAAGGGCTAGCTAGATCACAGTTCGAAAGGTCTAAATTACAATTGGGTATGTATATCATACCATATGATGTTGAAGCTCAGAAATGCGTAAACAGAAAAATAGGCAATCTTAGATTTGTAGTGGCTTAGTGCGATAGGTATCACACATCAGATAACACTTACCCACGCTCCTGTAGTAACCAGGTTGACTGTGAACTAAAGGTCGTGGTTTTGAATCATGACCCTACCGGATGAACACCTAAATTGCGAAACAGGTCTTAGAGAAGATAAGTCTCATGATGTGCGAATATTTCATTAATCAGAATTCCTTAATGCCACGAAATTACCTCTAGTGGTCATGTATGTGATGCCGTAATTGATGAATCCAGTTTTAGTTATGCCTCGCCAATCTCTAGCTAAGCACCACCCAGGCTTTCCCCGTGTTGGGATCAATCCCTATGCCAGCAACAACGCCCAGTCAAATTAGTTTCAAAATATTCAACAGCACCGTTATTAAATACTGAAGACATACAATTCGTACAACAACGCGTAACATGTCACCAAGTATGTGTTCGTGACGTACCTATCTACGTCATTCATGACGTCATTGATTATGACGTCATAATAAAGGTCTCGTAGTTGATTATAATGGATGGGTAAACTGGAAACCTCCATTACCTATAATGGTCATATATCTGATTACTTTTACTGCACCATTCTCTTGCTGTCGAATGATGCTGTTAATTAGAAGGTTATATAGCTTTCTACTACGGTGACGTAATAGCAACCAATTTCAAGGCTATAATATTGTATTTATTGACGGTTGCTTTGTCACAAAACAGCAAAACATATCTCACCATGTTAAATATCTTTATGACAATTCACTCTTCCTAATTTCAATTTCGCTGACCCTCAAATATACAAAGTGTGTGACTATTGTTGCGCATGCCACGAAAGCACTAAGTCTTCCATTTATCATTGAATGAAAGACGCATGTCTACACCGGACGCTGTGCGGGTCAGTTAAACAGTATTAAATTGTAATAATCTCTACACTAAATGCCGACGGGCATTGCTTGGATGTCTAACCTGTCCTTGCATGCTATATTTCAAGCCCTCCGCTTCTAAACAGTAGTGTTTTGATAAACTTACTTTTTGCTTAGCTGAAATGCTGCGAGCATCTGTCTCCATCTCCTTTCCATATCTATTTGTATTGCTGCTAACCATCTATTCCCATCTTGTAATGCAGTGTGTATCGAGCACTATCCTCAGTTGATATGTTGTCAGAACGTATATTAACATTTCTTCCTTCTCAATCTTTCCCCAAGAAGGATGTGATTTTGCACTTCATATAGAAGTACACCTTGCGACCAATGCTGGGTTCCATCGATTAGCAAAGTCCATGCATGCACTTTATACGTCCATACTATATGCTTACACGTACATTTAAGGATTTAGTTTAAGTTCCAGCATTTCGATAGGTGACTGCCAAATACGTGTCAATGTATATGTATAGCTACATAAAATAGGCATGGGCACACAGTTTTCTATTTTATATGGTGAAATGGTAGTGTGTCAAAATGCTACCGTCGGTTTAGATTATTTGATTTTTGATTTGCATCGAGAACGTGATCCGCTGTTGATTTCAATATCGTTATTCAATCTGATATATTGGACCTTATCTGGGTCATTGATTTAAGTTCTTTCAAATCTTTGGAGGTGTCAAACGTGAATAAATCCAGATATGTTATCATGATATATCCCTGTATGTGGGTCAGGAGAATGATCTTATTTTCAGAGTTTCAACGCTATTTTAACCGCTATTTCAATGTTGCAGGTAAATATCAAAATTAAATGGCAACAGATTCCAACAGTTTTAGTTTAAAAATCCGCCTCTCTTTTCACATGAATGCCTGCTTACGTGAACAAATACATTTTGTAACAAAAAATTTGCGTATTCCTCAAAGAATCACTGTCGTATGGCCACAAAAAGTCATATCCTATAGCAAGCCACTTGGAATGTCATCTTACATCACGATGCTGTTAATAGGTCAGGTCATTGAGACCTGGAATTAATCTTGATACCTTTCCCAAAACAGCCACGAATACACTCGACTTTGTGTATATAAATGTGGTTTCCAAAATCTTTCATAAGAAAGCTGTTAACTAATCGCCACCATGCTGAAGATCGTGTTCTGTTGTCTAGTGGTCGCTTATTTGGTTAGTAGTAGCAGCGGCAGCGGCAGCGGCAGCAGCAGCAGCAGCAGCAGCAGCAGCAGCAGCAGCAGCAGCAGCAGCAGCATCAGTAGTAGCAGTAGTAGAAGTAGTAGTAGTAGCAGCAGCAACTGCAGCAACAGTAGTAGTAGTAGTAGTAGTAGTAGTAGTAGTAGTAGTAGTAGTAGTAGTAGTAGTAGTAGTAGTAGCAGCAGCAACTGCAGCAACAGTAGTAGTAGTAGTAGTAGTAGTAGTAGTAGTAGTAGTAGTAGTAGTAGTAGTAGTAGTAGTAGTAGTAGTAGTAGTAGTAGTAGTAGTAGTATAATATTGCTAAATCACTGGCTTGGCCTTTCAAAAGTAAGAAAATTTCTTATTTATTTGATTACTTGAGAGTTTGTTGATTTTGTCTCAATCATCGCTTATATTAGTTTTGTTCTAATATATTATATGTTATATAGTTTATATTTAGCGCAACACAATAATTTTCTTCTGTCTACAGTTCAACCTTTTAATAGCCATCGCCTGCCTGTGGGACCAGAGGGTGGTTAATCTCGAAGATGGGTGGTTGTACAACCACGTGTCTTGAACGGTCTTGTATCTGATAGGGCTGAGTCTACATTTAGGCCATAAGGCCAGAATGATTCTCTGAAAAGTCGGCACATTTCCGTTTCTTCTTCTTTATCTAAAATTGGCGTTTGTTCACTTGGTAAGATTTCCAAATCACGGTGGTTAAAATGGTATGGCAGATCGAAATGCTCAGCTCCGCAAGTCTTTCAGGTTTTTGTCGGATATATGCCTAGTGGCACGCACTCTGAATGGACCTTTTGTTTGTCCTACATATTGCTTTTTACAAAGCCTGCATGGTAGTAGGTAAATTAGATTTTCGTTTGAAAGCTAGTGAAACTATGTTGGTTCGGAAGAAATTTGTCTAATTTACACATAGTTTGTCCACATTTCTTACAGTATCCCTTCCTAGGGACTAGTTCGTTGTGGATAATCTTAGTGTTGGCATGATCTGTTGCGTTAAATTGTTTATATGTTATCTTCTGTAAGGTGTCCAACTTGATTTTCCGAAGTTGGCGGGCAGAGTAGCCTCTTGTTTTTAGTGCATGAAATAAGGTTGAGCATGTTGAATTTAGACTTTCTTTATCCCTAGAGTTCCTATGAAATCGAACGATTTGTGACTTTACTACTCCTTCGAACGTGTGTGGAGGGTGAAAAGACTTTGTGTGGAGTAGCTGCCTTGAATCTGTGGGCTTGAAATAAACCTTATGATCTAAATTACTGGATGCATTGCATTTAGTGCTTTTGTAGACCGTTTGGTCTAAGAAGTCAACTGCCACTGCTATCTGGCTTAAGTTTGATATTGGGGGTCATGACTATTTAGAGTGACTAAGAATTCTGTGAAATCCTCTCTAGCGTATCACCAAATTAAGAAGATGTCATCCAGATACATGTTAAAGTTAAGAGGGCTTTTATTGCACTTTTAATGGTTGTGTCTTCCCATTCTGTTATGTAAATATTTGCTAATCTAGGGCTAATACGTTTGCCCATGGCGCAACCACTAATCTATTGGTAGATATCTCCATGAAACTAAAAATCATTGCCTTTTAGGCTAGGTTCAAATAGGGACAATATTTCGGTATCAGGACGCTGTATATTTGAGTATTACTTAAAGGCTTGTGGACCAAGTTCATACCCTTTTCAATATCATTGTTTGTGTACATTGCATCGACTAGAGTTACTAGGGATGCATTAGGTGGGACTTTAATTTGGACCAGTTTTGCTAGGAAATCCTCTGTGGTTTTTTTTATGGAAAGATCAGGCCAGGCGCCCATTAGCAATGGGCTGTAGATGATAATCGATAAACTCGCTGATCCTACCTATATGATTCAGAGCCACAGTCTGAAATACTCGGCCTACTCGGTGGTGTCATGGGATTCATCCACGGATTTTAGACAGTAAGTAGATTGTACGTGGCTTGGAATAATTTTTGGCGGACAAGAAACAAGACTTAAATTGTTTTTACGGATCTTATCCTTTTTTGGTAATGCCTCGATAATTTCATTAAATATTGGGATAGTTTGCAATGTTGTATATTCTTTTTCGAAATCTCAGCATTTTCTCTATTATATATTGGGAAAATGGTTTAATCGCTTATTAAGGACATTTTTATCTGCAAATTTAATCCAGAATGCTTCTGAGAAGTCGTCAGTATTTTGTTTGTGGTTCTATAACTAAAAGTGTGTTCAATTGGTAAGATTTCAAAATCACAATTAGTTAAATTGCCTGGAAGATTGAAATGTTCAGCTACACTGATGCATCCATCCAAACTTATATCTGATATATGCCTAGTGGCACGTACACTGAATGGACCTTTTGTTTGTCCTACATATTATTTTTGACATAAATTGTAGGATACAAGATTAGTATATTGCATTTTCAGTGTCTCGATCGATGTGTGATTGAATTTGAAGTTTGTCTTTCGTTTAAGACCTAGTATGGTGGTTCTTGGGAAACCTGTGCAGTTTACACCTAATCTTTCCTCACTTCCTACACTTTCCCCTTTCTAGGAATTGGTTGGTTGTGACTAATCTTCGTGGTGAGTTGATATATTGTGATATAATGCTTATATGATATTTTATGTTATGTTTCTCAAATTATTTTCCTAAGCTGGCGGGCTGAGTAGCCTCGTGTTTTCAAAGGCTGAAATACGATTAAACACGCAGAGTTGAGTCTTTCCGTATCCCTAGTGTTCCTATGACATCTAATGAGTTGCAATTCTACTAGGCCTTTTAACGAGTGTGGCGAATGAAAATGCTGTTTTTGTGGAGTAGCTGGTGTCAATCCGTTGGTTTGAAATAAAACGAATGGTCTAAATAATTTGATGTATTGAATTTAGGACCTTTGTCGATTGCTAAGTCTAAGAACCCAACTGATCTATAATTAATATCTGCCTGATATTTGCACCATGCATGTTTAGAATCTGTATACATTCTGTATAGTCCTCCCTACTGTGTGGCCAGTTTAGGTAGCATCCAAATATCTGTTAAAGTAAAGGGGTAACTTATTACACTTTTTAAGAGGTGCGTCTTACCATTTTGCCATATAAATCTTAAAAGCGATGCTAATCTCATCTCAAATGTTGTATTGCACCAATAGAATATGGTTTATAGATTCAATATCATTCATATCCTGTCACATTCGCTCATCTGTATCGCAATTATCGGCTTTGTAATATCGAGTAAATGTTGAACAGTGATCGCCACCATTTTGTCTGCTCAAGCTGTAGTATGTGATGTCACGTAAGTGGCAATGCATTACATTCTTTAATATGTAATACTCATCCCGTTGAATATTTTGAAACTAATTTGACTGAAGTTGTTGCTGCCTATGGTAGCAACAACTTCCAGTCAAATTGGTTTCAAAACATTCAATAAATTACCTGTAGGATTGTTTTCATACCACATTGCCAAACTATAACTGGCACCTCTTTGACTGAGCGTATATACCGAGGCAAACACACTAGGTTTATTCCGATTGGTTGAAAAGTAAATCATGACAGCCATCATAGGCTGTAGAAGTGTGTCAACATTTAACTACTAAAGCCTGAATAGCTTTCCTTAGCCTCATGATAAAAGGCTTAAAATTACCGGGATAGTTTATGAGCGGCGTGTTAGATCAATTGAATAGCTATCAAGAGACGGGATTAGTTATCCTTTAACAAAACTAGGGATAAACAGTTTACCAATGCTACAACTACTAACATGTTGGTACATGTCGCTATTAACCTGGACTGAATTCATACCCGTCTCGATATCAATGCTTGTGTACATTAAATCAATATATAGTTGAAAAGTTTGTGGATAAAATCCTAGGCATTTAGGAAGTTAGGATGACTGTTAGTAATGATTTATAGATGGTAATCAATAAACTCACTTATTCTGTAGTAGTAGTAGTAGTAGTAGTAGTAGTAGTAGTAGTAGTAGTAGTAGTAGTAGTAGTAGTAGTAGTAGTATTAGTAGTAGTAGTAGTAGTAGTAGTAGTAGTAGTAGTAGTATTAGTAGTAGTAGTAGTAGTAGTAGTAGTAGTAGTAGTAGTAGTAGTAGTAGTAGTAGTAGTAGTAGTAGTAGTAGTAGTAGTAGTAGTAGTAGTAGTAGTAGTAGTAGTAGTAGTAGTGTAGTAGTAGTAGTTTTCTAATTGGTTGAAAATAAATGAACGACAATCTCCATAGAACTGAGTAGGGCCCTAATGTGTTGAAATTTCACTAGTAAAACTTAAATATTTTATACCCACGACGTGTTACGGTCTGAACATACCACGTATCCGGCTAGTATGGTATATTATATCGCCAGAACAGCTAGAAGTAAGCCAAGCTAGGTTTGCCTTAATCACATTGCTCCGCGGATAATTTAATCATTCTCCTAAAACTACACATTAATCTCACACGAAAAGCTTTAAAGGATAACTAATCCCATCTTTTGATAGCTATTCAGGTGATCTAACACGCCGGTCATAAACTAGCCAGGTAATTTTAAGCTTTTTATCACGCCGATAAGGAAAGATATTCAGGATTTAGTAGTTAAATGTTGGTACATTTCTATACCCTATGATGGCTGTCATGATTTACTTTTCAACCAATCAGAAACCCCTAGTGTGTCTTCCTCGATATATACGCTGAGTCGTAGAGGCGCCAGCTTTAGTTTGGCAATGTGGTATAAAAGCAATCCTACAGGTAAGCTGTTGAATATTTTGAAACCAATTTGATTGGAAGTTGTTGCTGCCTATGGCAGCAACAACTTCCAGTCAAATTAGTTTCAAAATATTCAATGGGATGAGAATTACATAATAAAGAATGTGATGCATTGGAGCTTACACGACATCACAAACAATAGCTTGAGGAGACAAAATGGTGTCGATCACTGTTCAACATTTACTCGATATTACAAAACAGATAATTGCGATACAGATCAGGGAATGTGACTGGATATGAATGATATGGAATCTATAAACCATATTCTATCGTTGCAACACAACATTTGAGATGAGATTAGCATCGCTTTAATGGAACCTTCCAGTTTATCCATCAAATGACGCTATAATCAACTAGGTGACGTGTAGGATTACGTCTTAATTAATTATGGCTCGCATGACTCGATTTAGTCCGTCTTAAATGCTTAATAGTTCGACAAGGTTGTACGAGTTGTATGTATTTACTATTTAATAAACAGCACCCAGTCAAATTAGTTTCAAAATATTCAACAGCTTACCTGTATAGTATTCGGGAAATTGATAATCAGGGAGTTCAGGGGTCGATCGATCCGAACACGAGCGAGGTGATGGTGGAGCTTAGCTAGAGATGGGCGGGGCATAGCTAAAACTGGAAAGATAAATTCCAGCGTTGTTTTGATAGATTTCTACAGAACTTGTATAAAATTCACAATTTTGTACAACGCTAAAAATGCGCAATGCTCTTTCTGAATCTATTCGATTATTGACATTATAAATATTTATTTACGCTACAATACGTTTTGCTGATAAGTGTTTCAATAGCATTGCTTTGCTTTATTACCAGGTGATAGGTGACTGTGATCCACCATGTAATACTGCTAGTCACTGCTGTATGTTCAAGATAAGAGGAAATCCTATTCATGGTGGGAGTTATTTATGCGAAAGCCTCTAAACGGTCGCTGTAGTCGAACCCCACTACCAGAGGCATCACATATAAACGGAAATATGTGTCCTTGTGTTGCTAGGCTCACATGCCAGTTTTACGAGAGAGTAGTCACAATATTTGGCGGTGAAGTGAGAATAGATGTATCACTCTGTGAACAATAGAATGAAACAAGACAGAACTGATATGTCAATAATATGAAATAAATCGCATTAATTATTGCTAGTGCTCCTGCTGTTTTGTTTATCGTCGTTATCGTTGTTTATATCATTGTCGTCGGTGTCGTCGTCGCTGCCATTGTTGTTGTTATTGATTTTGTCGTCGTCGTCGTCGTCGTCGTCGCCCTCTTGACCACCGTTGCATGCATTGTCGTTGTTGTTGCCGCTGTTATCATTGTCGCTGTCATTGCTATTAAGTTGTTTTCATGATTGTCGTCGTCGTCGTCGTCGTCGTCGTCGTCGTCGCCGCCTCTGCCTCTCGTCGTCATCGTCGTCATCGTTGTTGTCGCGGCGGCATAGTCACCATCGACGTCGTCATGTACTCCGTTGTTGTTGTCGTTGTTGATGTTGTTGTGGTGGTGGTGGTGGTGGTGGTTCTTGTTGTTATTGGTGTTGTTGTTGGTTGGTTGGTTGGTTGGTTGGTTTGGTTGGTTGGTTGGTTGGTTGGTTGGTTGGTTGGTTGGTTGGTTGGTTGGTTGGTTGGTTGGGTGTTGTTGTTGTTGTTGTTGTTGTTGTTGTTGTTGTTGTTATCGTCATCGTTGTCGTAATCGTAGGCAGCCAACCAAATATTTTCTTCTGGTTTTAGAGGGCAACACTGGGAGCTAGCTGATGGTGGCAACTGGATGTTCATGGAGGGGGCAAGACTGCGAATACCCGGTGGGGTGTGTTCTCTTGCACACTTATATACTGTCACATTGCAGATCTGGAGGAGGGCTATGCTGGCCCGCTTATGAATTGAAACATGGCAGAGCCATGGATGGGTAAAGCTATCACCATGTAGATGGTCTATTAAACTGAGCCTTCCAATGTTCAGAGACACGCTCCTGCAAATACATCAGTGTAACTGCAGATAGTTTAAACAATTGTATTTGTTGTAAAAAATTATTTGTAAAAAAAACCCAAGTAGGATGCGCTATAGATTTTGCATAATTGCTGTAAGAAATGTCGAAAGGTTGAATGAACGGAGATTAGAACTAGCGATTAGTCGACACGCCGCAGACTAACTTATGCTAAGGGGTGAGGGTTGGGTGGGTTCGGACTTTGATGGCGTATATTGGATCCCTGTCTAGCAGGTCCCATTAACTCCACGAAAATTATGCTGGTTGTGCGTCGCCATTAATAAACAATTCTTGTCACAATTATGTTTTTTTCATTAGTTAAGCCATGGTGTGATGCAGCAGTTAAGGTGATAGCGATACAATCACGACCCACAGTGGTGTATTACACTTACAGTCCGATTACGGAGATAGACAGGGTCCAGAACTATCTGGTATTCGAAGTGCAGTGAAGGTATAACAGACCAGTCGATGTGATGGCATACCAAGATGGTTGGCCATTCTGTTAGATACGTATTCTCTGTACGACGCGACGCTTCTATTTTATTAGCTTGGTTGACATGACTGAGATGGAAACCAGTTTAACCGTTCATATATCCTCGTGGCCGATTCAATAATAGGTTATTTAATCGTTATCATGCAGTTAGATAGCGCCTACATTTGCGTTAGTTTGAATTGTACAGCTTAAACATTTCTTTGAATCTTAAAGTCCCAACATCTTAATTTTAAGGCAATGCAACCATACACGTAAGTAACCTGTTGAATATTGTGAAAGAAATTCGGTAGGAACCTCGAAGTGCACACTAAGGCATGATGAATGAAAAAATATAATTGTGACATGAACTGTTTATTTCTGGCGACTCAAACTACCATACTTAGTCTGTTGAGCGTCAACTAATCTCTTGTTCCGATAGCCAGTCAATCAACTTTTTACCTTTCTAACAGATGATTACGTCATATCGATAGCGCATCCCACTTGTCCTTTTTTTAATTTAAAACACTTTTTTAACTCGGCAATTACATTAGTATGTACATGTTAGCAGGAGGGGGTCCATGAACATTGGCAAGGTCGGGGTAATATAACTTCGAAGGGCATATCTGCATGATGATACCCTCACCCCGGATCTGCCACATGTCTGTTTATATGGGGGATAACACAACCCTCCTCCAGGCCTGCAATGTGCCAGATTATAAGTGTGTAAGCGCCCAAACCCATACCCCGCTGCAGATTTTCGTCTTGCCTCTCCAGGAAAATCTAGTTACCGTATCTCTCCGCCAAGACCCTGTTTTTCGCTCCGTCCCCCAGAATACATATACTCGTCGTCGTCGTCGTCGTCGTCGTCGTCGTCGTCGTCTTCGTCGTCATCGTCGTGTCTATACATCATCCCCTCACTCTTTTTTATTATACTCAACAAAGACAAATTTGGTTAATAGGTTCTCTGAGTCGTACGTGTTTGGTAGAAATCGTCCTAAAATTGGCACACCTATTCGCGACGCCATGAGCAACTATCCACCCCAGTTTGGTCAAAACTGCTCCAGTATAGCTAGAGTTATTGACAAATTATGTGTCTCTCGGGTACATAGTTTCCAAAACATTCATTTTCAGTGGGTCGCACCGTCGCAGCGACCTTGGCATTTGACCCTTTGACCCCAAATTTATCATGCAACTTCGGGACCCACGCACATCCTTCCACACAAGTTTGGTCAACTCGTTTGATGTTCCCAGTATACAAGGGCCTTAAGAACAACAACAACAACAACAACAACAACAACAACAACAACAACAACAACAACAACAACAACAACAACAACAGCATGCTATGCGTGTATTAAGTCTTGCGTCTAGCGACGCGGGTAAAACTTGAACATTAATTATAGTGATTACCTTGAAATAAGTTTCACTGGGACTTATTTCTGTAATAAGCAGCAATAGATTTCAGTCAAATTATTCTCTTTGTGTTCACCAGTTTAATTATATAGTGTATGTCCTTGTGTACGTAGTGTATCAGAATAGCATAGGTCACTGAGGACATCTGACTTCCCCCACTGCACCATAAATCTAACAGCAGGGGTAAATTTAATGTCTTTAATTATCAGCATAGTACACGGGTATACTATTTCATCAGGTCAGCAACAGCCACATCTCTGAACACTGCATGCACAATATAGGACATTCGTGTTCTATCAAGCGTTCCATGCACATGTATTTCAGTATCAGTCTATATTAAATATTCATCTATGTTAATTAACTTCACCGTGTCCTGTAATAACAGCATGCATTATAGTGCATTTTTGGGTATTATTTTATGGTGAACCTTTTATATTCCGTATGCGTCAGAACAGAGAACTGGTGTTGGTTCCAATTTTGTCGTCCAGTATTATAGAGGCCATCCTGAATTCAAAATAGCCAGCAATTTCCGTCAATATCTTTTCTTCTAAGACACGTAGAAACTTTATTTTAATATCTATATCCGCATTCCCGGGGACAGGGAACTTGAAAACTCCATAGTCAATATTTTGGCCATTTTATCGTTGGAGGTTTCGGAACTACGGTAGAAGAATCAAGAAATTTATCAAGAAATCTGAGACCGCGTTGTGACGTACCGCCTGTCCGTGTCAATAGAACTCGAAGTAGTTGAATCTCACAACACTTGCAAAAATAACAATTCGCGAAAACGGCACAGTCTACCCCAATGGCGAGAACAAACTACAGTTTTGCTCTGATATCGCATGACATCAAGTTCAAAATCATGAGTATAAAGTGACTTTGGCTCCAGTTCTAGGACGGGTGCTATTTTGCAAGAAAGACAATCGGCAGGCAGCAGTGGAGTGTGATCCAAATGCAGTGGCCGTGTACTGTACAACGCGTAGCGAGATGACATCCTGGAGCAGGCTGGCCATGCTCGTATAGATTGGTAACTGGCTTTCTTGGCGTATCCGAGATGAGTTCTGTGCCTGTGGAAGTGCGTGTGAAGACGGCTATTTTATAGGCCATGGTAATTTCGTAAGCATGTTCAAATTATTCTATCAACATGTCTAAAACAATTTCTATATTAAAATTCCCTACCGGTGTAAGAATTATGTTGCCAATCAATCTGGTGTGAATGTGGACCTTTATATATCACAAATAAGCGGATGAGTGTTCCTTTGGCGGTGAGCATTGAATACGCTTATCAAATGGACACAGTTTTAGCTATGCCCCACCCATCTCTAGCGAAGCTCCACACACGCTTCGCCCGTGTTTGGATCGATCGATCCTGGAACTCCCTGATTATCAATTTCCAGAAAACTATACAGGTAACTTGTATATTTTGAAACTAAATTGACTAGGTGCTGTTACTGCCTATGGCAGCAACAGCGCCCAGTCAAATTAGTTTCAAAATATTCAACAACATGTTTATAAAATAGTAAAGACATACAATTCGTACAATAACGCTTAGTCCGTCACCAATTATGCGTTCTTGGCGAACATAATTACGGCATTCATGACGTCATTTATTATGACGTCATCCTACACATCACGCAGTTGATTATCACGTCATATGACGTCAGATGATGGATGAATAAACTGGAAAGTGCCATTGCTTTGATGTCTGACAAAACATTCACTCACCACATATTCCTAATAGAGCCAGAGATGTAGTCTAACATGTAATCCATAGAAAGCTATGGACCGGGACTACAAGGGAATATGCGTAATTTTCCCAAGCAGCAATTAAAATGGTAGAACCTTGCTGCTTTAACCTGAGATACCAATACTTGCATCTTACTCTACATGAGAAAATTGCTGCCACTGCCGCTACAGCTGCTGCTACAGCTATCACTGCCGCTACTACTACTACTACTACTACTACTACTACTACTACTACTACTACTACTACTACTACTACTACTACTACTACTACTACTACTACTACTACTACTACTACTATTACTACCGCTATCTCTACGGCCACCGCCGCCGCCGCCACCAATACCACCACCACTACCACTATATGATTAATATATATACTAATATAATGGGAAAAACGTTAATGTTTCGATTTTCAAAGAAGAATATACATCATTGCAAACTAAATTGCATAACACGTTTGGCTCCCGACCGGTTATTGCCTTAAAAAAACCCTAATCTCCGCAACCTCCTACTAAGAGCAAAGAAAGGACGAATATGCCGATCTCTAATGCATCAGGCCCGTAGACGGGATGACAAATGGGTGGGGTGAGGTGGGTGATTGGGTCTTACTAGGCCTGCTCTCGGGTTCATGGCGCCCTAGGTAAAGGCTGGATCTTGGGTGGGCCAGAGAGGGGTGATCTCCCTCAATAGCACATATATTGAAGCCATCGCGTTTCCAGCGCATCAAAAACTAAGCAAAACTACTACTGCCAGTGCCGCGATGGAGACTGGATGAGGGCTAGCGAACACACCATAAGGTGTGCATCCAAAAGATAGTCTCATATGAATTCGCCAGTGTATCAGTATATCCGGCATGTGAAAGCTGGTCTGCTTAACCAAGATTATGTCCTGGCGCAGTGATCCAGCGGAAAGATGTCTAGATTGCTGATGCTATGCGGAATTGCAGGATGGCGGTTCGATCCCCGACCGGGGAAATGATGATCAACGAAGTAAATTAACGGGTGCATTCCGTGGGTGGGGTTAGCGTAGAAGTTGAAGCCATTGCATTAAAAACTAAGCACTACTACTACTACTACTACTACTACTACTACTACTACTACTACTACTACTACTACTACTACTACTACTACTACTACTACTACTACTACTACTACCACTACTACTACACCATACACTACTTGAAGTGTATATTATATGTTACCTGACGTTACAATCAAACTGACCTAGCTCCGTCACAATACTCGAAAGTTCATCATTAAGGTATAGGAACTTTGAGATGACTTTACAATGTAATAAACATTCTGTTGAATATTTTGAAATTAATTCCACTGGGAGCTGTTGCTTAACTATATAGGTACCTTGAAATTTAAAGATTCACGGTCAAATGACGTATGTCAAAAGTGACAACAGTCTGACAGTAAGTATTTGAATTATATGTTTTTGGGGAATTGTAATTTGTACGATGGTAACTGAATACGTAGCAACGGTTTCCAGAAAAATTAGTTACAAAATATACAACAGCTTACTCGTATTGTTACGTTCAATCTGAAATTCTATGAATTCAGGGTTCAAAATGTTAACTTCGATTCAAATGCGTATGCAAAGTGGGCGGAGCGTAACTCGAAATGGGCCGGGCCTAGCTACAAATGGTTCCCTCTATTAATTCAAGAACTTGAATTGTCAACTTCCTCCTGTAAAATGTTGATCAAAATCCCACACTAGCACGCCCCCACGCATCGCATCGCATCGTACGGACGCACCCAAGCACGCGCACACGCACGCAATCCCACACCGGCACGCAGGCAGACATATTCGGCAACAGAGGAAATAGGAATAATAATCAATGCGATTTATTTCATATCATTTACACATTATTTCTGTGTTGTTTTGTTCTATTGTTCACAGCGGGATACATCCAGTCTTATTTCACCGCCAAAAGCTGTGATTACTCTCTCGTAGAAATGGCATCTGAGCCCAGCAACACAAGGACAGGAAGGTCCGTAAATGTGTGACGCCTCGGGTAGCGGAGTTCGAGTGCAGTGATGATCCGCGAGCGACAGAGCTTCGCATCCATAACTGCCACCACGCAGAGGATGGCCTCTTACCTTGAACACGCAGCAGTGACTAGCAGTATTACATGGTGGATCACAGTCACCAAGGACCTGGTAATAAAGCAAAGCAATGCTATTGAAACAAACATCTAAACGTATTACAACGCAAATCAATATTTATGATATTAATAATGGAATAGTTTCAGAAAACGTATTGGCCAGATTTTATTTTCGTTTTGTACAGAATTGTGGATTTACTACAAATTGTGTATAAACCTGTGAGAACAGCGGTGGAATTGAAGCTTTTCATGTCGGATCATGGTCATGTGGGATCAATGTGTAATCTTAGCAGCGTAACCAAATTAGTCCCGGAGTAATGGGATTAACGGAATCGTATGTCATATGTGATACAGAAGGATGTGTGTGAGGGCAATCGGATACTTTTCTAAACCAACCTAAAGTATTACTGTATTTTATATAATTAGACAATGCTTCCTGGACAAAAATTATATCTTGAAACTCGATGTTCATATATCAACCAAGTATTGGTTAATGATTATTCAAATATTACCTATACATGATAATGTATCACTACTGCAAATTTAACATTTCATTTCAATTTTGTACTTTTATGCATGTTTGAAATTGTTTATCGATCGATAGAACACACACCGTCGTGAAGATGGAGAAATGTGTCAGAGTTCACTTAGACCTTCTTCAAAACATTTATTTAGGTGCCTTGATTATTGACCGGGTGGACATTCAGAATACGGAAATAATGAAGATATTTTAGCATCCACAAACTCTGAAAAGCATGGGACAAACGAACATACAAAATATCGTATCCTGGCATTACTCACGTGTACGTACAGCGGTGTGTGTTGGCCTTTCCAGTTTTAGCTATTCCCAGCCCATCTTTATGTAACTTCCACCCACACCTCGCTCGTGTTAGGATCGATCGATCTCCGAACTCCGTGACAATCAATTTCCATAAAACTATACATGTAAGCTGTTGAATATTTTGAAACTAATTTGACTGTCGGACTATTAAGCGCTTACGACTCACTAAATCGAATCATTAATGACATAATGATTATGACGTCATCCTACATGTCACATAGTCTATTATGACGTCATATGATTGACTAAGGAAATGGATTTATGAATTGATTTCTGTATATGGCGAATGATATAAATACCTAACTAAATAAAATATGAAGTCATTTATTAGATGACAGATACACATGCACACAAATACACACTTTCTTGTTTCTCTGTGATCTAATCTCCTGAGGGTGTGTCCACGATGACAAGAGGCCACTGGCAAGCGAACTATCGTAAGGGTCACGTCTGAGAAGCAAGTTGCCATAATTTGTGTGGCATGCAAATTCTTATCTTAGCTTTAACATAATTCTAATTGGATGGAAAATAATTGTTATACAAAACCAACAAAACCTGTAATTCCATTAAATATTTGCTTTATAAACAACGATAGTTGTCAGCATTTCTCAACATGCCAATGTGGCATTGTCAGAAACATAAGTTGTAAAGAAAAAGAAAACCTGCACCATAGCTGAGCAAAAATATCGTTATGGTTATAAAGGTTATAGAGTGCCATCTGTGTCGCCACTACTACGCTACTACCACCACTACTACTACTACTACTACTACTACTACTACTACTACTACTACTACTACTACTACTACTACTACTACTACTACTACTACTACTACTACTACTACTACTTCTTTTCTTTTTTTTATGAAAAAGTCGGACACGCCTCACGGAGGAACTCCTTAAAAAAATGCTTGCAAACCCCCATAAAAAATCGGGTGAAATAGCAGGCTTTATTAAAAGTATATGAATAACAATACAAACTTAACATATCAAAACAGTGCAAGCTAAAATACTCAATTACCATATACCACACCCATGACATAACTACATAGAAATTCAACACAGCCATTACTATTTGCACACCGTGTAGCAGTAGGCCCAAATGGCGAGCATAGTTACCTAATAAGTGGTAAAGTGAGTCATCAATAATTAGCAGTAAGTTACTGCCTGCTACTCATTGACGCCATTGAGCCGATTCATGACCTGCCGGCTAAGTAGATCATATGTAGTTTAACGTAGCACACCGTATAGTATTGGCCCAAATGGCGAGTGCAGCTGGCCAACTAGTGGCGAGGTGACTCGTCAATAAGTAACAAAAGGTCACTCATTGACGCCAGTTGGCCGATTCTTAAATACCGAGCAGGCGTAGTAGCCTTTATGTCGTAAAATGCACACAGCAAAAGTATACAAACTATGACTACATAGATGGCGCTCTGGGTTCACAATTTAAATTGTAAGTTTTTATAAATTACCCTGGAACAAATACACCTACAGTAAACACTTACAACAGGATGTTAATTGTATATATGTAAGATGTCATACTCTGTTAATCTAATGAATTCGAAAGTCGGATCACCTCCAGAATATTGACGCGATGCTCAATTGATATTTAAATATACCGATTCCCAAGGTTAGGTTATTCGTCAAAATTACCATCTCCTAGGACATTAAAATTTTAAAATTAACTCAATTAAATAAAATAAAATACCATATATCAATATACAACAAGCAGCGAGTGTGCTAGCTTATATAAGTTCTGCTTCTGCTATTTTTTAGATATCCATGTTCAATTGATACTAGGCCAGTTTTGCACCATATATCTTTAAATCTACTTTCTTTTCCATGTTCCACTAGCCTGTAAAATTCACAATGAATGCAGTTTATCAACAATGATCGAAATATAGCTTGTATGGCTCTTTGGTGGTTGTTTCCTGTTTTATCTCTGACCGCTGAACACCGATGTTTCCAAATGACCCACACTCCTACAGATATCAGGGTTACTAACAATTCTTTCTCCTTGCTATTAATGATTCGTCCGATAGTTGAGCAATCTTTGAACATAATTGTTTCAGCCATTAATTTCACGTATTTGATTCCAAATTTAGCAAGGAGCATATTGATATATACCCAAAAGCCTGTAGCTATACACCACTGTGTAAACAGATGGTCTATTGTTTCCCCCTCGGTATTACATAATAAACACCGGTCTGTACTTGTTATTTTGCACATATAAGTCAGATGGCCGACCCATAGCCTTCGATGGAGTAATCGCCATGCCAGGTCCCGTGCGTTTGCTGTTAGACAAGGTGGATGTATTGTTTTCCACACATTTTCCCAGTTCTTTGGCGTGCATCCTAAAGTGTTCCAATGCCTAACTGCAACAGGAGTCTGTCTACGACTTTGCATTAGCATTCCATACCAGGCTCTAGATGCTATGTTGTATTTTATATGCTCTGACTTAAATACTAATGTTAGTTGCAGTATATCTCTGTTGCCACGTGCTTTCGGCAATTTGAACCATTCACCAGGTATTGCATTCTTTATTCTAAGAAATAAGCGTTGGGCATCAATATGCCTCATTGATGTTGCTCTTGCTACGTCCTGCATCGCAATCCATTTGCGAAATTTTGGATTAACTAAATCACGTAAACATTGAATGCCATTTTTGGCCATAGAGGGCAAATATAATACAGCATCATTATCACGAATCAACTCGTTGCCCCAAAAACGTTGCTCTAAGGCATCTTCCCAACAACTGGGTTGTGGCATTGATCGTGTAAATATCTTTAAAGCATCGAGCTGTTCTTTATATACGTTTGGTATCTTCTAATGGTTAGGTGGCAGTTTATTGCCCACAAATAAACATTCTACTGGAAATGGATCTACGTACCTTTGTAGAAGTGTCTTGCAACACTTGACCAAGATGAGTTTGAAGTGAGTGACTTATTCAAGAATTTCAGTTTTAGCGAAGCACACTTTGCTAAAACATTAACCAAATCCAGGCCTCCATCATGCTTTTCATTGGTGAGGATTGACTGCGATACTAAATGGGCTTTGTCCTCCCATAAGAAGGACAAAAGTAACGTGTTTATCTTTGACTCTACTGATTTGGGCATATGAACTACAGAAGCGGTATACCACAGTACAGATAAAATTAAATTATTAAGAACAAATGTCCTGCCACATACAGTTAGCCGACGTCGTTTCCAATTTACTAATGCACACTTTAGCTTGGATAGCCTTTCTTCCTAGTTTATTATTACATCCTGTTCTCTACTCAAGTAAATACCCAAAATCTTTATGACATCATCTGACCAGTTAATATCCATAATATTGTCAGTTCTGTCCTTCCAAGCACCCAAAAATAATCCCCTAGATTTGTCTCTATTGACTTTAAGCCCTGATGCCTTTTGAAAATCTGATAATACCCCATTTAAAATTCTAAAATCTGAATTTTTACCCGCAAACACAGTCGTATCATCTGTATATTGAGACACCTTTAGTGGCCTTTCTACGCCACATATACATATTCCTTGAAAATCATTACGTTGCCTCAATGTGGCCCCAAAGGATTCCATAGCTATGACGAATAGAAGCGGAGACAATGAGCAACCATGTCTGACACCTCGTTCCAACACTACAGGTTCAGATAGATGATTATTTACTAAATAGCAACTTGTTATATCAGTATATAAAATATTGACCAATTTAATAAATCTGGAACCAAAGCCAATATGGTCTAAAGACTTAAACAAGAAATCCCATTCAAGTCTGTCAAACGCCTTCTCGTTATCAAGTGCTATTATTGCTGCTTGGATGCAATCCTGTTCAACTAATTGAATACGGTCTCGTATAAGCAATGTGTTGTACAGAGCACGTTTGATCATCATCAATTACTTCGCCTAGGACTGCGCCAAGTTTTAATGTTAGTGCCCGAGTAATAATCTTATAGTCTACACAGAGTAGAGAGATTGGTCTATAATTCTGTATTTTATTTCTGTCACCCCTCTTCTATATAAGCCGAACATAAGCTTGGGCCATCGATGGAGGGAGATGCCCTTGCTTAAAAATGCCAGCTGCTATTTCTTCTAATACTGGACCAAATATGTGCCAGAATGTTTGATAAAATTCGACTGGAAGTCCGTCGCAGCCAGGAGACTTTTCTAACTTCATACCTTTGAGTGATTTTGTCAAATCATCAAATGTTAGTGATTGGTCACAACTTTCGCGACATGCATCTGGGAGTCTTTGCGTTATATTAGCTAAAATATCTCTAGTTGCAGTTTCATAACTTCCCTCAGATTTATACAATGATTTGTAAAATTTGGATACTGTTTCCATGAGGACACGGATACACCATCATTAGTCTTCAGTGAGCGCATTAATTTCTCTATACCTCTTCCTTTTTCCAAGTTACAAAAGTAGCGTGTAGGCTTTTCACCCTCGGTGTGCATTTGTGCTCTTGCCCTTATTTTGGCCCCATCAAACTGATATTGCTTTATTTCATTTAGTCTGCCTTTTAATTTAACTAATAGTTCGTAATAATTATATTCTCCATCATTAATTTTCTTATTAATTTTACACACCGACTGCTGAAGCGCCTTTTTACGCTTTCGCATTTCTCATGCTTTCCTGATGGAATACTGCCTTGAAATATGTTTCAGGTCGGATTTAACATCCTCCCACCAGTCTGTTATACATTCATACAAACTTCTCTTTTCATCCCAATGCCTCCAACAACTTTCTACACATTTGCGATAGTAACTATCTCGTAACGACGCTACATTGAGTTTCCAAAATCCATCTCCTCGTTTGATCCAGTCAGCATCGTCTAATGTAATGGAAAACATATTGTGATCAGAGAAAGTTACTGGTTTTATGTTAGTTTTGCACATGTAACCTTTCAATGATCGTTCTACATAGATCCTATCCAATCTGGATGCTTTCTTTCCATCGGTTGAAAACCAAGTAAAGTCCCTGCCCTCTGGATTTTCAATCCGATAAGTGTCTAACAAGCTTTTATATTCACAGATGTGTTTCAAAATATTATGAGATGTGTCATTAAAATTGGACCTAGCGTTTCTGTTTACAACCGCCATCATTAGATTAACTTGATTTGGGGTTTTTAGCTCGTTTCTTAGACCATTTACCTAATTTTCCTGCAAATTCAAAGTTTCCTAGTTCTACCACAGACAAATATTCATATTTGGAAATATCAGAATCATGGCGCAGTAGACGATATTTCACGGCTCTCGCCGTTACATATGGCACTAACACATCACCCCCTTCTGAGCGGTACATTACCATTTCATCTTTCATCTGTGAACTCTGTTTGAATGGATACATCTGATTCTGCAACTGACATTGTGTCATCATCCATATCATTTACTTCAATCTCAGATTCTGAGCTAGTGTCTTCTTTATGACGCTTATTGCTACTTAAGTTACATTTGGCAGGAGCGTCATTTACCATATCTTCAAGCTGACTTAAATCAAGTGGGCTTAGCGGAAAATCGACTGACCTTTCCGTCTTCTGAGTCCTAAACTTATCCTGTCCTAATTTTAATTCATCTTCTAAGGAATTGTAAACTGGCTCTTCTGTAAGATCATCATTTTCCTGCGTGTCTTTTACAGCCACGTTTGGCTCCACTGTATTTTGATTATTTTCTTGACTGAAGGTTATACCCTCCTCTAATACTTGAATTTCATCAACTATAGTTACTTCAACAGGATTTGATGATTTGTTTGTGTCATTTTTAGTGGCATGAACCACAACAACAGCTTCCGTAGTGATTGCTCCAGAAGAATTTGACTCAGTCGCATCCTTTAATGGCCCATTATCTCCTGATACTGAGGACTTGTTTTGATTTTTTGGACAGCGCCATTTAAAATTGTCGACTGAACCACAGAGCAAACATTTGTTTCGATTGGGACAATCTGTTGCCAAATGGTCAGTACTTAGGCAGATCCGGCACTCTTTAATTTGCCCTCTATACCATAAGGGCAGGACAAAGCTGCCATCAAGCGTCAATCTGCTTGGTAAAGGGCTATCCACTTTATCAAACCGGATGCGTCTTACACTGTTCTCTAGCGTTCTGTCAAAGGGATACGTTTCCCGTTCAATCTTTTGCACTTTGCCATACTTCTTGAGTTCATTCATGATTCTGTCATCTGAAATTTCTAATGGAACTTTCATCTTCACGAGCAACCTATCTGACTCGATTTCCTCTACGTTACAAACTTCGCCTTTTACAATAAGAACATCTTCTAGAAGCTTTTCCTTGACCCCCTCATTTGACACTGTTACATTCCATACAGTTTATAGAAACATTGATAAGCCACTGCAAAGCAGCAGGTCCAGCGCCAATGACGTCCTTTAACCCATGATACACGTCGATAGCCGTGACACCCCACCCCTTAGTTGTTATCTTAAGGCTTAGGGTACGCTTATAGGTTACCATGGTGTTTTATAAAAAGAGGAAACCCATACTACTACAATATATAATACAAAAATATAACACCAAGACGTCGGGGGAAAGAGCTAAACACTAAATAAATAGTGTCCCCTTTTGAAACCCTGACGTCTACCAACAAATAAACGAATAGAGAGTACAGTCGTATATTTGTTAGTTTGAACCACTTTCTAAGTGGTTCACTAACACCTAACCGATTAAAGTGGTTCCCTAATGCATACTAACATATTACAGACATATATTTGTACAGCCAACTGACTATAAGGATTTATATAATTAAAGAACTAGACTTGTGCTTACAAATGACAAAGGAATTAAATCCACTCACTCAAGCGATCTTGCCAAATATAATGCGCTAGCCTACGAACTATAGAAATAGCAGACTGGCGCGGGGAGAAATGTATTGCATTGACCACAGTAAGAGGAGCCCTATTAAATGGCGGAGACCAAATGCGCTCCAACCAAGACAATAATTTACAAATTAAACATAAAGGTTGAAAGGAAATACTAATACGAAATATATGTATAAAATTTATCTACAAAATCGCGCTAGAAACTAACAAATTCGGGCAGCAATTGCAGAGCTAAATAAACGCGTGCGTTCACTTCGACTACTACTACTACTACTACTACTACTACTACTACTACTACTACTACTACTACTACTACTACTACTACTACTACTACTACTACTACTACTACTACTACTACTACTACTACTACTACTACTACTACTACTACTACTACTACTACTACTACTACTACTACTACTACTACTACTACTACTACTACTACTACTACTACTACTACTACTACTACTACTACTACAACTACTACTACTACTACTACTACTACTACTACTACTACTACTACTACTACTACTACTACTACTACTACTACTACTCAGGCGCGTAGCCAAGGGGGGGGGGGGGGTTCGGGGCTTCGAACGAACCGCGTCACTTAACCCGAGTTCCGTTTTTCATTCAGTACAAGGGCCATATTTACCTCCAGAAATGCACGAGAAGCCATCTGAGAGGACTCAAATTGGAAAACTGCCTACGCCCCTGCTACTACTACTACTACTACTACTACTACTACTACTACTACTACTACTACTACTACTACTACTACTACTACTACTACTACTACTACTACTACTACTACCACTACTACTACTACTACTACTACTACTACTACTACTACTACTACTACTACTACTACTACTACTACTACTACTACTACAACTACTACCGCCGCTGCTGCTGCTGCTGCTGCTGCTGCTGCTGCTGCAGCTGCTGCTGCTACTGCTACTACTACTACTACTACTACTCCTACTACTACTACTACTACTACTACTACTACTACTACTACTACTACTACTACTACTACTACTTACTACAGTAGCGACCAGTAGACAACAGAACACTATCTTCAACATGGCGACGATTAGCTGTGGCGTAATAGGCAGTTCTCTCAGTTGACAAAAGATGACAGAGCTTCGAAGCCATATTTATATACACAAAGTGAAGCGTACGCGTGACTATTTAAGAACGTGTCAAGGTTAATTGAAGGGCTCAATAATCTGACCTATCAGCCGTGTTGTGATGTAAGGTAAAATAGCCATTCCACGTTGCTTGCTATAGGATATGACATGTGGGGATAAACGATAGTGCTTCCTTAAGGAATATGCAACATTTTGGGCCAAAATGTATTTGTTATCTCGGGAAAATTCCAGGGTGAAAAGAGACTCATATTTTTTTTATTGATCTGTTTGATTTCTAATTTTAACATTTCCCTACAGCATTGAAATAGAGGTTAAAATAGAGATCAAACTAACAAAGTAAGACCATTATTTTGTGTGACAAATAGCCAAGGACATATCACGATAAACGATCTGGGTTTGTTCGCTTTCTTACACCGCCATAGATCTGATCCAATTGACCGCGAAAATGTCCAAAAATAAGATTGGATAACGATATTGAAATCAGTAGCAGATTTTACAGTTTCTTAAGTTCCTGATGCAAATCAAAATCAAACAAGTACACATATTGATGCAAGGCATCAATGGCAAAGAGCGTGGCCGGAGATTATTATAATTCAAGTTGAGTTTCAAATTCATTTTTATATAAAATATACAATTTGCAGTAGCACAACAGGTTGTCCACCAAAGACAGTGCCTATATCTAGACCTTGGACCCCTACATAGAACAAAAATACATGCAAAAATGGCACGGCACTATATAATAAAAGAAGACGTGAGCTTCAAGTTAAGTTCAATGTACTATAATGATATAGCCATTAGACATGTGATAAATTGACAATATATTTGCAGGACAGAGTGAAATTTGTTTATCTTACTATATTAACATTCAATATTACATATGTTCTGACTATCATTTACAATTTCTTACCTTTCCCATGTAGTGCTGATGGTGGTTGTGATTGTAATAATGATAGTTTCTTGGTAGTGTCATATTTTTAAGATGGTTGTAATGGCATCGGCCTTGGATAGGATTAGCTATGGGCTATAGGAAGAATCAGATTCTAATTTGGGGCAGTCCGTCCATCTTGTTGACCATTTGCGTAAATTCTGGGGTTTTTTGTTTGATGATTCAGATTCTATCTGGAGCTAAATTATAGGATATATAAAAAGATTTTCACATTATTGCAAGGAATATTTGATGATAGAATTGTGTAATATCAAGTGAGTTCTAGATGGCATTATGTTCGAAAGCTTGGTTACAAACCTAGTACAGAGATTCTAATACTGAATATATAGTAAATTATTAGTATTTGAAAACTGCAAGTCACGACTAAATTGTGTATTTCGAAATTACTCCAGATTAGAATTTTTTTTAAACTCTATACTTTATTAGCACATTCATATATATCTATGTACACATATCGGTGAAATTCTGGAGCCAAACCTATTACAAGCAATATGCCAGGACCTATCGACATCTATCGGATTGTGGCTAAATTGAACCAACTATCTCTGAATGGGGACATATTGTGAATAAGTAACTACATGGACATACTTGGTAATTATGATATTATTTGATGGTAGAATCGTGCAATATCTCGTACAGCACTAGTACATAATAATGCATATTGAGTTCTGCATGGCTAGATGTTCGAAAACTGGTTACAAACAGAATACATAGATATCGGTACATAAATTATTGGCATCTGACAACTTTTGGTCGCTACTAAGTTGTGTTTTATAAAAATTACTTTACGGTGGAATTTTTTCCAATCGATATTATATTAGCGTATTTATATATCTACCTGACATTTTGGGGCCAAGCTTATTACAGACAGTAGGCTACCGAAAACCATGGATCTGCCAAAACTTGTGCACATTTTTGCCATGGAATTGTGTGGTATGAAATTACTTCGTGGTAGACATTTTAAGCTTGATACTTTATTAGCGTATTCATATACCGATCTGACCATATGTATGAATTTCGAACCGAATATGGGCCAAACTTATTTCAGACAGTATGGTACTGAAAATCACTGATCTGCCAAGATTTAAGCCAATTTTCGGTATGGAATTGCAGACTATGGAATTATTTCATTGTAGAATTTGTTTTAATTATAACTATAGCTAGCAATGATATGATGTCATATTGTTTACAGCTGAAAGTAATTTAGGTTAAATTATACTTTTTAAACTCAAGTTTATGTGGGTGAAAATCTGGGGCCGAGCATAACCTAGAAGACAAGATGGCGATTAGTGTAGTCGTGCGCTAAAGTCGCTCTGCGCGTTTTGTGGTATTATTAGTATGTAATGTTAGCTAAGCTGTTTTTGAGCCGTCTATTGCTGTTTACTGAAGCTGTGAAGCAATGTTGCTGTCACTAGCAATGTACTGTGAGTAAATGGTGAAGATTTATGTGTTTTTATGAAGTAAGTGTGAAAATTTAGTGTAAGAGTAACTGCCATTTGTCATACCATTGCTAGCCACGATGAGTCGTACTTCTAGCAGTACTAGTATTACCCGGGGTTCTACAGGTGGTGGTGTCACTAGTACCGTATCGAAAATGCCTGCTGACAAAGTCCGTGATGTAAATGTTAAATGTACTAATACAGATACTGATACTGACGCTGATATTGATATTATGCATGGTGGATGCGATATGGATACAGTGTCTACGAGTTTTATGCCACCCGGCCGCCCGGTCCTAGTACCCAGTCAACAAACGGGAAAACGTAAAGCTGCCTCGCGCACCCCCTCAGAGCCTCGATTAAAACGCCAAAACTCTCTCCCGGATATCCACCTCGAAGCTACCGGCGAGCCTATACGGGAATCGGCATTAGAGTTGAAAATCATGCAGTCCATCGAAGTGCGGATTGATAAGCTTGTCACGGCAGCTCTAAGTAAGACAACTGCCCCACTCTTTGAGGCGCTCGAGAAGCGGGATATTAAAATAACCAGTCTTGAACGCAAAATCGAAGACCTAACTGATACTGTCAACGACAAATGTGAAAAAATAGCAAGCCTCGAGCGTAAAGTACAAGATTATGATCGCATAATTACTAACATGTCATCAGCGGTGGCAGAAACTGAACGGACAATGGTTAATCTTGTTCGCGGCAATGATTTGTTTCATGATCGATCGGAGCAATACAGTCGCCGCGAGAGCCTCCGATTTAACGGCCTGGTGCTCGGTGCTCAGGAGTCCACAGATGACGCAGTAATTCGTGTGGCAAAAGCGGCCAATGTGACAGTGTCTACAGGTGATATAGCCCGATCACATTTTATCGGTCCCGACAAGAAACAGATTATGGTCAAATTCATTTCATATAGAAAACGTACCGAATTTCTCCGCGCTAGACGGGTATTATCATCCAAACCAGAACTTGCTCGTGTCTATGTAAATGAAGATCTAACAAAGAAGCGGTACATTATGCTAAAGAAACTGCTGAAATTAAAGCATGACGGGAAGGTACACAGTGCGTGGTCGTTTGACGGCAATATTTTCTTCAGACTGACGGATGGTGGGCAAAAGAAACAGTGCCTAGATAATGAAGACATTGACCAAATCTGAACCAGAAGTGACTGTACATAAAACAACTAAGATGAATGTGCCCATCCCGAGTAGCCAGTGTGATCCAGAAAAAATGTATGCCTAATCCCTGTCCTGTTTCGATTTGTCTACTGGAAACAAACTAAATTAACACTCCATTTACTCCACCCACTACCCTTCACATCTTCGACAACCCAGCTGGATGCCATATTACTGCAACTTGTCTAAACACATACAGTGCGACACTCATAGTAGTCGCAATACGATCGTAGCTAGCGGGTATCGTGAATGGTGCATGGTGTATAGTGCATGGGGCGACCGTGAGAGGGCGCCCTACACATCTTTGTATATAAAATCCAAATTTTCGATCTGGGTTTAAGCCTTTGGTGACGATACCTGATAACACCGGCCTCCTTGTGCTCTAGAGGTTTGCTCATTTGCGGACCGGGAGAGGAGTAATTTTGGTAATTTACAGCTGGAATGACTTGCCCGATAATTGTGCCGGTCATTCCAGTGGTAAGTTTTCGGGGGTTGTCTTCCCTTGGCTGCAGATGAGCATTCAAAAAGCAAATATTAAAAATTTTCAGGAATGAATTTAGTCACTAACGGGTTAAAATAAGTCAATGTCGATGAGAGATGCGTTTGGGCGTGGTCTTGCGATCGTCTCATGCATGGAAGCACGGTTGGACTGAACATAGTGTAGCTGTAACAGCGGTGTCTCCACACAGTGCCCTGATTATTAACAGAATAGTGTACTAACATGCTTCTGTTCAATTTCTGGACACGCCCTTGCTTGATTCTGGGATGTGCCGGGTTTTTTTGTACAAGATGTTTTGCCTGCGCGGTTGTCTAGGGATGTGAGACACCCAAATACGCAACTGGATGAAATCACCAATTTATATAATTTCATATATTATCAATTTGAAGGTATCCATGCTTCAAATGTATTGTTATATAACAGTGTGAAACGAATGTGCGGCATCCATTGCAGCCGCAACGCGGTCCTATCAATGACAGGCGCATGGGACGATCGCGGATGAACGTCTGACGCATCTTTGTATATAAAATCCAGATTTATATAATCTGGGTTTAAATTTTAATTTATTTCTACTCTGTACTGTGTGGTGAACATTCCTTGCCCGCGCGGCTGTCTAGCTTGGCGTTATGGTGTTTTTAATACGCCTCTGGTTGACACTACCGAGTTATTATAATGTTAAATATGAAATTACTCATGTAATCATAAACTGCTACCCTTATGCTATGGCCTGGTAACGCACTTCCCTTAATTTCACGTACCCCGATTCATTCGTACATACTTGTAACGGTAAAACTACAATGTAAGAAATAGTATCCCCAACTTTTCTGGATGTAATTTGTTGGTGTCCGGGACTGCACTGGGTTCCCTTCAGAATTCTCACTGTATATTCAACAGCTTACAATCCATGAACTATTTTTGTCGAACATTATTTTGACTGGGATCCGCTGCTGTCTTGGGCAGCGTCGGGTCCCCACTTGATTTCTGTATATTCAACAGTTTACAATACATGAAATATTATTTGGAACATTTTTTGACTGGAAGCCGTTGCTGCCTGTGCCAGCGCTGAGTCCTCTTTCGATGAGCTATACATTCAACCAGCTTACAACGCTATGAGTTATTTACTGAACATATTGACTGGAAGCCATTGCTGCATGGGACAGCACTGGCTCACTATTCGATCTGGTGTACATTTTCTAGTTACAACACATGACTTCCTGTGGCAGCGCCGGGCCCCATTTTGTTTTGCTCCACGCACTCAACAGTTTACATTTATTGTTGCCTTGAACTACATGTCACACCAGACTAGGCTATCATTCAAATTCAAGCCTAGTTTGAATACAACACAGCCTACCAATTTCAACCGTATACACTAGTAACTGCAGGCCTACAACGGAAATGTTCGAATTATTACACGAATATTTTGGAACTGACTCGTCGGGGGACTGTTGCTGCACGAGGCTGCACCGGGTGTCTTCCAGAATTTTTGATTGTATATTCAACAGTAGAATACATGAATCATATTATTGGTGGTTAGAATATTTCACTTACAATTGGGTCATGACAATATATCATCAGTGCAACACTGATTTCTTGTTTAATATTTTGATCGGGGGACTTTTGCTGCCTGATGCAGCACCGGGTCCCTGTCGACTCTGTTCCATAATACTCAACAGTTTATATTTATTATTGCCCTGAACCACTCTGCCACACTAGATTAGGCCATCATCCAAATCCAACCATTGTTTGAATACAACACAGCACACCAAGAAAAATTCTCCACCACAGCAAATGGTTCTCACTATTACTCCACAAGCGCCGTACCTTACCACCTAAGCCTTTAATGACTCTGTCTTTATTTGTCCTCTATTCCTCCATGTTCCTTATCTGTCCTATCTCTTACTCCTACCACCCTCTCCCTACTATCTATGGAGCTCTATATGTTGATCTTTCAAGTCTGCCTCTGCCTTACTGCAGCACGTGCAAATGGCCTTCGGTGATTTACCCAATTGACAATGGATAATGACATAGCATGTTACCGTACGGCTATTGGGCTTTTTAACTGCCACTCCGTCAAACCCAAGCACTATCGAGCTACCCCACCTCCATTGCGAGAAATACTTAGACGCCTTCGAGGAATTTACACAGCCCTCCTATCACTCTTTAATTACTGCCTGAGTAATGTATTGACCTGTTTAATAATTTACATTCTCCTTTCTTTGGCTGGCGATGTAGAAACTAATCCAGGCCCTACTAACTGTTCAGAAATGTCTGTTGTCCACCTCAATGTATGCGGCCTTAAAGATAAAATACATCTTATCGAAGCTAATCTGTCCAACTTTGACATCATTGCCATTACTGAAAGCCACCTTACCCAAAATATTAACAACAGCTTAATCAAACTACCTGGTTTCAGGAGCCTTATCGGATGGACCGCCAGCAGCCGTGGGGAGGCGTGTGCGTCTATCTTTCTAACAACGTGGCAACTACCCGTCGTATTGAATATGAATGTCGTGGCATCGAAATGATATGGGTCGAGATTCACGACCGCCCTGGTTTATTATTGTGTGTAATTTACCGGCCGCCTAACACAAGTGTTGACAAATGGCAAACTATCACAGATAATATTGAGAATGTTCGCGACTTAAATCCAAACAAAAATCTTGTCCTACTCGGCGACATTAACGACGATCTTCTCAATCCATCTAAGCATCATCTACGTGACATCATATCTACGTTTGGCTTCCACCAGTTAATACAAGAACCAACCCGACCCATTTCAAATACATTACTTGATCCAATTATTATCAGCTGTGCCAGAATAGTAAAAGAGAGTGGAGTACTTGCGCCATTTTGTAGTGATCATACTCCAGTATATTTGGTTTTATCATCCTCCATACCTAAACGTAAAACATACACTCGCCATATATGGGACTATGCGAAAGCTGATTGGGATTTATTTAGGGATCACTTAACTAACGCACCCTGGAACAACATCTCCGATGCTAATGGCGTCGACATTTGGTGTCAGACAATCACTACAAACATTATTGCCGCTGCTAGTATTAGTATCCCAAATAAGACTATAACTATAAACCCAAACGATAAAGCCTGGATGTCCAGCAAAATAAAGCACGAAATGAGAGTCAGGGAAAAATTGTTCAAGAAATCAAGAAAAACTAACCGAGAGCAAGACGTGGCCAACTTTAAAAAACAGAGAAACCACATCAATACATTAGTCCGAACAGCGAAAGAAAACTTCAGGAATAAATTAGCTGAAAAAATAAGGCATGGATGCACAGGTTCTAAAGAGTGGTGGAAAATATGTAAGACGTTCCTATGTGATACTAACTCTAATTTTAGCGAAATGCCGCCTCTGAAGCACGATGACGGCTCATTCTCTTACGACTCTTTAGAAAAGGCAAGCCTCCTTAACCGGTACTTCTCTAGCATCGCCAATATTGACGATGCTAATGCCAGCTTACCGCCTCTATCTATGTATACGGACAATACTCTCCACTCAATTACAATATCAAACACTGACATCTCCGATGTACTGTCCAATCTGGACACGTCTAAAGCTGTTGGCCCGGATAAATTAAGCCCGAAACTCTTATTCGAGAGCCAACAAGTATTGGTCCCAATACTAGCGTGGTTCTTTAATTACTCACTTTCTAGTGCGCAGTTCCCCACTTCTTGGAAAATCGCTAATGTAACTCCTATATTCAAGAAAGGAGACAAGAGCTTATGTTCAAATTATCGACCAATATCACTGTTGAGTTGTCTTAGTAAAGTTATGGAGAGAACCGTTTTTAAACATATCTATAACTATATTAGACATGATATCACTCTATATCAGTCTGGCTTTCTTCCATCACATTCTACAGTAAATCAACTGCTTGATATCTACACGGATATTACTCAAGCCCTTGACGATCAAAAGGAAATAATCTTTCTATTCTTCGATATATCTAAAGCCTTTGATCGAGTATGGCATCGTGGCCTCCTACAGAAGCTTAGGAATTTTGGTATCTGTGGAAATCTACTTACATGGTTCGAAAATTATCTTGGAAACCGATACCAGCGAGTAGTTATAAACGGCAATGAGTCCACCCTACTTCGTTTACATGCTGGAGTGCCACAAGGCTCTGTGCTTGGTCCTTTGTTATTCTTAGTTTTTATTAATGATATGCCCAGCAATATAATTCACAATATTAGACTTTTTGCTGATGACACGTGCCTATATGTAATGTCAGATGATCTAAAAGAACACACTGCCACACTCGATTACGATCTACTGACCATGACGCATTGGGCAAACATGTGGCTCGTCGAGTTTAATGCCTCGAAAACTACATCTCTAATTTTTTCCCTGCGCAACGAGCCCACATCCTTTTCAATCAACTTCAAAGATTCTGAAATTCTACCATCAACTGATCATAAGCACCTCGGCATTACCTTTAATAACAAAGGGAATTGGCTTAACCATGTGAGTAATCTCATAGCAAACGCTCAACACAAACTCTCCTTACTTAAAGGTCTAAAATATATTCTAGACCGTAAATGTCTCGAGATCATGTACAAAACATTTATTAGACCATCGTTAGAATATGCAGATGTTGTGTGGGATAATATTCCACAATATCTTGTAATTCGGTTAGAGGATATCCAAAAAGATGCTCTCAGAACGGTATGTGGAATGACACGTAGTGCGAGCACTGAAGACCTGTACTTAGAAACAGGCATCGAAACCTTGTCAATCAGACGTGAATTTCATAGATTATCTATGCTATTTAAAATTATTAATGGGATGACCTGTGAGGTTCTGGTCAACCATCTTCCCACACTTTCCCAAGTACGAAATCCTTACAATATCCGTCATCCAAATTTCTTCACTCCATTCCGCTGCCGTACTGAGCTATTCTCTGGATCCTTTTTCCCAGCAACAATCCGCGCCTGGAATATGCTTCCTGTGCCGGTGAGAGATTCTGTCACTCTTCTAGAATTTAAAAGCAAACTCAAGGCTATGTCATCCATACGACAACCCCCTGAGTGGTATTACGTAGGCCCGAGGTTTGCCAACATAATGCTATGCAGGCTCCGAAATGGTTGTAGTTCTTTAAACCGACATCTATTTGACAACTTTCTGTCGGAATCTGCCAGTTGTTCTTGTGGGCACAATGATGAATCTACAGACCACTACCTCTTACATTGTGCCCTTTTTAACGAGCAAAGATTCGTTTTCCAAAATCAGCTTGCCTTGAACGATATTTCTCTTGCTAATCTTACGGTCAACCAGCTTCTATACGGGACTTACACTACCAACTTGGAAATGAACAAACTGATCTGTAATACGGTATGTCAATACACAATTAACACCAACCGCTTTCAGTAGCTTCCTGTTTGTGAACTTATAGTTAAATGGTAAATGGACAGCAGCCCAACACGTACAGGTCGGGGCGAAGGCAGCACCTAGAGCTCACCTCTGCTATTCTTCCATTTGATCTTATTCCTCGCTCTCTCTATCTCTCACCCTCCCCCCCCCCCCCTTTCCCCCTCTCCCTTTCTATCTCGGTCTTTCTTCCTACTCTCCCCCACCTCACACTCAACATTCACATACTTATGCACACCAATAGACTACAATTAATTAAACTATTATGATTTGCCGCCATTTTGTTGTAAAAAAGTTTTGAATAATCTGTATGTGTATGGGAGACACGGGCATAAGACTCTAAGTCTTATCGTGCTCCCATCTGAACAAATAAATAAATCACGTTTAAACCAACCTACAGACAATAGGGCAGTGAAGACTGTGAATTGGCTAAAATTTATACACTATCTCGAATGTTCAGCCCAGTGTTTTATGCTATAATACATAAGGGAAATGAAACAGACACAGTACCTGGTATTGTCGTCATAATATATTCACCCTTTACTGTCTAAATTTGGTGAAGAATGTTAACATATTTAGATATTGATGTCCATTTGTAGGCCAAGAGAAGACTGTTTTTGCGGATTTGCCACTGGAATCTGGAATGACTGTCTCGAGAGTCATTCCAGTGGTACATTATCAAGAACTGTCTCCTCATGGCATGCAATTTGACATGGTTCAAGATCACTGTAGGGGTCGGTTTGATCAGCTATGCCATGAGGCAGTTAAAATACAATAAGAGATGATGATAGGCCTACGAATATTTTAAAACTAATTTGACTAGATATCAGCAGCACAGTTAAATTAGTTTTAAAATATTCAACAGAATGTTTATTAAATAGTAAAGACATGCAATTCGTACAGCTTACAGACTTTTCAACGTTCCTGATAGCAATAGCTACGCCATTATTTACGTATTTTGACTGTGACGTCAGCCTACATGTGACATAATTGATTATGACGTCAACACTTGCGTGACAGGTTGGATAACTTATACCTTCTTTCCATAAGAGAATCGGTCCATTGCGATTGTGTCTACATACGCCTGACAGGGCAATGCTAACTATCTGAATGCTCTTGCTAAAATATGTGCTCACTTATTACAAGTGGGTGGACCACACACTACTAAGTGGTATTGGCCGTTTAATGATCAAATTTGTTCATGACAATTTCAAAGGTGGGGTCCATTTCTAGCTAAGCTCTGTCCGTTCTTTCGGCGTGTTGGAATCAATTTATATACTTTGATTCACGACTTCCCAGAATCCCAATTTCAAGGCAATTATGCAGGTAAGGTGTTGAATATCCTGAAACTAATTTGACTAGGTGCTTTTGCTGCCTATGGTCGTAACAGGGCCCGGTCAAAGTGCCTGGTCAAATTAATTTCAAAATATTCAACGGAATGTTGATTAAAAAGTAAAGACATACAATTTGTACACTTGACAGACTATTCAATATTCCCGATGGAGCTAGAGACATCATTCACTAAGCATTTTGACTATGACGCCTGTGAAGCTTTTATAGAACGCAATTGATAATGGAAAAAAACCATACAACACCCAAGAAAATTAGTTTCAAATTTTCAACAAAATGCTGATTAAATACTAAGGCCATACAATTCGTACAATGCCCAGTCAACTTAGTATCAACATACTCAACATAATGTTGAATATTGTCTGTATGTCCACATGTTGGATCTGTCAATAAAGATTGTTTGCTTGCTTATTTTTTTTAGCACACTAGCAACGCGATGACTTTCTGTGCTAACCTCCCCTACGGGGTGCACCCGTTAGTTTACTTTGTTGATGATCATTTCCCCGGTCTGGGATCGAACCGTCATCCTGCAATTCAGCATAGCATCAGCAACCCAGACATCTTTCCGCTGGACCACCGCACCGCACCAAGACAAGAATCGGATATACTGAAACACTGCCGAATTCATATGAGACTATCTTTTGAATGCACACCGTATGGTGCATTCTATGCCCTCACCCGTTCTCCATCATGACACTGGCAGTAGTTGATTCATTGATTGATCGATCGATCGATCGATCGATCGATTTATTGATTGATTGATTGATTGATTAAATCCCGGGGATTAAGTCGTAAAGACATAAAATTTGTACACTTGATGGATTATTCAATGTTCCTGATGAAGCTATTTACAGCATTCATCACGTATTTTGATTGTGACGTCATCCTACATATGACGTAAATAATTATGACGCCATATGCTTGGGTGACAGATCAGATCCATCCATTATCATAGAGATATCCTATGCCCATTTTCAGACCAAGAGAACGTTGTTTTTGACACTTTACCATTGGAATGATAGGCTCAGTTATCGAGCCAGTCATTCCAGTGATAAATTTTCAAAAAATGCCTACCTGTTAGATGCAAATCGTAGTTTCTCAAGATTACTACAGAAGCCATTTTGGCCAGTTTGATCGGGACGAGTGTTGAAGTGGAGGTTAAGAGATGTACGTGGGTACAGTGGGACAGATCATAATACTACTTTATTTCTGATGCAAATGTACAGTCAGCAATTAGCCCAGGTCACCAGCTAGTACAACTAGCCCCAATAGTGAGGGTATGCGTTTAATGCGCACGAGAAATCTAGACAATATATCCTAAATCTACGATTCCAATCTAGAGACGCTCTCGTTAATAAAATATATATATATATATATATACCTGTGCAAAAGCTAAGCACCAGCAAAAACAATAGAACGTAGAAACATGATGGTACAACTAGGCTGCCATACTTTTTGTCCCCGCGTTAGCTGACATAATTCCAAGTACGAAATGCACATGCATGCATGACTTCACGCCGCTTGATGTCCGTGCGTGGCGGGAAACAGCACACGTGTTCAGTTATGTAAAAGTCCAGTTTGAGGTGTAGAACATTACATACAGATTTAGGCGACAAGATTAGGAATTTTGTGTTCATGACCGTGGTTTATTTGTACAGAGAGAATTAGCTCTTGATTGTGAACCGCTATGGCAAGACGAAGGTTAAGTGATCGTGTGAAATGGCAAATCATAGGCATGCATACCACTGGTATGTCATGCAGAGAGATTGGCAGACAGCTGAACATTAACCATACTGTAATCAGTCGTTTGATTGCAAAACATGGGCAAACTAACGAGGTGAAGGACAGGCCTAGATCTGGAAGACCGAAGAAGACTACTGCCCGTGATGATCGAGCCCTAGTACGCCTTGTTAGGAGATCTCCATTCACCAACAGCAGAGCTCATCCAGCAATGCGAAACGCGCAATAGAGTGTCAATGTCTACCGTCAAAAGGAGATTGTATGCTGCTGGCATGAAAGCTAGGACACCTGTCAGACGTCCTCTCCTCACTGCACACCACAAAGAGGAGCGTCTGAGGTGGTGCAACGAAAGAAGACACTGGAACATGAGATCCTGGAGACGGGTACACTGGTCCGATGAAAGTCGGTTCCTGCTTCATGCCACAGATGGTCGAACTCGTGTATGGAGGTCCAGACGCACGGCGTACGACCAACGTAACATCATGGAAGAAGTTCCATTTGGTGGAGGTTCCGTTATGATATGGGGGTGCATCTCATTTGATTGTAAGCTGGATCTGTTGACTGTACCTGGAACACTAAATGGACAAAGATATCAAGATTCCATACTGGATAGAGTTGTGGTCCCTCATTTTGTAAATCATGCACCTGGAACCGACCCTATATTCATGGATGACAACGCCCGACCACATCGTGCTAGAGCTGTGCATGAATACCTCCGCCAGAATGCCATCGAAACCCTACCATGGCCAGCAAGGAGCCCTGCCATGAACCCTATTGAGCATATCTGGGACATTCTGGGAAACATGGTGAGAAGGAGGGATCCTCCTGTGCAGAACCTACAGGAATTAACAGACGCACTCCATCTTGAATGGCAACGAATACCACAATGGCGTATCAGTCTGTTGGTGACCAGCATGAGACGTCGTGTCCAGGCCGTCATCCAGGCACAAGGTGGATATACCCGGTATTAATAATGACAGTCTCAAACTCGTGCACAGATGTTAAACTTCGTTTTCAGACACCATTAATGACAATCTAGCCACGTGTGTCAACTGTAGGGCAATAGTTGTCAGTTGTGTCAACGTAACCATATTCAGGCCTCGTTTTCAAGTTCAAACAAAAACATACAGTGTTTCCCCACCATCATAATCAGCATTCCTCTAGTTGCAGTATTACCTCTTGCACTAAGATGGATGGGTACATAAATGTTTATGCTATTGCTTTCTTCATAGCACATGAATATACCCTCGCATGTGCGTAAAAATAGGGTGGTGCTTATCTTTTGCACAGGTGTATATATATCTCACTCTCGTTAGTGTTAGGAGATCTGGCGAGAACGTGAATGAACACAATCCCGAGTGAAAAATTGCAGCACCGGCAATGGACCTTTCCAGTATTAGCTATGCCCCACTCACCTCTAGCTAAGTTCCACCCACACTTCGCAGTGTTGGGATCGATCGATCCCCGCGAATGCCCTGACTATCAATTTCCTAAAATCTACACAGGTGATGCGTTGAATATTTTGTAATTAATTTGATTGGGTGCTGTTGTTGTCTATGGCAGCAACAGCACGCAGTCAGATTAGTTTCAAAATATTCAACAGAACATGTATTAGATAGTAGACATGCAATTCTTACAACAACTCATAGTCCGTCTTCAATAGACCTTTCCAATTGTATCCTTCGATTATATGACGCCATATCACATCATAGCCAACTAAGTGACGTGCATGCTGATATCATAATCATTACGTCATAAATGATTCTATTTGGCCCGTCTTTAACTCTTAATCGTCCAACACGTTGTAAGAATTGTATGTCTTCTATTTAATAAACTTGCTGTTTAATAATTTGAAACTAATTTAACTGGGCGCTGTTGCTGCCGTAAGCAGCAACAGCACCCTTACGGCAGCAGCAGCACGGGGTCAAATTAGTTACAAAATATTTAACAGCTTACTTGTATAGTTTTCTGGAAATTGAGTCATATATTTTAGGGATCGATCGATCTCAACACGAGCGAGGTGTGGGTGGAGCTTAGCTATAGGTGGGCGGGGACTAGCTGAAACTGGAAAGGTCCATTATGCGTTCGTGACGTACTTGTCTAAGTAATTCATGACGTCATAATGACGTCATTGATTATGATGTCATTCTACACGTCACGTCGTTGATTACAACGTCATGTGATGGATGGATAATGTGGAAAGGTTCATTCTAGAGACAACCAAGTGAATGCGTAGCGCTGAGCGGCCACGGAAAGAGATGATAGGCCTACACGCACATTCGTCGTAGTCGTCGTGATTTATATACATACTTTGAACCATGACTTCCCAGAATCCCCTTTTCACGGTAACTATGGAGGTGAGCTATTGAATCTTTTGGAACTAATTTGGCTGCTTCTTGTTAAATAGTAAAGCTCTTCAATTCGTACAGCTGAAGGACTTCAATGTTCCTGTTGGACATAGCTACGCCAGTCATTACGTATTTTGACTGTGACGTCACCTACCAGGGAACTAATTGATCCTTCGATTATATGACGTCATATGACGTCATAGACAACTAAGTGACGTGCATGCTGACATCATAATCATTACGTCATAGATGATTCTATTTGGCCCGTCTTTAACTCTTAATCGTCCAACACGTTGTAAGAATTGTATGTCTGCTATTTAATAAACATGGTGTTTAATATTTTGAAACGAATTTGACTGGGCGCTGTTGCTGCCGTAAGCAGCAACAGCACCCAGTCAAATTAGTTTCGAAATATTTAGCAGCTTACCTGTATAGTTTTCTGGAAATTGATAGTCTGGTATTTCAGGGATCGATCGATCCCAACACGCGCGAGGTGTGGGTGGAGCTTAGCTAGATGTGGGCGGGGACTAGCTGAAACTGGAAAGGCCCATTATTCATCCGTGACGTACTTCGCTAAGTCATTCATGACGTCATGATGACGTCACTGATTATGATGTCATTCTACACGTCACGTAGTTGATTATGACGTCATGTGATGGATGGAAAATGTGGAATGGTCCATTCCAGACACAACCAAGTGAATTCGTAGCGCTGAGCGGCCATGGAAAGAGATGATAGGCCTACCCGCACACCCGTCGTTGCCTTCGAGATTTATATACATACTTTAAACCATGACTTCCCAGCATCCCATTTTCACGGTAACTATGGGGGTGGGCTTTTGAATATTTTGGAGACTAATTTGACTGGGTGCTGCTGCTTATTAAATAGTAAAGCTCTTCAATTCGTACAGCTGAAGGACTTTTCAATGTTCCTGTTGGGCATAGCTACGCCAGTCATTACGTATTTAGACTGTGACGTCACCCTACTGGGGAGGGTTTCGTGGCGGGGGTGGGTGGATGGGGGTGGGATGGAGGGGGGGGGAACTAATT
Organism: Chaetoderma sp. LZ-2023a; assembly: GCA_034401795.1. Classification (NCBI taxonomy): domain Eukaryota; kingdom Metazoa; phylum Mollusca; class Caudofoveata; order Chaetodermatida; family Chaetodermatidae; genus Chaetoderma; species Chaetoderma sp. LZ-2023a. Next base: position 82,781,799 of record CM067374.1, on the reverse strand, counting down.
GATTATAACGGCAAGGCTCTACAATATCTGACGGCCCTTGCTAAAATATGTGCTCACTTATTACAAGTGATTCGACTGATTAGGCTACGTTATACAGCTCATAAATAAGTTAATATACCTACAAAACATAAACAGAAATTCTGTCTTGTTGTGCAAACATGTTAATTTATTCTTTAGATGTTCTGTACCATCCAGGAGGCGGTTTTACAGTACAGCTCATACATGTAAATAAGGCACTATATTTGCAAAGAAAAACAGAAATTCTACCTTGCATTGAAAACGTTTAAATTTATTTTTGAGGTCTTCTATACCAAACGGTGTCAGGTTTCACGGAAACTTGGAGATAAAAAAACTCTAACCATTATCTTTCTGCTTTCAAAGGCTAGGCCCAGTCAGGGTCAGTACAAGAAAGATTTGTGTAGATTATGTAAACAATAATGCTGAAAATTGTCTACATGTGTGCAGCAGCGGTTTACGGCAGCAGTTTCCAAAATGAATACAAGTTATCATATAGTTATCATATGTAGATAAATGTTTGTAATTTCAGCGTATGTATTTGTTAGGGTTTAACGCATTTCTGTCATTCTCACTGCCTCTCAGTTTTACCGTATTTCCCCTATTTATTTTAACCATAGATTTGTAGTTCCGTATTTTGCATGCTATTTAAGCAGAATTTCTATTCCAATTAACAAAAAAATAATTTATTTACTTGAGTTTTGGAGGCTACATACATATCTGATCGTCTGCATCAGATGTCAGTCAGTCAGTGAAGATCCAGCGGTCGAGACATCTATCCCATTCCCCCTTAGTAAGCGTATGCGTATGAGCGATCAAGCCAATATATATCCTAAATCTATGGTTCCAACTAAAAATAGAGGCATGCTCTATCTATCTCTCTAGTTAGCTGATGGAGACCACAATCCTTTGCGCAAAATGGCCGCGCCTATACGCAATTCTAGACACAACCCGAATATAAGCGTAGCCGTGAGCGGCCATGCAATAATCTCTGACAGACAGTAGCATTTTAACATACTACCATTTTCATCCAATGAAAATGAAAAACTTATTTTATGTGCGTGCACACATACATTGACACGTGTTTGGAAGCCGCCTATCGAAATGCTGGAGATTAAAATAAATCATTACATTTTCGTGTAAGTATGCAGTATGGGCGTATTTATGTTAAAGCGCAGGCCGGCCATGGACGGTGTTATGATGAATATAACCCAGGATTGGTAGTAAGGTGAACGTCTATATGCAGTGCAGCACTCAGTCTTTCTTCGGGTACGATCCATGCTGAAACGTGACGCCAAATGGATGGATCCACCTTTAGCTATGCCAAGCTCTAAGCTTCGCCTACGTTCTCTGGGTGTTGGGATCGATTTATATACTTTAAACCATGAATTCTCAGAATCACATTTTCAAAGTAATTATACAGGTAAGCAGTTAAATATTTTGAAACTAATTTGACTTGGTGCTGTTATTGTCTATGGCAACAACAGTGCCCAGTCAAATTAGTCTCAAAATATTCACCATAATGTTTATAGATAGTAAATCCATCAGATACCTACAATTCGTACAACTAACCGACTATTCCTGCTTCATGATGGAGTATTGTCTATCAATTATAATTGTCACGTCAACCTATATGTGCCGTAATTGATCATGACGTCAAAACCTGCGTGACAGATTGGAATCATCCGTTGGGAACAAGGACATATTAATATGCATTCTAACACCATATGCTCAGCACACAACACATTACAAGACAAGAGCAAAAAGAACCCTCAATTCCAATAGATATGGCACAATCATTGATACAGATGCCCGCATCATTTCAGGTAAGCATAAAGCAGTTTATCAAGATACTACTACTTAGCAGGAGATTGCTTGAAATACTGCATACGAGGAAAGGTTAGACGTCCAAACTATGTTGGTCGGTGTTTAGGGTATAGCGATTATTACCCGTTACCACTTAGACTAGCGGTCAATGGCCAGAAAGGGCTCTACATTTCCAGATACCCAAAATTATGGTAGAACAAAGCGAAACTAGTATAATAATGTTGAAGTTGCAACCTCACTAGCCAATACATTTTAAACTGTTGCCACGGTAACCATGTAAATGAGAACACGGTTCAACTCTGTAATATGGCTGTAGTGCGTCTCCGGCATATAACCTTCAGTTAAACCTTTCAGTGGGCGGAAAGCAGACAAACAATTCTAAAGTTTGATATATTTTAATCTTTAGGCATTACCGTAAACACTTACACAATAGTGCAATTTTATCAAATATAATTATTACCTCAACAATATTTTGTTGTCTAACTGTGAAAAAATTGTGTATTGACTATTGAGCAATGATTAACAGTTCAACCATTACTGTAAACATAGAACAGTGGTTATTAATATTTAGAAATAGTCAATTACTGTAAAAGCTTTCATAAACGTCTGCATTTGGGACGAGTTAATTTTTTCAATGCTATAGAGAAATATTTTATGGCAAAAAGATATTCCGTTGAAGATTTTAAGATTAATTTGCTCGCTTCCAGTTAAATGATTTTCAAAATGCAAAACAAGTTGTTGCCTAAAGAAGTTAACAACGTCCAACAAATCTGCAGCTTATTTCTTGGCATCTGTATTACACTTATGCTTAAAACAATTGGAAAGAAATGTTTTCAAAACCAATCTTTGAAAGCTCTCAAGCCTAACATGGCAGTAATTACTTTTACTGAGGGGACAAGAAATTGTAACCACACTATTAGTTTTACTAGAGATCAAAATAATAACCTTTTAATGGACAATCCATTAAAAACTGGCCATTGTAGTAGTCTGGATAAGTGTCCATTTGCGGATGTGTGTAGTGGGGGTGGGGGGGGGTACTGTTTTCGAACCAGTCATTCCAGTGGTAAATTTTCAAAAATTGCCTTCACTTAACCTACCGGTGGCCATTTACTAGTCTAAGATTTCCATTTTCTTGACAAATCTTGACCATTAACCCTCTCACTGACAAATTCCGGAATTTTTTTATTCTTTATGATATAAAACTTAATCTGTGGAATGTTCTGAAATTAGTTTGACTACAAGCCGTAGATGCCTTAGGCAGCAATAACTTCCAGTCGAGTTGGTTTCAAAATATTCAACCGATTCTCTGTACAGTTCCCTTGAAGATTACAGTCTTTATTCGCTTAATCTGTTGGGTATTTTGAAATTAACTTTACTCAAAGCTGTTGCTGCCAAGCAAATTTGAAAGTAATTTGTATGGAGAATGTTGGTATGGAGACCATAATGACTACCAGTCAAATTAGGCTAAAAATATTCAGCAACTATTTACATGCCTAGGTTACTGACACTCCAGAAGAACAGAAGTGCTAGTGTTAATTACCCAATGACAACTGTTCTCCAGAAAAAGGGTGGTGTGTGGGGCATCATCCTAGTCAAATAATAAAGCTATTTACACTCTCAAACAGACTCCCAGATTTTACTCTTACCCTGTAACGAAGTTATGCTGTTCATTTATGTATTCACGGCATAACTTCATAACGCAAAGCAGTATTGCAACAATTTGAATTGTTGTTTCATCTTTAAGATAATGTTTTTCTCGTTTTATTTATTGAACATGGTCAGCTTTAACTTTAGGTTTCTATGGGACGTATGACTTAGTGACCTAGAAATCTTTACTCGTTACCAAGTTCTTGACCAATCAGATCGACCAGATTCGAACTGACACCTGAGCGTATTCGTGACAGCTGATTATTATTGAATGTTTGAAGCGGGCGTAATCGTCTGTTTTAAAAAGTATTAAATCATATCATACACTAATTGACAGTTCTAATTAATTAAAGAAAAGAGTGTGCAGATGTAGAGTTAGCATTCTGAAATAATAGCCAATTCGTCAAGATAAAGGATATCACCGATCCAGCCCGTTTGCGGGGATTCAAATTCATATGGATAAGAGACGCCAACTAACTTTATCAACATCATGACGTCAGATTGTATACCCGAATAACTATGGCCATTCAGTCATCAACTCTTCATTTTCAGAGCAATGTAAACAGCTATGCATTGCTATATCCAGATCGTTTCACAGCATGTGATTGTCCGTCACAGCTCATTAATCTGTATACATGTATAATTACCACAGGAGCTGATAATCATCCACGGACGCGCTCAGCGCACACTCCATGATTTGAATACCACCGCAAACTAGAGATTCAGTGCCATTTATGGTGTGATAAGATATACCCGGTGTCCCGTGTGCAGTACGTATATAGGCCTAATTTCTTCTCTGCCGACAACACAGAGAATAACGCGAAATAAAACATATTGTCATCGTGAACTCGTCACCGGCGCGTCGTCGTATTTGAGCGTACCAGCATTGACACCCACACCCACCCCACACACAGTCCAAGTTGTACAAGAAAAAACAACAACGAACTATTGCCTGTGTGACAATTATCCGTGACATAATCATTAAGTTATTGGTGCCATCGTCATTGTCACATGTGATTAACCAGGTATTGCCATTGCTAACGATATTTACATAGTACTGGCATTTTCTTTCATAATTTTACAAAATTGTATTGATGTTTAATGCTTGTAACTCAAATGTCTTATTGTGAAATTTTGTGTACCAGTACCCGTTAGTTCATTTTACCCATGCTTAAATATTAACCATTGACTGCTTCTCGTGTATATTCAATCTCAACAGTGCAATAATCAGCCTAGTCCAAGATCTGTTATTTTAATAAAGTTATCCATATATTATTCTCGTTACAACCCGTGCAGTTTATGTCTTGTCTTTATCGAATGTGCAACATTTGACAGCTTGCATGTTGTTACATCGCTGTCCATAGTTGCAATTCAGACCCACCAGTATATCATTCGTAGTCTGTAAATCAACCTCTATAATTCAATCACCAATGAGAATATCTGGTGGCCACAAACCATACCAGTTACCGAGCTATCTGCTGTCTTGATACGTAGTTGTGTGTGTCAAATTGTCTAGGTCATTTCGTTGGACTACGAAAGAAGCTTATTCAAGTTTGTATCTGCCTTTGGACACGCCCACATCGTAAAACCCACACCTTTATACATATATGTCTTTGAAAACCAGAAAGACTTAGAGTTGTATATTTGCTGCTAATGAAGAGTGAATACTGGAAACGCGTACAGCAATCCTGCCAGTGTGATACTTTGCATTTATTGTAAATTGCTAACAATTGGATTAATACACTTGGAGGATAACAGCAGTTCCGACCACGCTGTTGACAATGCTAAGTGCCTGAGTCTAATTAATCTGCGATGCAATCGCAGATTGTTATTTTTACTCAGGATCTTTCTTTTACTTATTCTTCCTTCAAAAGTTTGGACCGCATCTCCTCCTAGAGTTTTCATCCGATCAACTCCAAACTTAGTCAACTTCTAGTACCCATATGGGAATCGATGGGTATTGCTTTTATTTTGGATCTACCCAATAGTTTTGGAGTTACCCACCTTTGAGTGGGCAAAAAGTCCCATAGGAAATGTATAGGGAATATCAAAATTGATCTTTGAAGTGATACTACAGCTAGAGTTTTCAACGGATCACTACCATAATTGCTGACGATGTTACCCCAGGCGATTTGCTTTCGAAACAATTTTTTTTTCAAAATGGCCGCCAGACCTAGGAAATGTATGGGGATTTCAAATGAATGTTTGAAGTGCTACTACACTTAGAGTTTTGATCGGATAACTCCCATACTTGTTTTGATCGGATAACTCCCATACTTGTTTAGGATGTTGGCACTTTTTTCAAAATGGCCGCAATGAAAGAATTTTGGGCAAAAATACCAGTTTTCGTTTTTTGCAGAAATGAACTTAGGATGAAAAATTTTGATTAAACAATTTTTTTGGGAAAAATTTTTTCTGAAATATTTTTGGGGAAAAATGATGACCAGGCGCACCTTTTGAGGCGAAAATGAACCAAAAAATTCCTTGGCAGAAATGAATTCGCGGTCAGAAATTTTTTTTCCACATTTTTCTTTTAAAAATGCCCGCCAAAATTTGGTGAACTTCTAGGTCTCATATTGACTTGATTTGGTATCAATTTTAAAGTTGGTCCGACGAACAGTTCTTGAGAAAATCAGCATTTGGTTGCCACATATCCCCATAGTAAATCTATGGGAGCAATATTGGAACAATTTTATCTCCTATGGTTTTGTTCCGATTCTCTTCAAACCTGGCCAGATTCTCCTTCGATCAATACTCACCATTCTGTTACTTCTGATATATACAGCTGGCCTTGACAGCGGCTCTAGGATTATAGACTTAGAAAGCTTTACCGACTCCTGGGAACCGGGTATTCGGCTCCCAACTGCCGAGTACCCGTTTACCATAGAGCTCATTCTTGTTTGCATAGCAACAAGAGCAATACATGCTTTCTGCATTGATGATTTTAGTGTTTTTTTGTGAAAGAAAATCTAAGTCTTTAATCTGTAGTGATAGTTTGTGTGTTCTTGAAAAGGATTAACTAAAGGATACTATGGAGAATACCGCCGAAGATAACCAGGTTGTATCATTCTTTATTATCCATAGTTAAAAGACTTAGGTCTCTAAATTTCGCTGTGTCGCATGTTCCAATTTCTGACCCCATAGAATCTGGGACGTGTGCTAACAACGATATATGCCAGACGATCGCCTTCTTTAAACCCCAACAGGCGATCGGCAGATATGAAAATAGGTGTTATGCTACGGTATTTCTAACACGAATATCGGCTGACGTCATTCTCCGTAGGATCCGAGCGGGTGACGTCACACCCGGTCGGTCGGATGTTTATGTGAAGAAGAAATTTTTTCATTAATTCGCGCATCTTGTTCTGGGTGCTGCGTACTAAAAATGGTACCGGAAACTTTAGAATGATCAAGTTTACGTGCGATCACGATCGGTTTGCAATGATCGGTGGTTTCAAAATTCTTGAGTAGATGCGTGGTCTGCGGTTTTACCGTATGATACAGCAGTTTGTTATACATTTTGTTGTTTTCTTCACATATCGTGCTGCTTTCGTTAGGAGTATAATTTATATTGATTAGTAAATATACCCCGAATGCTATGCGATATGATTCCTGGAGCCGTTACACATCCTGGAGGATCTATTATGGGTGTGTTTAATGCCCGCCTCGTTCTTGTCGTCATAATCAATGCGATCTTTGTTGTAACGTTGCGGGTGGGGTGCGGGAGGGGTACAGTTAATTTATGAGTCAAATTATTTGAAAATTAATTGTCTGCCTTCCATCCGGGTCTCGTTCCGCTTGTTTATTGTAGGTTTGTGCTTATTTTATAGGCCAAGCCAGCCCCGCCATCATGTGACGAATGCCATAAGTTTGTTCGTGTCGTGTTCAAGGACCATGTCTGTTTTAGGTGTTCCCTTTGTAATATTGATCATAGGTGTAATGTTTGTGCAGTGTGGTCCGTTGAGATGACGGTTAAGTTCCTTGCCCAGAAGGACTTGGCTGGGTCTGACGCGGGGTCAGGCAGTCCGAGAGTAAATCGTGGAGCGCCCGGTTCGGCTGGTGGGGGTGCTCCACGTCCCCAGCTGGAGGTGGCGGAGATGGCACTGCCGGCGTGGTTTGGTCCGGCTATGCAGGGTTTTCTGCATAGCGTTCTGCCCACGCTGGTGTCGTCCCTGCTACCAAAGGTTGGGGGCAGTTTCTCCCCATGCCTGGTACGGATCCTGTCTTCGGACAGGATTCTGGACTGGTTACCGAGGGGGCCGTCTCGTACGGCCCCCTGGCAGTCCCGCCTGGCTCCGGCCAGACGGGTTCTGTTTCTCTGCGGCCACCTCCGTGTGGTCCAGTAGCGGTGGCCGGTCCGTCAGGTGTGGGAGCCGTCCGCCAGGATGGTTCCACGGTTGACTCGTCTAGTGACAACTCTTCGGAGTCTGAAGACGAGGAGGCCGAGGAGGAGAGGTTGCTGCGGCCCGTGAAGCCGCAGGTGGAGAATATGGAGGTTGATTCCGTCCTGGACGGAACCGGCCTCCATTTGTCTGGTTTGGCGCAAGCCAGGTCAGCGGCTCCGCCTGTGGCTGAGGCCAATCTGGTACCGTGCACCGGTTCCGTGCGGCTTGGTTTGGCACCAGCCGTCACGGGAACGGGTGTGCCGGGCCGGGCGTGGTACTCACCTATCTCGCCTGGTCCGGCAGTCGGACATGGGGTGCCGTTGGCGCCCGTGTCCGGCTATGGTTCCGCGACTGCTACGGGTCCGTACAGTTTTCCGTGCGGACCTACCCCATGGACCAGAGTGTTTCATGGGGTGGCGGCGGAACCGTGTGGTACCGGAGTGCCTGGCGTGTCAGCCGTGGCTCCTTGCCGGGAGGCCGTGGCTGGCAGGCCCGTGAACACGTCAACGGGTGACGTGTTTGCGGGTGTGTCTTCGTCGGAGGTAGATTGGTCAGATGCTCTGGCGTGGCTAGCCAGGGTTGACCCATCTGTGGTTTCGGCCACGGCCGATGAAGATGCGCCCCGTCCGTCGGTTGCGTCGATCAGGACGGGGATTTTGCCCGCGGCCCGGATCCAGTCAGTGGGACTGGATCCACGGTTCATAGATTTGTTGGATGCTATTTATAGCAAACAACTTTTGACCAAGGGTCAGCTCCCTGCGGCCTCCAGGAAGGTGCGGGCAAGATGTCGTATTCCGCGGGGTGAATACGACAGATATGGTGTAGTCCCGTCGGTCACTGAGGATGACCGATGGGTACTTGGCGTCCAGAGTGCCGTGGCGGGTGGCCTAGGTCCGGCACTTGTGGACAAGTCTCAGGTACACCAAGAAGATGTCCTGTCCCTATGCGATGAGGCTGTGAGGGCAGCTATGAGCGCTGTCAACCACTCATATCGTCTCCTTCAGTCGGCGTGGGCTGAAGCGGGGCGAGGCCACCCTGTGCCACCTGTGGCGCTTTCATGTGTCAATGACGGCCTGGTGCTGTCTATGGACCCATTGGCAAGGGTGCAAGCGCGAGTGACGAAATCCAGGAGACAAATGGTCATTGACCATATGCGTCCGGCTACGGCAGTCAGGGAGCGTCTTCTTGGGATGCCCCTGACAGGGCCTAGCATCTTCGGTGGCCAAGCACGGGCCATCTTAGAGGATACCGCCAGTATCGCGCAGAATCGGTTAGCGGTAAACCTACAGCTAGAGCTAGTGCGGCAAGCGCACGCACTAGGGGCTGTGGGGAAACCGCTAACGGGACAACCTTCAAAGAAGCAGAAGAAGCATAAGGGCAAGGCGAAAGCTAGGCCTGTTGCGACTTCTGCTTCAGCTGGGTTTTCGGAGCCGCCGCCGGCGAAGAAATCCAGGAAGGTTGTAGAGGCGCCTACCCTCCCCAATGTTGCTCCTGACCGCCCTAGAGGCGGGAAGGGCAACGGGAAGGGTAAGGGTAAGTCCTCAAAGGGCGGACAGAAGGGGCCGAAGCGTACCTGAGGGTACGAAAGCTCCCTTCATATCCGCCTGGACCGCGCCTGTGCGACAGGAACAGCGGTGCCAGTTATACCCGTCATGCCTAGAATGAAATGGTTCTCTCTCTCTCTCTCTCTCTCGTTAAGAAAGAGGTCGGGGGGGGGGGCGGACTGCGAGCCGGACAACCCCGTTAGACGTCGAGGCGTCTATGGTGGGTCGAAGGCTCATGCGTTTCGTCGAGGCCTGGCGAGGTGTGACGTCAGACAGTCTGGTCCTGGGATGGTTATCCCAGGGTTACATGCCGGAGTGGTGGGACTTTCCACCACAAAATCTGTCTTTGGCACCTGTTTGGACACCCGTACCAAGGGAGCCAGACAAGTTAGAAGCCGTTCAAAAGGAAGTGTCGTGTTTGCTTCTGAAGGGAGCAATGAAACCAGCAAACCAAAACACTCCAGGCTTTTATTCAAACATGTTCCTTGTCCCCAAGAGCACAGGGGGAATGGAGACCCATACTCAATCTCAGGCCATTAAATTGGTTTATCCATACGCCTCGGTTCCAGATGGAAACGCCGAGGTCGGTAATGGCGGGATTGAGGAAAGGAATGTGGTGTGTATCGATGAATCGGAGTTGGCACAGGTTTCTGAGATTTGCGTTTCAGAATCAAGTATGGGAGTTTACAGCTCTCCCGTTTGGCCTGTCGACAGCTCCGAGGGTTTTCACAAGAGTGGTCCTTGCGGTGACAGCGTTTCTCAGAAAAGAGAACGTGGCGCTACACACCTACATAGACGACTGGCTGCTCAAGGCAGACTCGGCAGCCGGTTGAACGTGGATACTGCTCTGACTCTGAAGTTACTTTCAGATCTAGGCTGGATAGTCAACGAGGAGAAATCCGAGTTGACGCCCACTCAACATTTCGTTTATTTGGGGATGCGATTCGACCTCGAGGAGGGCAGGGTTTACCCGTCAGAGCCCAGAGTGGTGTCTCTGTTAGCCATCCTCAGGAGTTTTCGAGTGGGAAACCACATTCAGGCGAGGTGGTTTCCTCAGATGCTGGGCATGATGGTCTCCATGGAGCAAGTGATTCCGTTCGCTGCTCTAATGCGAAGACCTATCCAGTTGTATCTGATGTCTCTGTGGAAACAGAGAACAGAACCCCTGTCAAAACTGGTGCCAGTTTTGGAGCCGAAAATATCGCATCTTCTATGGTGGAAACAGCGTCAGAATCTCCTATTAGGGGTTGTTGCTGCACCTACCCCACCCCAAGCTGTCCGTCTACACGGATGCATCGATGGAAGGGCGGGGTGCCTGCCTGGGAGAACACCAGGTCTCGGGCACATGGACTCTCCCATATCAATCTGTTGGAAATGATGGCAGTGGAACTGGCGTTGGAAGAGTTCCTTCCGATGATCAGGGGCAAGGTGATATTGATACGGTCGGACAATTCGACAGTAGTATCATATATAAATCGCCAAGGCGGGACCAGGTCGCCCACTCTGTGTAACAGAGTGTGGCACTTGATTCAATGGTGCAGGAATTACTCGGTTGTTTTGAAAGCAGCTCATATTCCTGGCCGATTGAACATTCTGGCGGATGCTTTGTCTCGCAGACAGAGAATTCTGCCAACAAAATGGTCCCTCAACCCTCCCGTTCTGCGACGGATCTTCGAGCATTGGGGCAAACCCAACGTGGACTTGTTCGCCACAAAGGAAAATACTCAAATCATGACATATGTCTCGCCGATTCCAGATCCAAATGCCGTCGATACAGATGCTCTAGCGATAAGCTGGAGAGGGATGCACACTTACGCGTACCCACCCACCATTCTTCTACCGAAGGTATTGGTGAAGGTCAGGGAGGAACCGTGTCTGGTCCTGCTAATAGCGCCGTATTGGCCGAGCAGAGCGTGGTTCACGGATCTTCTAGATCTGCTGGTGCAAAATCCTGTGCAGTTGCCCGAGATTCTGAACATAATCTCCCAGGCCAAGGGACGCTTCCTACACGAGCGTCCCGAAATGTTCAAATTGACTGCGTGGATGTTATCAAACAACGTTCCATGTCGGAAGGCTTTTCTCGACAGGCTGCTGATTTCATCGCGGCTGCGAGAAGGAGGTCAACCTTCAAGTCATATAGCAACAAGGTTAACAGATTTGCAGAGTGGTGTGAAGAAAAGGGTATTGATACCTTTCAATCCACTATTCAGCAAATAGCAGACTTTCTCTGTGAGCTGTTCTTTTCAGGACTAGCTCCCGTCACAGTTGCTGGATACAAGTCAGCTTTGGCATCAGGTATCCCTTGTCTAGCCAACAGGGATAGTCCAGAGGTGGCCCAGTTAAATGTGATGTTGAAGGGAATGAGCAATCTCCGCCCGAGACAACCGGTAGTCATTCCAGCCTGGAGTCTATCTTTAGTGCTTAATGTACTGGCCAAGCACCCTTTCGAACCGTTGCGTTCGGCTAGTCTAAATCATTTGACTCTAAAGGTGGTCTTTCTATTGGCAGCTTCCTCAGCTAGAAGGCGCAGTGAGATCCATGCGCTTTCGGCAGAGAGGAACCGATTTATTGTTTCTGGAGAAGGTCTGCGTCTTCTGACAAGAGCAGAGTTTATGTCAAGGAACCAATCTTTGAGATATCCCGGCAAACCGATCATTATACCGAAGTTAACTAGGTTTGATCATGATGTCAGTGTCTGGTGCCCGGTCCGTGCTTTGACTAAGTACAAGAAACGGACTGACTCGTTACGGTCGAACGATAGACATCTGTGGATCTGCCATAAAAAGCCTTATTGCGCCGCATCCATGGATACTATCTCTCGTTGGGTGGTCGAATGCATTCAGACTACTCACGAGATGGCGACTGGGCACCAGGTGCAAGGTGTAAGGGCACACGATGTCAGAGGAATAGCCGCCTCGATCGCCCTTTACAATGGTGTTCCATTAGAGGACATCATGGCCATTGCACAATGGCACTGTGAGTCCTCATTCACGGATTACTATATGAGGGATGTGTCAGACTCAGCCAATCCACTCGCCTTAGCTGTTTTGAAATGATAGTTAGTGACCACACCGCTCTTCACCCTTTTTTCACTTTGGTAAGAAAAGAACCTAAAGCAGGCATGGTCAGGCGAGAGAATGTCAACCAGATTGTGTCACTGATGGCCGAACCGGTGAATGGTTGGAGGCGGTACGTCTGAAGGCCAATTATCATAAGGTAATTCAATAGTGAGAGTTTTTTGTATTATGTATATGTATCATGTTCATTCATCTTATATATTCATGCTCATTCCCAGGCTAATACATGGAATATGCAGGGAGTAGTTAACCCTCTTGGCATATTGGTGTTTTCAGGCGAGATACATGTTCGTTAGTTCTCTCCCTTTTCTTAGGAGGAAAAGGGGGGGGGGGGCCGTGACGCAAATGTGATTCGGTTCCGATAACTTGATGGTCCTTTTAGGTCTCCGTTAGTCAAGTTTGAAGTCTAAAATCTTTCTCCAAGGGGCAAAATTAGCATTTATGGCTTGCCCCTTCCCACCAGGTTACTGATCAAATCTGGTGTATATCAGAAGTAACAGAATGGTGAGTATTGATCGAAGGAGAATGAAGGAAATGTCAATTTCCCTTTCTCCGAGATCTAACAATACTCACCATTCTGTTACGGACCCAGCCTACCAGCCCCACGGAGGCAAGCCATAGTTTTCTCTTGTTTGGTGGCTATGCAAACAATATGAGCTCTATGGTAAACGGGTACTCGGCAGTTGGGAGCCGAGTACCCGGTTCCCAGGAGTTGGTAAAGCTTTCTAAGTCTATAATCCTAGAGCCGCTGTCAAGGCCAGCTGTATATATCAGAAGTAACAGAATGGTGAGTATTGTTAGATCTCAGAGAAAGGGAAATTGACATTTCCTTCGTTCTAGAACATTGAGAGATCTAAAAAATTCCCATTGAAGATTCGTGGGGTCAAGATCATTCATTGGTAAAACTTTCCAGTTTAAATGTGTGGCATAAGTTACCTGCCTTTCAGCATGCAACTTCAAAGATCATGTTCGAATACACTACTTATTTCATCTCATTAGAAGAGGCCTTACACTATTTCTTCATGGCCATAACTCGCAGATTTACAGTTACTTCCGTAAATGTGCTCTAGTTCTTAATATTATTCTTAATGCCATAATATATAATACTGTTATTTGCTTATATTGTTTGTTTAAATATTAGATATTAAGTGTCACTTATATTTCAGGATAATTAATTTTCATTAATATTGCATACACACATTCATTGATAATGGAATGGCAATCAAGCAACCGTAACCATAACGTAGGCCAATGGCAGAAGGGGGTTAATGGTTCGGGCCATGCTTCCATTTCCAACAATCCAGTGCCCCAAGATCCGGGAAACAACGAGCTGCAGGAGTAATTCCAGCCACCACCATACCCACCAGCACCAACAATCAAACCCTGCCATTGCGAGGCTAATGAAAGTATACTCTCAGGTCATTCACTGCTTCCATCATATTGAAGATTTTCGGGGGCGTGGCCTGTCTTCAAACGGAACCGGAAACTCGAAACTGAAACTTACTAGAATCTACTAAACTGATGATGACTGAGAATTCGCTCCGTCTTACTAGCCAGTGACTTTTGAGTGTTGCTGCGACAACGTCGATCGACTGGTAAGTGGGATCAAAGACAACTCACTCACCTTGTCTGACAGATGGTGAGGTGGACGATATTTATTTTGAGTTCTTGGGCCTATCTGACTGTTTTTAGATTGCAGGTAAGGACTGGGTGTTTCTCCCAGCTCGGCCTTAGGTTCGTATCAAAACGACAAACTCTTGACTACATATACGTAAGTTGATAAATTTATTTACACTAACTGTACAAGATAAACTTTGATAGTAATTGAGCAAGATCGCTCCATACAAATATACTTTGTGCATGAACTAAATGGTCTAACTTATTCTATTCTAACTTAACAAAACCCTATCCTAACAAGTAAGCCACATTAGGCATATCAGCCACGGCTTATCTAAGCAACAAAGTTTGCGATTGCACGGTGAATCCAAGATCGGAAGATTAACTTTCTCTGAGAGATTTTCCATTATTTATAATACCCTCAGATTATGACTTTTCAGTGCTCTGGTCATTTATCAAAAATGCACCACTTCTCTCATGACATATTCTTATGATTCTTCTAGGAATCTGATAAGCAGAGTTTGATTGGCCAAACAATAACGTCACCAATCAACCTCCGCTTATCCCTTCCCAGAAGTTCTGACCTGATAACTAATTGGTCCTTTCAACCAATCAGCTATTCCTCCTTCACTTGCTACTGATCAAATTCTATTCACCATGATCCTTTACTGCAGAATCTGATTGATCTCATTTGGTTATGACGTCATTCCGACCAATCATTCTCTGCTCAATCCTTCATAGAAGATTGTACCTTACATAATCAAAGCAGTGGGGACCGGTTCTGGTTTGATGTGATCTGTCAGCTAACTAACAACATTATGATATGCCGTGTTGTTGCCTACCACAAAATGAGTGGCATATAGTTTATCAACAATTTTCAACTCTGTTATGAATTCCTAAAGGGACGTTCTAATGTCCATGTCCTGTCTACTCTATACTAATGGATAAGTCTCGAGAATCATAGGGTGATAGGCACACGTGCTAGATGATTCATTACCAGATGGTGTTGTTCTAGCCCACGATCAAATACCAGTCTGCTTACGTCATCACCTATGTCAGTTAGTCACGTTCAACTTATTCTCATAATTCATGATCCCAACCTTAATTACTAAACATCAATTAATTCCAAAACTACAACTATCAACAACTGCTGAATAAAATAAAAGTAGTTGTCTGTTAAGCAGCAACAACTTTTAATTAAATCATTCTCAAATACACATCAACTCAGAACCATAGAATCCTTTCAAATTAAATCTTCCTATTTATACCATCATCATATTAATCCCATCTACTGGTTACGTAATGCTATAATCAGCATCCTATCCATTTAACATTAGTACACTTTATTACATACAAAGAGATGACCTGGCTGGCTCGACTTTCCACCGTCCCAATGATTGACATCTATTTTTAAATAACAGGTGGTCGACTCAGCCACATACATGGATGGTGCTTAGTCATCCTAACTTTCTAGTTTCTAATTATATGTACATAAATATCATTGATGCAATATCGCAGCATCCATTTCTAGCTCATCTGGACTTTTAGCTCACCTGGTATTTTCAAAACTTAATTTCTTTTTGGGTCTTACGTGAATTATAAGACATCCCACGGGGTCATGACTTCCCATGTGACAATCCCATATTTACACATGCCCACCAACCAAACTTAATTAACCATCTCTTAGGCGCTTAAGAGAGCTTTAATTAACTTGTACACTATCAACAACCAAAACACTCCTATACCATGGCTATCCAGATGAAATCACCATATCTATATGAACACAATAATTAATCATAAACAGTACCATAATCATCAAAGTAAAGACAAACGAATCATTAAACAATAATACATTAATAAAGCAAACGATAAACAGTAAATCAAATCAAATTAAAGAAAAACAATAAAAGACAGTTAAATGAAATTAAACAGCACATAACAATATACAATAATCAAATACAATGCTTAATAGTCATGCTGCGCACAATTACCTAAATACAGAAGGTTCACCTAAACAACTAGAAATAAATAAATACAGTGTTCAATTCAATGTGGTGGCACAGAGATATCTGGAATATCATCAATCTCCATGCCAATCTGGTATGACGCCATAGGTGATGTTGTGCCATTGGTTCTGGTCGACTTGATCCTGGCATTAGGCGTCGCCACTGGTCGGTCTGACCAATGAGCACAGACAGACCCGAATCGCGGGATCCTCTCCGTGGGTGGTTTTCGTGAAGCGCACCTCCACACATGGCGAAAGACTCCGCACTTGTATAAAATTAATGTTAGCAAAATAAATGCGTTGGCAGAAGCCACCAAATTTAACAACACACATTTTGTACCGACACTCGACAATCGCGGTGTCGATTTCAGACAGTGGTGCTAAAGGTACATACTTTGTTTTCTGCAACTGGTTCCAGATTAGAATACCAGCAACATCCAATCTTGGCACGTCGATGGCTAGACCGATCTGAGTATACGTTTGCCGGTATAATCGGATAGGGCCAAACTTTCATCCCTCACCACTGTGACCACATTTACTCGACAACAATGCATACACTCCATTCACTAACGTAAAACGCTCAGTCAATTTTCCTACACAATGTCTTCCACATGTTCACCAATAGTTTGTAGTACCACTCCAATCTGTTATATGTGCAAAGAACTCAATTTTTATCTTATTATACTGGAGCCTATAGGTCATAATGGACCTATATAATATCATTACTGCATACCTACATTACGGACCATACACCCACTCTCCCCCATTAAAATTATGATAATCTTCAGAAAACTGTCCATTTATGTGTACATGTTTTGCGGTAGCTAACATAATTACCCATGGGTAAAACTCCCATAATATCATTTTAGTCACAGGTAAAACAGAGGCAGTGATGTGCAACATCCGAGTAATGGTCTTGTACTCATCGACTGCAAGGAATTTACTTATCACAGTTGTTCTCCTTCCGTGAACCCTGGTTACAGAATTCATAATTAACAGCGTGAAAACCTTAAATAGATTCATTATTCAATTCGAAAAGTAAACTTAAAACCAAATATTAACTGATGGAGTATAACACTAGTTTTGAGATTATCACAAAGCGATTCACATTCCCTCAGTACGTCAGTTTATAACGGCATCAATACGCTTAACAAAGTAAGTATAGCTTGACCAATCAACCATGCCCATCCTAGCATGTTTACTGGCTGATCAAACTCAGGACTGTGTCAGTGCTTGTGCAGGTTATATGAGTGTGTAGGTGGTGACACATCTATTGGTTCACTGGCAGGCTCAGGCACAGTCTCTGACGTGTCTATTGGTGAGTCATAATTAGGATCATTACTCACACCCGGTTGATCGATATTCATGTCAACCTTAGCATGAACATCCGGTACCTTTTTAGGTATTGGTTGCATTTCATGGACTAGCTTCGTAGATGTTGTGGTTTCTGCTAGCGGTGGTAACTTCAGAATATGACTTAATTTAGTACCTTTAGCTGGATTCCTAATAGGGCGTGGTCTCACTTTGTCCCAGCACATCTCTGAGTCAACTATGTGTAATTTCGAGATGTTCAAAATGCATACCTTCCCAGATCTTTGATGTCGGACATGAGCCACGGGTCCATTAATCTTGAAAATTTCATCCTCAAGAGTCACTGCGAGAGGTAAATTTCATCCTCTAGTCAGATTTTACAACCACTGAGTCACCTCCTTGGTACTCACCAGCGTTAGCACGCTTATCAATTTGTTCATGATGATGTTCTCGTGACTTGGCTGTCTCATTGCGGGCATGCAATAAGGCATTGTTAAGACAGGTACATCTTTCACCTAAATTGTGCGCAGCATCAAGGGGAATTGCTAATGGAAGTCTCACTCGTCGACCATACATCAGATAGAATGGCCTATATCCGGTCGTAGCATGGCGAGTGTTGTGGTACACTGTTAAAGCTGCACCCAACTCGTCTTCCCATGCTCGAGACTCGTTGTTGACACCTTCCTGGATTAACTCTTTTAACATCCTGTTGAATCTTTCAGTCCGTCCATTTGTCTGTGGATGAGATGGACTTGCGGTATGATCAGCGAACGAAAAGAAGAAGAAGAAGATGGACTTGTTCTTCAGTGATCAATACCATGCTCAGCACACCTCTGCTCAAGTGAGTTCGAACAAAACTCCTTTCCTTGATCAGTGATGAGGATTTCCGGTATGCCATGACGAGCAATGTATTCATTAAAGAACTTATCCTCCACATTCTGCGCTGTCTTAGCTGGAATTAGTTAGGCCTCCGCCCATGTAGAACACTGATCCACTATCGTCATTATGTAGACATTGCCTTTGTTGGATTCTAATAGTGGACCTATTAATTAAGTCCATTCCAATTATCTGACCAGGATAATTGGCCATAGGCATTTCAGTATACCTGGGTTGGGTCATGACAGGTTGTTTCACCTGGCAAGTTGTACACCTCTCCAAAATATATACCACATCCTGCCTCAAGGATGGCCAAACAAAGGAATCTCTCACCATTCCTATAGTCTTCTTAAAACCTTGGTGACCGGCTCACTCATGAGCCTTCCAAAGCACCTGCTCACGGAATTTACTTGGTAACAATATTCCCGGGTACTCAGCATCTAATGCTGATGGAGGCGTTACTGAGTACAAAATACCATTGTTAACCATATATTCCTCCGGAGTGTTCCTAAACAACTCTGGAAATTCCTTGCTCTGTTCATCACACAGATCAGCGTAGGGTACGTCATAGACTTCTAATGGAACATGAGGTAATACACCCTCTTCCACTTCCGGTATGATGCAATTGCCAGTATCTAACGTAGCGACTTCGCTGGGTCAATGTAGTCTCAACAACACGGATGTTCTTTGAGCCCTGGATGTCCTCGATCTTACATCCATACTCGGCAATTAGTATTGCCAGTGCTGCACTTTCGTGTTCCTGACCTCACCCACAAACAAACTCTTAAGCGGTTTGTGGTTGGTGTACACCGTGAACTCAGCACCAAATAGATAAGTATGAAGCTTCTTCAATGCATAGATCACAGTGTAAGCCTCCTTCTCTATTACGGGCCAGTTTAGTTGACTGTCCTTCAACGTTGAACTGACATTCTGAATTACACGTACAATGCCCTTATTGTCCACTTGCACCAAAATCGCTCCTATCGCATAGCTTGATGCATCGGTATACAACTTATATGGCTTGTTCAAATCTGGATACATGAGAACCATCTCACTACACAGCAGCAAGTTCTTCAATTTCTTAAACGCTTGCTGTTCTTCTTTTCCCCATTCAAATCTTTTATATTTCTTAGTTAATTCATTTAAAGGCTTAGCAATTTTGGCATAACCTTTCACGCAAGATCAATAATAACCAGTAGCTCCAAGAAAACTTCTAACTCCACCCACATCATGGGGTGGTGACATTTCACTTATGACTTTGACCTTTTGACTCTGGGGAGCTACCCCTGGACTCGAAATGCGATGGCCAAGTAAGTCAACAGACTCTTTCGCAAAGTCGCATTTCTTTCTTTTTAACTGGAGATTGTACTCCTGAATTTGCTCATTACAAGACGTAAATGACATGCATGTTCAGTTGGATTTCTCGAATACACGACTATATCGTCGACGAAAACATGCACACATTTTTTGACAAATTCGCGAAAAATGTCATTCATAACATGCTGAAAAACTGCACCTGAGTTTCAAAAACCAAATGGCATACACGTCCATTCAAAAAGCCTTTCAGTGCAGACAAACGCCATCTTCTCAATGGCTTGTCTAGCCATGGGTCAATAGAAGCCAATAGCCAGACTTCAAGTCCATTGTAGAATATAGTGTCGCACCTCTCATCGAATCAAACATATCAGAGATGTTAGGTAGTGGATAACTATCCCTGCGACACACTGCATTCAGCCTTCTAAAATCTACACAAAAGTGGGTATCACCATTTTTCTTGGATACTAAGGTGATAGGTCATGCCCAAGGTGATGACAATGGTCTTATGACGCCTGCTTCCAACATTTCTTTGACCTGATTCTTGACCAAATATGCCTTTGCTAAAGGTATCCTATATGCTTTCTGATAAATTGGAGGGTGATCGCCCATTGTAATTGTACATTGTACCTTGGGTATGTACCCAAGTGTATTTGGACGAGCCATATCGAAATTATTGGCAAAGTCACTCAGTACTTTGTCAATAACTGCATTTCTGGTTGTTTCCTTACAACTAGCATATACATAATCATTTTGGGACATAAACAGTATCTTAAATGGATATATTTTCCCAAACCCTACTACTTCCTTTTTGCCATAATCAATCTTTGCTTTCCCCATGTGCAAAGCATCCGCACCAATCAAACATTCATGCCTCATACGTTCCACTATCACACACGGAATCGGTCTGGCATCTTCAAATTTAACTTGAGTTTCTCCTAATATACTTATTGGTGAACCATTTATGGCTAGCAAAGTGTTAGCCTTCTTTAATGGATGAGCATTCAAGATGCTCCTCCATATATCTTTTCTAACAAGAGAGGTACTAGCACCAGTATCTATCAGAGCATCTAGCTACTTACCCCTGTTGTTCTCCTGGTTATTCTTTTCCACATACAATCGGATATGGAACTTTTCGGTCACTGGTTTCCTCCTTATAGGTTTAATGAGCAGTGTTGCCCATCAACCACTTCTGTGTAGGATCTTGTATGATACTCTACCCACGAGGCTCCTCCAATACCATATGAATAATGGCCATGCTCGTCGGTTAGGTCATCAGTCAGCACAAAACCATCGCGATCTGCATATTCATCATCACAATTCATAGGATTTTGGATATCCTCCCGCGTATTCCGGAAATATGCATGAAGAGTACTACACCTTTCGGAATAGCACAATTCCTTACCGTCATAGTCGTATCATTCATCATATCGCTGTTGATCAACTTGATCCACCTCCAAAGGTGATTCATCATGATAGCTGTTATTATCAGGTTGATGGGGCCTTTTCATCGCTCTTCATGGCTGCTGACGTGGTTGCTGATTAAGTGGGCACTGAGCTTGATAATGTCCAGTCTTTTGGCATTTAAAGGTCACAACATGTTTCAGTGGTCTAGGTGCAGTTGGTGCTGCATAGCAATCAGAGGCCATGTGACCCAACTTTCCACAATTGAAACACTTTATTTGCTGTGTTTCTTGGCACTCGCGGTGCCTGTTGTTGTTGTTGTTGTTGTTGTTGTTGTTGTCCCTCGTTTCATGGTGGTTGTTTGGGTTGATGACAATCCCTCACATAATGTCCCTTCCTCCCAGTTGTAACAGGTGGGTGGCTCCTTCTTCATTTGAGCGGCTTTAGGTGTGGCTCTCTGCTGTCTTTGTTGTTGTTATTGCGGCTGAGGTGCCGGTATCGACTGTAGATTTTCTATGACAGCACATAGCTTCTCGATCATTTTACTCTGTTGAGTAATCTGTTTCATCATCTTGGTTATTATTTGCCAGATTTCCTTCCCCTCTTTGTAATCGATTGCATTGATTTCCAGCTCCTCGTCTCTATGCCCATTTCATCTGCATTGCATTGAATAAATCATTGCAGTTATCGTCCTCTTTGGTGAGTTTCATAGCATCCTCACAATTGTTAATCTTCTTGCATACAATACGCTATCCCATACCCTGCTCTCGAAGAGCTCAGATATGGTGATAATATGATGCACACGTTGTCGCCATTGGTTATGGGATATGCTCTCTCTGCTAATTCTCGGTACCACAATTGAATGCGATTATCGCCTCTCCTGTTTGTTGTTTTGTGGCATCTAGATCATACTTTATGTGTTCCTTCTCATTAGCTGATACAAAGTTTGTAGTGACAAACTTATCTAGTTCTTCAAAGGATAATGTGGCTCTATCCATACCTATCATAAAATGATCCAGCGCTTTAGATAGCACTCCCTGAAATACATGAGTCATGAAATGGACTGGAAGGCCAGTCAAGGTTCCATGGGTGGCTTGGACCACTCGGTCCACCCCATCAATAAACTGTCTAACTTCTTCAGGAATTAGTCCATCACTTGATTCTGTGCATCAATTCACGTGCCTCTTTATGGTGAATTCAGTCACTTTCTCTATGATCTTCGTCTTTTAAGACTTCCTTGGCGATTCTCAACCCCACAATGTTCATCGCGTCAGCAGAAGCCTGTGATGGGTTTACTGCTGTGTCACCATTTTTGACATTTATAAGGCTGAAGTTAATCGTAGTAGAATTGAACTACTATACGTTTCAAGCATGGCAGCTGTTCACAACGTACGTCAGTGGTTACTCTGATGATGCCATTCTCACGATGCTCATGATGCTGTATTATTCACGGATTGTCCAATAACTTGACAATGTCTATGAAAGATGTTATTCTATCATTCAAATCAGTTAATAATGATATGGCCTCTTTTTCAGCCAGATTGTTCATATTAAACGTACTTGCATTTTCACAGATTTGCACTCCTGTGCGGAATAATTAATTTACTGAACCTAAACAAATCCTGGCAGGCTCGCCAATGAAGATTTTCGGGGGGCATAGCCTGTTTTCAAATGGAACCAGAAACTCGAAAGTGAAACTTACTAGAATCTACTAAACTGATGAGACTGAGATTTTGCTCCATCCTACTAGCCTGTGACTTTTGAGTGTTGCTGCGACAACGTCGGTCGACTGGTAAATGGGAGCGAAGACAACTCGCTCGCCTCGTCTGACAGACGGTGAGGTGGACGATATTTATTCTGAGTTTCTTGGGCCTATCTGACTGTTTTTAGATTGCAGGTAAGGACTGGGTGTTTCTCCCAGCTCGGCTTTAGGTTCCTATCAAAACAACAAACTCTTGACTACATATACATATACGTTGATAAATTTATTTACACTAACTGTACAAGATAAACTTTGATAGTAATTGAGCAAGATCGCTCCATACAAATATACTTTGTGCATGAACTAAATGGTCTAACTTATTCTATTCTAACATAACAAAATCCTATCCTAACAAGTAAGCCACGTTAGGCATATTAGCCATGGCTGAACCAAGCAGCAAAGTTTGCGATTGCTCGGTGAATCCAAGATCGGAAGATTAACTTTCTCTGATAGATTTTCCATTATTTATACCCTCAGATTATGACTTTTCAGTGCTCTTGTCATTTATCAGAAATGCACCACTTCTTGCATGACATATTCTTATGATTCTTCTATGAATCCGATAGGCACAGTTTGATTGGCCAAACAATAACATCACCAATCAACCTCTGCTTATCCCTTCCCAGAAGTTCTGACCTGATAACTAATTGGTTCTTTCAACCATTCCTCCCTCACTTGCTATTGATCAAATTCTATTTACTATAATTCTTTACTGCAGGGTCTGATGGATCCCGATTGGTTATGACGTCATTCCAACCAATCATACTCTGCTCAATCCTTCATAGAAGATTGTGCCTTACATACTCAAAGCAGTGGGGACCGGGTCTGGTTTGATGTGATCTGTCAGCTAACCAACAACATTATGGTATGCCGTGTCGTTGCATACCACAAAATGAGTGGCATATAGTTTATCAACAATTTCCGATTCTGTTATGAATTCCAAAAGGGATGCTCTAATGTCCATGTCCTGCCCACTCTATACTAGTGGATAAGTCTCGTGAATCATAGGGTGCTAGTCACGCGTGCTGGATGATTCATTACCAGAAGGTGTTGTTCTAGCCCATGATCAAATACCAGTTTGCTTGCGTCATCAGCTGTGTCAGTTAGTCACGTTCAACTTATTCTCATAATTCATGATCCCAACCTCAATTTCTAAACATCGATTAATTCCAAAACTACAACTATCAACAACTGCTGAATATAATAAAAGTAGTTGTCTGTTAAGCAGCAACAACTTTTAACTAAATCATTCTCAAATACACAGCAACTCAGGACCATAGAATCCTTTCAAATTAAATCTTCCTATTTCTATCATTACCATATTAATCTCATCTGCTGGTTACGTATTGCTATAACCAGCATCCTATCCATTTAACATTAGTACACTTTATTACATACAAAGAGATGACCTGGCTGGCTCTACTTTCCACCGTCCCAATGATTGACATCTATTTATAAATAACAGGTGGTCGACTCAGCCACGTACATGGATGATGCTTAGTCATCCTAACTTTCTAGTTTCTAATTATATGTACATAAATATCATTGATGTAATATCGCGGCATCCATTTTTAGCTCACCTGGACTTTTAGCTCACCTGGTATTTTCAAAATTTAATTTCTTTTTGGGTCTTACGTGAATTATAAGACATCCCATGGGGTCGTGACTTCCCACGTGACAATCCCATATTTACAACATGATGGTATTAAAACAACAAGATGATGAAGACACCTTCCATATGACTATTGGTACACAGATGGGAGAACTAAATAGGTGTTTCAAACCTGTGATGCCATGCACAGAAAGAATCTCTTGCCAAAGTAAATCGAATCTGGGCTAGATCAACTGTTATGTCAATGATGAAGCATTATGAATTTCAATTAGGTACACTCAGATGCGAGCTTATGGAAGCACAAAACACCAAAGGCGTAGACCATAATAAAGCAAAAAATGTTGTCACATGATGGGCAAAAAATAAATTTCAAAGAAAACTCAAACAACAGACTATCTCAGGATTTTTTTATTGGGTCAAACTGCAAAGCACACAGATCCAGGCCAGAAAATCAGGGGACATAACTACTCCTATTATTGATGCAGCTACTCCTCCTGTGGCACCTCGATCTAGGCCCAGCAAACGGCGAAGATCACTGACAGATACGTCACATGTGTACACCCACAAACGCACCAACACTAACGCATCTCCTCATATTACACTAGCGCATTCTATCCACATCCACAGGCAATTTTGTTAGTAATGGCAACAGATCAACATGCTGGATTAATTTGGCCCATCATCCAGACATAAATGTAGCCTGTTTCCCTGGGGCACAACTAAATCAAGCTAGATGCATTATAAGATGATATAAAGACAGTCACCAGCCTGAGAAAATCATTGTCAACATGGGAATTAGTGACAAGGATCTGAAAGTAGGAAATGCCAAGAACAA
The DNA here is from genome assembly GCA_034401795.1 of Chaetoderma sp. LZ-2023a. Taxonomy (NCBI): domain Eukaryota; kingdom Metazoa; phylum Mollusca; class Caudofoveata; order Chaetodermatida; family Chaetodermatidae; genus Chaetoderma; species Chaetoderma sp. LZ-2023a. The sequence continues at coordinate 82,756,568 of CM067374.1, read as the reverse complement.
ATTCACAAATATACTTTGCATTACTATGTTGCTCAAACAAACTAAGTTTGGAGCAAATGAACAATATCTAGGAGTTAAACTCTGTTATGGAAGCATCTAGGTCTAACATTCAGACAATACAAGCTATTCCTGCATCCCAGTTTGAAGTATGCCCTGACAAAATCCACTGGAGACTGGAAAGGGCAAATAAAATCTACTATAAAATCTGTTGGTTTAAACTAAATTTGGTTCAAGGCCATAACCACTCAGCCACCGGTTTAGGTAATGATATTGTCATTTCCACTGGCTTACCTTTACACGAAATGGAAACCTCACTTTTATCACGTGGTCTTACGTTTGTTCCAAGCCTGAAACCTAATTCTGATTTAGATGTACTTTTGGACAATGGTTTCAGGGAAATTACAGATTTTAAACGACAAATCAAATTAGTAGATTTCTTTAAAAATTGTACCTTTAATTGAATGGCCAGGATTGGAACTAGATGTGTCAGCCATAGGTCCAGCGATTAAAGAAACATTTAAGACCACCTTAGAATGCAAAGAAACAATTAAAGCAAAAAGACCCACCAAATTATGCCATAAAATGAGCGCAGAGCCTTAAAAGAACTATGCGATAATAAAAAATATTGTCATCAAGCCAGCAGACAAAGGATCTGCAACAGTAATAATGTTGAAAGAAAATTATACAAAAGAAGCGCAGAGACAGCTAAGCATTCTGAAATATTACACGAAACTAGATAAACCACTTTTGCCGAAAAACTGTCGCAAGTTTAATGCAATTCATCGCTATGCTGACGAAGGGGCGAATATCGAAAATCACAGTTTTGAGAAAATCGCATTCAGGTTTTTCTGTATTTACCATCACAAATAATGCTACTCTTAAAGACATGTATTACTCAAAGTGACATACCAATAGAAAGCGCTTGGTCCCCTCTACGGACTACATGTTACCATTATGTGTTTACCTAATTAATAAGGCAGTAATTAACTAAAATACATATTCGCCTCTTCGCGAAACGTTTCTTTATGCTGGTGAGATTGGCATATTCGGCCAATATTCACCTGTTCATTATGTACAATTCGTTTCATTTACTACATTTTCGCCTCTTCAATTTCTCATTCCAGCAGTACTTAGCGATATTAATACTTCATGTTCACCTGTTTGTGAAACACATGTTGACGTGTCAGGGCAATATTCGCCCGAACCACCAGTGATTTGTCACTTAACCAGTGTGTTTGCTATTACACAGTGTACTGTAATGTTTAGTTAATTTCACCAGTAAATGACAGGCGGTGTTAATTCTAAATTTACAAAGTGTAATATTCGCCCCTTCGTCAGCACAGTGACGAATTCTGGAAACGTTATGGAAAATTCCAAATATTAATGAAAAACCGTTTGATTATCTTTACACGAAAGACGGTGCTAACTTATTACTACAAATTCATGAGCCAACAGCTGGCAGACCTATTATCTCAGACTATGGCTCGGAAACAATCACTGCCAGGCATCCACGCTTTGTTAAACATACTGAAGATTCTATCTAAACTAGCGCAGATCAAAGTGCCCCCAAATTCATTTCTAGTAACCCTAGATGTTTCCTCGATGTATGCAAATATTAATATAGAAAACGGTATTAATTCGGTCTGCAAGGCCTTAAAGAAATATCCCGATGCACGTCCTCCAGACAGGGAAATAATAGAACTGCTCAAAATTAGTTTGCAGGATAATTATTTTGAATTTACTGGAGAGGTTTAGCAACACATTAGTGGTCACGCTATGGGCAGATGTTTCAGTTCTAGCTTTGCCAACATTTACATGACTGAATGGGAAGACGGTGCCCTACAAAAGTGCAGTAAATGTCCTCTTAATTTTACGTAATTCCTTGAGCATATCTTTTTAATCTACCCACATACAAGAGATGAAACTACTGAATTCCTGCAAACTCTAAGAAGTATCCTGACAATAAATTGAAAGCAGCCATCAGTGATAACTCAGTGGACTTTCTGGATGTAACTGTTTATAAAGGGTTGGAATTTGGTGAATCTAGTTATGTAGACCATATGGTATACATTAAGCCAACACCAGTTGCTTCACAAATAGTCTTTCTACCCACCTCATACTTTTGATGGATTGATAAAATCACAAATTATCAAATTTCCGAATCAAGATGAATACACTAGCTGCCAAACCAAAGACAAGTTTCGATTTTAGTCAAGCCTTACTCGTGATTTGGAAAATGTCATCTATGTGCTAGGATGCAAATTATTTCAAAAACAATATGTAGGCCAAACAAAGGGCCGTTTCCACGTGCTGGCAACTATAACACAATTCGTACAACAACGCTTAGTGCGTCATCAATTAAGCTTTTGTGACGAACTTAGCTGTATCATTCATGACGTGGTTAATTATAACGTCAACCTACACGTTACGTAGTTGATTATTCCGTCATGTGATTGGTGTATAAACTACAATCCTCCATTGAAGTTGAGAAAAGGAAAGGACATGCATCAAGGTTTTCAAGAGGACTTTTGGAGGGGCCCGGTTGTTGCAATTGTATAGTATTATGAAAACACATGTAGCATCATATAGTTGCATCTTGACTTTCATAGAGATTTCCGAGACACGAATCCACAAATTCCAAAAGAACTAGAAGGTAACATTTCATGTTACACAGCGAGTTCCGGTGTCTCTACAGTTTCAGAGGGACAGAGGAGGGACCCAAGATTCTGCTTTTCTCCGTTTCCCAGTGCCCCGATGTGGTGGTTGGGATGAGTGGGTTGGGGGTTGTTGATGGGGATGGGGGTGGGGTGCATGTCGCCATCGTTTAAGTTTATTACAGGTACATAGATATATGCTAAGACTGCATGAAACCGATTTACATCATAGAGGAGATGGTGAATTGTATATAAGCACTCGCTAGGCTATATATGCCTAGTAGTATGGCGATATCATAGACTTGCAATTTGATAGGTCACGATCTAATGTGTGAGTGATTGGGTATGATATTGCGATCGTCCACTAGGTAACGTATTATTTGTTAATGTTCGCTATTTTAATCTATTTTATTCGAAAATCTAATGACCAACACATCTGTTAAATAGATGCTAATCTCATCTCGATTGTTGTATTGCACCGACAGATTATGGCTTAGAGATTCCATATCATTCATATCCTGACACAGTCCCTTATCTGTATCACAATTATCTGCTATGTAATATAGTGTAAAGGCTGAACAGTGATCGCCGCCATTTGTCTACTCAAGCTATAGTGCGTGATGCCCTTTAAGTGCCAATGTATTACATTCATTATTTTGTAATAACAATCTTGTTGAATATTTTGAAACTAATTTGACTGGAAGTTGTTGCATGGCAGCAAAAACTTCTGGTTATAGCAGTTTCAAAATATTCAACAGCGTACCGGTCCGAGTGTTTTTATATAACGTTGCCAAACTATAGATATTACCTCCATGGGTGAGCGTATACCGAGGCAGAGAAGCTAGGTTTTTTCTGATTGGTTGACGAGTAAATCATGGCAGCCATCATAGGCTGTAGAAATGTATCAACATTTAGCTACTAAAGCCGGAATACGTTCATTGTCGGCAGGATAGAAAGCGAAAATATTGCGGATGGATAATGGGTGGCAAATTCTACCACCTGGATGGTTGGTATAAGATAAGGCCAGTCTTCCTTTAAGAAAAATTAGATTTTGCTAGCCTTTTAATATTCTCTTGTAAACCAGACCGGAACAACCGGGATTTCAGCGTCGTGTAATACGCGCACTCGGACGAAAACTACTGAACTACGACTTTATACATTTGAAGGCATTGCGCGCGGTCTAGAGATTATGATGTCTATGGGTCTATCTGACCGAGGAATCCAGTTTCTCAGTCAATTATATGACGTCAAATTAATCAACTACGTCACATCTAGGCTGACGTCATAATCAATTACGTCATGACTAATGAGATATAGTCGGTCACAAACACTTAAAGGTACGTATTCATAGCAAAATCCATGAAACTAAAATTGTTTAAATTATGTACCTTTACAGGCTTAATTTTTTACTCCGCGCAGGATAATCAAAACGCGTCCTCGGTGATTAGACGCGTCCTCGGGGCTCCAAAAATGATTCCCCGTCCAAACGGATTACGTCCGGTAGAAATTTTATCAAGGATCACGAACACAGTAGGTGAGTTTTACATAATTTCTTCTAATTGTATGAAAATAAAAATTATGACTTTGTTCCCATTGCGCACGAGGTACATCGAGCTTTGTAACAACGCTTCGTGTTTTATTAAATACGTAGTAGTTTAGCAATGAGATAGGTTACCGCGAGCCCAATTAGGATTGGTGAGTGAAAAGAGCGGCTTTTAATGAATTTACATCGTTAATATTATATTTCCTGTCTTACAAGTGTGAGGCAGGCAATTTTCTATATGTCTTTAGTTGTTAAATCAATATGAACATCGAACATAGTAGACTGATTTTGTTATTAATCTTAAGATATATAGAAAACGCGCCTCATGATCAGGAAACGCATACTCGTAGATTGCTCTGTAGAGTAAGGATATCTAAATGCGAAGACCTCGACGTGTCAGATTTATAGGCTTTTAGACATTTATCTTAGGATTCAATCACAAAACATCGAATTGTCAGCTTGCATGTAGGTTAGTAATTATTATTTTTTACTTTGAAGTCCAGAGGTCAAAATTTTCACCAGATTGTTTATTAAATAGTAAATCCATCAAAGACATAGGCCTACAATTCGTACACCTAGCGAACGATTCCAGCATCATGGTGGAGTATTTCTGACAAATAGGATCTTGACGTCAGCCTACATGTGACGTAAATAATTATGACGTACCTTACTTGATTCATCCATTATTTTGTTTTGGCAGGTGCCACTGTGGTATTTAAAATACTTTTCAAGGATTACATTTAGTTCGCATTCAAGTATTATTAGCTCTGCATAAAACAGTCATTACCAATATTAGCAGCTTAGAATAATTTCTTTCAAATATAATAAATTGGAAAATGTTGTTATAATGGATGGTTGTAGTTTGAAGTCACATAATAACAGTAAAGTTATAGATACTTTTGTATAATAATCTAGAAACTTGTTTACAACTGCGTGTCCATTGTATGACGACATTTTTCTTTCCTCTGACTTATAACAGAGTCCTATTTTCAAAAATTAAAATATCCTATTGTCATGGACGTTGTATACGGCATTTATCGCGCTACTATGCTGATGTGCTATCATCGGAGAGTATATAATTGACTGATACTTTTCTTGTAGATCCGTATGGAGAGAATTAGTTAGCCTTCGGCTACTACAGCTCTAGTTCGATGTAAAATTATATTTTGCGACAATGGACCTTTCCATTTTTAGCTATTCCCCGCCCATCTCTAGCTAAGCTTCACCCACACCTCGCTCGTGTTGGGATTGATCGATCCCCGAATGCCCTGACTATCAATTTCCTGAAAACGATAAGTTAAGTTGTTGAATATTTTGTAACTAATTTGACTGGTTGCTGTTGCTGTTGCTTCCTATGGCAGCAACAGCTCCGACAGCAACAGATCCCAGTCAAATTAGTTTCAAATTATTCAATAGGATGTTTATTAAGTAATAAAAACATAATATTCGTACACCAACGCATAGCCAGTCTTCAACTATGCGTTCGTTACATACTTATATACATCCTTCATGACGTCATAATGACGTCATTGATTGAAGGAAATTTCAATTTCCCTTTCTCCGAGATCTAACACTACTTACCATTCTATTACTTCTGATAACAGGCTAGGAAGCTAGCTGGCTTTAGGAATCTAGATTTAGAAAGCTTTACCGGTTCCTGGAACCAGGTATCCGGTTCACATCAAACGGGTACCCGTCTGCCAGTGAGGCTAATATTGTTTGCATAGCTACCAAACCAAGAGAATACCTATGGCTTGCCTCCGTGGTCTGGGAGGCAGGGTCCGTAATAGGATGATAAGTATTGTTAGATCTCTGAGAAAGGGAAATTGAAATTTCCTTCATTCTCCTTCGATCAATACTTCTATTACTTCTGATAACACCAGATTTAAACAGTAACCTGGTGGGAAGGGGCAAGCCATGAATTGCTTCTTTTGCCCATGGAGATAAATCTTAGACTTAAACTTGACATACGGAGACCTAAAAGGACTGACAAGTTTTAGGGACCGAATCACATTCGCATCACCCCAAGCCACCCCCCCCCTTTTTTTCTTTCTCCTAAGGAAAGGGAGAGAACTCACGAACTGAAACATGAATATGCTAAGAGGGTTAACTGCTCTTTGCATATATTAGCCTGGGAATGAGCATGAATATATAATATGAATGATCATGATATATAGACATAATACAAAACACTGTCAAACTTGAATTACCTTATGAATATTGGATTTCAGACGTGGAGCCTTCAACCAAGCACTTTTTCGACCATCCGTGACAATATTGGCTGTAATCCTCTCGCTTGACCATGTCTGTTCCATAACTTTTGCTTTTTCAAGTACCAAAAGGGAGAAGAACAGTGTGGCCATTTAACTATCGTCTCAAAATAGCTAAAGCGAGCGGATTGGCGGAGTCTGACACATCCCTCATATAGTAATCCATGAAAGAGGACTCACAGTGCCATTGTGCAACAGCCATGATGTCCTCTAACGGAGAACCATTGTAGAGGGCGGTCGAGGCGGCTATTCCTCTGACATCGTGCGCCCTTGCGCATTGCACCTGGTGCCCAGTCGCTCAATCTCGTGGGTAGTTACCACCCAACGAGAGATAGAATCCATGGATGCGGCGCCATATGGCTTCTTATGGCAGATCCACAGATGTCTATCATTCGACCGTAATGAGTCCATCCGTTTTTTGTACTTAGTCAAAGCACGGACTGGGCACCAGACACTGCCATCACGATCAAACCTAGTTAGTTTCGGTATAACGATCGGTTTGCCGGGATATTTCAAAGATTGATTCATTGACATAAACTCTGCTCTTGGCCCTCTCCTGAGACAATAAATCAGTCCCTCTCTGCTGAAAGCCCATGGATCTCACTGCGCCTTCTCGCTGAGGAAGCTGCCAATAGAAAAACCGCCTTTAGAGTCAAATGCTTTAGATTAGCCAAACACAATGGTTCAAAAGGGTGCTTGGCCAGTACATTAAGCACTAAAGATAGACTCCAGGCTGGAATGCCTACCGGTTGTCTCGGTCGGAGATTGCTCATTCCCTTCACCATCACATTTAACTGGACCACCTCTGAACTATCCCTGTTAGCTAGACATGGGATAACTGAGGCCAAAGCTGACTTGTATCCACCAATTGTGACACGAGCTAGTACTGAATAGAACAGCTCACAGAGAAAGTCTGCTATTTACTGAATAGTGGATTGAAAGTTATCAATACCCTTTCCTTCACACCACTCTGCAAATTTGTTAACCTTGTGGTCATATACTTGAAGGTTGACCTCATTCTCGCAGCTGCGATGAATTTCGCAGCCTGTCGAGAAAAACCCTCTGACGTGGAACATTGTTTGATAACATCCACGCAGTCAATTTGAACATTTCGGGATGCTCGTGTAGGAAGCATCCGTTGGCTTTGGAGATTATGTTCAGAATCTCTGGTAACTGCACTGGATTGTCCACCAGCAGATCCAGACGATCCATGAACCACGCCCTGCTGGGACAATATGGCGCTATTGGCAGGACCAGGCACGGTTCCTCGCTGATCTTCACCAAAATCTTCGCCAGAAGAATGTTGGGCGGATATGTGTAAGCATACACCCCTCTCCAGCTTTTCGCCAGAGCGTCTGTATCGACGGCATTTGGATCTGGAATCGGCGAGACAAAAGTCAATATTTGAGCATTTTCCTTTGTGGTGAACAAGTCCACGTTTGGTGTGCCCCAATGCTCGAAGATGCTGTGAAGAACTGGAGGGTTGAGAGACCATTCTGTTGGCAGAATCCTCGGTCTGCGAGACAAAGCATCCACCAGAATGTTCAATCGCCCAGGAATGTGAGCTGCTTTCAAAACAACTGAGTAATTCCTGCACCATTGAATCAAGTGCCACACATTCATACACAGTGTGGGTTACCTGGTCCCACCTTGCCAATTTATGTATGGTACTACTGTCGAGATGTCCGACCGTATCAATATCACCTTGCCCCTGACTTTTGGAAGAAACTTCTCCAATGCCAGTTCCACTGCCATCATTTCCAACAGATTGATATGCAGCTGGCTCTCTTGAAGAGTCTATGTGCCCGAGACCTGGTGTTCTCCAAGGCAGGCCCCCAGCCCTCCGGCGATGCATCCATGTACATGGATAGCTAGGGGGGGGGGGGCGGGTAGCAGCAGTGAAACTCCTACTAGGGGATTATGACGCTTTTTCCACCATACAAGATGCTACATTAATGGCTCCAAAACTGCCACCAGCTTTGACAGGGGTTCTGTTCTCTGTTTCCACAGAGCCATCAGATACAACTGGCGAGGTCTTCGCATCAGAGCAGCATATGGGATTACATGCTCCATGGAGACCATCATGCCCAGCATCTGAAGAAACCGCCTCGCCTGAATGTGGTTCCCCAATTGAAAACTCTTGAGGATGGCTAACAGAGACATCACTCTGGGCTATGACGGGTACACCCTGCCCTCCTCGAGATTGAATCGCATCCCCAAATAAACGAAATTTTGAGTGGGTGTCAATTTGGATTTCTCCTTGTTGACTATCCAGCCTAGATCTGAAAGTACCTTCAGAGTCATGGCAATATCCACTCCTAACCTGGCTGGCGTGTCCGCCTTGATAAGCCAATCGTCTATGTAGGTGTGAAACGCCACGTTCTCTCTTCTGAGAAATGCTGTCCCCACAAGGACCACTTTGGTGAAAACTCTCGGAGCTGTCGATAGGCCGGATGGGAGGACTACAAACTCCCATACCCGATTCTGAAACGCGAATCTCAGAAACCTGTGACAACCCCTGTTCGATGGAATGTGGAAATATGCATCTTTCAGGTCGATTGATACACACCACATTCCTTTCCTTAATCCTGCCATTACCGACCTCGGAGTTTCCATCTGAAACCGAGGCGTATGGATAAACCAATTTAATGGCCTGAGATTGAGTACTGGTCTCCAACCCCCTGTGCTCTTGGGGACAAGGAACATGTTTGAATAGAAGCCTGAAGTGTTCTGGTTTGCTGGTTGTATTGCTCCCTTCAGAAGCAAACCTGACACTTCGTTTTGAATGACTTCTAACTTGTCTGGCTCCCTTGGTACGGGTGTCCAGACAGGTGTCAAAGACAGATTTTGCGGTGGAAAATCCCACCACTCTGTCATGTACCCCTGAGATATCCATCCCAGGACCAGACTGTCTGACGTCACACCTCGCCAAGCCTCGACGAAACGTATGAGCCTTCCACCCACTATAGATGCATTGACGCCTAACGTGTGTGTCTGGCTGGCGATCCGCTCTCCCCCTCTCTTGACGAGAGAGAGAGAACCATTTTGGTCTTGGCTTGACTGGGCTGACTGGCACCGCTGTTCCTGTCACACAGGCGCAGTCCAGGCAGATACGAAGGGAGCTTCCATACCCTTCGGTACGATCAGCTCACTTCTTTCCGCCCTTTGAGGACTTACCCTTGCCCTTCCCCTTGCCCTTCCCACCTCTTAGGTGATTAGGAGCAACAGTGGGGTGACCAGGAGCCTCCACAACTATCATCGCCTTCTTATTTGCAGGCAGCTGCGAAGGCCCAGAAATAGCAGAAGAGACTAAACCAACACATGTACAGGCGGTAACACCGCACGACATCGCCCGCTTGTCCTTGTGGAGAAGCAGAACGGACCACCGAGCACATACTTCAATGTTGCAGTACGTATCAGCTGCTGAGAGACGAGATCTGGCCTTTGTCAACCTCTTTTCTTGAAAAGCTGTATGGGCCTGTGGAAGAACTCACAGATTTCATCTTGAGAACGGCTCTCCAAGTGTGATACCAGCGATCGAAAAGAAGAAGAAGCAAAAGAAGCTGGTTTGGCTTTCACCTTACTCTTATGCTTTTCCGTTTCTTGGAAGACGGTTGTCCAGTCAGCGGCTTGGCTACAGCCCCTAGTGCATGCACCTGTCGCATTAGTTCCAGATGTAGATTCACAGCCAACCGATTCTGCGCGATATTCGCCGTCTCCTCTAGGATGGCCCGCACTTGGCCACCACAAATGCTAGGGCTGTTCAGGAGTGTTCCAAGCAAACGCTCCCTAACGGTAGTAGCCGGACGCATATGGTCTAGGAGCATCTGCCTCCTGGACTTAGTTACTCTCGCTTGCACCCTTGCCAATACGTCTATTGACAGCACCAGGCCGTCATTGACACATGATAGCGCCACAGGTGGCACAGGGCGACCTGCCCCAGCTTCAGCCCACACCGACTGAAGCAGGCGATAAGAGTGAGTGACAGCACTCATTTCTGCCCTCACCCCTCATCGCACAGGGCCAAGACTTCTTCATGGTGCACCTCGGACCTGTCCACAAGTGCATAAGCTTGCTATAAATAGCATCTAACAACTCTTTAAACCATGGCTCCAGTCCAATGGACTGGGTCCAAGCCGCGGACAAGACCCCCGTCCTAATCGATGCAACCGATGGATGGGGTGTGTCTATCTTGGCCATGGCCGAAACCACAGACGGCCCGAACCACACTGGCCGTGCCCTCTCCAAAACCTCCGGTTGCGGATGCGGAGCGCCCGCAGTGGCCGAAACTGACGCTCCACGATTTGACTTCGAGCCGCCTGACCCCGTGTCAGACCCAGCCACGTCCTTCTGGGAAAGGAACTTGACTAACATTTCGACCGGCCACACTGAACATATGTTACACCTATTATCGTTCTTCACCATAAAAATCCGAGAAACAACACGGGTGTGACGTCACCCGCTCGGATAATACGGAGAACGACGTCAGCCGATTTTCGTGTTAAAAACATCGCACAGCCAACACCTTATTTCATATTACTGCCGATCGCTGTTGGGTTTAAAGGAAGGCGACCAATCTGGAATATTTCCTTGTTAATACACGTCCCAGATTCGGGGTCAGAAATTGGAACATGCGACACAGACGAAATTTTAGAGACCTAAGTCTGTATACTATAGAATAACATGAAATAATACAAGCTGGGTTTCAACGGCTCCTTCCATGTTACTCCAATAAATCCTTGAAGCGAAACAGTTAACACAAGCACAGAAAAGCCTTAGAAAAAACTTTAATTAATGCTAAGAATCTCCAAATGCAAAAGCATGTATTGCTGTTGTTGCTATGTAAACAAGAATGAGCATCACTGGCAGATGAGTACCCGTTTGTTGGGAACCCGGTACCCGGTTCCAGGATCCGGTAAAGCTGACTAAATCTAGATTCCTAGAGCCAGCTAGCTTCCTAGCTTGTTGTCAGAAGTAATAGAATGGTAAGTATTGATCGAAGGAGAATGTGATGCCATTCTATTCGTCATGTAGTTGATTAGGACGTCATATGATGGACGAATACAGTGGAAAGGTCCATTATTTACGGACAAATGGACCACTGCCATGATTGTTTGCGCCTATAATCTTTAAATAAACAATAAACAAGTGCAATAAATAGCGATTTCAGATCGTCACCATTTCTACTTGAGAATGTGTATGTTTTTCAGGTATTTAAAATCATTTTAACTCATAGCTTTGATCCGGATACAATCAAGGTTTGGAGGGCCTAGTATATGAGAACGCAAACCATTGTGGTGACATTTTAAGTAAATCTGAGCATTAGGTTCCGGGATCCCCATTGATCCTGGAATAAATGTGTATCTGGGTCCAAATCTTTAATCCGGATAATTACCAAAATCTGGACATACTATTTATTATGCTAAATATACGCCTAATCAGAGCAATAGTTTCTGTAATAGTGCCCAAAGACACACGCACGAACGCACGTACGCACGCACGCACGCACGCACGCACACACACGCCCGCACGCAGGCACGCCCGCACGCAGGCACGCCCGTAACATACACTCACCCACGGATGCATGCTTTTTCAGCAATTGGTATTAAATAATTTCTGCTTTTAGCACATCGTGTGCTACACATATGTGTTGAATTTAATAATATTCTGTTGAAGATTGGATATTGTCAATTTTTCATTTGCTTTGATCATCTCTCTCTAAATCGTAACCTTTGAGAATTTCATTCCGTACAAATTATTAAAATTTTTTTAATTGCGAACTTAAATTAGGGACTCATGTCTCTAATTCAATTTCACAACGTAAAAAATTATATTAATTTAAACGTAATGACATTCTCATAAGTTAAGATTTATTTCGTTTCATTAGTTCTACGCCCATAACTTAAGCCTCTAAAACTATACAATTTTGACAATTTTATTTTCGATAATTTTGCTGTGAATATGCACCTTTATTAGTCTGTCAAGTTGTACGAATTGTATGTCTTTGCTATTTAATAAACAGTCTGTTAAATATTTTAAACTAATTTAGCTGAGTGTTGTTGCTACCACCGAGTCAATTTGGTTACAAAATCGGCAACATTTAGTTTTCGGTTTAGAAATTGAGATTCGGAGTGCAGGGATCGATTGCTCAAACACGAGAAAAGAGTAGGTGGAGCTTAGCTATAGATGGACTGGGCATAGCTAAAACTGGATTCATCCGTTACCACACGAATCAGCATTACATGTGAATAGCAATGGAGGAATGCGATCTGTCACTCAAGTATATGACGTCATAACCAATCACGTCACACGTAAGCCGACACGACAATCAAAATGACGTAGCTCGGTCACAATACTCGAAAGTCCATCACTAAAGTATACGAACTGTATGTCTTTCAGATGAATTTACAATTTAATAAACACTGTACTGAATATTTTGAAACTAATTTGACTGGAAGGTGTTGCTTACCAATATAGTTACTTGAAATTTAATGATTCACGATCATATGACGTAGGCCAAAAGTGCCAAATGTCTGACAGCAAGTAATTGAATTGTATGTTTCTTTGTGAATTGTAAAATGTACGTTGGTAACTGGATACGTAGCAACAGCTACCAGACAAATTAAATACAACATATACAACAGCAGCTTACATGTATATTTACGTTCAATCTGAAATTCTATGAATTCAGGGTTCAAAGAGTTAACTTTGAATCAAATGCGTATATAAAGTGGGCGGAGCTTAGCACGAAATGGGCGGGGCATAGCTACAAATGGTTCCCTCTATTAATTCAAGGACTTGAGTTGACAACTTCCTCCTGTAAAATATTGATCAAAATCCCACACATCCATAGCAACCACAACTATTAGGACAACACAGCGGAAATAGGAGCAATAATAAGTGCCATTTATTTCATATTATTTACACATCATTTCTGTCGTGTTTTGTTCTATTGTTCACAGCGGGATACATCCAGTCGTAATTCACCGCCAAAAGCCGTGACTACTGTCTCGTAGAACTGGCATCTGAGCCCAACAACACAAGGACAGGAAGTTCCGTAAATGTGTGACGCCTCGGGTAGCGGGGTTCGAGTACAGTGACGATCTACGGGCGACAGAGCTTCGCATCCATGACTGTTACCAAGCATAGGATAGCCTCTTATCTTGAACACGCAACAGTGAGTAGCAGTATTACATGGCGGATCGCAATCACCAATGACCTGGTAATAAAGCAACCACCATCAAAACATATTGTAGCGCAAATCAATATTTATAATATTAATAATGGAATAATGTTGTACATGATTGTGCATTTACTACAAATTGTGTAGAAACCTCTCAGTACAGCGCTGGAATTGAAGCTTTTCATGTGGGCATGATCAATGTGTAATCTTAGCAACGTAAAGAAATTAGGCCCGGAGTGATGTGGTTAACGAAATCGTATGTTAGGATGGGCCAGGGAAGGATCTGTGTGGGAGCAATGGGCTAGTTTTTTTAACCAACCTAAAATATTACTGTATTTTATGCAATTAAACAAGGCTTCGTGGACTAAAATTATATATTGAAACTCGACGTTCATATATAAGCCTAAACCAAGTATATTGAGTGATTATTAAAATATTACCGATACATGATAATGTATCAACTTTGCCATTTTAACATTTCATTTCAATATTGCTCTTTCATTGTTTGTCGACCGTCGTGAAGAAGGAGAAATGTGCTATAGTCCACTTAAAACTTCTTCAAAATATGTATTCAGAGCTCTTGATTACTGAATGGGTGGACGTTCAGAATATGGAAATAATGGAGATATACTAGTATCCCAAACCTTGAAAAGCATAAGACAAACGAACATACAAAATATCGTATGTTGGCATCAGTCCCCAGATAAGCCGATACCGGTATATGCCCGGCATCAGCCCAGTAAGCTGCGTTATAAGGGCCGTGTGTACATACATATATATTTATTCATTTGCTGTATAATACAAATGTTGTATGTAGGATATCAAGCGATTTATTCTTTGATAAATACCCATGCGAGCAAACACACCTTCTTATGTCTCTATAATCTGCTATCCTAAGGGAAAGTCCATATTGACAAGAGGACACTGGTAAACAAACTATCGTAAAATTTATCTCTGAGAAGAAAGTAGCCGCAAATTGAGTCGTTTGTACATTTTAAATTAGCATGGGTATATTTATAATTAGATGGAAAATACGTATCATACAGGGTCAAACAGAGACGTGATTCCATTAAATATCTGCTATGCATCCACAAGATAGTACCAAATGAATTCGCCAGTGTATCAGCAATTCCGATACATGAAAGCTGGTCCGCTAGACAAAGATTGTTTCTTGGGGGCGGTGGTCCAGTCGAAGATACCTGGTTTGCTGATGCTATGCGGAATTGCAGCATGGCGGTTCGAACCCGACTGCGGAAAGGGTGAACAACAAAGTAAACTTCGACGTTCATTCTGTGGGAGGGTTTAGCACAGAAATTTAAGCCAGCGCATTGCCGGTGCATTAAAACCTAAGAAAAAGCTGCTGCTGCTGCTGCTGCTGCTGCCGCTGCTGCTGCTACTGCTACTACTACTACTACTACTACTACTACTACTACTACTACTACTACTACTACTACTACTACTACTACTACCGCTACCGCTATCGCTACTACTACTACTACTACTACTACTACTACTACTACTACTACTACTACTACTACTACTACTACTACTACTACTACTACTACTACTACTACTACTACTACCACTACTACTACTACTACTACCACTACTACTACTACTACTACTACTACTACTACTACTACTACTACTACTACTACTACTACCAGTACCTCTGCCACCACCACTACCACTACTACTACCACTACTGCTACCACTACTATTACTGTTACTTACCAAAGTAGCAACCAGTAGACAACAGAACACTATCTTCAACATGGCGGCGGTTAGCTGTGGCGTATGCAGTTCTCTTGACAAAAGACGGCAGATTTTCAGAGCCATATTTATATATACGAAGTGAAGCATACGCATGACTATTTGAGAACTTGTCATCGTTAATTCAAGGGCTCAATAAGGTGACATAACCATCACAAGTGGCTTGCTATAGGATATGACATGTGTGGCTAAACGATAGTGCTTCTTTAAGGAATATACAATTTCCTGTTTCCAAAATGTGTTCGTTGTCTCGAACAGATTTCAGTGTGAAAAGAGACTAGCATTATTTTTTAAATGATGTAATCTGTTGCTTTCTAATTTTAACATTTCCCTGCAGCATTGAAATAGATGTTAAAATTGAGATCTAACTCAGAAAATAAGACCATTATTTTGTGTGACAAATAGACACGAACTTATCAAGATAAACGATCTGGGTTTGTTGACTTTGTTGCACCTCAGATTGAATAACGATATTGAAATCAGTAGCAGATCACAGTTTCTTAAGTTCCTGATGCAAATCAAAATCAAATAATCTAGACGGACGGTAGCATTTTGACTTACTATCATTTTCACCCTAGGAAAATGTAAAGCTGTGTGCCCCATGGTTATTTTTATGTAGATGTAAACATATATTGACACGTGTTTTAGAAAAATGTATCGAAATTCTGTGACTTAAATTAAATCATTAACCTTTACAGGTAGACATGTGGTATGGACGTATAAAACGCAGATCGGACATGGACAATGGACATTGCAAATGGATGGAACCGAACATTGGTCGTAAGGTGTACATCTATATGAGCCAGTCCACGAAGGGGTAGGGTGGAGTGGAGGTGGAGGGGGGGGGGGGGTGCAAAGTGTGACATGGTGGTATTTCTCTAAAAAGTTACATTTTAAAGCAACAGTCATTTAGTTAAAAAGTATGGCCAAAAGTTTTACAAAATTGTAACTTAGAAAATAGATTTTTGACAATAATTAAAGATTCTACCAAATTCATGGTGTTGCAAATGTAACAAGGACACCAAAATCTTAATTCCATGATATACCATTAATAAATATAATAAAACAGAATGATTTTAGCAAGGGCTTCAGTAATAACTATAATGATTTAAATAAAATTCATGATCACTTCTTGCAAAATGTTACAAATCATTAATTAAAAATGACATTTTATGGTTTTTATACCTGGAAAATCCAGACTACAATCTTAGAATGGAGTATTTTATGGGTAATTGACATGATCAATAAGTAATAGTGAACCAATAATATCATGATAAAACTATAGAGCCACAACACAGCCTAGTTGCACATAGAGAGTCTTAAACATATTTGTATTGCATGTTGGGCTTGTAACGAGTGCACCAACATTATGTTGTGAGTGTAACAAAGACAGCAAAATCATGTTGATCTCTCATTTGCTAATTACTGGTCAGATTAAAATGTTATTGGTGAATAATGAAATTTTGAGATAATTTTCAAAGAACTGCACCAAATATGTGAATTTTTCTTTCTAATAATTGTTATATGATAGGCGTAGACATAAACGTAACGAGGACGCCAAATGTTACTTTCATCGCAGTGTTTTAAGCAACATTTGTAAATGATCGTTTCGCATAAAAATGAAAGTGATGTTGTGGAATAAAAGCTATTGAGCCTGTCCTATGTATGTGACAGCGGCTTTGTTCCAATATATATATATATCTACATTTAAGATGTTGTTGTTTTATGTCAAGATTTATGTGATTTGCAAGATATATATATATATATATATATATATATATATATATATATATATATATATATATATATATATATATATATATATATATATAGATCACATAAATCTTGACATAAAACAACAACATCTTAAATGTCACGTTTATGGGCGTCCCAAATGTATAATTTGTACAACGATAGGTAAAAAACAATTAGATCCTTGTATCAATTGTCATCATCTTATTTTGTCTATGTATACATGTAGTTTACATAAATTTAAGCACATTTTCTCTTGATAAATATTATGTTACAGATGAAAGTAAAAAGAAAATTGAAATTAAGATGACTGCCACCGCCCCCCCCACCCGCCCCCTTTCGCGGAGTGACCCAAACGCAGTGCAGCACTCCACCTTGCTTTGGGAAATATCCATGCCGAAACATGACATCAAATAGATGGATCCACTTTTAGCTATGCCTAGCCCTAACCTACTGCTATGAAAGGAATATGAATATTGTGCTCGACACTCAATATATTACAAGACGAGAACAGGGTATAACCAGCAATTCAAATAGATATGGACAAAGTATGGAGGCAAATGCCCGAATCATTTCAGGTAAATAGAAAGCTGGTTATCAAGATATTACTGCTTATCGGGAGATAGCTTGAAATACTGCATACGAGGACAGGTTAGACGTCCAAGCTTTGTTGGTCGGTGTTTAGTGGAGAGATTATTACATGTTACCACTGTTTTAAATTCCCCGACATCCCGCACAGCGTCCAGTTTAGACGGGAATTTAGTTGTCCAGTGATTTCGTGGCATTCGTAAATAAAATAACACATTGTGCAAACTCGAGGATCAGTGAGGGCAAGCAACAATTTTATTTCTGTGGGATGAAGCATTTGGCGGGGGGGGGGGGGCGTTGGTGGGGGTGGTGGTGTATGTCATGTTTATAGAGCACACTGTAGCGTGCCGCCCCTGCCTCACCCCCTGTCGCATCTATACACAGCGCGCATTGGCCCCAATGCGCGGACGCATCACCACCGTCCGAGGACAACAGCGCCGCGTCCACTCCAAGCGTCCTCTGCGCGCCGCCCGAACGTCTCAGGGCATATGGTGTCGGCGCTGGTGTGGCTAGAAACAAATTTTGTCGACAGCGTAGAGATTCGATGGAACGACTTCGTTCCCATGGGACCGGGCAGGCATTTGCAACCCTAGGGTTTATATTGATAGTGGCGCCCAGGCTCTGCTACGGACTTTGGGGTCGACCACAGGTAATTAACAGGGAGGGGGTGGGGGTGGGTGGGCGGGGAAGCGATAGCTTCCATAAGAATCCGACGAGTTCCATCCTACCGAGATGATGAGAGTGAACACAATATAAATAGTA
Source organism: Chaetoderma sp. LZ-2023a (assembly GCA_034401795.1). NCBI lineage: Eukaryota > Metazoa > Mollusca > Caudofoveata > Chaetodermatida > Chaetodermatidae > Chaetoderma > Chaetoderma sp. LZ-2023a. The sequence continues at coordinate 82,738,043 of CM067374.1, read as the reverse complement.
TAACGATTGCGGAATTTGGACGCTACCATTTATTTGCTTATAGGATACTCACTGGCTCCTAAACGAAGCATTTAATGGCGATTAACAATAATAAACAATATTATTCAATATGGCGATGGACATATGTTTTACCGGGCAAGTCTTGCGAGCAGTTACCTAACGTGATTGTGTCTTAATCGAAAATTATTTGACGAAATTTGTAAGAGAATCAAAAACAGATAACGATTTTGTTTTGTGGTTTGTATTAAGCAAAGATATCCTTGTGAGATATTGTGGGGAAACTGTATTGCTAGGCGTTTTGTACGTACCTCCAGCATCATCAAGATACTACACAAATGATGCATTCGACAAAATAGAAAATGACGTAATCTCTCTGAAGACTAAATTTTATCTTATGCGTTTGATAGGAGATTTTAATACAAAAACCTGTATCGAAAAGAAATTCGACAACTTTACGTCGCATAATTTTAACATTGATCTTCTTCTTTTCGTTCGCTGATCATACCGCGAGTCCTGTAAGTGACTATGGACATGATCATAAGCGTTAAGTGCGTGGATCCATGGTTTATTAGAGTGCGCCGTGCGGCCTGGAACCTCCGTCTTCAACACTCGAGGTTTCTGTCAGGGTTACCTCACCCTTACCTCCTTTAGTCGCCTCTTACGACACGCAGAGGATACGGAAGGTGTATTCTAAGCCCCACCTACAGGGCAGTTTTTAACATTGATGACACAACTGATTTTGACGTACTACTGACAGGGCTATGCATTTCAACTGATAGATATGCCTCGGTAGTAGAAATGTGAATAGTTAATATTTTTATAATAATTGGAAGAGAAGACAATGATATATGCATAGGTAGGTAAAGCAACTGCCACCAATAACAGTCTGCTAGACTACGCAATTGGAAACACACGTTTTATTGAAACAATCCCGCGATTTTTATGTTAGCGACTTTGACCCACTGATGTCAGATATACACCATGCACTGCACATAACATAGAAAGAAATAATAAGAATAAGAATAATGTAAAGATACGATGGATACCAAGCAAAAAAGAGCGGTTTGTTGAGAATCTTGATCAAACAATACTTAAAGGGGAACACAAGAAGGGTCACCATGGTTTGCATAAAACGCGCGGTTCTATCATAGACCCAATATTTAAGCTACTGTGTAAAGATTTCCTGCGACATTTATATATAAATACGATTAAAATGGTGTTAAAAACGCTATGTTACTATAATTTTCTGCGAGCTAATTAAACCTATGACGTCATAGGTTGAATCCCATCCTACAAGAACCATGATAATGGCACTCTGAAGACAGGAGTGCATGCATTTGGATGGTGATATCTCTGTCGGTGATAGTGCTATCGACATCATTTATATATGTATAGATTGAAGAGATTAAGGCGTTTATCACACTATCGCAAATGTATGGAATATATTTGTTATTTTCATACATTAGTTGTCGAACCTTAATCTGGCCATTTCATATGAAGCTGCCTGCCAATTACATGAATATTACAATATCTCGGGAAGTTTTGAGGCTAGTATGAAAACATAAATACCTAAATATGTATTGGAATGTATGTAAGACCTATTTAAGCTCTCATATTAATAGATGAAACTTTAATAACATTATCTGCCGAGCGCCAGTATGAGTGGTGATTCAAAAGTGGCAATTGTACTGATATACCTATACTATCGCGTCATTCATTCATTTCAAGATCAAACCTTGATGTCAAAATCGGCACCATCAGAGACGTCAGACAAAGGACTCTTATTTTATATTCTTCAACATTTCCGCAAATATAGTTTATATATTCCTAACACCGCTGAAGAGAACGCCTTACAAAAACGCAATTCGTAATTTTATTGCGATAGCATTGGATGACAGCGAGTAAAACATTCAACTTATGACGTCATACGCCTCATCCGGGAATAGAAATTTAACTAATGTATCACATATTTAAATAACGAAGTTATATATTTCTAATTTGAGCACGGAGCTTACAATTATGTTTTTGAAAACGTTACAGTCTGTAGATTCATTTTATACAAAGTAGTATAGAGGGTCTGGTGTTTCCCTTTAACCAAATAAAACATACATTAGATGAAGCTCAAGACACAGAAACTCCAGAAACCTGAACATAGCTGTCAACATGATGGGCGATTTGTTTACAAATAGTGCCACAAAAAATGTTTGGGTATAAGAGGGTGCATAAAGGGAAAGTCGCCAGCAAAGCGAAAAGTAAGAGAAAGAAAGATTACAACGTTAATGAGCCAGAGCCAAATAAACAACTGTTAAATGATTCTTGCAAAGCGTATAAAAAACGATAAAATTACACACGGAAAATATGCGTACACTCGATACACACGACACAACAAGTTGCATACAGCGTGTTGTAAGTGTGTACACACGATTAAACAAGTTGTATACAACGTGTTGTATACAACAAGTTGTACCGTGCGTATACACTTACAACATGTTGTATGCAACAAACTGTTGGATGAAAAAATAGAACCGTGTTATATATTCATCCAACTCTTTCATCCAACAAGTTGTATACAAAAAGTTGGCCCCGTGTGGATCGGTTTCATCCAACTTTTTCATCCAACATTTTATGCGACCAATCAATGGATCTTTCTAGTCTTAACTATGCCCCGCCCATCTCTATCTAAGCCCCACCCACACTGTGCCCGTGTACATACTATTCTAAGCGTTTATACTTAATCGATACTTAGTCATTCATTCTGTAATTAATTATGACGTCATCCTACAGGTCACGTAGTTATTATGACGTCATAATTGTGTTGAGCTTCATGAGGAGTACGAGTGTTTATTCGGACTACTTCAATCGCCATAAACGAGGAAACATGATATTTTACTAATTCTGACATTTGACATGTTATATTTTATGCCGTTTTTGGATTTTGCACAAATGTTGTATGCAATTTGTTGGCTCGTGTGTACTGTCTGAACCAACTTGTTGTATACAACCTGTTGTGTCGTGTGTATCGACCTTTAAAAGAACGGATAGCAAAGCATATTGGGAAATTATTAACAGCAAAAGTAAAGCAAAAGACAATAATGGGAACATTGATATAAACTCTGTTTATGAACACTGTAAAGGGGTAAACGATACAGAAGATGACAATGGCCTAGATAATGATGTACAAGAAAATATAGCCGATAACCCCGAACTGGATAACCCAATCTTTATAGAAGAAATACAAACAGAAATCAATTAGCTTGCAAACAACAAAGCAAGTGGAACAGATCAAATTGTGAATGAATTTATTAAATCTACAAGTCGTTTAATGCTCCCTATCTATGAACAGTTATTTAACCTAATATGTGACAAAGGCTGGCTACCCGAAACTTGGCTCATAGGGAAAATAATACCCATATACAAGAAAAAGGGAGATGAGTCAGATGCGCCAAACTATCGTCCACGTGTTGAAAAACACGACACTATCTCGGATGCGCAAAATGGATTTAGAAAAGGCAGATCAACCCTAAACAATATATTCTACTATATTTAATACAACAATTCCTATTTTCTGAAAGTACAAAATTATACTGCTGCTTTATTGACTTTAAGCAGTCCTTCGATAGGGTCTGGAGAAATGGACTTTGGAGAACATTGATAAAAAGTGGACTCGCAGGAAATTATTTTAACGTCATCCACAATATGTATAAGCCAATAAAGTCAGGTGTCTTTCAAAATACAGTTGAATCAGAAATATGTCCCTGTAAGTTTGATGTAAGAAAGGCAGAAAATCTATCACCTTTTCTTTTCTCAATATTCTAGTGACCTGGAAAGATATTTAGAAGAACGCCATAATCTAGGACTGCCATCAATCAGTGAAATGGCTGATGATTTACACATATAATTATATTTAAGCAGGCCCCTGTATGCGGACGGCCTATAATAGAGACGGAATCTCCATGAGCTCTCCGAAATGCTTTATATCCATTCCAAGATTACTGTAATGAATGTAAATTGAAAGTTAATGAATCTAAAACAAAAATAATAACATTTCAAAAACGCAAGAAAAGCAATCAACCACAATTCCAAATTGAAATAGTCGATGAATATCTATTCCTGGGAGCCCTTTTAAAACACAATGGTAATTTCTTTTCTCATATAGAAAACGTAACTTGAAACAAGGAATAAAGGCAATGTACGCCCTTATACAAAAGATTAAAGAAAATAATGTACCAATTGACTTACACTGTTCACTTCTTGATTGTATGGTCTCACCAGTGATGTCAATTGCATCAGAAACTTGGAATTTAAATCACAAATTGGCTATTGGTTGAAACGTGATTTATTTTTTGTTCAAATGGAAGCACGATAAGACTTAGAGTCTTATGCCCGTGTCTCCCATACACATACAGATTATACAAAACTTTTTTACAACAAAATGGCGGCAAATCATAATAGTTTAATTAATTGTAGTCTATTAGTGTGCATAAGTGTGTGGATGTTGAGTGTGAGGTGGGAGAGTAGGAAGAAAGACCGAGATAGAGAGAAATAGAAATATAAATTGGCTATTGAGACTAGGAGGTGGACGGGAACCGAAACAAGCGAACGTCTGTGTGGTATATGTAACTGCATAGACACAAATATATCCCTGAGTACTACACTGCCAATTACACAATAGAAAAAACAAACGGGCTCCTTTCAATATGCAACAGGCCTGTGCTAATAAACCTTTGTAAATACCTTATCAATGCGAAGAAAAAGATATAACTCATGATTTTGAACCTCAGAAAATTATGCCTGCTTTATTTAAATTATCCGGTACATAACTAACTGTACATGGAATTAATGACAAATATTGATACTCTGTTACTTCTTAATAATATTATAGTACTAATAAATATGAAATATGTAATTTATATCTACCGCCAAAATATGAATTGTAAAATACTTTCCCTCATATGCTTTCTGTAGAGCCTGGGTGAATAAAACGTGACCATGAACATGAACATATGTAGACGACATAATACAGTCTTTTTATCTATAGGCGCGAAAGATGAGGTTCCGGTGATGGACCGGAGGAGATCCTCCAATAGGTATGTTAAGGAAGGTCCAACCATTACTTTTTTATTCCGTTCCATTTATAAAGCTTGGAATTTCCAAGTATTGGTAATAATTGGAATAATGTTCCCGTAAGACTACGTAAATACCCTAAGGAAGTTCTGGATAAGAGAATTTCTCGCGTTAAAACGCATTTGTTTCTACAGAAGAGTAATGTGATAGCCACAGACATCGTTAAACATTTTCACTGTTTCAATACTGGAGTGACTAGTTTGTTTGAGCGACAGAAAGGTGGATAACATTTCAATAGTTAAAAAACTTGAGTGACGTTGGTCTATGAAGTATCCATTTTGGAAGGGAGTGCATATGGGGTGCACATAGCACAGAAACATCAAAACCGGTGGAGACTGTCTATTCTGCACAAAGCCCCTATGACTTCTGACGGATACCGACAGTCACGACAGGAGTTATCTAATCTAATTATACCACAAATAGTCGACAGTCACGACATGAGTTATCGAATCTAATTATACCACAAGTAGTCAGGTTGAGGAGGAATTTAGAACGACTGTCAACGCGTTACAATAATACCAACCTAAGATAATACAATTATTTCTTTACATAGCAGTGGCCTAGATATTTAGCCGATGGCAGCAACAGCGTCCAGTCAAATTAGTTTCAAAATATTCAACAGGATGTTTATTAAATGGTAAAGACATACAATTCGTACAACGTGTCAGACTATTAGGTGCTAAAGAGAGACTCTTTCGAATCATTCATGACGTCATGATTATGATGTCATCATGCACGTCACTTAGTTGATTAAGACGTCATATTAATACGTGAGGAGATGGATTCATGAATTGATATGGAGAAGCTGGAAACAATTCTATCGATACTACTGTCTGTCAGTACATTATTAGTATGTAGAACAAATGATCCATTTGTTGAATAAGATAACTAATTTAGATCGCAAATGGATCTTCCAAAGGTGCGAAGAAGTAAGAAATGACACTACATAAAGGATATGTCCATTCTAGCTTATCACTGGTGGAAAAATCTATGCTTGTGGCAAAAAGAAGCGGGAAATTTATTCAGAGATGACGATAAGTGACGCAAACGTACATAATTGTGGAACAGTTACTAGTACAATCATACAAATGCCCTCGAAAATATTATTACCCTAAAAATGTTATATTTGATAAAACAGTGTTAACATTCCTAGTAGTATTAGGGGAGTTACTTTAAAATGTCACTAAGGCAAGTGACCGTGTATTAAAATCTCCTAATTACATAATATTATAACTCAATTATAGAAGATTAAAAGTTACGTTTGTCGTGGTAATAATAATCATATATATATTTATATATGTGAACACAGTGCCCTGGAATATTTATTCAATCAAATAAATGTTCTCGGGGTCAGGTGGCGTGGGTGGGGATGGGGTAGTGTTGTTGGGGGCGAGTGGGGGTGTTAGTTAAGGTTAAACGTGTAGGGAGGGGCTGAAGCTCATCAGTGACAGCACGTTATTTCGTGTACATTCCAAACTATTCGGAAGCGTACACTCATCGATGGATGATGTCATAGCAGTAGGTAAGAAGACCACGGTTATTTTCCATAGAGTATCGCAGAATGACCATCTTGACACGATGAGGCATCGGAGATTCTAGGAGCTTGTTACCATAAGAAAAATAACTATGCACCCAAACATGTTGCCACCAACATCTGCGACGATGAAGTACCACAGCCTCCGTGTATTCCATCAGGTCCAGCAGTGGAAGGGAAATACTGTGGAGACCGAGGAATGTGGCTGGAAAGTTTATGAAGGAATAAGGACACCATACTCTTGGACTTGGACCGTGCCCTGCAGTCCTTTCGGGAACGAGTGAGATGCACCGGGAAGTCAGGCTGTGGAAGTATGTGCTGGGGGTGCAGTCATCATGGACGTGATTGTTCAGCAGCTTGTTCTGGATGCGGAGGTATTTGTCAAAACATGTCATTGGATGCTATTGAGAACTAAACATTACCAGTGAATGTAAAATATGGATTGCAAACATCGAACTCTCTGTAAATGTACAAAATAACAGTAGCTTCATTACTGTTGCAATTAGTGGTGGGTGAATGTAGAAATGGTTTGCAAGCGTCGAACAATGAATGACGCCATGCATGACGTAGATAAGTTCGTCACTAACGCTTAATTGATGAGGGTCTAAGCGTTGTTGTACGAATTACATGTCTTTACTATTTAATAAATTAGCTGTGGAATATTTTGAAACTAATTTGACTGGGCGCTGTTGCTGCCATAGGCTCAAATTAGTTTCCAAATATTCAACAGCTTACCTGTATAGGTTTCTGGAAATTGATAGTCAGAGAGCTCAGGGATCGATCGATCCCAACACGAGCGAAATGTTGGTGGAGTTTAGCTAGAGATTGACTGGGCATAGCTAAAACTGGATTCTCCATCGCGGTCTAACTATACCAATGTAAAAAAGCTGCATTATGTGATATTGAAAAACTTTTTAATTATAGCCATTGTCAAACGTCAGGTTTATAACGCAATAAAACATCAGTGTGCGGGTGCACGCTTTGCGCCACTATGTGTCATGTGATATATTCAACTTACAAATACCAATTCATCATTATTATGATTATGCCATAATATACATACAAGGCATGTAGTATCTGCTCCGATCAGGGACCTGTAATGCACATTGCAGTTTGAAATTTTCAAAAGTGGAGGAATAAGGTCGATAGAATCTTGGTAGTTTCGGGTGAAGCGTGAAAAGTAGGTCATACTGAGGTCACCCTGGCCTACATTTGTTACGACACATAACTTATGCCTACAATGCATGGCAAATGTGTTTATCATGCACAATGGTTTTCAAAATAATCACTTTAATCGGGACCCCACGCTCATCCTTCCCTCCAAGGTTGGTCAACTTCATTCCACTGGAACCAAAGTTATTGACAATTATGTCAGGCACATAGTTTTTAAAATAATCCTATCTTAATTTGGTCACAATCACCTTTAATTTTGACATTTGAAACAATATTTTGCACACATCTTCAGAATTCGACGCGTAACATTTCGCCAATGCTTGATTAGTGTATACGAAATCTCTTGAACCTACAGCCCAAGATAAGTTTTTGTGACTGCCTGACTGACTAACTAACTAATTAATTGACTAATTGACAAACTGACAAACTGACAAACTGACTAACTGACTAACAGACTAACAGACTTATAGACTAATTGACTAATTGACTAACTGACTAATCGACTAACCGACTAACTGACTACTGGAGGTTTTAGCTGCTCCCGGCAGCTACAAAGTTAAATGAAAACAGATTTCTGTTTAATGTGTCCTGGAATTTGTCATTTGCCTTCAGTGTTATGCGATTACGAATGTTTGGACTTTAGAAGACAGGGCAGAAGATTTTTGTCTGTTCCATGTATGATTCTCTTATTATAAATACAGTCCATGATAACTGATTTTTCATTCATTAACACAATCTCAAGACACATCATTATAGCATAATGGACCTTTCCAATTTTAGCTATGCTCTGCCCACCGCTAACTTCGCCGTGTTGGGATTGATCGATCCCCGATTGTCCTAGCTATCAATTTCCTAAAAACTATGCAGGTAAAATGTTGAATATTTTGTAACTAATTTGACTGGATGATGTTGCTGCCTATGGCAGCAACAGCGTCCAGGCAAAGTAGGGCCAAAATATTCAACAAAATATTTATTAAAGGTGCACATTCACAGCAGAATGCTTGAAAATAACATTGTTAAAACTTTATAGTTTTTGGGCTTAAATTATGGGCCTAGATGAAATGAAACGAAATAAATCTTAACATATGATGATTTTAATACGTATAAATTAAAATGATTATTTTAGTTGTAAAATTGAATTAGAGACTCGAGTCCCTGATTCAATTTTGCAACTAAAAAATTATAATAAGCATTATAGTGTGAATGCGCACCTTTAAATATCAAAAATATACAATTCGTACAACAACGCATAGTCCGTCTTCAAATATGCGTGCATGACGTACTTATCTACATCATTCACGACGTCATAATGACGTAATTCATAGTGATGTTATGTTATGTAGCAGCTGATCATTTCATCATATGATTGATGGGTAAACTGGATCCATTGCAGCCCTATGTGGCACCATCGATTGCGTGTAAGTGAATCCTTGTATCCGCGTTCTTATTTTCACCCACTCCAAGAGAAGCGCACAGAACTGTTGTGGATATATCTGAAATGCATTTGCCTCTCTGGGTTTGACAATACTTGATGTTAAAATAGTACTATATGTGAGCATCTCATCATCAATTGCCGTGTTAATTGTGTAACGGATAGTGGATTTAGACATGGCAGTGAATTGGATTTTATCACAAAATTTCAGCATTACAAACTGAGAAAGCGATGATGGAAATGCATTGTCTTTACGACAGAAAATGGAATCCAATTCACTATTGCGTATTTAATAAGATGTAAAACTGAGAAAAGATGGCATTTTCGGTAAGTGATGTTTTTGTCTCTTGATAGTTTCCTATGCGTAAGATGACTGTGTGTGGGGGTTTATAGCGTTTCTTTGGATAAAAAGAGGCATGTGTTTCCGGTCATAGACAAAATCTGAGGCTGTTACTCTCAATGCATTCTATATTTGACCAATGCTGTGGTCGGTAATGGCATACATATCAAGCGCTAGAGATCATCACTGTAATATCCATAATATGGAAATGTATAATTCCATTAAAGTGAGCCATCTTGTCTTGTAATTCATTTCTCCCTAAGCCATGCATTATGCGATATAGCATGGCGAATTATAAATATATCAACGAATTTTGACGCTATATGTAAAATATGTATCTATTAGGTAAATAATACATTTCGTGTTTTATCTCATTTGAAAATTTAAACAGCCCAAAATTTTGAACATGGCGGCCAAATTTTATTTTGCAGATGAGGTCCACTTTCAATTTTATTCGGTACTCTAATTTTGGTCCTCTAACTATAACCCCTCCTTGGTCCAAACCTGGTGCTTTTACCATTTTGCCAGACTACCACGATGGGGGATTCCAGTTTCTCAGTCAATCATATGACGTCATAATCAACTACGTCACGTCACATTGACGTGTAAGCTGACGTCATTATAAATTACGTCATAAATGACGTAGCTAAGTCAATCACCAACGTATGATTTATGACGGACTAAGCGTTGTTATACGAATCCTATGTCTTTACTAATTAATAATCATGCTGTTGAATATTTTGAATCTAATTTGACTGGGGCTCACGCACTTGTCCGAACTTATTCGCCAGACAAAAAGTCATGACAAGCTGGTCGCCCTGGCAAGTGGAGGAATGAATGTTTATTTACAAGCAAAGAGAAGACTGTTTGACCACTAGACTGAGTCTCTAGATATTAGAGCCAGTTCTTCGAGTAGTAAAATGTTAATAATTGCCTCATCTTGGCCTGTAAATGTACATTCACTGTGCAAATATCTCAATGTTCCTGACCATGCCTGCCCATTCTTGAACATTAATGAGTTAAACTGTATGGGGCAGATGTAGCTGAGAGTCGAGAGGCACGTCAATTAAGACGCATTCGAGGGATATGCTGACTCACGCCTTTGCGGTTGTGATCCCCCGTGAACTAGATAGTTGATCCGTTGACCTCAAACTCAACGCAATGATAAATTACCGCAATGTGAAGGCGTGTGCTAAATCTGGTGATTCTGGTGAGAGTTATGGCCAAAAATGTGTATTCCAGTATGCACTTTTTGGTCCCGTGACCTAGACATTTGATACTGTGTCCTGAAACTTATAGAACTTCTGGCCACGTTTTGTTATGAATGAATGTACCCAAGCTGGCAATTATACTTACTTGCGTTTCCGACTTTATGGCTAAAATGTGCATTTCGGGATGCACTTAGTAACCCTATGACCTAGATATTTAAACGCGTGAGATGATACAAAATTTTGCTTCTAGCCGACCACAATATGTGTCCATGTGCCAGACCGTACAGCCTACAACATTGTATTACTTTAGTGGCTACGGTAATAGTTATGACGATATAAAATATTGATCAAACTTGAGAGATATGAAAATTTTGGAATGGTTAACCTATATTGGCATTGTTTTAAATAAAGTTTATACAAGATTTTGATGTGGTTTTTTTCCCGGTATGTTTTTTTTTATCTATAATGCATTTATTATTCAAATGTCATATTTAATGATGATTACATAATTTAAGTGCAATAGAATAATTAAGACTTTAAATGCAAAAAGACACATGTGTTCAGTAAAATAGTTATCTCCCTTATTAAAGTAGAGTGACCACGATCAAAAGATGGTCTAACATGATCAACTAATTGTTCCTGAAAATATTCAAAAAACAGTTTTAAAATGGCATTTTAAGAACTTTAAAGTTTAAGAACTGTTCTTCGGTTGCCCCTGAAAATATTCAAAAGCAGTTTACGACCGTTTTAAGACCTAAAGTTCAAGAAATGTTCTTCAGTAATTTTTTTAGATATTGAGTGATATCTCTGACCATGATATCACTGTCAATAGGACTAACATTGTAACTCTCTGGTAACCATGGTCGACCATGATATATCATGGTCAATGAAGGTCTTTGATAATTGTTTTAAAATATTGCTGACATATCTGACCATGAACTGACCATAATACCACTGCCAATAGGAATGACATTAAACTTCTCCAGTAACCATGATCACCCATGATATATCGTGATTAGTGAGGTAAAAATCCAGTTACATACGAGCTGGCCATCATGTGACCATGATAACATGGTTGATAACAAACCCCCTTAAATTTATGTCAAAGTGGTAACACATGGTTTTTCATGGTCAGCTGACCATGATGTACTGCCCATTTTAACATGGTCAATGGGACCATGGTCAGGTGAGCAAAAAAATCACGGTCGACTGTGGTCAAACCATGAACTACCATTGTCAGCCGTGGCATGGTCAGTAAGAAATCAGTGGAAATAATTAACGAGAATCCTTGAATCCTGCACCTCCGATACTACAGTTTGCAATACAAAACACCTGATAGTGAGGCGACATGCTTTGATAGATAGAATACGGTGGTGCTTTAAGACGGCCCATCCTAAAGACTCACCATCCTTTGATGTAGCTAGGTCACGTGTTGTAAGAAACCACGTGTCTGCAGACGCTCGCTGTTTGTAGACCATTCTCTATAAGGTGGTTGCACCAGACACGTGTTGAAACACACACTCCCATTTCATTGACATTGTCTTGCCAATCAGTCTCGCCAAATTCGTATCAAATCTGATTCGAAAACAACATGAGATCGACACAATTCCGACATTTTGAGAAGACATTATCAATATTCTGAACTGTTTTAGTGGAATTTCTCCAATATTCTTAGCACTGTCACGTCGCTGGGTAATCTGGGCGAGTCTGCCAATATTACTCTTTCCTGTAATCTTTCGCACACCATATTTAGATAGATTACAAAAGTCTATCACTCTTGACCCTTTGAACCATAGATTCCCAGTGTCACAACTCCAAGGCAACTATATAGGTAGGCTGTTGACCATGTTGAAACGAATTCCACAGTAACCGGTTGCTGCCATTGGCAGCAGTATCTTCCAGTCAAGTTAGGTTCAAAATATTCAGCATAATATTTCTTACATAGTAACCGATTTATCATAGTTTGTCTTTCGGGTTCAAAGGGTTAATCCAGTATATAAGTTCGTGAGTTACGAGTCATAGCGAAGCCATGCGTGTTGTAATTGAAAGTATTGGGCGACGGACACGTAGAATGTAAAGATAACCTACATAGTCTGCTGGGCAGAGGTAAGCCTGATAAGATAAAACTGACAAGAAGCATGTAAAAGATCTCGTTCAGACGGAAAATATTTAGCCCTTGACACCGAATTCCAAAGTGAAAGCCAATAAGCAGGGACTAAAACGCGCTTTATCAACCAATGCATGCTAATAATACTTCCAACTATTTGTGGAAGAGTAACAGCTCTGTTGAAGGTAGTAACAAGTGAGCAACGCTATACATACAACAAAGACTGTCAGAAATGTTCAAAGAAACCTCAACTTATCTTATGCTATTCAGGGGATCGAATTTGCCACATATAATCCATTCCTGACATTTTAGTTTTTTATCAGGCCGACAACGAAATATAATCAGGCTTTGGTAGCAAAGTGTTGATACATTTCTACAGCGTGGCTGTCATGATTTACCTTTCAACCAATGGGGAAAATCTTAGCGTGTCTGCCTAGGTATATACTATCTGGCATAGAGGTGCTAACTTAGTTTCAAACCAGTATACAGGATGAGTATTACATGATAAAGAAGACAATACATTGGCACTTACATGACATCACGCGCTATCGCGCGATGAGACAAAATGGCGGCGTTCACTGTTCAACGTTTACGCGATATTACAAAGCAGATAATTGTGATCCAGATAGGAGAATCTGACAGGATATGAATGACAAAATCTATTGGTGAAACACAACATCTGAGATGAGATTAGAATCCCATTAAGTACATTTGACAGACCGATACACCAGCAGACCAATGTACAGTTAGACCGATTGGCTGATAGATGAACAAACCCAATTTATTTGTGAATTGCAACTAGTAGCATATCACAGTACTGTCATGAGTTTGAGAGTAGGGTAGCCTATCTCTGGTTAGAACCATGCTGGTGTCATTCTTCGCCCATCTTGGTGTAATGGGTGTGGCCACCATCCTCCTGTGACAACAAGGTCCTACGCAGCATTCAGTTCAGCGCAAGTGTTCTCCAAGACCGTTAATAGTTTGCACACCTACTTACATACTCCGTTGCATGGGCCATTTCTAGTACCCGTCATGCAGTTTCCAGTACGAAATACTAATATGTGTGCTGCGTCTAAGATAGCGTTTACGTAGACCATTACTCCGACCCAATCCCCGATTCTACTTGGAACCGTTGAAAGTCCAATGAAGTCAGAAGTTGACAGGTTTGCTGACCGACATCTCCACAACAGAATTCTTATAGTTGCTATAGTATTATACTTTAAATGTCGGACTGTTGTGATTCTATACCACTGTAATACCCGCAGATTTGATAATGTTGCATTAAACCAGCACGGGTGTGTATCGAGGCAGCTAATTCCAAAATGCAGATAATTGTTTTGTGATAAAGGGTACCTAGTGACATAAGGCGATGAATCGGCCTACTGAACCTGGAGAATTACTATTGGAGTCACATAATTTAACTAATATTACAAATGTATCTCTCCTGAGACGGGTCACTAAGCCAATACTCTGGTATAAGCTACAGTTACATTTGTACGGGTGTGAATATTGGTACGGTCCGGAAACAGATGCGTATACGGATACGGGTACGTTGTTTGTATTGCCATACATACGGGGATTTAACGCTCACGTTAAAATACATACTTTCGAGGAAATCCCCTGTAAACATTAGTGTGAGACGCAATAGAGACGTAATCGTGGGAAATCCATGTACGCAAAACGTATACAGTATTTTCATATATGTTGTTCTAACCGTTCTGTATATACGATTCCGTATGCGAAATTTCTAAAGTCGTACATGGTTCGCTTTTTATTTAGGTATCCGGACCAATAGCTATAATTGTGTCCGTTTAATACGGACATATTGACGGACAGATGGAATCACTCCTGGTGCTTATTGTTATTTGTGTTACCGGTATTCATTCACTCCTTGCATTCGAATGGCTAATTGCAAGCAATGGTAAACAATAGCGAAACAATTACAATTCTGTCTTGCAGACACTCGGCCCGCGGATTTTGTCACATTGTATTAGATTTTCCAGATTTTCTATTTGTCAGGAAAAAGCTACACTTCAATTTGTACAGGTACGGATATGGGTGCTGTCCTTATACGGCTACGGATGCGCATACAAATAGTCGTGCTGTTACTATATATATATTGGTAATGGCAGAGAATCGAATCCACAACCGACGAAAGCGCCTAGCATCATAGTCCACAAACGCTTCCACCACGCCAACGCTGCGCAACAAAGTCTAAGTCTACTCTTCCGCGAGAACACGGCCTTAGGCCGTTTTCTCATACACCCGCTATTTCGGTAAATACCATGTATATCGGCTAGCGTTCTCATTGGACTGCCTCTTGTCCACAAATAAATATGTCGCTTATTTCAGAAAATCAATCTCACAAAATCGGCGGTTTATCTTCCGATATATCGCTATTGCTTCCCTTATTGCTACCCAACCTATTCCCTCAAAATTTGCCAGATAGCGTTACATCTGAGTTTTCTGTCTTTCCGTCCCATAGCGCTACTGTTATCATTTTATTTTCACTCCCCGCCAGGTAAAGCTACCGTGCAGTCCAAGATTATCTTCCACCAGTGTGAATGCAAATAAATATATCGGCTATATATTAACCTACATAGTACACGAAATAGTTAACGTTCTCGTATCCCGTTAAATAGAGACATTTTAACAGGAAATATGAGATGCCTGTTGATTTCTGTTCAATTTACCCAGCATGCAATGCTACCCAGCAGCGGCCATTTTGAAAATTGGTTTCCGGATGATAATTCTTTACCGTTTGTCGGATCGCATTGAAACTTCATAAGGTGGTTGGACTAGGTCTTGGGAAGAAACCTATCGAAATCGACGATGATCCGAAACCCAAGATGGCCGCCAGCCACCAGCGGCCATCTTGAAAATTGGTTTCCGGTATGATAACTCCGTTACTGTTTATCGGATTGCTTTGAAACGTCATAGAGTGGTTGGACTAGGTCTAGGGAAGAAACCTATCGAAATCGACAATTATCCGAAATCAAAAATGACCGCCAGCCACTGTGACCATCTTAAAAATTGGTTTTCAGATGATAATTCTGTTATCGTTTATCGGATCACTATGAAACTTCACAGGGTGGTTCGGCTACGTCTGGGGAAGACACCTATCGAAATTGACTATGATCCAAAATCCAAGATGGCCGCCAGCCACCGGTGGCCATCTTGAAAATGGGTTTCCAGATGATAACTCCGTTACCGTTTATCGGATCACATTGGAACTTCATAGGGTGGCTGGACTAGGTCTGGAGAAGAAACCTATCGAAATTGACGATGATCCGAACTCCAAGATGGCCGCCAGCCACGGACTGCCATTTTGAAAGTTGGTTTCTAGATGCTATCTCCGTTACCATTTATCGAATCACTTCATAGGGTCGTTGGAATATGTCTGGTGAAGAAACGTATCAAAATTTATGATAATCTGAAATCCAATATGGCCACCAGTCAGCGGATACCTCCTTAACTGTTTAACGGATCGCTTTCACACTTGATAAGGATGAATGGTCTGGGTCTGAGGAAGAAATAAATATTTTCTGATAGCTCTCATTCATTGGTTTGTCGTCATGGCGGGGTATTATGCGCGGTTTGCAGAGCTCTTGTTATATTATGGTTTAAATGTATTCAGGGTTGCAATGAAGATTAACGAATAATGTTCGCACTCTGCCCTGCGATCCCTGATGTGGATTCATGATGTCTTGCAGAACTTGACCAATGGATAAAACTCTTCCGTATCAGCATGGTAGACTATAAACTTCAGGTATAAGAGAGATTGACAGGCAGGTTATCAATTTATTTTTTACTGCCATTCCTCCTTTCTGTTTTCACTGATGGTCATATATTGGCCTAACAATTCATTCAAAAGAGTGAATGTATCGCAAGGGTGTTGGATACAACTAGAATATATTTTCCATAAAAAAATATTTTGCCTTGTTATTCGGTAACTGATTAGCTCCCCTATTGCAAGATATATACCGTCACAATCGACCCATATTTATTTTTGCTATCGCATATTATTAGTGGCTGATTTTTTATTTAGTAACTCCCCTTTCAAGGGTTTCAAAGTTTTTAAACCAAAGTTGCTCCTTTTCATTTACCTTTTGGTTTCTCTAACAACTAAAAACTAATTATCCTTGTTTTGTGTCGCTTCAGAAAGTTCTGGCGGACTGCCCGTCTTGCCACCATTTCAAGAAAGTTGGCTATGGAAATCACGTATGCACTAGGTATAGTTCTTGCGAACCTAATATTAAATGCATGGTATGTGATAAATGGTCAGTTGAGCTATTTAATGATTGTCTTAGATTGCGGGAAAGGGACAGAGCAAATGATGAAAAGAGACGACTGTAAAAGGAGGGCTGTGGTAAGAAGAGAAAGGCCTCCACATCTGGCATGCCAGACATGGAATCCGTCTGTCTAGAAATCATGGGTGAGAAGACGAAGACATTGAAGGACCTGGTTCCGGAGTTGCTTCGCAGCATGATCCCTGGTTCAGGTGTTTCAGCATCTTGTTCATCTGTACTGAAGCAGAATGTCCGCGACTCTGGATCAGGTTTTCATGCTAGGGTACCAGTTTTCGATTATGGTCCAGAGATAGTTCCCATAGGTCCGAGACTTGCCGTAGCGGATGTTCTGGAGCAGCCAAGAACGCCAGGTATCGGTTCCTCTGATGATACCTATCCTGCCCAGGTCGGGTTATTATTCTATAAAGATCCGGCGTCTAGTCCTTCTGGGCAGGGTGAAGAGGATATTCTGCAAGCAGGGCCATCCAATGAGCCGATGGACACCCGTATGCCCCCTAGAGGTAGCTGGGTGACTATTTCCATGGAGTTACTCCCACGTGAGTAAGTTTCACGGCTCAGCAGATCGTTCAGGTTGGTGTGGAGCACCATGTCGCCAGGTGCTGGTGTAGCCACGACTCAAGCCATGCCAGCCCTTGTAGGTCCGTATGTCTTGCCTGGCTATCCAGGGGTATTAACAACACCAGCTACCTATCCACCTGGGAATGAAGTGGAGGATGACGAAGCCCCTAGGCTCGTCGAACATTCGCAGCTGACCACTGAGTATGACTAGCTTGACGCTTACCAATGGCTGGTAAGTGTCAAGCCAGAACTCCAGGTGGAGATGTCGGCTGCCCAGTGGGACTAGCGCCCGTGGATGCAGTTTAAGCCAATGATGAACGCCATGCCATCTCCGCCATATGCTGAATGTTCAGCCAGGCAGAGACTTCTATCAAGCCTGGCGGAAGGCTTACGAAGGCTCTCGCAAGGTGGCATGGCATTGCCATAATGTTTCTGACCAGTATCAGAAGCATGTTGGCATGCCAGAGCCATGTGCGGATGACCATGCGGCTGTGGGCGAGAACGCAGCATGGGTCCCATTCTGACATGGGGCACTTGTGCACCAATGCTCTGTGTGGTACAAGAGAGTACGATAGTGACAATTTCAGCCCTCTCGCATGGTAACAGCATCCATGCCATGCAAGCCATCGCCGATAACAGTTCAAAGAACATTAACCTGGCTTTGGACTGCATGATGCGATCCATTGCCCAGAGTTTCCAGGTGAGGCACACGTATGCCCTGGACAACGTGTGCCCATCCCAGGACCTGTATAACAGGCTTCTCGGGATACCGATAACAAATCCTGATCTCCTCGGAGGCGAAGGATGCCAGCTCCTCCAGGAGATGGTAACTCTGATTAACAACCAGAGGGTGCTGCGGGTGTAGTTTGAGGTGCTCCGCGGGGAACACATTCGCGCAGCAACCCCTGCTTTCGCCCACAGCAGGCCAGAGGCGGTCGTCGTCAGGTCAGAGGCCAGCCAAACGAGCAGCGTAGGCCACGGTCACGCCAGCCAACGCAGGCCAGCAGTGGGGGAGGGGAGCAGACTCATCTATTTCAGCCTGTCAAGCACCCCATGCATTGAGGTGTTCACGGTACTGGAAGAGGTGCGCGAGGATCGGGTCCTCTTGTACTTCTTGGGTCCACCTCTCTCCCTAGGTGGACCCGTGGCAGGTTGGCTGGCCTTCCACACACAAGAGTGGGAGCGGGTAACACAGGCATGCTTAGTCGTGCGATGGCTTTTGGCCAGATATCATCCACACTGCATAACAAATCCGCCATTGCTACTGTCTCTGGTGTAGATCTGGACTCAAAATCCAAGAGATCCAGATCAACCGATGTGCACAGATGAAGAAATAAAATCCCTCATACTAAAATGAGAAATTCAGCCGGCCCAGGTAGATTGGCTTGGCTTCCATTCAACCGCTTTTCTAGTGAGAAAAAGCACTGGATGGTGGAAACCAATTCTCTAAACCTCTAAACATGTTTATCCACACACCGAGTTTCAAAATGGAAACGGTAAGAACGGTGCTGGCGGGATTAAGGAAAGGAATGTGGACTGCATCGATAGATCTCAAGGATGCATAATTTCACATTTCATTCACGAAGAGATTTCATCGGTACATGAGATTTGCCTTTCAGGGCCGCCAATGGGAATTCAGGGCCCTCTGATTCGAGATCTCGATGGTCCCCCGGGTCTTCACAAGAGTGGGCCTTGCTACCACAGCACACCTCCACAGGAGAAACATTGCAGCTCACTTTGAAAGATTTAGGCTGGATAATCAACTTTCAGAAATCAGAGCTGACACCATCCTAGAAGTTTGTTTACCTGGACATGTACTTCGATCTGGAGATAGGATAGGTTTATCCATCTAATGAGAGAGTGGAATTACTCGTCTTAGTAATACAGTCAGTGTGCAACAGACTCAATCTCCGGGCACCTGTTTACTTGAGGATGCTGGGGTTGATGGTTTCTTTGGAGCCAGTCATTCCACAGGCGGCTTTACGCAGCGGTCTATCCAGTTATTTCTCATGCCACAGTGGACCCAGAGTATGGGAGCTTTTTATTCAAACGTGTCAGTGTTAGACCCTCTTATTCACTATCTCCAATGATGGATGAAAAGAGAGAATGTCCTAACTGGGGTGATACTGTCCCATTCCCACTCTCAAATAACGATGTACATGGATGCATCGATGGAGGGATGTGGAGCTTGCCTGGAAGAAGACAAGATATCAGGGCATTGAAATCTGGAACAATCACAGGAACACATCAATCTGCTAGAAATGCGAGCAGTAGTGTTAGCCTTGGAATATTTCCTACATAAGGTTCAGGGCAAGATAGTTCTGGTTCGTTCAGACAACTCAACTGTAGTGACGTACATAAACCACCAGGATGGAACGAAGTCTCCCAGGCTCTGTATGATGCAATGGACACTGCTTTGTTCAGTTTGTTGGTGCCTACTGCCTAGATCACAGGATCGCCCTGAAACAGATCATATTCGGGGAAAATTGAATCTCCTTGCAGATTCATTGAGCCGAAGAGTGAGTATTCTTCCCACAGAATGGCAACTAAGTCAATGTGTGGTGGACCATCTGTTTAACCACTGGAACAAGCCCAACATAAATTTATTTGCAACAAAGAACAATATGAAGATGACGTAGTATGTCTCTCCGATTCCAGATCCAAGCACTATCGCAACAGATGTGGTAGCTATCAGCTGGGAGGGAATGTATTCATACACATTTCATCCAGCAATCCTGATTCCAAAAATCCTTCAGAAAATCAGGCAGCAGGAGTGCCAAGTGCTTCTGATCACCCAGAATCGGCCAAGCAGATCATGGTATATGGATCTGCTGGACCTTCTGGTCTGCAATCCGGTTCTCCTGCCTCTGATGTTATAATATTATTTTCCAGGGCAAGACCCTAATCAACACTCCATCAATATTCCAATTTACTGCATGGATGCTGTCAAGGAATCTGAAATTAATGGGGCCATTTCACTGAGAGCAAGCAGCCATGTCCATGGCCAGTGCCAGAAGAGGGTCAACCTCCAGAGCATGTAACTATAAAATCAACATATTTACAGAATGGTGCTCAAAAAGATGTATTAATCCAATGGATGCATCTATTCAGGTAGTAGCTGATTAGATATGATACCTACAACCTCAAGCCGAACTCTATTGCTGGCTATAAGTCAACTTTAATGTATGTTATCCCTTGATTGGCTAATACTTCATTCCAAAGCATGGGTAATCTAAGACCAAGGAAGCCCTCAGCGATTCTGTCTTGGAGTGTATCTCTTTTCCTTCAAGCGCTAGTGGATAAACCCTTTGAACCGCTAAGCTCAATTTCAATGAAATTGTTAACGCTTAAAACTGTATTTCTTATTGCTGCAGCCCCGACTAGATGGAGACGTGAAAGCCACGCTCTGTCAGCCATGCCATACCATTTTGTGGTTACATGGGAAGGCCTTAGGCTTCTATCTAAGATTAATCTTATGGTAAGGACCAGACTTTGAAATTTCCTGGTTGGCCCATAATTGTGCATGTCTTAACAAGATTTGATCCTAAGTCAAAAGCTTAGGGTTCAGTCCGCATTCGGTTCAGTCCGCACATTAATCTGTTATACACAACGCATTGAAGGTTATCATATATTGAACCCCATGGAAGGACTTCCGAACATACTATATCCAGGTGGAGTTTTGAATGCATACAATTATGTCACAAATCAACCACATGCAAGCAAGTTGACATGGTCAAAGATCACAGTGTCCGTGGAGTAGCGCTTTCCATGACTCTTCAATGGAGTGCAGGTGGATGACATTATGGGTGGATGACATTATGTTGGTAGCTCAGTGGCACTGTGAGTCTAGCTTTACTGCCCATTACCTCCGTGACATGACCAATCCAGTAGTAGTGTCGGGGTCAAAATGATACCACCTACCTCAGAGCATGCTCGAAAATTTCCATTTAGACAAATGGAAAGGGACCACCTGCCTCAGAGCATGCTCGAAAATTTCCATTTAGATAAATGGAAATGGCTGAGGTCCGTGGGGACCAGATTGACATCTTCTTCCACCGGGAACATTTCATGCATAACAGGGCCTACCGGGCCACCTATGATGGACAGACGCAGTTCAGCGATCCATGGCCCCCACCGCCCTCTCAGTCCCTGAGGCATAGGTTGTGGGGGCCACCACAGATCGCCGAACGGCTGCCAGGGAGGTAGTATCACACTACTACTACCAGGGGCTGAAAGCCCATTTAGAGAAAAGCCTCCACAGTGATATACACCACTGATCGCCATCAACCACAGGGCCGGACTCTCTCTCTCTATTCTGTGTAGGCTCAGACAAACACGTAGTCTCTGCCAGAGTCTCACCGGCATGATGGGACCACCCATAGGGGCTTCCATCTACCTTGACAATGCTCACCTGGGAGGAGGCTAAAGTGATTATCATGTGAACCACGGCAGACTCCGGCATGTTTACATGTTATGCAGAGAATCTGGTGCTGAGCAGGGGTCTCCAGCAGACAACCACGGCCTACCCTCTCCACCCCATAGAAATGGCAGACAGACTCAATCCCTTTACATGGGTGAAAACGGTCATAAATGTTTCTCTGCAAGGGGTCGACCCAATGCTGCTGTAGACGCCAGCACGAGCAGTATGATGAGAATCATGGCTATATATGAAGAGTTAAACTGAACAGAGTGAACCCCTCGAGAAATATCTGTGCCAGATTGAGCCCTGTTCCATCCGGATCGATAGTGATCTTCATCCCCTCAGGGGCAGGGGCTAG
Source organism: Chaetoderma sp. LZ-2023a (assembly GCA_034401795.1). Taxonomy (NCBI): domain Eukaryota; kingdom Metazoa; phylum Mollusca; class Caudofoveata; order Chaetodermatida; family Chaetodermatidae; genus Chaetoderma; species Chaetoderma sp. LZ-2023a. Next base: position 82,715,476 of record CM067374.1, on the reverse strand, counting down.
CTGCTTCACTCTGCCACCAGCTAAGAAATGTAGCTCTATGACTATATGAGTCGTTTGCGGGCTAGTGAGTCCGACTCGCCGAAGCAGTTTAACAGCACCCTTGACTTTGGAGACATGTGACACACCATAGGGTGCCCTCCTGGAGGTTAACAGCTTCTTCTGGTCCATCGAATGGACGACGCAGCAGGAGCTTTCCACCTGCAACCGCGATCTGGTCACCCACCCGCGTCAGGGAGACACCTTCACGTATGTAGGTGAGGAAGGATGATCCCCGATTGTAGAGCTTTCGAACTGTCCCATTCTTTTTCACAACAGTGGAGAGGGGAGTAACCTCTATGTCAATGACTGCGGGAGGCCTATATAGGGGCAACCATGTTTGCCAGTCACCCCCAGGTCCAGCGCGGTACCACACTTCATTCTTCTCAAATATGAACTGCAGGTTTTTTGCCAGGGTCAATAGCAGGCCATCATGGGCCATCGGCGGGGCACCATTTTTGACCAGATGAAAGCTGAGGTCATTATTTAGGGTGTTGATGTCTGCCACCTCTGTATCCGAGAGCTCAATCAATGGCTCAAGGATGTACTTCCTCTTCGGGAAATCGTACCGAAACACGATCTTGTGGCCATCTATGTTGCGACCTAGGTGCTCCTTCATCACATCATTGAGGTCTGTGAGCAGCTCCACCCATCACCACCAATGGGGTGGAGGGAGAATGCCTTTGAGCTTGCTTCATACTGTAGGGCGAATGATTTGCCATCGCTCTCTTCTACCTTGGCAGCATCAACTGTGTACACATCTGCCAGGTCAGCAAAATCAGTCGAGTGAGCAAATATGGGTTCCATATCACGCTATAGGAGGGGTTAAAACAAGACGACTGCTGCTCTCTGGTGGTGAGAACGTAATCTCGCCCTCTCTAGAGGGGAGTTGGGTGGTACAGTACCATGTAGAATGGGTCATCTTAGAGGTGCCCCAGCGGGGCACAACATACATACACGCTGATGTGCTACATCAACCTCCGGGCAGTGCACACAGCAGCTCACTGGTAGAAGTCGGCTGGGACGTGATAGAGTATCTCCCAGGTGCCAACAGCAACCTATGGAAAGCTATCAGTCCTAGCCTGTTCACACATGTAAATCACCTGTTTGACAGCCCCTCCATTAACATATATGCCGGCATGGATGGGATATCGGATGCCCATTTAGAGTTTACACTCTTATTACTCATTGACCTGACGACAACATGATATCATACCAGCATTATCTGACCTTGGCTGAGATGATGAAGAAAGAGGTTCGCCCCTTCATGACCCCTGCAGAGATAAAGGCCTTAAACGAACAGAGGCTCGCACTGCAACAAGAAGGAGAGGGACTACAGCAGGAGAACTGGTATCAACAGAATGCAAGCCTTGCAAGGAGGCGAAGGAACAGTGAAAATTTCCGATACTGGCAGGCCCTCCTAGAGGAGAGTAAGCGGGATGCAGGAGTCTTGACAGACGACGATGAGCCAGATGTCTTCACAGACGAGGATGAGCCAGGTGTCTTCTAAGATGAGGATGAGCCAGATGTCATACAGGTGATGCAGGTTTAATCTCCAGGTATAATATGGCAAAATCAGAGTGGCGGAAGCAACCAGAAATATACCCCTCCATGATGGCTGACGAGGGCAGTACCATCCACGGCTGGCGACACCAGCAGATAGATACCATCAGACAGAATCTCGGCCATGAGGCAGAAAAGTACAGCAGAACACGCAGGCGATATAAGACAGCCTACAACGTCCTCACACATACAACCACTGCTGCGGGTGTGATTGGAGCCAGTGCTGGGGTGGCAGCTGTGGCCACTCTGGCTACAGGTGTGGGGGCCATCGTCGCCATTCTGCTGGTTGCTGTGATGCTAGCCACCACTGTCTTGGCCACATGCTTGGGGGTGGAGCAGCAGCAGATCACAAAGAGGCTAGAGAAGCATGTTAAGTACATGGCACTGACACAGAGTATGCTACAGACTATCGATGAGTCTGTCTGCAAAGCTCTCGAGGATGGCCAGGTCACCGATGAAGAGTATCACCATATATTGAAGGTCCAAGCCCTGTACTGCACGGAGAAACCTAAAGTGCGACAGCAATACCTCAAAGGCTCCATATTTAGTTGATATGGAGGAGTTAAAAAACGAGATGTTACAGCGAGGTCGCCTCGCTGGTCTCTGGAATCGAGATTACTACAAATAGTGTGCTGCCTGTACGGCAGCTTTAAGAACACCAGCATAGATGGCCTTCCGACTGAACCTCACGACAGTCGTTCGGAGCCAACTGCCCCTCCTGGGTACACCTTTGACTGGTCTGAGAGGTCTACTGGATGATATACCAGAGCTAACACCATTCTCTATCACTGTGGATGGACGGTCCCAAACCAGCTTCTCCGTCAAGATACGACTGCTGACCATCCGCCCCATCACCATCAAGGATGCAAAGCAAGCTCATACTTTTGATGGCTGCTCCAAGCCTCTCATACTGGAATCAGCAGCTGAACTTTGCCGTGTGGTGTGCCACGGCAGGATGTGGAGTAAGTTCCATCCTGCTTCACTCCTATTATGGTACTCCTGAAGCTGTGCTCATCACCAGCTGTCTCAGATTCCATGCGTACTTCACGGTGCGAGGAATCCTCCATGAGCTGGGTGCAAGCCTCCCTGATGCAAACGCCTTCGACCCACAGCTCAACAGTCATAGCATCTCAGCAGCCAGCAGACTACAGAGAGAGTTCAGCGCTCACCCAGACTATCGGTGGCATGGTGGTGACAACAACGGTCTAGGGGTTATGTACGGTGACCCGAGACGTGACTACTCAGGATTCCCCTATCGAACCCCCCAATGAGTAGGCTGTCGGAAGACAGTGATATTCTCGTTCGATCCAGACTCCGACCATGGAGTGCTGGTGCAAAATATGCACATCACTGGCTTGCGACAGGACTATCCAGATGTCTGGCAGTACTTTGTCCCACACACCACCTCAGGCCTCACACCAGCAGGGATCATTCGGATCAACCAGTCCCTGGAAGCACTGTTCTACTGCCTCCTTACGGTACAGACCCAGCTGTGGCATTCCATAGATGGTGTCAGCAGAGCAGCGGTCCAGGCCATGTTCATTAGTCTCGTTGAGGATATGATCATCATCGCAGACGCCAGTCGTCTTATTGCTAAGCTCCAGCAGGCATTGCAAAAAAAAAGAAGGCCTGTCGCAAACTTGACTTTGCTATTTTGCCACACCTATGGTTGATTCCAAGCAACATGATCGTGAACATCGAAGACCTCCAAGTCAGGGACTACAACAACATGATAGTCGAGGGGAGTTCTCCCGGTGTCCACTTCGGCTTCAACACTACCATCAACGCACCTACGTGTAGTACGAGCCACACTGTCGTTCCGACCCTGACACTGCAGCCAGTTGACACGGCAGCTCCAGGCGCCTCGACACGGTAGCCAGTCGACACGACACCGCTTCCCGTGGTAGCTCTACATGTGGTGTCAGGCCTAGCTATCATGGCAGTCAGGATCAGCCTACTCCGCCATTAGCAAATCAGCTATAAGACTATCCTGACTCTCTACAGTAGCAGTGGGGACCACGGTGAGACACTGAACCAGCTTGGCATGCCCTACATCCCCTATACTCGCTGCCAACATGCACATCCAAGGGCTAGAGGGTTCGGCAGCGAATCCTTTTTCCAGCTTGTAGTATCGCAGAGCCTGGTTCAGTTCTGAGTCCAGTGAGGCCATGGTGGTCTGAACCTGCTGGAACACATCTGACAGATACTCCCGATCATTGTAGAAACCTTTAGCTCGCAGGAGCTGCTCGACGATACCCCGGCCATGATAAGGTATTCGAGGAAGCAGATCTGTCCCTTGCCAAATGCTATCCAGCATCTCTCGCTCTTCCTGGCTATGGAGGCTAAATACGGCACCCCACTTCCCGACCATTAGTAGATCTTTGGGTTCGACCCTCGCCCTTTGGAGAGCTAGAATAACAGGACTGTTGGTTGGGGCCACAGGTATGTTGGTTAGGACCTTGCCCTGGGTGCTGTCAAACTTCAGGTAGAGTATCCGAGTCAGGAGTTCTTTTGTACTACGAGCTGGCGCTCCCTCCTCTATGGCAGCCAGTATCTCTGCATCAGATGGAGGTGGTACCTTGGCTCGCTCGTGGATAATGTTGATGTCACGAAGCAGTCCTCGGACCCTGTCACAGTAGGACAGTGCACGCCATGGCTGTCGTACTGACTGTCGTGCCGACTTGTCCTGCTGCCTATAGACAATCTGCTGGAGAACGTTACCAAACATGGCAGCCGTTTAACCCCTCTATATACCCAGACCGTAAACATGCGGCAGTATGTGCAACATCCAGATGGGGCCATTGAACCCGCGACATCGCACCACACTGATCCTCGGAAGGACTGCCTGATGGTCATTCGACCCAGTATACATGATGAGAACACGTTGTCTGCTGCTGGGAAGTACATTGACTTTGTAATCTCAGCACAAATCCACGAGATCAAGAGCATGACACTCGAGTTCAAGCTTCAGAGCACAATAGAACAGACGGTAGAGCTCACGCAGGTTCTGAACAGGTGGGATATCATGCAAAGCAACAGCACCATGGATACCACCTATGTGAACGATCAGTATTGAGTCCTAGGTCCGCTGGCTCATGGCCCAACCTTCTATGCGAAGGGAAAGGGGTACTATGCTTTGGGTGCAATGAGGGGTTCATGGAATTCGAACTATGGGCAGGTGTCGAGAAGCCTGTGGCAGTTCCACTCTTAACCCTCCTCGAGAACACACGTGAATCCGGCTGCCATGCAGCATAGGCTGTTCCTCTGGGTGTACACTAAGCAGCTCGCAGATGCGATGATGAATGCGCCAAGCCTTCATGTCTGGCATGACGAGAATGACCAGGAGCTGAAGCAAACAGGTTACAAACAGCGGATCGTGCATGTGGAGCGAGAACACCAGCAGGTCCAAGCCACAGCTAACCAATGGGTAGAGCTGACATTGCATCATGGTGCATCGGACTGTGTCGCCGTTGCGGTCCTGGTTCAGAAGCGAGGAGCCATCCAGCAGGTGGATAAGCTAGACGACTTCAAGCTTGTTGTTGCTGGGACCAATGTTCTTGGTGAGGTACGCGAGCTGGCTAATTGCCAACTCTACAGACAGAGAACTAAGTCATATGCACTTCTGAGCCTAACCAGTGGAAGTCACGACCTTGAGTCGGCACTCGAGGGCCATCACCTCGGGGGCAGTGACATCCCACCTAATCAGGGCAACCAGCTCAGCTTCAACATCGGAACCCTCATAGCTGGGACTCGCTCATTAGGTGTGACGGTACTTTACTTTGGCTTTGCTAAGGTATGCATGTCGATCAGATTCATCTTGAGCATGCGTAGAGCATGACTCCTGTCGTCACCGCTGCAGCTGCCACCACTACTATAAGCTCTGCTGTCTTCTGACCTGTCGATGCTTCATAGTCGAGCATTGGCTCAGATATCTTTACAGTCTCGTAGTACTCATCGAGTCTGTCATCTGCCTCTTTGAGGCTCTGGATGGCCTGAGCTCGGAGTTGTCGTCGGCGTGCCTCCCTCTGGCGCATATGCTCGAGTGCTTTGCTGTACTCAAACTTCACCTTAGACAGCTTCTCCATCGCCTGGTTATGACGCTCACGCTCGACCTATGTGGCCTTCTTGTCGGTGAAGCTGAGTCCTCAGTTCGCTAAGGCAAACACGCCCGCATTCAAGATTGCGGAGGCCATGCTATAAACTACAGTTTAAAGCTATTATATAACTGCCCCAGGGACGGATCCCCAGAGCGATGTATGAACCAGAGGCTGATCCAGTCAAGGATATAGATGATGAGGACTATGAGGAGGACTATGATGGGGAAGATGATTATGATGCAGACGACTATGATGTAGCGGAGACTGCGGGTGAGTATGATGATGTAGCAGTGACTGCGCCTGAATCCCGCAAGCTAGTACACAGAGCGAAAGGAATCTATCGCACTTACGTAAAAGGTTCTATCGGTCCGCTGGCAGCAGATGGGGCTCTGATCGCTCTGTTCACAATGAGGGCTGGCGAGACGGTCCGCAAGATCGCAAACAATGCTCTCCATGGGGTGGAAAAGATTTCTGACGCCATACCAGCCATCACCTCAAGAGTAGGTATGTTCTTAGGAGTCGCAGGCCCTTGGCTACCATACGTTGCAATAATGCTCACGGCCATCTGGACCACCAAACATTTAAGCCATACTATATAAGGATGGCATCTCTGTACGACCTGGTCAAGTCCCTTAACTTCCGAGGGTTGGTCGATAAACTACTGTTCAGTGAGGATCCAGCAGAGATCCGACACCAGTGTATGGAGGTGTTTGAGGAGGTCTTCAGTGATGGTCGAATGAATAATGTGAATGCTCTAGAGTATGTGTGAGAGGGCTGCCTGCTGTGGTGGGGAGATCCAATGCCGAGGTTACTAGGCTAATCGGGAAGAAGCCGGTAGAGGCTATCAGACACTCTGCTGGTCACAGCTCTAGAGGAGCGAACAAGGGAGAGGAGTGCCTACCACCTGATGCTCTGGTTCGGTACCTGTATGAGCCTGGTGAGCTGGAAGGTGGTCGACGGCATGCAACAGATCCTAACTGTTCGATAGATGTTCACAGGCTTGACAGGTATGTGGAGCTGGAGGGGCGGCCTACACTGTACTACCTGGCACGCCAGCACAGAGTGCCTAGGCGACCATTTGTCATAGAAGAGCTTCAGCTAGTCCCTGAAGACACACAGCTACCACCCACCTAGAGTGCTAACATGATACTTGATGGGCTCAGTATGGACCCCATCTGGCAGCACATGGCGCTTATCATAGTAAGTGGAGTCCGAATTTTTCCTGCGCATACGTGACCATACCCTGGTTGCACATGCATAGGCCTCGGTTTTTTAGTTCTGTTCACCCAGCCATGTAGGGCGCTGTAGAACCTCTGCCAAGAGACCTCATTCTGCAGCTTTGACATTCCCTTAGCCGAGCTCTTACTTGCAGCTGCGCTCTCCACATAGTAGCATTTGGAGCAGAAAGCGATGCCATGAGAGCCTTCGAACTCGTGCTTGAACAGTCCCGGAGTCTGTTTGTTCCAAGCTAGCCAGTCCCGCTTATGAGCCTGGTACTCTGCTCGCATCTCAGGGCGATTGACGTCGTCGAGGTTGGAGCCTGCTATAGCGATATACGCGGAGTCAGTGTCCATCTGCAGGTACTCAAAGCTGTCACAAGCTACGTAGCAATCGAGGAAGTCATAATAGAACTCTGACATTCGCAGCTTCGCAAGCTCATAAACGGCTATCCTCACCTGGAAGGGCCTTTGAATTGTGATTCTCGGCTTGTGACTCTGGAGCTCGTATAACTCACCAATCTCCCCGAGATCTTTGAACCATGCACTATGCAAGGCCTTGTCTACCATGCATTCATCCTTCGTGAATCTGGTGTTGCTATGACGTTCTAGGGCCTCGATGAGCTTCCCGTAGGCACTGATGCCAAGGAGTTTGAAGAGATCTGCCAAGAGCACTTTGATCTTCTCTACATCTCGAGAGTGGCGGGCCTCTGTAACATTCTCCACGAACCACTTGAATGGGCGCTTGGCCTCATAGTCTATGGTGCGGTATGCAGCAGTGATCTCCAGGCCATGGGTTATATACCACTTTGGAGGCCGGGCATACAGCAGCTGCTTCTTGCCAGAGAGGGCACCGACCAGCTTCTAGGTGGTGGGCTGCTTCCTTTCTGTTTGCCCTAATATATGCCAGCATCTCAGACGAGATTGCGTCTACCGGGATCTCGCGGTTATAGAAGAGAGGAGGCATTTCCTCGAACTTTGCCCACAGAGCCTTGGGGACCTCTATATCCACCTCAGCAAACCCAAACCAGCTGTCTGCTAGGAGAGCCTCCTTAAAGCTAGCTACCCCACTGGCCCCGGACCAATGGCGCACTTTCTCCTTACCACATGGCATCTCTTTGGCCATCGTTGACAGGTACAGGGCATTTGTGTCGTAGCCGAGTAGATGTTGGCAGACACACGCACTCTGGCAGATTCGAGTCACACCGGCCTCGTGGTATCTGGTGAACACGATGCTGGGACCTCCAACAACAGCACCATTCAGCATCTCGTAGGCTTCCTTGCCCGGTGAATAGAGGCTAACATCCGGCATGTGCTGAGAAGTTCCACGTAGAAGGTACTGCAGTAACACACCTGGGCGAGACACCGCATCTTTGAGGATGTCTATTTCTCGTTCTGTGTAGAACTCCCGCATCCGCTCTAGGGCTTCAATGAATGGACTGACGTCCAGGTTGTTGTAGTATCGCAGCCAGTCGGTGAATGTCCCATTCCATGTTCGCTGAATGTCTGGTTACACTGTTCCCACTCTGTTCGCGTCAAGAAGTAGCAACCCTTGAGCTTAGATGTCCATGCTGAGTAGTCAGGAAGCCCTGGATAGTTGAGCTTCTCATGTGTGTCAAACCATTCATATGGGAGCCAGCTCTTCTGCTGTGTACACCCGTAAGCTTTGACCCATACCTCATACGAGACTCCTGGGCCAAGGTAGTTCAGCACATTGAGAACCTGTAGCTCAGGTGTTATGAGGAACATGTTCAGACCCAGGTAGTAGTAGTGTGATACTACCTCCCTGGCAGCCGTTCGGCGATCCGTGGTGGCCCCCCGCAACCTATGCCCTAGGGATTGAGAAGGCGGTGGTGGCCACGGATCGCCGAACGGCGTTTGTCCGGCGTAGAAAGCCTGGTAGACCCTGTTATGCATGAAGTATTCCCAGTGGAAGAAGATGTCAATCTGGTCCCCACGGACCTCAGCCGTTTCCATTTGTCTAAATGGAAATTTTCGAGCATGATCTGAGATAGGTGGTCCCAATCCATTTGTCTAAATGGAAATTTTCGAGCATGCTCTGAGGTAGGTGGTATCATTTTGACCCCGACACTACTACTAACCCTCTAGTGCTGTAGAGCTGAGCGGTATTGACATTTACATGACGGTATCGGTACCATAGAAAAATATCGCGGTATCACAGTATACCGTCATCTGAGGTTGAGGTATGCCACGAAATTAGAGCAATTATTTTCACTTCTTTTTCACTTTTATCTCCAATCAACAGTTAAAATAGGTCCAATAAATTAGTCTGCTTCCTGATATAGAGTGAAATCAACATTATGGCTATTGCGAATGTTTAGTTTCACGATTTTATTAGGTAACTATTTTTATTGATGTAATATCATTCACGTGAATATCTGACGTGCAGCCAGAGTGTGTGTTCGACTCGCTAGCTATAACCCACTATTTGACAGTCATTGGAGTACGCTATATTCAATCTGGATTGTTCTGACTATTGATGCGTGCGACCAGCAAATGGTAAATTTTAATTTGGCAGTTGAGCTGTTGCTAAACAGTGTCCAGACAAAATACGCGAGTATTTAAATAGAGCTAGGGTTGTAGCCGCTTAACTTTGTTGGAGTCGTGTGTTCAGTTACTCGTGAAAACTGGCTGGCGTGGCTTCTTCGACAATACGCCTCTAATGCGCTGACCGGCCATCTTATTACGTCATCACAACGACTAGATTGTTACACAGACTCCAATTTGGAGACTAGACAGATCGGAACCTAGTCAACCCCTGTAGCGGACTGTAACAGCAATTCTGTGGATCGTGTTGATTTTGGTGTCATCTTAACCTCTCTATCACTAGCTTGATATAGATATTAAAATCGACGTGATCCAGACCATCCATCCAGTGGTTCGTGTGATATCAGCATCTACGCAACGTCAGCAAATTCTTATCTCGTTTGTATTGAGTAGCCATTGGCGTAGTAATTTCCACCAGAATATGATGGTAGAGAGAATTGAAACTTAAAAGGACGCTAGCTACTCTCTTCATAGAATTAGTTTACGGGGATAGAAAGCGGAGCACAAAGGTGCGGGTCAGCGCCTCTGTCCACGCGTACTGCGCCCGTGTGTATAGAATTCTCATAAAATATATTTGATATCAACTAGCAGCAAGCAACATTACTATTATCTTAAACAACGAATTTGCTTATTGGTGGCTATTCCGGAGCAGACGGTGTCGGAGAACGAGCATACGAATTATGCACAACGATCCAGTCACAATTGACATCGTCCTAGTGCACGGTCTCGCCATCCCGCTCTGCTCCCGTGTGGAGTATGTGAGTGGGCGTATGTTAGTATGATGGAGAGTTGATGAACTTGGACAAAGAGGAACACGCACGCATTTATATACACGCCAATGTTTTGTTCACAAGGGAGATAACTCATGTTATGATGCAGTAATAATCATTAAGCCGGGTCAGAGTTAAGGCCCATATTCCGTTACTGAATACCGTAGACTATACTGAATATAATAATAGTATGCTATACGTGAAGAGAAAAGCTGTGCATGCAATGTAATAAATCTATCTCCCTATGTCCTGCTCACATACGCCACCCCACCTCACCCCCTCTGTCCCGCCACCCTCTCTCTCTCTCTCTCTCTCTGTCTCTCCTCCTCATCCTCCCTACCCACCCTTTCTTATCTGTCTCACAACATCACACACATACGTCGTCATATTAATGTATGTATATTAATGCGTTTGTAGAAACCTGTCAAATACTCTTTAATCTATAAAGTATGATAAAAGCTTTTATTCTTGGCTTTTTTATTGAAAACTAATTCTCGTTTGTGATCTCATTTAAAACGCGACATCTTTTGGCTCCGTAAAGTCATATCCTATAACACGTGACTTGTAGTAAGAGACCACATTTTATGCTCAATAAGGTGGTTGCAAATGACAGGTTCTACTGTATTATGATTCTGACAATAAACACGTTCCATATTAATCAACCAATAATGTGTTCCGCAAAGGAAAAGGGGCGTTCACTCATTCCAACCAAATTGCTTCTTACCGAACGAGTTATCTCGCTTAAGTAAGGCGTGAATTTTCTTTAGCGCATCATATTTATTGTTTTGTGAATTCGAATTTAGTCAATTCAGACATTACTTCTGTGAGTTGATGCAACATCAATCAGTTCCAGTTTCAATAGGTGTACCAACGGGTAACATTCTTGAAACCATCCACTAAACTGTGATGTTGTTCTAGTCGCTATGCCGATGTTGAAACGTATTTTGTTGTGCGTAGGCGAAGGGCGCCAAACGCAATCAAAGAATATTACATTGTAGGTGACCAGGTATGATGATCCGTTAAGTAGGCCTATATGACGCCATAATCAATTACCTCACATGTAGACTGACGTCACAATCAAAATTTATAATAAATGCCGTATCTCGGTCCGTTATGAACATTGAATAGTCCGTCAAGAGTAAGAATTGTATGTCTTACTGTTTAATAAACATTTTGGTGAATATTTTGAAACTAATTTGACTGGGCGTGTCAAACTAGTTTCAAAATATGCAACAGGTTACCTGTATAGTTACTTTGAAAGTGGGATTCTGGGAATTCAGGATTGACAGTATATAAATCGACTCCAACACGCGCAAAACGTTGGCGGAGTTTAGCTAGAAATGGGCGGGGTTTTATCTAGAAATAGATCTTTCTTCTTCTTTTCGTTCGCTGATCATACCGCCAGTCCTGTAAGTGACTATCGACATGATCATAAGAGTTAAGTGCGTGGATCCATGGTTTATTAGAGTGCGCCGTGCGGCCTGGAACCTCCGTCTTCAGCACTCGAGGTTTCTGTCAGGGTTACCTCACCCTTACCTCCTTTAGTCGCCTCTTACGACACGCAGAGGATACGGAAGGTGTATTCTAAGCCCCACCTACAGGGCATAGAAGTAGATTATTTTATTATTTTATCACATGATGAACAATCTGTATCATCGTTGTTAATGCATTGACAACATTTTTTAAAATATCAGTTTTCCGCGGCCCCAGTAATTCAGTTCATTCTACACATAGCTATCTTCTTCTTTGCCATTGTAAAAGAACACCTACTACGGCCACCTCCTAACTAGAGAACTGGGATGCGAGTTTGCTTGGCAGGTTCGAGTATAATCTTTCCTGTTTAGCTAGTAGAATATAAATACACATATATATTGAATATATAATGATCTGACCGTTTGAAGCCTGAATTCCCAGAATACCAATTTCAAGGCAAATATTCAGGTGGGTTATTTAATATTTTGATACTAGTTTAACAGGAGCCAGTTCCCAGTAAAATTATAGGCCTATTCAAAGTATTCATCAGCATAGTTCTTGCATCACAAATGATTCTTCGTATTTGGCATTTCTGGATAAAAGGGTTAATATTGTACCCTCGTGTTATAAGTGTTTATCCACGATCAGATTTATAGATTTTCTTTTCTAAATAAATGAGTATATTTTGTAACGTAATCCGTGAAAAGCTAACATTTCAACGTTTGCTATGTGGGTTGCTTTATAGAGTATATATTCCAACGTTTTGTCTATTTGCATCGTTAGCCCACCCCACACCCATCCCACCCAAGCAACACCCCACCCCACCCACCCCAACCCGCTCCACCACGATGATGCAAGTGAGACGTAACTGTATGGTAAACGATATGTTAAAAACTCCTACGGATAGAAATAGAAATGAGAATTTCATCAAATTAGATGGAAGGCAGTCGCGTCCATCTTGGAATTCAAGGCATTTCTGTCTTAAAATCTATATCTTACAGTTGAACGTATGTCAAGATTAATACCAATGAATGCCTAACGGGATAACCGCACAATACAAAGGTCAGATGTAACCAACATAACTATATTTAGGTTTCCACCATCAGTTTCAGAGCTTACAAGGATGTATCTAAACTGATTGAACGACGTCCAATATGTTAAGGCTAAAAGCTAGAAAATCTTCAAGACCGGGAGTTGAAAGGCCACTTGGTTTAAGCCGGTCTAAGAGGCAGATTGCTACTGCGACTGACTAGCATTACAGTTGCCGCGCCACGTTAAAAGATTCGATTTTAGTCATATATGTATTATCGTTAGTAATGACAGCGTGTCTCCGTTTTCTCTAGGTGGCTGCAATGATTCCGGCGTTTAGTTGCGAATAGCTGCTATTATAACTTGGTACCGGTGTGACTTTCTGTCGATATGTCGTTATGTCAGTCTGTCAATCAGATCTTTGACTTTTTGACAAGGTATTAAATTTTTACTTAGGCTGTATTCACGCTAGAGAGTTGATCCAGAATAACGCCATATGTTAGGCCGTGTTCTCACTGGAGACTAAAGCCATGTTCTCACTGGAGAGTTAATCGGGAATAACGCCATGCCTCAGTATGGCGTTATTCATGATTAACCCTCTAGTGAGAACACAGCCTTAGTCAGAAATAACGCCCAGCTGAAGAATGGCGTTATTCCTGATTAACTCTCTAGTGAGAACACGGCTATAGTATGGCATTATTCCTGCTTAAGTCTCGACGGAGAACACGCCCTTAGGCCGTGTTCTCGCTAGAGACTTAATCAGGAATAACGCCATACTGAAGTATGGCGTTATTCCCGATTAACTCTCTAGTGAAAACACGGCCTTAGTGTACATTGCATTTGTAATTTAGCTGAAAAATCTTGGGGTACGCGTTATCGAGGTAAACTTAATGTATTGCATGGCGCCACGTAATTTCAAAGCTAATCTTCACAATTTTGTATTAGATCATGGTCACCCGTCCTCACTCGCAAGTGGATTGTATATGAGAACCCATACATGGATTTCCCACACCCGCCTATACACCACAAGTATCAGGACGATGCCTATGTAGGCCTACTACTAATATACAAAGGCCAGTTTTTCATTGCGTGATCATGTTGAACCTTTTCGTGCATTTTATTGGCTAATCTATATGCGATAATAAATCTGTTTACATCCACACTGATGGAAGATAATTCAGGACTGGACGGTGGCGCTATACGGTGGAGAGTGAGATAAAATGATTATCATAGCGCTACCTGGCGGAACTTTAGAGAAAATGCTGGCGGTAGCACTATGTTGCGTTCACCTAGGTCGTGTTTTCACTACAGTTAATCGGGAATAACTCCATACCGGTACTTCAAGTCTGGCGTTACTCCGGGTTAAGGCCGTGTTCTCACTAGAGAGTTAATCGCGAATAGTGCCATACCTCACTACGGCGGTCCGCCGGGTAAGTCTCTAGTGAGAACACTGCTTTAGTCTCTATGTTAAGAACACGGCCCTGGAGAAGCGATAACGATATATCGGAAGATAAGATAAATCGCCGATTTTGTGGGATTAGGTTTTCGAAGTGGGCCTAAATGACTTATTTATTCCGGGACAAGAGGCAGTCCTATGAGAATGCTCGCCGGTATACCGGCTACTTACCGATATAGCGGGTGTATGAGAACAAGACCTACTGGAGTTATTGTACAATAGGACCTACAGAAAATAAATAAGTTAACATGTTTTTAAAACAAAATCAGAAACAGGCTAGTCAGTACAGTTTTGAACACAACAGAAAAGCTCTGTAGGTCTACGGTTTATTTTGTTTTCTAAAACAGTTAGTTTACTCCTGAGCTGTAGGCCTACTGTTACTGCGTTATTCTTATAATAATGAAAACAGAGGTCATAGCTCGTACCTTTTCAGACTATTTCTAAAAATAATTTTAACAAGCTTTCGCTTCACCATGTCTTTATATGCGAAAGATTGTCCAAAATAACTAAAATTAATCTTGAAAAGTACTACGCTTGACTATTATAGCAATATAGCCTACTACTTATAGTAAACGGTAGTAACCTCATTGGGCCGAGCTTTACTGACTGACACCCGTGAATATTTACACTGAAGCTACTCGAGTTAAGAATATATGTGCTTATATTGTCTCGAGTTTCTGTTTCCCACAAGCTCGTTTACTAGAGTATATCTGTTGAATTTGTGATAGTTAATTCTCCAATGCCTTTGTGGCAGCTTGGGAATTCGCAATGCCTATAAATCACGTCTATTTACTTACTTTATGGCATCTTTTGTTCATGTAAAATATCCATATGTTGTTAAGACGGGTATCAAAATGCTGAAGGATTTATCATGGAATTTGATTTTCACAAATATTGTTCTCAACCTTGGGGTTCGTCCCTAGCCTGAGCCGTAATGTTTCTTGCCCTAGATCAAACATGCACGCGAACGACTAAGTTATTATTGGCGTCTATCGACTCGCTGATTCCAGGTCCCATTCACGCCATATTTAGGCTGCATTTATTTCAGTCTATTATTTATGATGGCTTAGAAGATTATAGCTGACTTCCCCAACCTTTATACCGTCGGGTGGCCAATTATACTCCTGGGTTGAGAGCGGCAAACAGCGAACAAGATTGCCCATGTTTCCAACTATGGCGAGATAGTTCCCAGCTCAGGCGCAAATCGGGTTCTCTGGATAAGTAGTTCCGAGCGCTAGAACACCGAATCGCCGCCTCCACGAACGACTTTTCCCGCGGCAGGTTTCAATTTATTCAAAATATTTAACGAATTCTACATACAAAACAGACGAATTTAATTACATACAAGTTTCTATCAAATCTGTTTTGAATTATATAAATTATTTCCATTTACTAGAAAATAAAAAAAGAAATCTATGTCGATAAAAAGGATAATTTTTCAGTCATGTATCTAAATAGAGGACTCCAGTTTCTCAGTCAATCATATGACGTTATAATCAACTACGTGTCGTGTAGGCTGAAGTCATACTCAATTGCGTCATGAATGACGTAGCTAAGTTCGTCACGAACGCTTGATTGATGACGGACTAAGCGTTGCTGTACGAATTGAATGTCTTTGCAATTTAAAGTAATAGGGTTAATGTTGTAACCTTGTTGAATAATTTTAAATTAATTTGACTGGAAGCTGTCATAGGCAGCAACAGCACTCAGGCTAATTAGTTTCAAAATATTCAACAGCTTACCTGTATAATTTTCTGGAAATTAAGATTCAGAAAATGCATGGATCGATCGATCACAAAACAGGAAAAGCATGGGTGGAGCTTAGCTAGAGATGGGCGGGGATATAGCTAAACCTAAATTCCTCCATTCTGGTTGTTGGCTATATAAAAGCAATCTCTAACATTCTGCATACAAGGTTCTAATAAACCCAATGTTGACAGTCACACATTTGTTATTTGACGTCATCACTTCATCATTCTGGAAATATAATAATAGGCAAACATCGGAATCTGAGTTATCAGCAGCTTCTTTAGCCCTTTCACGACGAAGCCGGCCAAAACCGGCCTCAGTAGTCATCTCGGGGAATGTCCATTTGCAGGCCAGCAGAAGACTATTTTAGAAAATTTACCACAGAAATGACCGGATCGATAACCGAGCCAGTCATTTCAGTTGTAATTTTTCAAAAATAGTCTTCTCTTGGCCCGCGAATGGACATTCAATAAGTAAATACTTTAATTTTTTGAACAAATTTGGTCATTAAAGGGTTAATATATTGAAAATATGATTTTATTCATATAATTCATTGCGGAAGACAATCATATTTCAAATATATGTATGTCATTGATGTAGTATGAGGTAGTGTAGGCCTACATTGTGGGATACAGATTACTGAATGATTTCAAAACATGAGAGATTCCCTCAAACAACATGTGTTGGACAAGTGGTTTGTATTATACTGAGGGTAATAATTTGAACAACCAACAATGAAATAGAGAGATGGCATTTGTTAGAACTCGGATGACATTGAATTGATCGGACAAAATAACATTTTGGCACTCATTTTGAAAAATAAATTTATATCCACAGTTTTTCAAAATGAGTTTTATCCGATCAATTCAATGTCATCAATTTAAGGAAACTGTTCGAACTGCGAGTTCGTTTTTTATCAGGCAGATTTTTGGGTCAAAGGTCGAGGTCATTTTATTGTCAAGATAACCCGTTATGTCATCAATCTTAGAAGCTACGATTTTAGCAGAAAGGAACTTCCCTTAATCACACAAGTTCAATGATCATATTAGAAGATACCGTATAACACATATCGGTAGCCAGACAGAAGTGTACACTCCTGTAAGGAGAAGTTGAAAACAAACATCTTTTTTCAAAATGTCCGTCAAAATGGTTTTTGTCCGATCGACGAGAGAGTTGATGATCTACCAATTGCTATAATTTCTTGATTAAATATAAGTTTCATATTAAATCCCTCCAATAGTTTTCGAGAAATCTGTTATTATTTACCCAAGCTGTCTCCCATAGGAAATATAGGAAATGTATGACAGCAATATTCACACTGCATTTTCTCATTCTGTTCTAAACAGAATGACTGGGAACTTGCCAGATATTGGGCCCTGGGCTCACAATGTATCAATCGTAGTTTTCCCCAACAAAACATTCTTCCATGTTTCATACGCTTAACAACTATATTTCGTTTCTAATTAGCTCTCATCTGAAATATTCGAATAATTCGAATGTTCATTCATATAATTATACGAATACTCGAATACCGATGTTTATAGGAGTACCGAGCACTAATCATAATCAATTACGTCACATGTAGTAATTTCGCCATGCAGTTTGACAAAGTCTGTCAAGTCTAGGCACTGTATGTCATTGGTCGGTTTGCAATTTCATAAACGTTTTGTTGAATATTTTGAAGCAAACTTGACTGGGGGCCTATTTCTGCCATGCACATCAACAGGCCCGGTCAAATTAGTTTTAAAATATTCAACAGCTTAATTGGGATACTGGGAATTCAGACTTCAAAAGCGATTCCAAACCGCATTAAACAAGCTCAGCTAGAAATGGGCGGGGCATAACGAGAAACGGATCGCTAAATTGTTGCCATGATCTATTAAGAGAACTTTATTTTACGCTCAAGACAATTTTAAATGTAGTTTTCTTCATAATAAAACGATAATGGCGTAATTTTATACAATGCTATGCATTTACACGTGTATTAATGTGCTATTAACAACGTGTACTCCAACTTATTAGAAGTGAGAGAAGGTATGTTAGAACACTGTGCAGTTTTAATCTTAGTGAAATTGTGACGTCATTTTGACATCATGGCCATAACCGACGGACGCCTTCCCAATGCCTTATGTATTGCGCCAGATGCAACAAGAAATTTATGAAAACGTCTGATGATGCTATAGAGACTGTTGATATTAGACACCATCCTGTGATGTAGTTATTGATAAAGACATAGTTTACCCAAACCAAATATTCTCATTGTAATAATGTCATATAGGATATTTAAATCAAACGCATGTATTAATAAAAAGCGATATCTTTCTAAGTGTTTTAAGCAAAAGTTGGCTGAAAATCGTTTGCGACATTCAGTTAATTCGTTTTCAAAGTGATCGGCAGGTTTCACGCTTAACCTTGTCAACATATGCTCGGTAAATACTTTAGAATGAAGACGGCTAATTGATTTCTGAGTGCAGATTTTTGTCGGATTGCATGTTTCACGATAATAATGACGATGATGCAATCGCGTCCTTTTGCTCTTAATGGTGCTGGCAGAGGCATTGTCAACGAGTAGGCTTTAACTTTGTGTTTGTCCAGGAATATCATATTAGGCCTACCTCAGTATATCAGGCACATGCAATCAGGTGTTCAGGAAATATGGCGTGATGCAAGAAAAGAACGCGCAATCAAAGCCTCACACCACACTGCCAATGGTATCATATTAAGCAATTAATCCAGAGAAATTACCCGATTAATCGGGTCAACCCGTTTAGCCGCTAATCGCAAGTAATATAAGTCGGTCTGTCGGTCGGTCTGTGTATCTTTCAAACTTTTGCCATTCCTGATAAAACCGGTTACGTCTCAAATATAGGCCATATGTGCTTTTACGCGCGCGACATGCTAATGTCCCGTTCCATTTTTAGCTATGCCCCGCCCATCTCTAGCTAAGCTCCACCCACACCTCGCTCGCGTTGGGATCGATCGATATCTGAACTCCCTGACAATCAATTTCCAGAGAAATATACAGGTAACAGGTAATCTGTTGAATATTTTGAAACAAATTTGACTGTGTACTATGGTAGAAACAGCGCCCAGTCAATTAGTTTCAAAATATTCAACATAATTTTTATTAAATAGTAGAGACATGAAATTCTTACAACGTGTCGGACTATTAAGAGTTAAAGACGGGCCTAATAGAATCATTTATGACGTAATGATTATGACATCATCCTACACGCCGCTTAGCTGACTATGACGTCATATGACCTCAAATCATCGATGGATACTCTGAAAAGGTGGATTGAAATTGGCCCTTCCAATATGGATGGAGCGAATGCGTATTCAGCTATGACTATTGGTGAACGGAAATGGTAAATGTCGAAACACGAATATTTAAGTAGGGGTTAGTCATTTGATAGCCGCACGAGTTAAAGTTAAGCTTTTATTGTCGCACGTATTGCTGAATTACTGATAAAGCAGCGATAGGCTGCATACAAGAGCAATTTACCAACGTCGCAATGACCACTTGCATATTAGTGCACAAACAGGTTTATTTATCGACCTTAGTTCAACAACATCGACGTGACTATTATAATAGTATAGTAGCATATTGAAGGACCCTTGGCAGTTTGCGCTTGAACTAACCAGGGCCAGTATAAGCAATCATTCGTGCTCGGTTATTCTGGTTGGCATGTTATGCCCAGTGACATCAATGGCATTATTACTCAATGTTCCCCCAATTCCAATGCGCAAAATACCTTGGCTTTGTTGGTACTCAAGTCTTCCTGAGACTAGGATAGAGGCAACGCTTGTCTGAATATGCAAAATAACAGCTCAGTTACGAGCATATATACTTTGCTGTCTAGAGCTGTTGTATAACCGCCCTCGCCGAGGGATAACCGAGACAGTCATTCCGGTGGCTGGTCTTCGGGGGCAGTCTTCTCTTGACTAGAAGATATTCTGATACTTTTGACCGGAATCAGCAACAAAGCGGTTGATGTGTATGTCTATGTATGTATTTAATTTTTTATTGACGCCCTGACAACGTACGGCTTCAATTTCCACATGCTATCCAGCCGACAGTCATGCACCCATTAGTTTAATTTGTTGATCACCATCTCCCCGGTCGGGGATCGGACTGCCATACTGCAACTCCGCATAGCATCAGCAACCAGACATCTTTCCACTGGACCACCGCGCCAAGACAAAAAGCCTCAGGTTAGCACACCAGCTTTCACATGTCTGATATACTGACACACTGACGATTCATATGCGTGCGTGCGTGCGTGCGTGCGTGCGTGCGTGCGTGCGTGCGTGCGTGCGTGCGTGCGTGCGTGCGTGCGTGCGTGCGTGCGTGCGTGCGTGCGTGCGTGCGTGCGTGCGTGCGTGCGTGCGTGCGTGCGTGCGTGCGTGCGTGCGTGCGGTGCGTCCATGCGTGCGTGCGTGTATGTATATGTGTATATATGTATGTGTATGTGTGTGTGTGAGTGTATGTGTATGTATATATGTATGTATATGTATGTGTATGTATATATGTATGTATATGTATGTGTATATGTGAATGACGTCATGAATTACGTAGATATGTATGTATAAGAAAAATTATTAACTATAAATTATCTCTGATATTTGGATAATTACGCTCACGTGCATACTTTATTATATAAGACTCGTATAAATAATTGTATAATATACACTTACTGTCCACAGATTACTGAGATATAGAAATGTCCCCATACGCCTTGTAAAGAGCGTGAGCGGGTGTGAATTCATTCATTCATTCATTCATTCATTCATATTATGGTGCGTGCACAAACTCATTTTGACTGGACTGTTCTCAGCGAATTACTTCATAGTTTTAAGTGAATAATGGTATCGGCGCAACGCAGCCTCTACACTAACCGGGCATTTTTATTGGTATTTAAAGAAGAAAAAGGTACACCTTTTATGCGAATTTTGATAACAAATCTCTTCTATCAAAATTAGCATTCCAATTCACATTTCCAGAGTATCCATCTATCATCTGACGTCATATGACATCATAATCAGCTAAGTGGCGTGTAGGATGGCGTCATAATCATTATGTCAGAAATGATTCTATAGTCCGACACGTTGTACGAATTGTGTCTCTACTATTTAATAAACATGCTGTTGAATATTTTGAAACAAATTTGACTGGATGCCGTTGCTGCCTAACATGCTGTTGAATATTTTGAAACAAATTTGACTGGATGCTGTTGCTGCCATTAGGCAGCATCAGCATCCTGTCAAATTAGTTTCAAAATATTCAACAGCATGTTTATTAAATGATAGAGACATACACTTCGAAGATACACAAACATACAATTACCATAGGCAGCAACAACATCCAGTCAAATTAGTTTCAAAATGTTAAATAGCTTACCTAGTTTTCTGGAAATTTATAGTCAGGGAGTGCAGCGATCGATCAATCCCAACACGAGCGAGGTGTGGGTGGAGCTTAGCTAGAGATGGGCGGGGCATAGCTAAAATGGAACGGTCCATTAACTGTATAGTTAACCGCAAATTGGATTTAATCATTCAGTGATACTGATCATATTTAAACATTGCACATACACACTCTCAAGACTAACCATGATATCAATACATGGTTGTTTGCGGATGCACTTTTCTCTTCTGCGTTTTCGCTTCAGGAAAGCATTAACCTTGAGTATGTTAACCATATCCACCCTTCTGTTAGTGAGAGAGTGTCAATAATCAATACATTAAACGAAAATTCCTTGTAAAGGATACTATCTGTTCCTGCCTCGACAAAATAGTTATTTCTTCTTCATGGTGGTGTTAGGGACTTTGGTTTACATGTCGAACCGAGTGTTCCTCATCATGAAATGAAACATAGGACCGAGAACCATGCAGCAAAACAATATGTTTTAGAACATAAATCGATTAAAAATTATGCTCTGCATAATATAATGGTGGAGTGGTGTCCCATGTTCTGCATCAAAGAGAACCTTTTGCGTGAGGTGTTATAACACGCGTCTTTGTTCCAGTTATAGGGAAGGCGGTCCACCTGTTTTAGCAGGCGATCCATAGCTAGATAACCTGGTAATGGCTGACAGAGTAGGGTAACATTATATTCCGCACGGCAAATGTTTTCCCCCGGCGATCCTTAAGCGAGACAGCCCATTCCACAAGGTTGATGATCGGAATATTAAAGATAATGCGACCTTCCTCAAGCTGAAATCTATGATGCTCCTTATACATAAACGGGTCGGGTCCATCCATTCACAATCCGCAACCTTAGCCTGTCTGTCTATTACGCTACAATTTATAGACGGAGAATGTGGACGTCCTTATGCCTTTTGTATTCAATGGATCCGATCTGACAATATTGGGTTATATTTCTAGTTATGCTCCGCCCATTTATATCTATGTCCAACCCATTTCAGCCGAAGCTCCACCCACTTTATTTTTACGTGTGTTGGAATTGATGTTATACTTTGGACCATGACCTACCAGAATCCCTATTCCAAGGTAAATTGTAGCATATTTTGAAACTAATTTGACTTGGAGCCGATGCTGTCTATGACAGCAACAATGCTCAGTCATATTAGTTTCAAAATATTCGAACGAACGAAGGAGCAAGCGAGTGAGCGAGTGATGTAACTGCCCGACCGACCGATCGACCGACCGACCACCCGAATATCCGACCGCCCGAGTGTCTGACCGACTGACTGACTGACTGACTGACTGACTGACTGACGCACGCACGCACGCACGCACGCACGCACGCACGCACGCACGCACGCACGCACGCACGCACGCACGCACGCACGCACGCACGCACGCACGCACGCACGCACGCACGCACGCACGCACGCACGCACGCACGCACGCACGCACGCACGCACGCACGCACGCACGCACGCACGCACGCACGCACGCACGCACGCACGCACGCACGCACGCACGCACGCACGCACGCACGCACGCACGCACGCACGCACGCACGCACGCACGCACGCACGCACGCACGCACGCACGCACGCACGCACGCACGCACGCACGCACGCACGCACGCACGCACGCACGCACGCACGCACGCACGCACGCACACCTGGCCAGTGCGACTATTTCTAATAGTGATCGAGATCGATTAATTAACAATAATCGCGATTACTCGATTAATCAACATCGGTACAAATTACCCAGACATAACTACATTGTCATATCAATGAGGAAATCTCCAATAATGTTTAGAAATGTCCATTTGCGGGCCTGGGGAGGACTGTTTTTTGGGATGTACCACTGGAATTCTAAGTGGCCTATCTTTACGTAACCCAAGATCATATTGGAAAATGATAAAACACTAAGGGTAGAGAGCTATCTAATATTCCACCACTTCTACTTTCAAACATTATTGATTATGCATATACCGATTCAGACAAAGCCGATCGCATTAATAATTTTTCCCCAGCATTTCCAATATAAATGACACAAATCACAACCTCCCGATATTTGTACTCAAAACAAACGAGAAATTGACTGATATAATTATCCTTCCACAAGAGGTCACTGACATCATCCACATTCTGGATATAAATAAAGCATCAGGCCATGGTAAGATCAGTCATCGTATGTTAAAGACAGCGCAACAGACAATAGTTTTATCTCTTACCATCGTCTTTAACAAATCGCTTCAGACATGTACCTTCCCCAGCCAATGAAAAACTGCTTGCATAAACCCATCTTCAAGAAGGGAAATAGACAAGAACCAGGAAATTACAGACCGATCTCACTTCTAAGTGTTTTGGGCAACATCATGGAAAGGATACTATTTAAACATATTTACAATCACCTGAACTCAAACCACCTACTTTACCAATTTAGTCAGGCTTCCGACCAAACCACTCAACTACACAGCAGCTAATTGAAATGTGTCACATCCTGTCGAAGGCTTTAAACGAAGGGCAATATGTTTGTACAATTTTCTATGATGTTGCCAATGCATTCGACAGAGTCTGGCACAAAGGACTATTATATAAAACACAGCAATATGGTATAGATGGTAATCTACACAGATGGCTATCAGACTATCTAACTAATAGGAAACAAAAGGTTAGAGCAAATCAAACGTACTCTACTCTGGAAACTATAAATGCAGGAGCACCACAAGGTTCTGTACTTGGGCCATTCTTTTTTAAATATATATAAATGATATTGCTGAAAACATAAACAATCTGCTATGGCTATTCGCTGACGACACATCACTGACATCACATAGAAATGCCTCATTAGATGTCGAAACATCATTAAATAGAGACTTAGTAATCATAGAAAACTGATATAACCAATGGCTTATCAATTTCAATCCCAACAAAACAGTGAGTATGATTATGCACAACCAACCAAATCAAAACAGAATAAATCTCCTCATAAAAATACTAGAATTAACACCGTCACAACTCACACATATTTAGGTATAACTTTCTTTGATGATTTTAAATCGACAACTCACATACAAGATCTATTATCAAAGGGAAATAAAATACTAGGATCTATGAGGAAAATCAAATACCTTCTCTCACGAAAGACTCCCACGCACATTTATACATGTTACTTAAGACCACTTTTGGAATATGGCTCAGAAATATGTGACCGATGTACAGAATACGACTCTGAACTACTGGAAAATCTCCAAAAGGAAGCTTTTCGCGTAATAATTGGCCTGCCCAGATTTACTCCACTCCCATATTATACGGCGAAATAGGGCTGGAGACGCAAGCACATCGCCGAAAAAACAAAAAATTAGTACTCCTATATAAAATTATAAACGAATATCATTGTCCAGATTACATTAAGGAGTTTGTTCCCCGCCACGTGGGAGAATTAACAAATTACAATTTGCGCAACAGAAACAATTATCAAGAAGAACAAACACGCCTTGAGGTTTTCAGATGTTCCTTCTTCCCCATCACAATACACTTATGGAACCAGTTAGACACAAACACACAGAATTCAGCAACAATTTTGCAGTTTAAAAAAGCATAAATCCAAATCCAACAACCATTATGCCAACATACTATTCATATGGAGAACGACGCCAGAATATTCTACACACAAAATTAAGAAATAAATGTGTAGCCAATTAAATGCACATTTATTCAGGTTTAACCTACTCAAAAATCAAAACTGCCCACGCTGTAATAAAATAGATAACAATAATCTTATTCAGATGTACCCGCTACAACGAACCAAGACAAAAACTGATATCCGGCGAACATCTCAGAGAATACATTATTAAATGGAGATCCAGATTTGAACAACACCCAAAACACCATCATCTTTAGAAATGACCACGATTATATTCGGAACACAAAACGGTTTGACACAAATTAGACATGAATGGAGGTTAATATGAACACGAGAATCAAATAACACCTAAACAAACGAAATAGGATATTAAGCCGGTCTACAATGGGCACTCGTACTTGGGGCTCGCTGGTGGTGGTCCTCTATGTCTGGTGGTCGCAAGATCATTGAACCAGGGGCATTGCGCGCCATTGTGGCGTTCAGTGGGCGTGGCTGGACGTCCGATGCTGGCCACTATCTAGAGCATTGGCTGGCGTCGGACGTTATCTTGCACCTGTTTTGGGCCGCAGTGTTACACTGGGCCCCTGGAGGGCTGCCGCAGGTTGGCACCAAGTGCTAAATAACAAAACTGAGCCTGTAAAGACACATACCCCTAGGGTGTGGTTCGACTTGATGACGCGGAGTGGCGAGGTGGGGGTGGTGGCTTATGCACGTATATGCACTGGTGAGAACAGTTAAATTAACAGCTATTTTAAATAAGCCCGCAAGTGGCAACCTTTACACTAGTACGTGCGTGTATGGATTATTCCTCGCTTCATTTCCCGCGCCAGCACGCCGCACCGCACCTGGTGGATCTCGGAAATAGTGGGGAATCCCGGGCTTACGTGGGTCTTCGGCGGCGGTGGAGGTGGGGGGGGGCACACCAGCGCATCGTATCCCCCCAGTTGAACGCATTAGCGCAGCACTGCCGGTGTGTGCACGGTTGGGGGTGCGCCGGAGTGAGTTTCTAGGCGGCCGCAGCACTGCGCCGGTATGGGATACACTTTAGGGCATTTTACGTCGGAGCTTTTACTGGCAGTGGATCTCTCTTGTGCATTTCCAATTGTATATAAGTACTTATGTTTCTGAACCTACACTCCACTGCCACCATTATTACTGTATAATATCTATGTAGGGAGCGAGTCGTAAATAAGTTGTAGACAGCTTGTGATTCAATCCCAATTGTCTCTAAGAACAATAAAAATATGTTTAAATCAAAGCGACTGACCGACCGGCGGACCGACCGACCGAACGAACGAACGAACGAACGAACGAACGAACGAACGAACGAACGAACGAACGAACGACCGACCGACCGACCGACCGACCGACCGACCGACCGACCGACCGACCGACCGACCGACCGACCGACCGACCGACCGACCGACTGACTGACTGACTAACTAAGGGGCATGGCGGTTTATAGAGCTGCTACACGCAGCTAAAACCTCATGAACTAAGTGATGGGTCCTGGAAATTTGCCTTACTTATCATTGCGAAATGTGTATAAAACATGTTATACATTTTAGAAAATATTAACCAGCTTACATGGTTGCTTTTCCACCCTGTTTCCACGCGCATAGATAGCTTTGTTTCCGTATAAAGCATTAAAGCGCTCAATAGAATATTTATTTCAATTAACCATTTAATTGCCAACCTTTCAAGGAAATTAAAAATTTTGCAGCCATAAAGAGTATTTGTGTAAATTTATAGCGAAAATTTACAAAAAAAAATAGATTTCTGTTATTCTTCAAATGGACATTCGTCCAATTTCTGCTCAGCCAGTGTCCAATTTCAGACGAAGAAGAGTAGTTTTGAAATTTTACCACTGGAATGACTGGCTCGGTTACCGAGCCAGTCATTCCAGTGATAAATTTTCAAAAATATTCTTCTCTTAGCCTGCAAATGGATATTTCTCAAGATCACTGCAGATGTCGGGTTTTTTTACCAACTTGACCATTAAAGTGTTAAGTTGACACAAGGATGGTTAAATGAGTCTGGAAACATTTGCTTGAAAACATGTGTAAAATGTGAAAATACATGGATATGCATGCGCATGATAATATTTTATTCTTAATGAACCATTTTGTGGAATCTATAATTTTGCAATTATCTCTGAATTTTTCGAGTGTTTTAATTGGATTATGGTCAATTTATGAACACCCTTTACTGCGACGGATGTCGTGGAGTAAAATAACGATGCATTTAGGTATTTGCTGGGAATATTATAGAAAAGTCATGGCGACGCGTCACCCAATAACCTATACACAATTGAAGAACCGTGCAAGGTTTCCCGTAGGTTTATATACAAGCGAAGAAAAATAGCAATTTATGTATCTTTGCTTGTGTCGGACGTGTTGAAGGTGTCGTGAGACCTGTTTACTCAACGCTAATTGACAGATCACTCCGCCGATGGGACGTGATCAAAACGCATAACTTCATTCGCGCTCGACACCTACTAGGTAACTAAACGCTATGAGCATCATAATAGCTTTTTGTAAAATTATATAGACTATACGATATTTAGTTACCTGTAAGGTGGCAAGCGATTTTTGGCTTGGCTTGTGCGGGTAACCCTTTTATCGCAGCAAAATCAAATGCAATAAAAGATATATGAGAGTTTACTTGAATATTTTGAAATTAATGTGACTGGAAGCTGTTGATACAACGGCTTCCATTCAAATTAATTTACAAATATTCAACACTTCATATTTTATTTTTAAATTGAAAACATGGATTTTAAGGATATACTGACGCACTGTTTAACATGTGAAACCCAAGTATTTCCAAATTCATTTGTTCTGGACAGGTGCAGAATATTGTAAAATTGACAAACTTTATTGAATAATGATGCCTACAGCAGCAACTCTCAACCAAACTACTAAAATAGATTCAACGCACGAATAGTTATCAACAAAATAGGCCTACTAGAGATATATATCTGTGCGTTATATGGTTAATACCACCTACATAGTACTTATCTGTTAATACGGTACAATAGTATAAGTCATGTTATGTGTTTCTGTCAAGTGGCGGATTTTCACAGTTTTGAATGGCACATTGAGAGTGGCATGTTTTTATTTTGATAGGGCCTCAGACGAGTCCATATTAACCCTTTAACACTTACTTACTTAATTTTCTTAGAACAGAACAATTCGGTGTAGACAGTACATATGGCTCTGACGGCGGAGGAGACGGTAATGACGACCACGACGATGATGCCCTGTGTTTGCGGCTGCAGCAATTTGCAAACGTATGGAACGGAATAGCGGACTATCCGTGAAGGTATTTCAGCATTTGGGGCTATTCTGTAGTTGATTACAGTGGGGTGGGGTGGGGTGGGGGTGTTGGGTGGGGGGGGGGGCGGGGGAAGATAACTTGTTGGAAAGTGCTGATACATTACCAGGTGACACGTTTCTGGAGGGCGCACTGATTCCCTCGTGATGTGGGATGTTTATATACAGCGAGGTGACATGTTAAGGAACATATTTGTGGTGTTTGGTGGATTTCATCGTTGTTTTGATGACGTGTATGTGCATCACAGGTACAGGCTTTGGAGAGGTGTGTCACGGTGAGATGTTTGTTCAAAAGTGATATTGTTACTGAGTGGTCTTTTCTCAGAGTACTGGCTTGGAAGAGTAATAACTGAGCCGTTCTCTTGTACCAGGTAGTCTAAGAGGCATTTATGAAACTAATTCTCTGCACCATAGAGGTGGGTGTTTTATGTGCTACGTAGCCACGATTACAGAAAGATGCTTAGAGAGCATCATTCTGTGAATCAATTCTGGTTAACACATAAAACGTCTGTCCGGATAGTATGCGCACTGACTTTGCGGTTGGAAAACTTTTTACATGTAGCACAGTCTCCATTCGCTAGTAGATAGCATCCACTATTGAAGTTGGTTTTAAAAGTCCTGTAATTTCGAAGCCTAGATCCATGTTGGGATTTGCCAAAATGGCATATAACGTCCATATTTACGTGAAGAAGTCAATTCGATTTGTATTTAGTGTCCATACCATCTGATAGTAGTTTGGAAGATATATTTTTATTTCTAGTGGTTTGATTAATCCAAATTTTCTGAAGTTCAAAGTTTGTCCACATAGTTTTTACGAGAGTTGACCAATTTGTTTCCACAGTGCATTGCCAGCAAAGCATGGCGTCAATAGGGCATAACATCACAAGAGCATGGCGTCACCAGGGAATAACGGCACCAGGGTCAAGTTCCACTTGCCAGCCATAGTCAGTTTGATGGGTTACTGAACATGCACAGTTGCTATGCCCAGTCGGATGCTGAATAGTTAACTATAGTTCGTTGGTACGCGGTTCGCCATTGAATTACTATTGCAGAAAATTTGGAGCCGGGTACCAGTCTCGATTAACCGTTTCTGTCGTCTGTTTTGTTGGCCTACGAAAATGGGTTACTTTTGTCCTCTAAGATGTCAAAAAGCATCCAAATACTATAAAGCGGGGAGGAAATGGAACCCTGATTTAGCGTAGGGCATCATAATTTCATCAAACTTACATAGGTTAGGGAAGTATTAACATATTTATGTGCATTTTACCGTGGCAAGCGAAACCTATCCACCATTTAGGGTTTAACGGCAATTTCGTACTAGTGTAGCGTGGATCGGCCGGACGGGTACGGACCGTCCCAGTTCGGCTGGATACGAAATGACCTCTCCGGGTACGTTCCAAGCACGCCCCCCCCTGGGTAGGATAGTATGCGTGTATAAAGCCATATGAGAGAGGCTTTCTATAAAAAGTCCGTGAGATCGTGTAGCGCGCAGGCGTGTGCGTCAGAGCTTCCCTGACAGCACGTGTGAGCGTTGGGAGAGAATGGTACTTATAGTGTACCGAGTTGGTACAGGTGATTTCTTTAAATCACTCCATTCTCGTCCTTCTTGTAACCGATCAGGACCAGAATGAGACGAGGATTCTAAAACTATTTACCCTTTTAAAATCGTGCCAGAAATGTCCGAGTTATCCTTAAATGTCTCATTGAAATTATTTTTAAAATATTACTGGGATGTCGTAATCACGTGTATGGATTAAATGAATGGAGGGAATGCGCCTATCGCGTGATAGCATCGTCGCCCCTTCTAGCTGCACGCTGATTGGCTACAGATCGCCAGCTGATTGGCTGGGCGTCCTGCCTCTGATGTCACGAGTAGCATAAAAGGAGCGAAAAATCAAGAATCGAGACAACACTTCGGTGAGAGAGAGAGAGAGAGAGAGAGAGAGAGAGAGAGAGAGAGAGAAAGAGAGAGAGAGAGAGAGGGAGAGAGAGAGAGAGCAAGTGGTGGGTTGTGTGACCAGAGCAGTGCTAGACGTGAGCAACTGCTTACTGACTGTGGCTCCCTATAGCCACAGCAGCGCCTTTCGGAATTCAGTCCTCCTGCTTTGGTCAGCTATCGACATCTGCATCACATAGTTTTTGTAAGCTCTCGGACGGCCATCCGGGGGCAACTAAATAAATAGAAGAGGCTACCTCACTACCAACACCTCGGAGGAGCCTTCCCGTAGATGGGCCTCACGGCCCCGATGTCATCTCTACAGCATGTAGAACAAGTGGTAATTCTTGGTGGATAACTCGTCAGATCTTCTGGACCACGCTGAAAAGTGGTATTCAAACTTCCGCGCAGCATGTCGTGTCATTAATTAACTTTTAGGCCACAGTCTGGTGGGACTTTGCCTGGTACACCGCAAGAGCTATGCCATGTATCATGTACGGTGTACCCAGTTATGTACATGCAATGTTTAATTACAACTGTAGCCCTCTATGTTACGGGCAACTTTCAAACTACCGTTACCGGACGGACACTTTCTAACATACTGTTTCAATATGTTATATTAGTTTTTATGACTATCTAATGGACATCCATCTACAGTCGTTCTTCTTCACCGTCTTGAGAGTGAGCCGCATCAACAGTTCACCTGCGGAAACTTCCCAGCAACTTCAGGATCGCGCCATCTCTCGTTCTTCATCTATAACGCAGCATCTTCAGTGATTTATGAACTCTTTTCCTTGCCGATGACCAATAGATACTCAAGTAGCTCTACTATTGTACTATTATTTATTCATTCATTCCGTTATGGGTACCTGATGACTAATATGTACCTTCCCGATCGTCTGAGACCACATTTTATGGTTTATATCTTTTTATTCTATATATTATCCTTATTTTTGTGCTTATAACTAGCGAGCACCGCAAGGTCATATGACCTGATTTACTTTTGACACTGTGATAGTTAGTTACGTATATGGCAAGCAGCCATCCTCGTTATTTTGTTTTGTTTATATAAAAACTCTAGGACGCAGTACACTAGGCTCTACTATACAGCAACAGTATATCCGCATCACTTTTCCTTCAGCATCAATTTTACACTGAGGTCATCGTTCAGGCTCACATTGCACGAGCCTGACATGTGATCGACTAAACCTGGCTATTCTAGCTCGATAGTATAGGTTTAAAGCAGTTAGGGATAATCTCTCCATAAGAGATATTTGTGTACGTCTCTTTTCCGGATGTAATGGATATGTAACCCCGTACACCAGCTAGATTGTATAAATTGGCCAATTACCTTATGGCCTCTTATTATTATATTGAGTGATTGTTTCTTTCTACGCTCCTCCAGCCGCAAGGCTTTATAATTTTCTGGAACTCCCATCGACACGTTGGCATGATCCGACTCTGGAAAACTATTGGGGTTTCCGAGCGGTGAAGACAAAGTGTCGTTTTCGCATATCCCCCCCCCCCCCCCTCTGTATCTATGGATACCAGTTAGCTTAGATAACCCCGCCAAAGTAGGAAGTACTGCGAAAAGATAAATATATTATGTAAAAGCAGCCTGCAGTGCATCTCTGGGCATTCTGAAACTTAACCCTAATGACAGGCAAACGTTAGTTCCCCAACACACGGGTAACGAACGGGACGCAGATCTCCATCCAACTCTGTACAGTGACTGGGTGCGGTCTTGGAACCGACCACGCCCTCACGGGTAGGTCACTAGGGGTGGATATCTGCCTCTTACTCCCTTCCATAAAATACTTATGCACTTTCCAAATTGCTTATGTAAATACTACCTCGTCCTAGTGATGTTATATGTGGTTGCAGGGTGATACGTAACTGGATCCTTATGTGATTCGGAAGCTGTCACTCCGTAACATGTCCACACGCTGTCTTTCTGAGGGAGATACTCTGTAGGGTGACCTCTGGGAAACCGAGCATCTTCGCCAGTTAGAGTTATGTGTCAAAAGATAGTTAATCGCGGCCAAAGCTTGGAAGCGAATCTAACAACTAAATGGTAGGTGAGAATTTAGCAGAAGGCCCGCAAAAATAAAACGGCAACTACCAATACAGTATCTTGGACCTACATAAGATGACGGCCTTTGAATTCATCGGAAATCATCCGCCCTCTTCACGTAATGCCGCGTGCGTCACATTAATTATAATTTCACTAGGTTGACACACACTACACATAACTTTTTGTTTGAGCAAGAGAGTGGCCCTTTTTGCCAGCTCTCTTCCTCCGCTTTGGCATAGAAGGCATTTTCCTGTGACACTTTCCTCTCGCAACAATGATATTTTGTTAGGGGTGTAATGGTTTATATTAACCTATATAAGTAGCCTCGTTAGGATGCTCCCTTGCAGGGATACCTCACGGATATATACGGGTTGGTGAGGTACCTCTGACGAACCCATGTGAGCATGACACCAATTTTGTTCTATGTACTGTATATTTTCTCTCGTCTACTAGCAAACGAGACCATTGTTTGTGTAGTATTAATATTTTTGATTAATTATTATGTCCAGACTCCTAAATTAAGTTATGGACCGTCATACCGGTGACACCAATAGTTGGCATGAGACCGTGAGTTTCAATCTTGGCGGCAATGGTTGCACGGCCCCACTGGAACGTTATCATTCCACTGGCTCGAGAAGCTGGTCTTTGTACTTTCCGGAGAGTCGTGATACGGGATCTGTTACCCCGAGAACCGTAGCTAACCAGCCCTCCCGCGCATCCTATACATGCGCTGCAACAGAGTGGAGCAGCATAACGGACCAGCGCGTGCCCCCCCCCCCCCCCGCGAGCTACACTAACCATTTAGAACCGAGCTCGGGTGCTCGGTCGAGTATAATTGACTAGCTAGTTAACTATTTGAAGTTCGACTGGAAATCTAGTTAGCTAGAGCTAACTATATTTAGGAGTCGAACTTGACCTAGGACATAACGTCACCAGGGCATAACGTCACCAGGGTATACGGTCACAAGAGCATGACGTCACAAAAACATGGTGTCACCAGAGCATGGTGTAACAAGTGCACAGCATCATCAGAGCATGGCGTCACCAGAGCATGGCGTCACCAGAGCATGGCGTCACCAGGGCGTGGCGTCTTCAGGGCATGGTGTCAACAGAGCACGGCGTCACAAGAGCATGGCGTCACCAGAGCATGATGTCACCAGAGCATGGCGTCACCAGAACAAATTGTCACCAGGGCATGGCGTCACCAGGGCATGAGTCGCATGACGTCAACAAGGCATGGCGCTACCATAGCAAATGGTGCAAATCATTACGTGACCATGAACAGGCTTCTGACTTCTCCAGATCAAAGTGCCACCATATGATAGAGTCACAAAGGCATAGTGTCACCAGACTATGTCATCATCATGGTATGACGTTACCAGAATAGGGCCTACCGCAGGATAGCAAGTGTCTAAACATTTAATTCAGACAAGAAGATTTGATAAGCTGAACTACATGGATATATAGTAGACAGTTAAACGTTTAAATATCGCGTCGTTTCTGAACAATACCGTCTCAAAAATCGATAAAAATATCCAATTATTTTATCTCCATTTTTAATCTGAATCACCGCCAAATTCTGAAAACCATCTTTTATGCTAACAACTATTCCTGTGTTAAAATTTGAACAAAAATCAGATCAACCGACAGACCGACAGACAGACCACGGCAGACAGACTGACCAACCGAGTATGCGTTTGTGACTGACCAACTGTTCAATCCACCAATTAACCGACCAATGCAATACTCTCGTTCTCTTTCGGAATTAGAGTAATTCAACTTTCCAGAGTGTCCATCTATCGCCTGACGTCATTACGTCATAATCAGCTAAGCGGCGTGTAGGATGACGTCATAATCATTACATCATAAATGATACTATATGGCCCATCTTTAGCACCTAATAGTCCGACACGGTGTACGAATTGTATTTCTCTACTATTTAATAACAAGCTGTTGAATATTTTGAAACTAATTTGACTGGACGCTGTTGATGCCATAGGCAGCAACAACTCCCAGTGAAATTAGTTCAAAAATGTTCAATGGATTGGCTGCATGGTTTTCTGGAAACTGATAGTTAGGGAATTTAGAGATCGATCGATCCCAACACGAACAAGGTGTAAGTGGAGCTTAGCTTCAGATGGGCGGGGCATGGCTAAAAATGGAACGGTCCATTATTCCTTCAAACTATTGTTTTCCAGGTAGGCTTGAAACACTAATGTAATAATAGTTTTTAGCTGCCAGTGTTTGAGATCGCATCGATTCACGCTTGTAGCAATATCGTTCTAAGCCGTGTTCACGTAGATCTATTCCAAGACAGTTACTCTGATGTAAAACTAAGGAGTGTTGCTTCGAATTTAAAGGTGTGTGTTCCTTTATCTTTAAAGGTCGCCCCTATAGATCAGTCAATCTAAGAACAATCTTAGGTGCACCCGGTCAAAATTGCAACATAATTTCTGTCAGTAGATTTATGGCTAAGAAGCAATGGCATATGACCAAAAAAATCTCCATATGTTCTGACGGTGGGAAATATATAATTTTATTCGTTATAACCCGCACACTTTTGCGCCGCGCTTATTACTGATTTGATGAGCGCGTACATTTCCCTTACGGTCGTCACTTGAGAATTTAAATCTCTTATTTTCCCTTTATTCTTCCCCATATCCTTTTTTTTTTTAACTGGCACGGTTATTTAGTGTTATGTTAGGTGCAAATCTATGCTTTATGAACGTTCGTTTGTACAGCAGTTTCTAAAATATCTTCTGTGCAACCGGATTTCGAATTTTCTTCTTACGTTTTATTTGTGGTGTAGACCCCGTCCTTCTGTTCCTGGCGAATCACAAGCGAATACTTTAAAATGATATGCTGAGCTAAGATTTCTGTCATTTCTTCTTGTCCTTTTCCTCTTCTTCAGATATTCCGCCGTTAGTATGAGTATCGTGATCAATTTATTAAATTATGTTATAATATAGTAATCAATGATGGCGTAAACTTAGCTTGGTGTGGTAGATGATAATCCACACACTTTTGGAATATTATTCATTAATACATACAACCCTCGTTTTTGCCGTAATGCAATGTATTTGCATATACCAAGACACACATTTATTCAAATAAATGTAGGCAACTTGGAGCGTACATGTGTTAGCCTGAATTAAATAGATATTTCAATTATGACATCTTAAGCAATACATTTTACATCTAGCTTACCCGGTCTTTAGCTGGTGTGAAAGCTACATAAACAAACACCATCACAGCCACTGTCTTAGTGCTGCACTCTACATATTATAATGTTCATGGGTTTTATTTGATTAAGCGGCGAAAGGCCCCTTCTCATGAACAAGTGCAGCATGTCTACGACCAAACAGAATAACAAAATCAAACGTTAGATGGCATAACAAGCAAATCAAATTTGAACCACGACAGTATTTAATGTGTGTTTACATACCCTGATACACTTTCACTTAAATGTAATGTACCTGGAGTGGTGTCTGTTGACAATTCTAAGCATTGAAAGACAATAATTTACCAAAGACAATAATTTACCAATTCTTAGTGCTGAAAAGTGATATTTGCACTCTGAAACATGATTTGTTACGACTTCTGAATACTGAAGGATGATATGCTGCCAATTATGGGCATTGCAACATGGCGTTTGCCAAACCTAACTCCTGAAAGATGACATTTACCAATTGCGAGTGAGGAAAGTTGATCTGTTGTCAATTCTAAACATTGAAGGACAGTAATTTATCAATTCTTAGCGCTGTAAAATGATATTTCTACCATGAAACATGAATTTTTACCACTTCTGAACATTTAAGGTTTATATGTTGCCAATCCTGATCATTGCAACATGGTATTTTGCAAATTTCATATCATGAGAGATGACCTTTTGCCGCCCCTACCGCCTGTCAGATGTCCTTTACCACTTGTTAGTGAGGAAGGTTGAGCTGGTGTCAATTCTAAGCACTGAATGATAGGAATTTACCAATTCTTAGTGCTGAAAAATGATATTTCTACCCTGAAACATGATTTGTTACCACTTGTGACCATTGAAGGATGATTTGTTGCCAATCCTGATCATTGCAGCATGGTATTTTACAAATTTCATGCCATGAGGGACGAACTTTTGCCAAACCTAACCCCTGAAAGATGCCATTTACCAATTCCATCCATCCATCCCTCCATTCCTCTCATCCCTCCCACTCTCTCTCTCTCTCTCTCTCTCTCTCTCTCTCTCTCTCTCTCTCTCTCTCTCTCAAAACGTGAGTCATAAGATGTATGGTCAAATCACAACTGGTAGACAATTATTCGCCAACTGGTTGAAGACAAGTCGCCAACCGGGTTATTTCAATAGCATCACCGAGAAACGCATCGGGATTATCATGCAACAAGCGAACAAGG
The DNA here is from genome assembly GCA_034401795.1 of Chaetoderma sp. LZ-2023a. NCBI lineage: Eukaryota > Metazoa > Mollusca > Caudofoveata > Chaetodermatida > Chaetodermatidae > Chaetoderma > Chaetoderma sp. LZ-2023a. The sequence goes on along the minus strand of CM067374.1, from coordinate 82,678,703 downwards.
GTGGGGGGGGATTGGTGTTTGTGCTGCGGCTGGCCATGTAAAGTTGTTGTTAAATGTCGCTCCTAGCGGCGTAGATATGAAATGTGTTACACTGCTCCATTCGCATTACAGATTTAGGTTGGAGAAACTACTTCGAATCACGTAATACGTCGATTTTTCCGAATTATCTAATTAGATTGGTGTATCGTATCAGATTAATGTATTCAGGCGTACGAAAGAAATTGATACGTTTCTCCGGAGTAATTGAGGAATCCAGTTTTAGCTATGCCCCGCCCATCTCTAGCCAAGGTCCACCCACACTTTTCCCGTGTTGTGATCGATCGATCCCTACACTCCCAGAATCTCAATTTCCAGAAAATTATACAGGTAAGCTATTGACTATTCCGAAACTAATTTGACTGCTTGCCGTTGCTGCCTAGACAGCAACAGCCCCCAGTCAAATTAGTTTCAAGGTATTCAACAGTATGTTTATTAAATAGTAAAGACATGCAATTCGTACAACCTACCATACTAGTATGTGTTTATGGCGGACCTAATTACGTCGTTCATTCATGACGTAATTAATTATGACGTCAGCCTACATGAGCTGTAGTTGATTATGACGTCATATGATTTATTAATAGATTGAATTCATACATTATGCTCTGCGTACATCTTAAGACTCAACTAGTTGGTGACTAGTAGTTCGGAGTTGTAGCGAATTGTTCCTAGTTGTTTGGAGTTGTAAGGTATGAAATCGTAAGATGTACGCTGGCATACGACTACGCCGGATGTTAAATATGTTTAGTATTTTCAACTGGTTGGCCACTAGTCTCTAACTCAGTCGTTGTATGTAAGCCGGTCAGTTGCGAGTTGTCAGGAGTTGTTCGGCTTTAACCCAACCAGGAGAGGGTATTGAGTCACGTGTTTACATGTTAACCGATGCATGGATCACAATAACAAAATAATCTGTTCGTATATGTGAAAATACATCTTTGTGTTTTGTATTTCTTGCCGTTGTATGAAATCAACTCTACGAAATCTCAAATTGTGACATATACAAAAATGTGTGATACAATGAGTTGTACACGCCATATATAATTATTCACACCACCATATTGTCTTGGTTACTCTTGCTGTCCCACCTCACACACGCACGCACGCACGCACGCACGCGCACGCACGCACGCACGCACGCACGCACGCACGCACGCACGCGCGCACGCGCACGCTCACGCACGCACAGACGCACACACGCACAGTAATTAAAACGTGTAATCTATGCGCACAAAATGATATAGCTGATGAATATCACCATATTTTAACCTGTAAATTCTTCAAGGAAAACGCATGGAACTAATCCCAAAATACTACCATATCCGACCAAACTACGACAGATTCCAAAGATTATTTTCAACAGTAAAACATAAATTATTAACGAATTTTTGTAACTTTATTGGAATTATAACAAGACAGTTCCCCAGCCGACGTTTGCAACAACAGCAACAGCAACAACAGAGGCAGCGACAACAACAAAAGCGGCAGCAGCAGCAGCAGCAGCAGCAACAACAACTACAACAGCAACAACAACAACAACAACAACAACAACAACACAAACAACAACAACAACAACAACAACAACATCATCATCATCATCATCATCATCATCATCAACATCAACATCATCATCATCATCATCATCGACGACGACGACGACGACGACGACAACGACGACGACGACGACGACGACGACGACGACGACGACAACAACAATGACGACATTGATAACAATAACACTAGCATTATTAACAAGGACGACGTGAACAACAACGACAACGACGACGGCACCTAAAGACCTAAACTGGCGATGGCAATGGTGGCACCAATAACAAAAACAAATAATAAATTAAAGCGAAGCATCCTCTTTTTAGCAAACACAGAAAAACTGTCTATAGTCTATAATTTGTATTGTACTAATACCTCATATATCAATGTAAAGTTGATCTGAGTGTAAATAAAGCTCAAGTTCAAGTTCAAACACAACTGGTTGCCGAGCAGTTGGCGGTTAGCGACTGGTTGTACAAAAAGTCTTTAAGGCGTGCTACGAAAATAATGTGTAGACGGCCTTAGACGTTGGCGTGGCTGTAAAAATGGAACCATGTCATTAATTCTTGGTAAACATTGACGCTCAATTTTTTCAGACTACAGCAACAGGTTCATGCAACGGCATTATCAGGATATACATTCTTTCATCAGATGCCCTAAAATCTTACTGTTTATCTGTAAAAGAAAACGTGTTAGCTTTCCCGCCTCCAATTATCAACTAAAAACTGATTTATTACATAAACACACGGGATCAGGCATACGCTGTATTAAGCTCAAACCCGACTCATATTTCACAAAACACTGGATCTAGCCCAATTATTAAATTATCACATTTTCATACACAAGGTTTATCCAAACGTGTTGCATTTCGAAATCATTAAAAATCAACAAACAAAGACGAGTTACGAGCGCACAAATTGAACCCACTGTGCGGCCTGAAATATAACCCACGCGCAATATTGCAAGAACGTGTTAGCCGTCTTTGAAAGAAAAGGAAAATACGCACACGCGCCAGATTTTTATTTTTTTCAACTCTACCTGTTAAATAAGAACGAAATTAATGAAGCTGACAGCTGGTTTGTAGTTCAGCTTTATTACTCTCGGGTCAGTCTTTTCACCCCTACGGGGGAAGTTATTCTGTAATTAGACAAGATGCGTCATTGCATGGCTTCGTATGGGCGAACATACGCTTTCTCCTTCTATAACTCTTTCTATATCTAAGGCCGTGTTCGCACTAGAGACTTAATCAAGAATAACGCCATACTGAAGTATGGCGTTATTCCTGATTTAGTCTCTAGTGCGAACGCGCCTAAGGCAGTGAAAGCTAAAGTTTCATTACATGCATACTATTATTGCTTCTGCATGGGTTATTAATAATCCAGGCAAACTCTTCAATTTTGAAGTCATGTATTAAAAAGTAATATGTTAACGTATCTGATGCAAAGATCAATGTGGAGTTTCCACTTAGGTAGAAATTTGGTCTCTAAACACCGCCTAGTTCAGGGTAAGTTAATTTGCTTTAGGCCGTGTTCTCACTAGAGACTTAACCGACGTGGCGCAATACTGAGGTATGGCGATACTCCCGATTAACTCTCCAGTGAGAACACAGATTTAGATTATCAAAGTTAGTAGAAGAATAAAATAGATTTCTTTTCTCTAGATCGAATATTTTGATCGCCATCGCCCAAACTCCGGACTCGGGACGTGACCAGTCAGCTCTTTTCAAAGTTTGGGAAGTTCGAAAGCTACATGGCGAGCAATTGGCACAAAAACGGCCTCTAGAAAGGTGACAAAAATAAAAATTAACTTTGTAATCGCGTCAAAGTGTGATGAGACCGCGCTGAATAAGGCATTGTTTGTGGGCGAACGTAGAATTGAGATGTCATGCGCGTGCTTTGTGAAAAACTCCAGCGCGTAGAGGCTTATTTAGTTTTCATATTCTCGGACGATGTTTAATAATTGGTAGAGATTTAGGGTGGGTGGCTGAAGAGGGCGTTGGTGATGTATTCACAGCTTAGGCACACTCCCCATTTCAATATAATTGTGTTCGTCCATCCACGTACCGTCCTCGTTTTTGCGGATACTGTTACCGAGTTTTGCTGACAGAAATAACAAAGTTATAGACGAGTTTTCTTCGCTTTGCACACGCGTGTTTGTTTTGAAAACTCTTTCTTCAAGCTACACGATGTAAAACGTTTCAAAATGACACGCTGGTTTTGTCCAGCACTGTAAATATTGCGCGTTGAATTTAAATTGGTGTTAATTTCGAAGATATATATATATATATATATATATATATATATATATATATATATATATATATATATATATATATATATATATATATATATATATATATATATATATATATATATATATATATATATATATATATATATATATATATATATATACATATATATATATATATATATATATATATATATATATATATATATATGCCGTTGCGATCTTATTTTCAAATGCATACACATTAAGCTTTAGGCCTTATAAAGTTAAAAAGAAAATACATCAATCAATTCGGCATCGACTAACATAAAGTTCGAATATACCTTTCATACGGCCATTCCATTTAAGACTATACGAGGGGAGTATAATGTATTATTTGTTGCTGTTCCTCTAGAGGGAACATTACAGTCGAAAGACTTCCAACTCCAGAAGCATCTTAGTGTATGACCAAATTTGTGGAATCATATTATAACTTACGTCAGTGGGTCCATATTGACCCGGCATTGGTCCAGACCGGCCCGTATTGATCCGGTAATGACATAGGGCCGGTCCAGCCACCCAGGGGAGTATGTTACCAAGGCAAATAATGATAAGTAATCATGTCGCGTGGTGCTCAAGTCGCTCCGCAGGCAGCGGTGGATACCGAGTCGTTTTGGAAACATTGTTAAAACTCACAGACTCCTTCTTGCTTATCTCTATCTCACCCTTTGGAGTATATTTTGGCACGAGTACAAAAAACGCACACACGCACCCACGGACGCACGCGCGCACGCACGCACACACACGCACGAACACACACACGCACGCCCGCACGCGCAAGGCAGGCAGGCAGGCTGGTGGGCAAGCCGATATGCAGGCATGCGGGCAGGCAGGCAGAGAGGCAGGCAGGCAAGCAACTCAACGCACATACATGCGCTCACAATAATGAGGCATGACCACGGAGCTTGTGAAAAAGAAACAAAAAGTAGCGGTGATCATAGAATTTAACAAAATAAGTCAATAATTTAAACTCGGATTCTCGCTATCCATAAAAATTATTCCATCTATTGTGCCTATTCAAGCGAAGCAAGTGCTTGAGTATTGCAGGGCGATATGGGGGACTGTGACACAAAACTACCCCTTCAGAATGAGGTTAATTTTGTAAAGCAAAATCTTAGAATAGTGACTGGAGCAATAAGAACCACGTACACCTACTGCAGAAAGTGAAACAACAACTCAACTGCAGTCTATGTAAGATTCATACTCATCACAAGAAGTTCAACCATGGAAGAATCGCCTGAAAAGTGCAGGCTTCATTCACAATGCAGGGGCCTCGTGCACCATAAAGGCATTAGTTGGTCAGTCGTAAAACCTGCCATCTACGGCCGCCTAATAAAACACATTCTATCTTAACCATGTATTTAGAACCCGAAATACCAAATACGAAAAATAATTCTTAATGCAAGATATCACGCTGTTGAATATTTTGAAAATAATTTGACTGCAAGCTGCTGCGGCCTATGACGACAGCATACCCCTGTCAATTACATAAAACATTTTGAAACTAATTTTACTTGGAGCTGTTGCCAATGGGAGCAACATATCTCATCATATTAGTTACAAAATATTCAACAACTAACGTGTATGGTTGTCTTAAAAATTAGAGCATGTTACTTCATATGATTAATTCAACTGGCTTCCTATTAGATATAGTTTTCGTGATCTAACATCTGATAAGGTGGTCGCATAGAACATGTTTTACGACCCACCAAGAAATGCCTTTATGATGCGCTAGGCCTCAGGAAAGTGTGAGGGATCGTCGTTAAAATTGCTCAAAATCTGTCTAACTGATTGCTACAGACATGTCACAAGCGCTATGTAAGAGAACACATTTCCCAGAAACATGTGTTGGTCAAAAGGAAGATCGCAATACACAACACATACGGCATCATCACCGGCCGGAAATGTTGGCTTAAGCATATCACGAGGATGAGAAATATACTTAGAAATGAATACGATACGAACATTTTCAAGCTCCATACGGACCTGAAAATCATTCACCAATTATATGTCAGAAATGTAAGCGACCAGGAAGCAACAGAAATCTTTCGAAATCAGGAAAAAGCAATACACAGTGAATAGGTATACTCAGTCATGCAAGGTTAGTACTTTAAGTTCTGAATATCGTTTATAACACTGAGCTAAATTCTCTTTCGAATATAACTCTGACAAGGTACACGGACACTCACACCACCGTGGATCCAAGGATATTCGTTGTCCAGGAAACGTGACCACAAGTGAGCTTGCCGAGTGGATCCCTAAACAAGATAGAAGATGATGTGAACAGCGGTGAGATAAGGACTATGATCAAAGATAACACGATCAAACAGTAGAAGACTTCACCTTTACAGCGTATCCATTTATCACCTGACGTCACATGAATTCATAATCAGCTAAGCGGCGTGTAGGATGATGTCATAATCATTACGTCATAAACGATTCTATTTGGCCAGTCTTTAACTCTTAATAGTCCGACATGCTGCACGAATTGAATGTCGTTACTATTTAATAACCATGCTGTTGAATATTTTGAAACTAATTTGACTGGACGCTGTTGCTGCCATAGGCAGTAACAGCGCCCAGTCAAATTAGTTCCAAAATAATCAATAGCTTACCTGTATAGTTTTCTGGAAATTAATATTCAGGGAGTTCAGAGATCGATCGATCCCAACACGAGCGAGGTGTGGGTGGAGCTTAGATAGAGATGGGCGGGCATATCTAAAAATGAAAAGATCAATTGAGTGCACAACAAACATAATGCCTGTTACATACAAGAACAGGCATAGATAGTCTGTTTGAGAACTGGACATAATTGAAGGCAATTCTGATGATTCTCCAGATTTGTAGAATTCGATCAAATCTGACAGTGTAAGCCAAAAGTCTGAAGTTTGGTGTCTGAAGGCGAATCTGAAGAGTTGGACAAGTTCAATTTCTTCAGATTTTGTCTGAAGTCAGGTCAATCAGAATACGTGTCTAAATACGTCATCATCTTTGTCGTCATCATCCATCATGCCCGGTGTAGCACGGATCGACCGGACGGGTACCGGCCGTCCCAGCTAAGCTGGATACGGAACGGTCGTTCCGGATTCGCTCCAAGCCTGCCCCACCCACCCCCGGGTAGGATAGTATGCGTATATAAGCCCTATGAGAGAGGTTTTCGTTAAAACGGCTAAGTCCGTTAAACCGCGTGGTGCGCATGCGCACGCGTCATAGCTTTCCTGACAACACGTCTCGGAATTGGAGGTGAGTGCATGCTTATAGTATACCCAGTAGGTACTCGTAAATGACTTCAATGATATCGTCCTCGTTATTCTTGGTACAAATCAAGACTCGAATGAAACGAGGATTTCAGAACCGTTTGAATTATTCAAATCGGCCCAGAAACCGAGTTATCGTCGAAAATCACGTTAAATTATTTTCAAAATATTTCTCTTGACGTCGTAATCGCGTGTATGTATAAATAAATAACGAATGTGCTGTGCACGTGATAGCCACGTCACCACTTCTAGCTGCACGCTGATTGGCTACCGCTCGGCAGCTGATTGGCTGAGGCGCCTGGCTCTGACGTCACGAGTAGTATAAAATGAGTGAAAAATCGAGAATCAGGCGCATCACCGGCATGGAAGCTGGCCCACGCAGGACGACTGGACCATCAGGATAGACGTGTACAACTGCTAACCTGCGGTGATACCAACATCATCCGGTGCCATTCGGATTTCAGCTCATCTACGGTGGTAAGGAGTCCTCGGCTTCTACAGTTTTTGTACACCCCCGGATGGCCATCCTGGGGTAATAAACTAACTTAAAGTAATAACCTCCCACATCCAGACCTTTCTACTGGAGTATTTCTGTCGGCCCAGATGTAATTCTATGGAACGTAGAGCTGATGGTGATTCTTGGTGGATGACTCGTCGGATCTGCCAACGATGCTGAAAAGTGGACTTCAACTTCTACACTGCATGTCGTGTGTGATTAATTAAGTTTTCGACCAGTCTGGGTGAACTTTGCTCAGTGTGCCGTAAGAGCTATGCGATGTACCCCACACCGTGTGCCAGTTATTGTACATGCATACTAATATATATTAGCCCTCTCTGTTAGTGGGCAACTTCAAATTTTCATACTACCGTCGCCGGACGGAAAACCTTACAACCACAGTTTAAATTTTGTAGCAGCTAAGAGACTATCTAATGCACATCTCCTGAACTGTTCCGTTACCTGTCCAGAGAGTGTGCCATATCCGACCTGGCTGGAGAAGTCAGCTTGCGGAGACCTGCCTGCGGATACCTGCCTGTGGATGTCTTCCTGCGAAAATCTTTTCAGCCTTAGAGATCATGCCATCTAGTGCTACTCATATGTTAGTGCCTCAATTTCAGTAACTTGTGAACTTGTTCCGTACCGATGACCAATAGGTACTCAAGTAGCTATACTATTGAACAATTAATTATTATTTCCGTGTAATGGTACTGATGACTAATGGTATCTTACCAGTCTTATGACCGCATCTTTATAATTTCTGTTACAGTGAATATTATCCTTGTTTTCTGTGGGTGCTTTCAACTAGCCACACCGTAGGGTCCAATGACCTGTGATACTTTATAATCATCATATTCGTTACATTGTGTATTGGCTAGTTGTGTATATGGCAAGTTGTCATCTAGTTAATATGTTTTGTTTATTTATGAAATCTTTAGGCTGCAGTATGCTAGGAAATACTATACAGCAACATATATATCCGCATCACGATTCCCGCCAGCATCAATTTTACACTGAGGTTGCTGATCATGCTCTAAATGTTTGAGCCTGACATGTTACAGACTAAACCTGGCTATTCAACTCGACAGGATAGGCTTAAAGTGGTTAGGGACAATTTCTCCATTAGAGATGCACAGTGTACGCCTTTTTTCTGGTTGTAGTGGTAATGAGGCCCCATGCACCGGCAGGGTTGTGTAAAATTGACCAGTTACCTATAGGGCCTCGTATATTTATTGAGTGATTGTCTCTTTCCACGATCCACCAGCTGTATGGCTTATTAATTGTCTGGATTCCCAATCGACACGTTGACCGGATCCAACCCTGGGAAACTATCGAAGGTTTCCATGCGGTGATAGTTAAAGTGCCGATTTACATACACCCCCCCCCCATGTCTTCAGATACTTATTAGGTAGACCCCTCCTGCCAAAGTAGGAAGCACTGCGAAACAATAATAATATTAATTTGTGTTGTAATACTGGCCTGCAGTGCATCTCCGGGCATCATGGAAAATAACCCTAACGACACGTCAAATGTTAGCTCCGTAGCACGTTGTGACAGACGAGATGCGGATCTCCATCCAATTCATTGTAGTGTCTGGGTGAGGTCTTATAGCCCACCATCCCCTCACGGGAAGGACGCTAGCGATGGATATCCGTCTCTCCATCCCCACCATAATGACATGTCAGTAGTTAAATTTGCTTGTGTGAACTGTGAAACTTGTCTGCTGATGTTATATGTGGTTGCGGGGCCGGGTAACCGGATCGTTATTTGATTCAGGAGCTTTGTTCCGTAACATGTACGCATGCTATCCTTGGAGGTAGATGCTATGCGGGGCAACCTCAGGGATGCAGAGCATCTACGCCCAATGTATCTAAAGTTAGGTGGTAAACCCTGTCACTTGCGACCAAAGCTTGTTTTCATTACTAGCAACCAATTGGTAGGTTAGGATGTAGCAGAAGGCGCGCATAAATAAAGCGGCAACTACCAATGCAGTAACGTTGGAACTCCATAAGACGGTGACCCAGGAATTCTTCGAAATCGTTCGTCCCGGCTTCACGTAAACCAGCGTGCATCACATTAATTACGGCTTCACCATGATTTTCAGCACTTACCATTTTCTGTTGAACAAAAGAGTGGCCATTTTTGCCAGCTCTTTTCCCCCGCTTCGGCATTGAAGACATTTTCCTGTGATGGAGGCCCGCGCGGGGCACTTACCTCTCGCAACAACAATGTTTTCTTTGTGTGTGTGTGTGTGTGTGTGTGTGTGTGTGTGTGCTAAGGGTATACTAGTTTATATTAAACTATCTAGTGACTTCATTGCAGAGATCTCTCTTGCGGGGATACCTCTGCGGATTCGAGGATCTGTGTGGTACCTCCGGCGAAACCACGTGGAAAGAACACAGAATGGCTCTATGTTGTGTATTACTGTGCTCATTTACTGTCAAACGCATGAAACTACTTGTATGGTATTATTAAATTTATACTGTTTAATTAACACCTTATCCATTGCTCTAAATTAGATTGGACAGACATACCGGTAACACAAATAGTTGGGACGACACCGTGTGGTTTAATTTCGGCGCCAATGGTCGCATGGCCCCACTGGGACATCAGTGTTCCACCCGCTCTAGAGGCCGGTCTTTGTACCTTCCGGAGAGACGTGATACAGGATCTGCAACCCCGAGATCCACAGCTAATCAGCCCTCTGGCACATCGTGCACTTGCGGTGCGATGGAGCGGAATGTCATGGCGGATCAGCGCATACCCCCCCCCCCCCCCCCCGCGAGCTACACCACCAAGCAAAATGGATACTCCCGTGCCATACAGAGCTTTAGGAGATTTCAATGAGAAGTTCATTATTGAATGGCAACGACCCTTTTTAAGTGCAATTACGTTTACTGCAGCATCAACCTTTATTCAGTGTCCGCTATGTTGTCTGCTGCCACCCTTGGCAATACTCAATGACGTCAAATTTTTATATTTTTTATCATATTTTTCCATCAGATTTCTCCATCAGATCTTTTCGTCAGCGTTTTTGCTGTCTGACAGATTAGTCTAATTGTCTAAACGCGCACCAGATTGTCGCTACGCCAGATTTTTTCATCAGATTTGTCTGACAATTTAATCTGATCATTTAAACACTCTTCAGAATCACGCTATGGCGTCAGATTTTTGCTTCAAAATTGTCTAACAGATTAATCTGATCGTGAAAACCGGCCTTTACCCGGTGCAAAATTCATCACACGTTACTGTCCATCTATCCCAATTAAAATACCGACATTTTGACATTTTAATGCTGCGCTCTGCAAATTGTAGCAATCATCCTCAACAATTTTGTATTTTATCCCAAGACTATCCCACAGTGCTCGTGGATCGGTGATTGACAGTCACGCTACTCATCAACCACTTCACCGTAATGCTTTCTGAACTGCGTCTGTTCCTGATGTCATCGCTGCTACTTTCTTTCACGATACCACTCCTCCTAACATTCGCCGCAGCGACTGCGCAGCAACTTCCATGTATCCTCCCTAGCGCTGTGACCTCCATGCATGCACTGACCTAGCAGCCATGCAATTTCAATCGCGTCTTCTCGTACGCCGCCTACTCTACTCAGATCTGTCACGGCACAGTGAGCGCCACACACTCAATAATTCACCTTTCCAGAGTATCCATCTATAATCTGACGTCACTTGATGTCGTAATCAGCTAAGCGGCGTATAGGATGACATCATAATCATTACGTCATAAATGATTCTATTTGGCCCGTCTTTAACTCTTAATAGTCCGACACGTTGTACGAATTGTATGTCTCTACTATTTAAAAAATACATGCCCTTGAACGTTTTAAAACTAATTTGATGGGGCGTAGTTTCAAAATATTCAACAGCATAACAGTATAGTTTTCTCGAAATTAAGATTCATAGAGTACAGGGATCGATTTATCCCAGTACTGGCGAAGTGTGGATGGAGCTTAGCTAAAGATCGGCCGGACTAGCAAAGCTTGGATTCCTCCATTGTAAAATACGTTGACCACTAAGAATCGGAAATGACATATACACCGACGTGCTGCGCATGCCAGTGTATAATGTACTACACCATGCCTACGTATTTACCACTATGTTTTCTGGCAACCAGTATGTGTGCAGCTTTATTGCCCCATAGATACACACAGCTCAATAAAATATATTGGACCATAAGCGCACTACAGTCTGAATGCTAGCCATTGAATTGAGCGCCGAGACAATCAAGAAGAAGAAAAGAGGAGAGCGATTAGTTTATTCGTCATCATGGTGAGAAACTGACAATTATCCTCTTACAATACATCGTACTTTATGAGTCATTGCTAACGCGAGCTAATGGTTTGAACATCTCTAGTTTTATGGCCAAGGAAAGAAAAGCTAATGCTTTTGATCTGGACGTGTGAACAACGTGTGGTTCGGTCAGATTTTGTCCAGCTATTGTCCGGCGGAGACGTGTAATAGCAGATGACAAATGTTACTAGGTTATAATGATCGAGTATGTTGTGAACTTACAGTCATCAACGTGGGTAATCAAGTTAGAATTAACAGCTTTAGAGATAAATAGAGGCACTCAGACGACGTTTTGCACACATAAACAGTAATGCACAATAACATAGCTGGTTAGATATAATTATTTAGGCATAAGATATTATTCTAGTCTCGATTTACCGATATCATGGATTCAATTGACTAGATTTCAGGATATGTGGTCAGAGACAGAAAGCGTACACATTGGATGACAACAGGCTTTTGTCTAGGATATTGTACGGGTGTTATGGAATGGGAGTTAAATTCTGTCCATCACTATCGAATCAATATTTACCCTTCCCCCTTAATGGTTAGACTGTCCGCCTACCCACCCACTTGCCTGCCTACCCGCTCGTTCGCACACTCTCATCTACTCGCTGCCCGGATATCCGACTGCCCGCCCACCAACCCGCCTGCCATCCCGCACAGCCACCCACCCGCCCGCCAACACACTCAACTGCCTACCCTCTTGCACGCCCAATTTTTTCTGATCATACTCAAAGTTGTGGAATCATAGTGTATGATTACAACATTTCCTGATTTAAGATGAGCCGGATCAGTCTAGAAGTTTACTAGATATTTGCATATCCAGAATTGATCCTATACTGATCAGTGTTCTTTTATCCAGATCATAGCCAAAGTAGGGGACGGACTCCTCTTGAACTGGAAGTTCCTTCATTGTGTTAAAATTTGAGCCAAATCGGATCCGTATTTTTTTAGATAGACCTCCGGAATCACAGACAGACAGACAGGCAGGCAAGTAGGCAGGCAGGCAGGCATGCAGACAGGCAGCCAGGCAGACAGACAGACAAACAGACAAACAGACAAACAGACATACATACATACATACAGACAGACAGACAGACAGACAGACAGACAGGCAGGCAGGCAGGCAGGCAGGCAGGCAGGCAGACAGACAGACAGACAGACAGACATGATCGCAATACCCTCTTTCTCTTACAGGGCGAGGGTAATAGGCTACACCAACAGAATGATAAGAAGAAACTAAGCACATCTATAAAAGTTAGACCTGCCTCTAACGGACACCTTTCTTGGAGACCAATGATTGTGGGTTGTTATCAGGGGCATCTCGGTCAGTATGGAAGGTAGGGAACTTGCCATACAAATAATTTGCCAAAAGATTATTCGTCAAACCATGAAAATACAACTATTATTTACTTGCTATCCATTTATCCCATCATACCCCAGGCAGCAACGGCTTCCAGTCAAACCGCTTTCAAAATATTCACCAGATTATTTTTACATCGTATGAAATTACTTGCTGTATTTGGTCTGATTTGGTTTGATTATTTTTATCAACAAGAATGCGTGAAATGGCTTCTCAGAGGTTCTGATTTTCACAATTTTTTATTGAGGGAACACCGAACTACCTTTCTTTTGGAGGGGAAATTCTCTACTATACCTCCCCAGACATTGCCCTACACATCTCTAGTAGCTGACGGCGCCCCTGGTTATTACTGATGGTCTTATGCGTTTAAAGTAACCGCCATCATTTGGATATAGAAGTTAGCTACCATAGCGAATGAGTTCATAAGGCGACCACCTGTCTTTAGTGATCACTCTTCAGACCACGTGCTGGTTAGACTATGCAATGAGGTATGCATCAAACATAGTAATATTCGCTTATCAGTTGTGTTAGGAAACATAACTTGGAATCACGAGAGAACGTACTACCTGTCCTAAGGAGCCTGAGCAGATCCATCTATACACCTGTGCAAAAGTTAAGCACCACCCTATTTTTACGCACATGCGAGGGTATATTCATGTGCTATGAAGAAAGCAATAGCATAAACATTTGTGTACCCATCCATCTTAGTGCAAGAGGTAATAATGCAACTAGAGGAATGCTGATTATGATGGTGGGGAAACACTATATGTTTTTGTTTGAACTTGAAAACGAGGCCTGAATATGGTTACGTTGACACAACTGACAACTATTGCCCTACAGTTGACACACGTGGCTAGATTGTCATTAATGGTGTCTGAAAACGAAGTTTAACATCTGTGCACGAGTTTGAGACTGTCATTATTAATACCGGGTATATCCACCTTGTGCCTGGATGACGGCCTGGACACGACGTCTCATGCTGGTCACCAACCGACTGATACGCCATTGTGGTATTCGTTGCCATTCAAGATGGAGTGCGTCTGTTAATTCCTGTAGGTTCTGCACAGGAGGATCCCTCCTTCTCACCATGTTTCCCAGAATGTCCCAGATATGCTCAATAGGGTTCATGTCAGGGCTCCTTGCTGGCCATGGTAGGGTTTCGATGGCATTCTGGCGGAGGTATTCATGCACAGCTCTAGCACGATGTGGTCGGGCGTTGTCATCCATGAATATAGGGTGGGTTCCAGGTGCATGATTTACAAAATGAGGGACCACAACTCTATCCAGTATGGAATCTTGATATCTTTGTCCATTTAGTGTTCCAGGTGCAGTCAACAGATCCAGCTTACAATCAAATGAGATGCACCCCCATATCATAACGGAACCTCCACCAAATGGAACTTCTTCCATGATGTTACGTTGGTCGTACGCCGTGCGTCTGGACCTCCATACACGAGTTCGACCATCTGTGGCATGAAGCAGGAACCGACTTTCATCGGACCAGTGTACCCGTCTCCAGGATCTCATGTTCCAGTGTCTTCTTTCGTTCACCACCTCAGACGCTCCTCTTTGTGGTGTGCAGTGAGGAGAGGACGTCTGACAGGTCACCTAGCTTTCATGCCAGCAGCATACAGTCTCCTTTTGACGGTAGACATTGACACTCTATTGCGCGTTTCCCATTGCTGGCTGAGCACTCTGCTGTTGGTGAATGGAGATCTCCTAACAAGGCGTACTAGGGCTCGATCATCACGGGCAGTAGTCTTCTTCGGTCTTCCAGATCTAGGCCTGTCCTTCACCTCGTTAGTTTGCCCATGTTTTGCAATCAAACGACTGATTACAGTATGGTTAATGTTCAGCTGTCTGCCAATCTCTCTGCATGACATACCAGTGGTATGCATGCCTATGATTTGCCATTTCACACGATCATTTAACCTTCGTCTTGCCATAGCGGTTCACAATCAAGAGCTAATTCTCTCTGTACAAATAAACCACGGTCATGAACACAAAATTCCTAATCTTGTCGCCTAAATCTGTATGTAATGTTCTACACCTCAAACTGGACCTTTACATAACTGAACACGTGTGCTGTTTCCCGCCACGCAAGGACATCAAGCGGCGTGAAGTCATGCATGCATGTGCATTTCGTACTTGGAATTATGTCAGCTAACGCGAGGACAAAAAGTATGGCAGCCTAGTTGTACCATCATGTTTCTACGTTCTATTGTTTTTGCTGGTGCTTAACTTTTGCACAGGTGTATATATCCATAATATCCTGATAGTGGAAGGTGATGGTAGACCCTCGTTAATTTGGTACGCACACAGCCTTCGACCCAATAAACCATATAGGAAACATCTTTAAAGCAAGAGCAATCATAGATTTAGACCCTTTCCCTCCTGTTTTGTCACATTGCAAACTGTCTTCATATTTTCCGGATTTTCCAGATCACGGCCGAAGTGCAGGAGTCATGGTGTATCGTCACACACTTACTCGTGTTACAATTTAAGACAAATCGGACAGGAAGTTTCAGACATATCCATAGATCCAGAATTTGATGCCGTCCGGTTCCGTGTTGTTTTATCCGGATCAAGGCAAAATTCTTTAAATGCTCTTGCTCGGCAAGTTCCTGCATTATTAAAAAATTTGAGCCAAGTCGGACGAGTGGTTTTTTTAGGTACAGCTCCGGACACCTTCACAAACAGATACATAGACGTACACGCTGACAGAGGCTCGGACATCCACACGGGGAAACACACATACGGACATTTACAGGGTTTTTATTTTGATGGTAGCAATATGATAAAAAATTTGAACATAATCTGATTGACTGAAAACTGTTATTGCAACAGACCTTGTTAATACCTCTCAACAGCTTGTTTAAATGATTGTTTTGCCTTTGTGATAATGGCTGTTCGTGGATGAAAGGGTTAAAATAATAGCCTATTTTTAATTGAATTGAATTAAATTGGTATACTACCCTGGACCGTTCCAAGTTTATCCATCCATCATATGACGTCATAATCAACCATGTAGCATGTAACTTGACGTCATAATCCTGACGGTATGAAGAACTCGATATAGTCCGTCTTTAACGCCCGACATGTACGAATTGTATGTCTTTACCATTTAATAAATATTCTGTTGAATATTTTGTAACTAATTTGACTGGCCACTAGGGAGTTCAGAGATCGTTCGATCCCAATACGGACGATGTTTGGGGAAGGCTTAGATAGAGATGGGCGGGGCATAGCTAAAATTGAACAGGTCTATTACATTGTATATAACCAAATCTATCTTACAAAACGTTTGCTATCAAGGGACGAATGAACTTAAACAAGCTATTAACCACTTCAAACGTTAGCGGTAAGGTGTACATATGGTTACTACTCATTATATTGTGATCATTGACTCATTTCCCATCAGCTAAAGACAATCGATGTATCCATTTTAGCCATAACCCGCCCATCTCTAGTATAGCCCCGCCCAATTTCACACATGTTGGAATCGATTTGAAACGTGGAATCCTGAATTTCCAGAATCTACCCGTTAAGTTAACTATAGAGGTAAGCTGTTGAATATTTTGAAACTAACTTGTGTGGTGGTTGTAGCAAGGCTATGGCACAAGGCGGTTGCTGCCACACACGGCCGTCGCTGTCTATGGAATCAACAGCTCCAAGGTACATTAGTTTCAAAATATTCAACGGAATGTTTATTAAATTGTAAATTCGCCAAATACATACAATTCGTACAATTTTGTGACGAACTTTCCGTTTTCGTGACGGAGCTCTGCCATTATATTCCTGACGTAAGCAAACGTGTGATGGATTTGGTTATGACGCCAGATCAAAGCTAATCAAAGATGTTCAGTGCATGTGTCAGGTTCCCCATGTCACGGACGCGGTTCTGTGTCCATTTGTGTCGGTGATCATTACCTTGGTACTTAATGCAGCATGGCGATTATGCTATCAGAGGATGCTGTTGTGCACTTTCACGATCCTCTGAAAAGATTCTCTGAAAATATTGACGAAGCAATACTGTCTGATAAGGATTCCTGTTTTGAGCTGTACTTTAAAAGGCACCGACAGACGGCGATTGTATCAATGGTTGTCATCGTTGTATTATTATTTGAAATCGTGCAGTATATCTTTTACATCCATTATCTAATGACATCTTCTCAAGATATGAATAAACACACAAATACTGATTGGTTTGTAATAATCCTCTCTAATCATGACATCCCACGAACACAGATGCTGCCGTCGAAAGGAATATTTATTTTAATCATGGTCTCTATTAAAAAGCATCAGCAATAACAAAGGCCTGCTCTACCCTAACAGTGTCATCTACATGTTATGAATAAATATGAACATCAGCTTTATTCGCGGTATACGTCGCTATCTTACCGAAGGATCATACATTAGCAAGTCATTGCTATTCCATAATTGACATTGTTCATTTATTGATAGCGACATGTAGGGTAAAATTGGCACGTGAATGCGAAAGCACGCGCCACCCGATCGGTGATCGGAAACGTCAATGTTAGGGTAGTATTCTAATACGTGAACTATCAAAATCTAATTTTAAGTAGTCGCTATACCAGGCAGGGGTAGATAACACGACGCTAGTTATAAGACTCTGTGTATGCATGCAAAGCGTAATAGTCTTTGTAAGTATTAATGACAAGACTCGATCCGTCATGCCTTTGGTTTAAACGTGATTTATTTTGTTCAGATGGAATCACGATAAGACTTAGAGTCTTATGCCCGTGTCTTCCATACACATACAGATTATACAAAACGTTTTTTACAACAAAATGGCGGCAAATCATAATAGTTTAATTAATTATAGTCTATTAGTGTGCATAAGTGTGTGGATGTTGAGTGTGAGGTGGGGGAGAGTAGGAAGAAAGACCGAGATAGAGAGAGAGAGAGAGAGAGAGAGAGAGAGAGAGAGAGAGAGAGAGAGAGAGAGAGAGAGAGAGAGAGAGAGAGAGAGAGAGAGAGAGAGAGAGTATTGGCATACCGTATTACAGATCAGTTTGTTCATTTCCAAGTTGGCAGTGTAAGTCCCGTATAGAAGCTGGTTGACAGTAAGATTAGCAAGAGAAATATCGTTCAAGGCAAGCTGATTTTGGAAAACGACTCTTTGGTCGTTAAAAAGGGCACAATGTAAGAGGTAGTGGTTTGTAGATTCATCATTGTGCTCACAAGAACAACTGGCAGATTCTGACAGAAAGTTGTCAAATAGATGTCGGTTTAAAGAACTACAACCGTTTCGGAGCCTACACAGCATTATGTTGGCAAACCTCTGGCCTACGTAATACCACTCAGGGGGTTGTCGTATGGGTGACATAGCCTTGCGTTTGATTTTAAATTCTAGAAGAGTGACAGAATCTCTCACCGGAACAGGAAGCATATTCCAGGCGTGGACGGTTGCTGGGGAAAAGAATCCATAGAAGAGCTCAGTACGGCAGCGGAATGAAGTGAAGAAATTTGGATGACGGATATTGTAAGGATTTCGTGCTTGGGATAGTGTGGGAAGATGGTTGACCAGAACCTCACAGGTCATCCCGTTAATAATTTTAAATAGCATAGATAATCTATTAAATTCACGTCTACTTGACAAGGTTTCGATGCCTATTTCTAAGTACAGGTCTTCAGTGCACGCACTACGTGTCATTCCACATACCGTTCTGAGAGAATCTTTTTGGATATCCTCTAACCGAATTACAAGATATTGTGGAATATTATCCCACACAACATCTGCATATTCTAAAGATGGTCTAATGTTTTGTACATGATCTCGAGACATTTACGGTCTAGAATATATTTTAGACCTTTAAGTAAGGAGAGTTTGTGTTGAGCGTTTGCTATGAGATTACTCACATGGTTAAGCCAATTCCCTTTGTTATTAAAGGTAATGCCGAGGTGATTATGATCAGTTGACGGTAGAATTTCAGAATCTTTGAAGTTGATTGAAAACGATGTGGGCTCGTTGCGCAGGAAAAAAAAATAGATATGTAGTTTTCGAGGCATTAAAATCGATGAGCCACATGTTTTCCAAATGCGTCATGGTCAGTAGATCGTAATCGAGTGTAGCAGTGTGTTCTTTTAGATCATCTGACATTACATATAAGCACGTGTCATCAGCAAAAGGTCTAATATTGTGAGCTATATCGCTGGGCATGTCATTAATAAAAACTAAGAATAACAAAGGACCAAGCACAGAGCTTTGTGGCACTCCAGCATGTAAACGAAGTACGGTGGACTCATTGCCGTTTATAACTACTCGCTGGTATCGGTTTCCAAGATCATTTTCGAACCATGTAAGTAGATTTCCACAGATACCAAAATTCCTAAGTTTCTGTAGGAGGCCGCGATGCCAAACTCGATCAAAGGCTTTAGATATATCGAAGAATAGAAAGATTATTTCCTTTTGATAGTCAAGGGCTTGAGTAATATCAGTGTAGATATCAAGCAGTTGATTTACTGTAGAATGTGATGGAAGAAAGCCGGACTGATATAGAGTGATCTCGTGTCTAATATAGTTATAGATATGTTTTAAAACGGTTCTCTCCATAACTTTACTAAGACAACTCAACAGTGATATTGGTAGATAATTTGAACATAAGCTCTTGTCTCCTTTCTTGAATATAGGGGTTACATTAACGATTTTCCAAGAAGTGGGGAACTGCGCACTAGAAAGTGAGTAATTAAAGAACTGCGCTAGTATTGGGACCAATACTTGTTGGCTCTCGAATAAGAGTTTCGGACTTAATTTATCCGGACCAACAGCTTTAGACGTGTCCAGATTGGACAATACATCGGAGATGTCAGTTTTTGATATTGTAATTGAGTGGAGAGTATTGTCCGTATACATAGATAGAGGAGGTAAGTTGGCATTAGCATCGTCAATATTGGCCACGCTAGAGAGGTACTGGTTAAGGAGGCTTGCCTTTTCTAAAGAGTCGTAAGAGAATGAGCCATCATCGCGCTTCAGAGGCGGCATTTCGCTAAAATTAGAGTTACTATCACATAGGAACGTCTTGCATATTTTCCACCACTCTTTAGAACCTGTGCGTCCATGCCTTAATTTTTCAGCTAATTTATTCCTGAAGTTTTCTTTCGCTGTTCGGACTAATGTATTGATGAGGTTTCTCAGTTTTTTAAAGTTGGCCACGTCTTGCTCTAAGTTAGTGTTTCTTGATTTCTTGATTTCTTGAACAATCTTTCTCTAACTCTCATTTCGTGCTTTATTTTGCTGGACATCCAGGCTTTATCGTTTGGGTTTATAGTTATAGTTTTATTTGGGATACTAATACTAGCAGCGGGGATACTGTTTGTAGTGATTGTCTGACACCAAATGTCGATGCCATTAACATCGGAGATGTTGTTCCAGGGTGCGTTAGTTAAGTGATCCCTGAATAAATCCCAATCAGCTTTCGCATAGTCCCATATGCCGAGTGTATGTTTTACGTTTAGGTATGGAGGATGATAAAACCAAATATACTGGAGTATGATCACTACAAAATGGCGCAAGTACTCCACTCTCTTTTACTATTCTGGCACAGCTGACAATAATTGGATCAAGTAATGTATTTGAAATGGATCGGGTTGGTTCTTGTATTAACTGGTGGAAGCCAAACGTAGATATGATGTCACGTAGATGATGCTTAGATGGATTGAGAAGATCGTCGTTAATATCGCTGAGTAAGACAAGATTTTTGTTTGGGTTTTAGTCGCGAACATTCTCAATATTGGCGGTGATAGTTTGCCATTTATCAACACTTGTGTTAGGCGGCCGGTAGATTACACACAATAATAAACCAGGGCGGTCGTGAATCTCGATCCATATCATTTCAATGCCACGACATTCACATTCAATACGACGGGTAGAGGCCACGTTGTTAGAGATATAGACGCACACGCCTCCCCACGGCTGCTGGCGGTCCATCCGATAAGGCTCCTGGAAACCAGGTAGTTTGATTAAGCTATTGTTAACATTCTGGGTAAGGTGGCTTTCAGTAATGGCAATGATGTCAAAGTTGGACAGATTAGTTTCGATAAGATGTATGTTATCTTTGAGGCCGCATACATTGAGGTGGACAACAGACATTTCTGAACAGTTAGTAGGGCCTGGATTAGTTTCTACATCGTCAGCCAAAGAAAGGAGAATGTAAATTATTAAACAGGTCAATACATTACTCAGGTAGTAATTAGGAAGGAGTGATAGGAGGGCTGTGTAAATTCCTCGAAGCCATCCAAGTATTTCTCGCAATGGAGGTGGGGTAGCTCGATAGTGCTTGGTTTGACAGAGTGGCAGTTAAAACGCCCAATTGCCGCACGGTAACTTGCTATGTCATTATCCATTGTCAATTGGGTAAATCACCGAAGGCCATTTTCACGTGCGGCAGTAAGGCAGAAACAGACTTGAAAGATCAACATATAGAGCTCCATAGATATGCTTATCCCTAGATAGTAGGGAGAGGGTGGTAGGAGTAAGAGATTAGGACAAATAAAGAACATGAAGGAAAGAGAACAAATAAAGACATTAAAGAGTCATTAAAGGCTTAGGTGGTAAGGTACGGCGCTTGCGGAGTAATAGTGAGAACCATTGGCTGTGGTGGAGAATTTTTCTTGGTGCGCTGTGTTGTATTCAAACAATGGTTGAATTTGGATGATGGCCTAATCTAGTGTGGCAGAGTGGTTCAGGGCAAAAATAAATATAAACTGTTGAGTATTATGGAACAGAGTCGACGGGGGCCCGGTGCTGCATCAGGCAGCAAAAGTCCTCCGATCAAAATATTAAACAAGAAATCAGTGTTGCACTGATGATATATTGTCATGACTCAATTATAAGTGAAAAATTCTAACCACCAATAATATGATTCATGTATTCTACTGTTGAATATACAATCAAAATTATGGAAGCCTCGTGCAGCAACGTCCCCCGACGAGTCAGTTCCAAAATATTCGTGAATAATTCTAACATTTCCGTTGTAGGCCTGCAGTTACTAGTGTATACGGTTGAAATTGGTAGGCTGTGTTGTATTCAAACTAGGCTTGAATTTCAATGATAGCCTAGTCTAGTGTGACGTGTAGTTCAAGGCAACAATAAATGTAAACTGTAGAGTGCATGGAGCAAAACAAAATGGGGCCCGGCGCTGCCACAGGAAGTCATGTATTGTGACTAGTAAATATACACCAGATCGAATAGTGAGCCGGTGCTGTCCCATGCAGCAATGACTTCCAGTCAATATGTTCAGTAAATGACTCATAGCATTGTAAGCTGGTTGGATGTATAGCGCGTCGAAAGAGGACTCAGCGCTGGCACAGGCAGCAACGGCTTCCAGTCAAAAATATTCCGCATAATATTTCATGCATTGTAAACTGTTGAATATAC
The DNA here is from genome assembly GCA_034401795.1 of Chaetoderma sp. LZ-2023a. Lineage (NCBI taxonomy): Eukaryota > Metazoa > Mollusca > Caudofoveata > Chaetodermatida > Chaetodermatidae > Chaetoderma > Chaetoderma sp. LZ-2023a. The sequence goes on along the minus strand of CM067374.1, from coordinate 82,656,001 downwards.
AGAAATCAAGTGAGGACCCGATTCTGCCCAAGGCAGCAGCGGATTCCAGTTAAAACAATTTTCGACAAAAATAGTTCATGCATTGTAAGCTGTTGAATATACAGTGAGACTTCTGAAGGGAACCCAGTGCAGTCCCGGACACCAACAAATTACATCCAGAAAAGTTGGGGATACTATTTCTTACATTGTAGTTTTACCGTTACAAGTGTGTACGAATGAATCGGGGTGCGTGAAATTAAGGGAAGTGCGTTACCAGGCCATAGCATAAAGGTAGCAGTTTATGATCACATGAGTAATTTCATATTTTAACATTGTAATAACTCGGTAGTGTCAACCAGATGCGTATTATAAACACCATAACACCAAGCTAGACAACCGCGCGGGAAAGGAATGTTCACCACACAGTACAGAGTAGAAATAAATTAAAAATTTAAACCCAGATTATATAAATCTGGATTTTATATACAAAGATGCGTCAGACGTTCATCTGCGATCGTCCCATGCGCCCGTCACTGCTAAGATCGCGTTGCGGCTGCAATGGATGCCGCACATTCGTTTCACACTGTTATATAACAATACATTTGACGCATGAATACCTTCAAATTGATAATATATGAAATTATATAAATTGGTGATTTCATCCAGTTGCGTATTTGGATGTCTCACATCCTTAGACAACCGCGCAGGCATAACATGTTGTACAAAAAAACAAACAAAAAAACCCCGGCACATCCCAGAATGCCTTTGGTTCTGGAAGCCAGTACAACCCACCTCACCCCACCCACCCCCACACACCACCCCACCCACCCACACACACCATTGGCTTATGCGTCGAGTTTTGCATGCCAACACCTTTCAAATGACATGCATTTTAGTTGATCGCAGTTGAAATGTGATAAAAGATGCTCCATGTTTGGCTATGCGCTGCGGATGCCAGGGGACAAACCTGCACAGAGAGTCTTGCAATTGCCCTTACTGGGAGCCAGCAAATTACAAAGCCAGGAGAGAACGCAATTGCATAAATCTGTTAAGCGTGCTACGAGGTGACCTCAAGAAGGCGGGACTCGGTACAGTCAAATCAAACAAGAAAGCTGAAAGATTTTGGCTGAGGACAAGATACAGTGGGCAAAAGCGAAGAAGGACAGATTGCAGCTGTAGCATATGTCTACTACTACAGCTGCATAATACGGTAATCATCATCATGCGGTGTAAATATATTGTCTTCACAAGCATGATGACCCGGATAGCTCTTTCGCGGCCATCTTATTACCTTCTATCGAGTCCAAGGTAATCACACATGGACAACACTTGGATATGTTGAAACTACCTGTTCGAAAGGTGATGCTGACTTAGTGTCAAATGGAGGCTTAATAAAACAGTTCTCTGCATGCGCGTAGGATCTATTTTTCAATCAGTATGTTTGATAATATGTCTAATGAAAATGCCTCAAAGCAAACACATAACAATAGCGAAATTCTATATATACTATTGTGATTACATATACCTTTGTTGCCAATTCATTGGGTTTGCCATTGATTAGCCAGATCACTACTCCGCCACATATTTAATTTGGTTTCATCCATACAAATCATGTTTCTAATATTAACTTCCGCTTTTCAGTTAGCAATAGTAAAAGATGGATTTATTTATCCTGTTCTGACCTGAAGAGTAGTATTTGATTCCGGTTCTCCTTTCCTATATGACTCACTAATTTTCATTCCGGCAATCTTATTGGAATAATCAAATCATGTTGATGTGTTTCTAACAGGGGGCGTCAAATGATTTGCTGACCGGTTAGCTCGTATTCCAGTTCTATCTTTAATTTCTGAAGACTCTCCTATTTTCGCTACAATATCCTGACTAAATTAAAACGTCTTGTTGCTCACAGAAAAAATACGAAAATGGACAAGAGTGAGACGTTCTGGTGTACACAGATACCTAATAGTATTGATACCTGTCGTCACTGAGCTGAGGATGGCAGTCTTATAGATCGCGTTGCCAGTACGGTCCTCTCCTCCTGGTGACAGCGCCCTCTACTGGTTAGAGTTAGCACTGATAGAATACCACTGTCGGTCACAAAAGCTCTACCAACTCTCAATCTCATTTGCTCAATAACCCTATCAAATTAGTAATGTTCATTAATAGACGTGTACAGCGATATACATCGTTCAGCAGCGAAAAATAAAGGACTAAATGATTAAACACTCATCTTAAGGGCATTTAACAGTAGCATTCGTAGCGTGTGGATAAGCCAAATTGTTTTGCTTATTGAAGTCGGATTGTTAAAGTAAAACTCTGTCAATAGCCACGCCAACAGTAATAACCGATCACTGACATCATTATGTCAGAAAATACAATGTTTGTTAAGTCTAAATACTCACAGATTCGGACAGATACGGTGTCATGGGGGTTCCCTAGTTTTCAGTATTTTCAGTCTCGCTATGGATTCCCATGACACCCCATCAGTCTGACCTGTTTATTGAGTCTGCATATTCTGGTGGTCACGTTTTGGTCTGTCTTGTACAATGTCCGTGTCGCTGTGCTAGGTAGCTCATGCCGTTGCTACAAAAAACAAAAAACCTACAGATATGCCCGTGCCCTCAACACCTGAATGCAGAAACACTTGAAATTGTTCTCACATGGGCGAAGCACCAAACTAAGAGAACATTTCATGGTACCATAAAGAGAAGGGATGGTGGTGGATTGGCCACGTCATTGAGATGTCTAATGACTTGCTTGCAAGAATAATCATGCTATTTCCCACAGGAGTACAGGTGAAAAGAGACAGACCAAGAACTATCTGGAAGCGTTCAGTCGGAGAAGAAGATCTGAAGAATGTTTGACTAATATGGCATTCAGCACCAAGGATATAAGATGATGGATGGATTTTGGTACTAGGCATATGCCACACCCAGCTGTAGTAACAGGATACGTAAATCAGTTTGGCGCACCGTAAGATAAATTTTATTTTGCGTTTGTGCCATAGAAAATTCCAAATAAATCAGCTTAATAACTCAACGTTACAGCGACACATATTGCATGCTCAACTTATTTTCTATTGTTTCATATGGTAACTAACTTTGCACAAGACGAAAACTTACTCATGTATGCAATTTTGCATACATGTAAATCTTACTAGGTATGTAAAAAGTAAATTTACTGAATATTCATATGAGTTCTAAAGAGCTGATGCAAATAATAAACTTACTTCAGTTAAAAAGTTGTGTTCATGATTATTTTAGACTAAAATGAAGATGAATATTACCATACAATGTATGTATTGTTTCGGCGATATGATTCTCACATGAGAAATGAATCTTAAAAAGGAACGGTTTTCAGTTTGGATGATTAGAGTGGTTTTTGGAGACTTTTGATGACAGTCAATGGTTAGAAAACTTTAGAATGAAAAAAATGAAACATCTGATTTTCTGTGTTCCGAATTGGAATCTAGTTTAATGTCAAAGCTTTTGAGTGATTGGCTCCGTTACTCCGTCTGTCTCCCTGTTTGTCTGTCTGTTTGTCGGCGTCCAATCTCGGTTAAATTTATGACTTAGCTCTACATATGGTGATATATCTCAGGATTAATACACCCTGTTTGCATTAAACCTGGGCACATGCTTCCATATAGCAAAAGGATGGATCACATTAACATTGAGATTATGAGGTCAGTGGCCCCTGTGATCTTGGAATTAAATTCTATTTTTACGGTTACGTTTTTGATTTATCTCAACATATTATCTTATATATTGTAATAAAATAAGGATTTAACAGGCCAAAACGGATGCTACTAACACCAGGAACAGGACAGAAACAAGGTGGCTAAGTATGGGTTACACGGGACCTATGGGTAACAATTTCCCCACATGCCATTGCGCCCACCACCCTGCTAATGATCTGGATCTGAAGTTCACTGGTATCGCCGGATAGCTGCTTCATCTCTGCGTCGTTGACCTAGTTTAAATCCTTCTTTATACACAGAAGATTGCATCTCCCTGCAGTCCATGAACCTCTCAAACAAGTGACTCGCTTGAAAGATCCACTGAGTGCATTAAGATGGATTGTTTATAATTTAAATAGGGTCAGATGACTCAGTTGGACATCTTGAGGAGCAAAGTGTTCAGATGTGGCGTTAGTGCAAAGACAGGTCGATGTAGAGGGTATTATCAATGCAATAGAAGGAGTTGGCACTAAAATCCTGATGGACTATCTAAGACTATGCCTAATCTGCTAAGCTCTAAAGAAGAATCGAATTCTTACGGGAAGTGAAATGCAATATAAAGGTTTTACAAGAAAAAACCGACCGTGCTAAGAATAATAGATCTCAAACCAAAATGTTGTTAGGTGAAAGGTTGCTGGCCCGGCTTGCAACTTAATTTGCAGTTGGACAGAACAACTGTTCAAATACCAACAAACGGAAAACCTAATGGAATAGTAGCTACCTCAAATGTCAAGTTAACCTACTCCTTATAAATTGGTAATCAGGAAATGAAGATAAGGGCAGCGTGACTTCTCTGACTGCTGGATCGAGGAAAAGCCAGCTTAACACACAGCGACATTAACCTTTCTCTCAAGCAACAACTATCAAACTTAGAAGGATCCGGTCAAATGACCTTGACATCTTAACCTTGATCTTGAGAAAACGGTACAACTGCCAAGTAAAATAGGTCAAAACGACCTTTAACATTTGACCTCTGAAATAAGGACAATTTAGCCAGAAATTTAAATGTCAAAACCACGGACTAAGGAGATCAAGTTTAGCTAAATGCGATGAAGTAACTATTGATTTTTATACTGTTTTGAGGCTAACTTCTTAGGTTATAGGAGTGCGAACTCGCTATTGAAATAGCTTGGGAAAATAAAACAGACTTATAACTCAATTGTTATAACTTATAACCCTTTATGGCGAGGAAAATTGTTTAAATATGTTACTTGAAAACACAATTAACCAACATTCATCACAAGAAAGAGTTTATAACCTGCTGCCTTACTCTCGCACTCCCTGCTATGATGGACAAGCTTTCGCGTGGGGACTGGGTTAATGTGATACCAGACTAAACTTGTAACATCAAAAGGGTGTGGGCATTTAAATCCAAATATAATATGATTTAAAAACAATTTAAATATACCAGTCAAAGTGTCAGTTCTTGAAGCTAAATTGCATCCATGAGACAGAACATTTAGCACCCTAAGACTTTTTTTAAACGTATGTTATTGTAACATCTGTACAATGGAATTGGGCACAAGTTCTGGAAATAAGCAATACATCACCCTAAACTGTTACCTACGTTATTGGGCTTGCGCCGTTGGCCAACAGGCGCGCCGATATCAAATTCGATATTGGCGCATTACATAAACATTCCACTTTGAATTCTGTTTAGACAAACACATCAGAAAGCATCGGTCTGAGAGTCTGCGAGAAATTCCTTGAATAACTACCGGAAAATGTTGAACTGCGCCTCTCTGCAAAAACCTCTATCATCATCATTCATAGAAAATCAAACAAATTTTAAAACAACAACCTTCTAATGAGAATCTCAAAACAGGCTATCATAATCGAGTGGTTAACGGGTCGGGCTAGCTATTACTTGATATGCAAATCTGGAACCTAACAAAAGCCACACTGTCTAAAATTCACGCTCGTCTCCTATGAATAGTCTTTGATAACTATTCCTCAAGTGAATACATTCCAATATAAATCTATCCAAGTCAATGCGTGCGTCTAATAAGCACTCACAATAACCTTCATCTATAGTAAGTCCGTCGAACAGCAAATAATATAATTTCACAAAAATGACCGATAAACAAACTGAAGAGGAATATCCCTCCTATGCAAGGAGCACCGCAATCGAATAATGAAAATTGGTTCAAACTCACAGATCCAATGAAATGTAAGTTGACACAAACTCAAAATTCGACCCGGCTGCTATTTGATTACAATATTATTGGTTCACCATATTGGTACTAAATTTGGACACCTGGATGTTAAATGTCAAGTCCACTGTGACCGTGGTATAAATCTGTATTGTTTCCGGTTAAGTTTTTGGTTTTGCTCATTCATCTTATATCTAAATAATAATTCACCCTATTGGGACTGGCACACGTGCGCCCTATCTGAAGGATATAGAGTTTAATGCTATTGCGGCCAAATGTCAAGGTCACCGTAACATTTGTATAAAACTACTTTTCCGGTTATGTTGCTGGTTTATAGCAATATATCTCAGGATTGGTTCTCCATATTGGGACTAAATTTCGACACCTGCTTCCTTATTTCAAGAGGATGAAGCACAATGGGTATCGAGGTCAAAGGTAAAGTCTACCGTCCCCTTACTATAAAACGATATCTTTCCATTTTTGCTTTGCTCAATATATCGTCTTATATCCCCGGATTCGTTCGGCCTATTGTGAGTTTGTGACATAATTATTTTTGCATTTATCAACGTATTGAGGTCACGAGGACAAAGGTCAACGTCACTGTGACCTTGGTTACTTGGTATAAATCCATTCTTTTCGGTTAAGGTTAACTGAATATATTGTCTTATATATAATAATAATAATAATAATAATAATAATAATAATAATAATAATAATAATAATAATAATAATAATCTTTATTTCACGAGGGTACATCGTCAGTGGCCTGATGTTCCTGAGGCCCTCGAAACATATATACACTGTGTACAATAATATAAAATTATATACACGCCAGGTATGTACAAATAGACAAATGTACAATAATTGCACTTACACGCGCGCATGCACGCACTCTCCCAGACACGCAGGCAGGAGGGCAGGCAGGCGGACAGGAAGGCAGGCAGGCAGACATGCGGGGAGGCAGGCAGGCAGGTAGACTTATACTAGTTGCGAATCCCTTCAAGGTAACAGGTAAGCTGTTAAAATATTTGGGGAAACTAATCTGACCGGAGGCTGTAGCTACATAAGGCAACAACTGCGCCCAGCTATATTAGCCCCAAAATATTAAACAGAATGTTCAAGTTCTGTTCAAGTTCAGTTTATATAAATGTACGTAGTAGTAGTAGTAGTAGTAGTAGTAGTACTAGTAGTAGTAGTAGTAGTAGTAGTAGTAGTAGTAGTAGTAGTAGTAGTAGTAGTAGTAGTAGTAGTAGTAGTAGTAGTAGTAGTAGAAGTAGTAGCAGCAATAGCAGTAGCAGTAGCAGCAGCAGCAGTAGTAGTAGTAGTAGCGTTGGCGGCGGCGTCGTAGTAGTAGTAGTAGTAGTAGTAGTAGTAGTAGTAGTAGTAGTAGTAGTAGTAGTAGTAGTAGTAGTAGTAGTAGTAGTAGTAGTAGTAGTAGTAGTAGTAGTAGTTGACGGGAAGATGTTTCTTTCCTCTACAGCAACCACTTCCAATCAGGTCCGCCTCAAAATGTTCTGGATAGTATTCCCTACAATTTATAAGAAATATTTTGCTGATTTTCGGCTTTAAAATGGCTCAGAGATGCATTACATGAGAAATAAATGGACGCCTATTTTAGATCTTCCAACAATTAAATAAAAATTAAAGTTATACATCGATGTGTTTTTGATATAAATGATCACATTTCGCCGTTTTATTTTTAAAATATGTGTTGTTACAGACATCCTATAAATGATTGGGAGGCAGGTGTGTGTGTGTGTGTGTGTGTAGCTTACAAGTCAAAACACTGACTCTTGCGCACATGTATTGTCTTGTCAGCCACGCGCGCACACCGCGCATTTAGTTAAACACATATAGCTGGGTGGTATTGGCTTTGGGAAATGCAATATTAATTGCATTGACAAAGAATCACTGACGTATTTGGCGTTTATTATTGTTCTTATTTCGGGTGGTTCGCGTGTTGTTGCGCGGATGCACATTGTCCCAAAGGAAAGCCTGGCACGTGTCTAAGACCGTTGTGAATCCCAAGGCGTTTTCGTCCCCTCAGAGGACCAAAACAATATCTCAGGATTAGGTCACCCTACTTTAATTTAACTTGGTTACATGTTTCCCTATATCAAGTGGATGAAGCACAATGATATCGAGGTCACAGTTCAAGGTCATTGTGACATTTGACTTGTATAAGATTAGCTTAGCTTAGCTTAGCTTTTCTTGCCTTTTTTCAGAATTGGACAAATTGTTGGAACTAAGCATGGTAATACAGTTACCTCAATCAGTAGGAGCAGCACGAAGACATTCATACTTTTGAGGTCATGGTTATTGTGATCGTGATACAAATCTAGATTAGCATGTGGAAATGAAAAGTGGTAAAGTTTTCACTAATATACCGTCAGTGTAACACAGATCTCTTGCTCAATTATTTAAGGTATTTATTTGAAAGAATCATTAAATAAAATACTGTTGGGTATGCACAATGTGAATGGCTTAATCAAAATCAGGATTTCATTTTATAGGCATATCAGTCTTTCGTAAAGGTACCTGTTTTAGTGCCTAATCTGCTAAGCGCTAAAAAAGAATCGAGTTCTTACGGGAATTGTAATGCAATATACAGGTTCTACAAGAAAAGACCGAGCTTGCTATGAAAAATAGATCTTAAACCAAAATGTTGCTAGCTGAAAAGCCGACTCGTAACGGGTATATGTCCGGCTGTTTGTCTGCTTGTTGGTATGTCGGTCTGTCAAATTTTTTACATTTCGGACAAAGCTGTCCATCCCGCACCTATACAGTGTTCGTACTTGTTTTGCGGAGTGGGATGTAGGGTGGAGGGGACAACAAATTGCCTTCAAAACCATGAGTTACAGAATTAAACAGAATTCGTGGTAATACGAGGCAATTTCAGTTGAAGGACATCGTCTTACTCATAGCGTATCACGTTTATAGTGTTCTTACGTATACACCTGTAATTTATTATCGGAAACGGTCAATACTGGGAATACGCATATATGTATCTAGGGTGTAGGGTTAAAAGGCTTAGAAATACGTTCGTGCAGTGCATTTACTACGATCCAAAATTTGAACAATTTACTAATTGAATAATTACTTCGGAGGAATTTAAAATTAGCTAATCTCCAAGGTGGCTAAATCTGTATAAAAAACAATTTTATCCTGTTTACTATAAACGTGCACCTTTGATATGAGATTGGTGTAGGTGTATGGATTAAGATTGCATGAATGAATGAGACTTCTTTTTGACTTTGCTATCATCATCAACATCATTCAGAGATAAAGCAGATATTTGCTTAATGTGAAACTTGCAAAAACCAGACGCAATTTGTGCTACAAAAATGGTCAAAAAGGACAGATTGTCGTTTTATTGAACTCAATTGCTATGCTAAATACAATCTGGCCGCAAATGATGGCGGTTCCTTGAGACTGGTGGTCTTACTACCACCCGTGTTATGAACCCACCACCATTTGGCACCAAAGTCAGATGCCAGTTATAAGCATGTTTGACTGAATACCTGGTATTCTTTCGTCTCTTACATCGCGTTGCGTTGAGTTATGCAGTAAATCCGTGAAAATTCTCGCACGTAATCAATAATCCTATAGACACCAATCCCCGAAAAACAAACCTACGTTTAACATCCTACACGGACGGAAGATATTTATTTAACTACCTTAGAACACAGTGCACAGGTATTGCAATATACGGTTATTCATCCCGTTTTCCAATAATTAATATTTGACGGTCGTGACGCGCGTTGTTGACTATGTTTTGTGCGTGTGACACTTTCCCTTAAGTCCCAAGGATCAATGGGTCAGTTCCGATAGTGTCGGATAAGATGCTACCCATCTTTGTGGTAATTCTCAGACCAACCTGTAATCCCTGCGATTTGAGAAATGTGAGAGTAGCTGATCTAAAGGAACACCTGGGTATTATGTCTAGGTGGGTGTGTCTTCAAACAACTAAGTCGGAGTTTGTTATCCTTGACGCGAATGGCCTTTAACTTGAAAAAATGTAACGTTTTTAACGGTAGTATTATGTAAGCGTGTGCCCATTGCAAGCATAGCGGCTTTGCGATGTATGTGATGTCTAGATGTTCAGTGTAATAACTATATGGGATATTGTGTACGGAATAGCCAATACAGTTCAAGACAGAAATAGCATAACGTGCTTCCAGAACTGAAACAGAAACATGTTAGTTAGTATAATTTTGAACATTGGGCAAGAAATATTCTGGTGAATATTCTGAACATAATTCAATCCAATTATGGTCAAAATACACATCAGTGCGTTTTATTTTGTTTTAAAAGCGTGTTGAGTTACTACGAAGCCGTACTGTATGCCATAATAATATATCAAATGTCCATTATCCAGTATTCGATATTCAGCTATAGCTGCACTGGGCACAATAGACGACAGGTTTGCTACTCAGCGGTGCACTACGTGCCAATCCTGGATGCATGTGTATGAGTATGTGTGTTTTCTTGTACCTTCAGGTGTCTGTGTTATTCAGGCATGCACGTACATTTTACTGATGACATGCCTGCCTATTATTAAGTTAGCTTTCTCAATAATGTTTATGTGATCGGCATGACACGCCAGAGTAGAATCATCATCCTCGTTCTCGTCGGCGGCGGCAGAGGCGCTGTGGAAGACTGCGACAGCTGTGCCGGCAGCGGGAGAAGCAACATCCCCATATAATTGTGAGAGTTACGTCAAGACAACAATAACCGCCGCGACTCATCCTGACATACAGATTCATATGCGACATCTATTTCAAATGGACATGATTCCTTTTTAAATTGTTAAAATATAGAAACTATTTTCATGAAACCTGTGGCCAGGCGGCTCTGCGGCCCAGGGCCATGTTACGCCATTGTTGCACCCCCCCTCACAAGGCGTTGTGTCATCTGTCACGCCTATAGATTAAAATATGGACATTACGTTACAGCTGAGAATGGCAATCAAATGTTTTTCTAGTTATAGTAGAAGAAAAGTTCTAGTTATGTATATATTCATCATTATTTTAGACAGAATGGAAATTAGTTGCATAAGATCTATTACTTATAGCCTGGCGATGGTTAAGACAGACACCCGCCACCGACGTTTGAACCCACATGAGGAGAACTCTACAAAAGGAATGTCTATTGGAAGCTTCTTTAATTACCCCCATTCGACTCTGAACTGCTACTGTTCCAAATTGACTCAAACAATCTAGCGGGGCTGTTCAGTATTTGAATCTAATGTGACTGGAAGCTGTTGTTGGAGTAAGTAGCACAACATACCAAGAGAAATTACCTTCACACTCAGAGGCAGATTGAGACAAGCGAAAACGAGGCTAGAGCGCCTGGACCCAGAGAAATACGGGGTCCGCAAATGAAAAACAATTATCGCATTTTACCCATTTGAAACTGTAATCTCAGTATCTTCAAATATACTCTCATAATATACGTAACGTGTTGAATATATTAAAGCCAATTTGACTGGAAGCTGGTGCTGTGTTAGGCAGCACCAGTTTCCGTAAAATTGGTTTCAAAATATTAAACGCAATTTTGACATAAACGTGCAAATTTATTATATTTGGTGGTTGTGGTCGTACTAGCAGTAGTAGTAGCAGTAGCAGTAGCAGTAGCAGTAGCAGTAGCAGTAGCAGTAGCAGTAGCAGTAGCAGTAGCAGTAGCAGTAGCAGTAGTAGTAGTGGTAGTGGTAGTGGTAGTGGTGGTAGTAGTAGTAGTAGTAGTAGTAGTAGTAGTAGTAGTAGTAGTAGTAGTAGTAGTAGTAGTAGTAGTAGTAGCAATGGCAGCAGTGGCGGCGGCCGTAGTAGTCGTAACATTCGTAGCAGTAGTAGCAGCTGCATCATCATCATCATCGCCATCATCATCATCATCATCATCATCATCATCAGCAACAGCAGCAGCAGCAGCAGCAGCAGCAACAGCAACAACGGCATCAACAACAGCATCAGCCGCAGCATTAGCTAGTAGTGGTGGTGGTCGAGGGGATCCCACAACTAATTAACCCTATCCCCCAAATAGGCTTGATCCCACTCTGTGCACAATATTCAACCAGTAGTAGTAGTAGTAGTAGTAGTAGTAGTAGTAGTAGTAGTAGTAGTGGTAGTGGTAGTGGTAGTGGTAGTGGTAGTAGTAGTAGTAGTAGTAGTAGTAGTAGTAGTAGTAGTAGTAGTAGTAGTAGTGGCAGTGGTAGTGGTGGTGGTGGTGGTGGTGGTGGTGGTGGTGTGGGTGGGGGTGGTGGAGGTGGGGGTGGTGGGGGTGGGGGTGGTAGTGGTAGTGGTAGTAGTAGTAGTAGTAGTAGTAGTAGTAGTAGTAGTAGTAGTAGTAGTAGTAGTAGTAGTAGTAGTAGTAGTAGTAGTAGTAGTACTAGGTAGTAGTAGTAGTAGTAGTAGTAGTAGTAGTAGTAGTAGTAGTAGTAGTAGTAGTAGTAGTAGTAGTAGTAGTAGTAGTAGTAGTAGTATTAGCTGCATCATCATCATCATCATCATCATCATCATTATCACCATCAGCAGCAGCAGCAGCAGCAGCAGTAGCAATGGTGGTGGTCGAAGGGATCCCACAACTAATTAACCCTATTCCCCTAATAGGCTTGATCCGGCTCTGTACACAATAGTCAAGAAACTAGCCGAGAATGTGTCGTGTGAAAATGGTGTATTATCCCAAGGAAGCGCACCAATGACCGGACTACCGATGCACACAGACTCATATCAGGCGGGAATATTGATACTAAAGCCGATACCCAATCCTAAGATGACAAAACTGATGTTTGGCCACCTATTAGAGGTGGCCTACTAAAATACATCTTTCGTGGCGGAATCCCGTTGATGAATAAACATTCCCGGGAGTGAGAACAGCGCCGTTACTATGTCCGATTGGCTTGAGGACTCGCAGATCTCCAGAAGACGACGATCCCGGTATGCAACATCGTATTGACACGGATAAACGCGTAAACAAATGAGCCGTGAGTTTTAGGGCCTTATGTGCCTCTCCAATAACATAGATTTCCGGTTGTCACGCGTGTGAGCTTGGCAAAATGAAGAAACCCGAATAAGAGCGTTTTAGTAACACACAGCACCTGATGGTAACTGTTTGACTGCTGCAACACGCCAAACAGTAATTTCAATGGTCATTAACGCTGGACATGTTGAATATTTTGAAAACGTGTTGACTGAACGTTATTGGTGGCTAAGCAAATGTCAGTCAAATTGTTTACAACATATTCAGCATATCCAAAGTTAAAGCCCATGGGAAATGTAGTCCGCAGAAATTCAGCACCAGATATTAAAATGTCATTGGCATGTGTTGTAATGGTGGTTATATTGGTTATATTTCCCGAATCATTACTGTGTGTTAATATTTTTTACAATTTTTATACTCCCTAAAAGCAATATTATAATTTACAATATAAACAAATCATTTAATTTTAAAATCGAAAACATTATTTCCAAGTACGTCTATGCATGCAACTTAAAGCTCTCGTGTTCCATTAAATATAAACACTTTTGCACGAGATATTGGATGCCTGTTCAATTTACCTAGCATGCAATGCCCTGACTCCATAATCGTTGTAACTATTGGACGCCATATTCGTTTAGTCTATTGTCTGCACAAGCCAGAATTTCTCAAACAAAACCAACCTGCTTGTGCGTGCGAATAGTCATTTGTCATACAGCTCTGGAAGCGTAAGCATGCACGGAGGGCGTATTCACGACACTACATTCGAAGTCTATTTCAATAATGTTCAGACAAAGTGTGTGAATGTCCATGAGAAAATAGGACAAAGCTTTTATATACATTGACAGTAATTTGCGTGAAGGTTGTTGCTATCAATGACAGCACCAACATTCAGCAAATTGTTGTCAGAATAATTAGTATGTAATGCAATTACTACCTGCTATATATTTGATACAAATTTTATGGAAAAGTGTTTCTGCAACAACTTTCAGTCTATATATTCTAAAATAATGATCATAAATTTCAGTCAACATTTTCTACGGATTTGAAGAGCAATTTCACTGTAAGTTGTTGCTGACTAAGGCACCAACACCGTTATCAAATTGTTGTCCATAGAATCACACGGCTCTCAGTATTGCTATCTAAGTAAGTGGCCAAAAATACGCTTTGCCTGCGCGAAGGAAATATTTCGCCTCCTACGTGTGTACGTTTTCACATCATGAGAACATACTTACCTCCCTAACACTCTTGATATACTAGTATATCGGCTCTAAATTCAATAATATTCAGAATTATAAAAAGTTAGGTGCCCCTAATGGGCAGGTGGAAGTACTCAGCTATGCACATGACAGACACCACCCACTGCGCATGCGCATACCGGTACTTCCGTTTCCTAATATATTGGCTGGAAAGCAACTTGTGAAAATCTTCACAGGCTCTTTATCGAGAATTTTCTCTATCTAAATCATCCCTATCCATCAGGGCTGATGCTAAAGCATTGGAGGAGTCCTCCTCGTCATCCGCTAAGGTGATATTGTTCCATATATTTATCTAAGACGTGTAACTTTTATTTGTTACCGGTTTTCGTCGCGGCCGTTTCGGCGGTACCGCGTTTTCAGGCGCTGGGAATCCTTGTTAAATTTTTCCCCAGCGCCTAGGGCTATTAATCTCTATGTGCTTTGTGCTTACAGGTTCGACTTATGCTTGAATAAGGATTCCTGTTCTTCTCTCGAAGGTTGTTCACGTCTCGTTTTTTGACTTATCATCGTGATATGTCTAAGGGTTGGAGATATATTAAATTAATAAAGGAAATATCTCCTTCCTTTTGTCCCATTCCCCCTCATCAGTTCTTCTGGAAGAGGAGTCTCGGCTGTTGGATGGACGTGTTCACCTACACAAGAGGATGGTTGCCTGTGCTCAGGCTAAGGGAGTTTATTAATTATGGCACATAATTATTTGAAAATAATCACAATTTTGCGCTGCCTTTTGTTATTGCACTGTATTCTCTCTTGTGTGTGCATGGGTTCTCGAATATATATAATTTGATATTATACTATTCGGGAGGTATGAATGTCTTTCTCTTTCCTTGATGTCATAATCTTAGTTTAGAGAAGTCTGTGATGTGTTTATCACCCTTTATTATGATGGTGGAGAGATATCTAGATATTCATAATCCTTCTCTCTCTCTCTCTTTCTTAATTTGGGAGCCTGGTTGTGATTGGTTTTTATTAACTAGAGAAGTCAGCTGTCCCGTCAGGGTTGTCTGTCATAAAAGTGGATGTCTTCTCTCGAGTTTGTTCTTGTTTTGTACTAATAGTCAATTAACAAGGCTTTGCAAACTATAATACTCATTGTCTTCGTATCCCTCCCCTTTCAGAAGTCATGTCCATCCTGTCTGAAGCCTATGAAGGCTAGATTCTTCCCCCACCCTTGCCATCTGTGTTCAGCTTGTAGGCTAACTACCAAATGTGTCATTTGTAAAGAGTGGGGTGGGGGTCTAACCTCTGAATTCTTCTGTTCCCAGGCTAAGCTGATGGCTTAGGGGGGGGGGGGGGCAAGAAGACTAAGAAGGAGGGTAAGAAGAAGGCCTCTGAGAAGGGTGAGCTCGAGGCCTTCAAGATTGAGTTAGTGAGTGAGATTCGCAGGACTTTGGAAGACCTGATGCCTGATATGCTTCGTGGCTTGTTGCCTAGCACAGATGTTTCAACTTCCTGCACGTCGACCTCAGTGCACGTAGCCCCCGTCCCTGGATCATGCCCTACTAGCTCTGACAAAGTGTTTAGTGATCCAGGGGTGGCCGTCTTGGACCCAGGCTTGATGTTCGCATCGCCTGGTGTTCCAGCGGCGCGAGCAGCATCAGGCGGGACCCGACTCGTGGAGTAACCTCATCATCTGCTTTCGAGCATTCTCCTGGTCAGTCTGGGTTAGTTTTCCTTACAAATCCAGAGTCTAACTTTCCTGACCAGGAAGATGATGAAGACTACCTTCTCGGTCCACATGATGAGCATGAAGACATGGATGCGAGCGTCTACACTCCTCTCATGGGGAGCGTGACCGCTTACACCTATGGCACTGTTCCCTCGGGAGCAGGTTTCATGATTCTGCCTGTGGGCCGGTTTGGAACAGATGGCCACCCGCATAAGGTTCCACGCTTAGACGTGGAATCTCATACGGACGTTCCGGGCCGCGCTGGTGTGCATGAACCCCCACACACAAGCGCCGCCTACTATCCCTATTATTAGCTGGTACAATTCTCTTCATCCAGTGGGTGAAGAGATGAGTGCCGCGTCAAAGACATCAGAGGTCAGTATTTATGGCCATTTTTGTTTTTTGTCTTGGTGATGGTGTCATTTTTTATTTAATATGGTGATGGTTAATGTCTCTTTATTGTGGTTCTTTCAGAGAGTTTTGAAATAGAAGCAATTCTTCTTTTTCCAATGTCTAGTAATACTTTTCATTAAGTATTAAAGAACGTGCTAGTCATTTAGAGCATCGTTTTTCCCTAACCTTCCTCAGATAGAGGGGGTGGGGTGGGGTGGGGGTGGGGGCGCATTTGTCTTTTGATCAATCTCTCTTCATCGGTCGATTAACCGATGCAAAATTTTATTCCTGGTTGTGTTTCAGTCACAATTTCAGATGTTTTAAATCACTTGAAAATTCAAAGAGCCTAGTCTCTTCGAGGGTGGGCTGGTTTTCAGGACCTTGCCTCCCTCCCACCAAATTTACTTTCAAATTCCGGTTTTTATCAGGAGTGTTATGGAGGTAAGTATGTTCTCATGATGTGAAATAAGAAATCTTATCAAATTTCCTTTTCACGAGTGAGATGACATACTTACCTCCCTAACAGGATCCCGGCCTCGCCACCCCACGGAGGCCTGGTCCTTTGGTTATTTGAATAGTTGCTTCTATGTCAGCCAATATTTAGTAACGGAAGTACCGGTATGCTCATGCGCAGTGGGTGGTGTCTGTCATGTGCATGACTGTGTACTTCCACCTGCCCATTAGGGGCACCTAACTTTTTATAATTCTGAATATTATTGAATTTAGAGCCGATATACTAGTATATCAAGAGTGTTAGGGAGGTAAGTATGTCATCTCACTCGTGAAAAAGAAATTTGATAAATTTTCTTATTCTGTTCGACCAATGCCTTTCAAACAACTGCACAAATCTGTCAACGAGACATGCACGCAGTTTGCTAATCATTCATTCTTGACGAGAAAGCGTATATAGGCCTACGCTCACTTTACCTAAATAGTAATATATTGATTGCACGTGTGTGGATAATAATTCGACAATGTTGTTGGTGCATTAGAAACCAACAACTTACAATCAAATTGCTATTCATATCCGTAGCGAGAGTCGACTAAAGTTTATGATGATTATTTTGGAATATAGCGACTGAAAGCTGTTGTAGCAACAATTTTCATTCAAATTAGTATCAAATCTGTACCAGGTAGTAATCGCATTACCTAATAATTATTTTTACAATAATTTTACTGAATGTTCTTGCTGTCATTGATAACAATAACTTCCACACAAATTATTGTCAAAATTTATATAAAAGCTTTCTCTAATTTTCTTCTGGAAATTGACACAGTTGCGCTGAACAGTATTGAAATGCGGGCCGTCGAATGTACCGCGGTGAATAGTACGCCCTACTTGCGCGCATACGCTTCCGGAGCCGGATGAGAAATGACTATTTGCACGTGCCGGCAGGTTGGTTTTGTTTGAGAAATCCTAGCCTGTACAGACAATAGACGAAACGAATATGGCGTCCAATAGTTACAACGATTATTGAGTGAGGAAATTGCATGCCGGGTAGAGTTGCATGCTGGATAGCATAGCCTGCTGGGTAAATTGAACAGAAATCAGCAGGCATCTCATATCTCGTGCAAAAGGGTCTATATTTAATGGAACACGAGAGCTTTAATTTCCAAGCTTGAAAGTACGAATTAAAATGGAGGCAACTATACAAAACAACACAAGCAACAGTCTTTCCCACAATACAGTATCGGTCTTAAGAAGCGTAGTGGCGCTAAATGTGGAAGGAAAGATCAAAATCTTAGTCAAAATGAATATTAGCAGTGGAGGATTCCAGTTTTAGCAATGCCCCGCCCATCTTTGACTAAGGTCTACCCACGATTCACCCGTATTGGAATCGATCGATCACTGAACTCCATGTCTGTCAATCTTCCACAGACTATACAGGTAATCTATTGAATATTTTGAAACTAATTTGGTTGGGCGCTGTTGCTGCCATAGAAGCAACAGCGCCAGGTAAAATTAGTTTCAAAATATTTAACAGTATGTTTATTAAATAGTAAAGCCATACAATTCGTACAACAACGCTTAGTCCGTCATCAATCAAACGTTCCTGACGAACCTAGCTATCTCATTCTTGACGTACGTCATTATGACGTCAGCAGTCACGTTACGTAGTTGATTATGACGTCATATGACCGATGGATAAACTGGATTACCACATTCTCGATGCAACATGCATGAGGAAAGATGTGATTTACAATCATATTGATATGATTAGAGATCAAATCTTAACATTCTAATTTAAGGTTCGCTACAACACTAAATTCAAAGCAAGTTACACATTAAAGGTTGCACATCAAAGAGTCCGATGAGTTGTCTCAGTAATAGTGACAATGATCAGACTGCATCGATAAGTGGAGAGTCATCTGTGCCAAAAACACGACTAAGCATAGATGTTAAGTCAAAATTTAATATCAATGAAACTTGTTTTATATATGGAATCCCGAGCACTAAAACCACGCCCTTACCAAAGTGTGTACATGGACACAAGCTAGTGAAGGGCGCCATGATGAAGAATTCAAGGTTCGAATTATGTATAACCCAAATCATTTTGCAGGTTATACGAAATGCAAAGGATCTTGATATGCTCTCTATGTTTCCTCAAGAAGCATTGAATCAGGTGGGAGAAAATTATTGGGAGAAAAGACAAGTACTCTGATCTCATGATACAAATTTAACATTTTGCTATAATAGAGAATAACATTTTAGTGAAATGAATATGACCCTATTTTCGACAGAACACCGCTGATTTAAACAGATTCTGAATGGTACAGAGATAGAGGAAGGTACAGGTCTGGGAACCTGAAAGAGGGACTTCAAATCAGCCTAAGGAATACAATTTCTTTTATCTACAGGCCATGGTGTATACCATCTGTGATATGACTGTTGGACAAGCATTTAAGAAAGTCTGCCATTTTACACGAACCCTGGACAAACTTTAACAGTGTGGCATTGATTGTGATATATCTCATTCAAAATCTCAACAAAACATTTGATATCTTGTGGAATTATATGGCCAAGTCTCACGTGACTATTCGATGTCCCGTGTATAGCAATTCAGAAATATGCTGATTGTATTCTCCCACCACCAAATGTTTGACTGAAGCATATCAGACTTACTGGTTAAATCACTATATCATGCAATGGCCCTTTCCAGTTTATCTATCAAATTAATGACGTCATAATCAACTACGTGACGTGTGTGACGACACCATAATCAATGAACGCTCAATTGATGACGGATTAAGCGTTTGATACAAATTGTATGGCTTTGCTATTAATATAAACATGCTGTCGGATATTTTGAAACTAATTTGACTGGGCGCTGTTGCGGCCATAGGCAGCAACAGCACCAAGTTAAATTAGTATCAAAATATTCAACAGCTTACCTGTATAGCTTTCCGGAAATCCATAGTCAGGGAGCTCAGGGATCGATCGATCGATCCCGAAACGGGCGAAGTGTGGGTGGAACTTAGCTAGAAATTGGCGCGGCATAACTAAACTGAAGGAGCCCATGCCTTGGCAATCTACTTACAGACAATGGGTGCAATAATTACGAGTGATATTAATCCCTGCCAGGTGTTATGTGCTTCATTGAGAGATCTAAGTGTCTTGCAAAATGTGAGAATATTCTGGCTATGCCTAATTCGAACAATTACGAGGATGATCATTGCTACTAGTGGTAATGGATTAATCCAATTTGTCACTCACCTATATGACGTCATAATGAATTACGTCACATGTAGACTGACGTCACACTAAAAATACGTAAATAATAGTGTATTTCACTCCGTCAAGTGTACGAATTATGTGTCTTTAATATTTAATAAACATTTCGTTGAATATGCAGCAACAACTCCCAGTCGAATTGGTTTCAAAATATTCAACAGGTTAGTTAAGTTACCCTGAAATTGGGATTCGGAGAATTCGGCGTTCAAAGTATATCAATTTATTCCAAGACAAACAAAGCAATGGCGGGACTTAGCTAGACATGGGTGGGGAAGAGCTAAATGTGGATTTATCCATTACAATTTATATCTTCATGATGTTGAATTATAGTAAATGTAATACTATTTCAAACCGCAATGAGATATCTCTATGCAAATAAGTTGGTGTTAAAGGTCATTGTTGATTCTATGAAGCAGGTGGTCTGCATGCCACAAGTCTTACATAGCTAGATATCACAATCTCTTGACAAAGAAAAGCACATCATACGGTTTATACTTCATTATACTACGATTGTGTCCACTACTCGCTAATGGAGGAAAGCAGTTGTAGCCATGCCTCGCCCATCTCTCTAAGCTTCATGCACACTTCGTCAATATTGGCATCGATCGATCCCTGACGTCCCTGACTATAAATTTCCAGAAAACTATATAGGCAAGCTGTTGAATAATTTGTGTCTAATTTGATTGGGTACTGTTGCTGCTATGCCGAGTCAAATTACTTTCAAAATATTTAACGGAATGTTTATTAAATAGTAAAGAGATACAATTCGTACAACACCGCTTAGTGCGCCATGAATTAGGCGTTCGTGACGAACCTAGATACGTCATTCATGACGTATTTGATTATGACGTCATCTTACACGTCATGTAGTTGATCATGACGTAATATGGTTGACTAAGAAACCGGAGTCTTCCATTGCTTCTTTCCGAAGGTTGCTGTTTAGAATAGTATATTGCTGTTGTTAAATATCTCTAGATAACTATCCCAATTGTTATATGAGTACAATGCTATTTGCACATATCTACCAGTGATCAACACGTAAGCTTTGCTCTGATAAACATCATATGGGCTAAAACTGTGGAATCTCATTAGACATTTACACTAATGCATGCGATAGATTGACAGACAAGTATAATTATCATATAAGCAGAAATATGTTATTGTTTAAGCATTTACGCTATGTTATAACGATGAAATGGTAATGATTCTTTGTTGGTGGTATTACAATCAAGGTATCGAATACTTATCTCAGAGCCACATGCCTACAGCCTACAGTAACATTACAAAGCATAGGCAGTTTTCTAATGTACATATTTAACATGTTGTTTGCCAGTGAGTTAGCAACTCTAACAGCACATTTCTTGAGTAGCACACATTGGGCTAAAAACCATACCAGTGTCGCGTTGTTATAACGTATATAGAGGCATCTCAAGATAGAAAGACCTTTTCACCCATTTTCTGCAGGCATATATGTAACTATGCAAATAATTTTATGCCAATTCACCTATCCAGAGTATTCATTTATCAATCTGACGTCATATGACGTCATAATCAACTTAGCGGCGTGTAGGATGACGTCATAATCATTACATCATAAAATTTTCTATATGCCCCGTATTTAACTCTTAATTGTCCGACACTTTGTACAAATTGTATGTCTCTACTATTTAATAAACATGCTGTTGAATATTTTGGAACTAATTTGACTGGGCGCTGTTGCTGCCATATGCAGCAACAACACCCAGTCAAATTAGTTTCAAAATATTCGACAGCTTACTTGTATAGTTTTCTGGAAATCGATAGTCAGGAAGTTCAGAGATCGATCGATTCCTACACGAGCGAAGTGTGGGTGGAGCTTAGATAGAGATGGGCGGGACGTAGCTAAAACTGGGAAGGTCCATTGCCGCTCTCAATTTAAAAAACAACCCAAATATGTTTCTTATCTCCCAACCACCCAACCAATTACAATCACATAGAGTCTTTGATGCATTTTACTTAATGTCGCTGTCCCAAAAAACTGTTTACGCCTATCATGGCGAACACGACCACAACCGGCATCTTGCGCAGTGGTTTTGCGGAATGTCTATTTATAGGCCACCAAGAGAAGACTGTATTTGAAATTTTACCTCTAGAATCGCTGGATCGATAACTTTTTCAAAAGGTAGTATTCGTTTGACCTGCAAATAAACATTCAATAAGCTAATATTTTGACTTTCTTGACAAAATTGAGCCATTATAAGGTTAAATGTTTGCCTTAGCGAGCAGCAGATGTATGCATTGTTATAATATAAATACAGATTTTGCCAACACCAAGGATAATGATATTTGAGCTGATGTATTGTATGCGCCGAGAAGGTGCAGCGAAAACGGATGGTCTATGCTAATATGGAAATTTAACAATCTGTATTTATTGTATGACATAAGATTATTAGCATACTTTGATTCTATAATATGTGAGACTAGTCTATATTGATGTACGATACAAATTCAAATCCCTGGTTATAATATTAAGTTAATTATTTGGGGGAAAAGTATTTACCAGATTGTGCTTCAGCTGTATGTCAGCTGTAGGAGAAGATGAATTATCGTTTCTTGTATTTTGTGTGAAATGCTTTTATCATTAAGTTATTACCTACGTGCTCTATTGGCCCCTACGGCGTTTCTCAATGGGCGTGTCAATAACTGACTGACTATTGGCCCGTAGGCCTCTTACAAACGCACGCACCAATGAAGATGGATATAAGGCCGCGATTCCATGTGTCCGTTTGCGGATCGGCATACGTAATCCGTAAATAGACTCCGCTAACGGATTGTGTGCTATACTACTATTTCTGTATTAGCTATTCCACATGTCCGCATACGTTATCCGTTTTCTATTGCGGATCCGCAATCCGTTTTCAAATGTGTCGGAGAGCTTAGTTGCGTACGCAAAGGAGAAAAAGCGGGTGTTACCTATATTCCCAAATTTTTGATGGTGTAGTGAGCATCTTTACAGCTTTCGAGGTCAATGTAAAATGAACGATTTATTTAACCTATCATGTTTAAATATCCGAATTTTCTTAAAGGGGTGGCTACACGGTTCCAAAGTCGTATACGATTGATGGATTTTAAATGTATGCATGTAATCTGGGAAACGGATGACTGACGCGTAAAGCTGCAGTAAGGTCGAGCTACGTTGACCCGCGCTGCGCAGAGCTGTCGGCAACTGACTAGAAAATTTGCGCTCATGTCGCTTACGACTCGATTACTAGCAACTATCAGCAACTATCGGCAACTACTTGCGCTGCCCGTTTCTAAGTCGTACGTGCGCTCATGTCAACTGGAAACGCAGCATGAATTAACAGGTCATGTAATTATTTTGAAATGACCGTTCATATTTTCAGTATATGTTTGTCGTGCATTATCTCCTTAAAATATACATAGCCCTATTATATCACATGTATCCAAGAAATCATTAGATAATCTGTCCCGCATCCTGCCTCAAACACACATGTGATAAAGCAAAAAGGATCGTTTCCTTTCCTATGGTAATTCTGTATTTTCCTTTTGCTACTTGTTTTAAATTGTAGATTATGCCTTTTGCTAATATGTAGCCTAATAATCCAGGGTGGTTGAGGTTAATAAAACTATCCTCATGTATAATATCTTTCAGCAAAAACACAGGAATTAAATTAATAGAAAAAAGCGTGTGCGAGACGTTCCGGACTGTTCCATAAATTGTATATAGATTTTAAATTTTATATAGATTTTAGATATAGATGTATATAGATTATAAAATTTAAGAGTGGGCGCCTTACTAAAACACAACAGGGCAGTGAATTAAAAAATAATGGTATCAAGAGATACTAATAAAATATGCCTCTCAACTTTAATCAAGCTACATTTCTTATTAACGGAGGAGTAGCGATTAAAAAATGTACGGGTGTGGCGCCGTACTAATAACAAGCACGGAAGTGAATCGAAAATCGGGCTCTCTTATGGATGTGGGGACATATCCCTAGAATAGTAGTCTGAAGTCTCAGCGAGATTGGATGAAAACTGAATGAGGAGTAGTAAAAAGAACAAGAACATGACCAATCTTTAGACATCCATTCCGGATATAAAAGATATCTACTAAAATAGTTTGACTTTCCTTACAGAGATAGTAAATATAATATTATGTGAAAGGTCTTCCTTTAGTGACGTCATTTTATAGTAGCATCAGTTGATGTTATGTCATGTAATTGTGTCTTCAGATGTTTGACTGCCAGATCTGATCCATGAATTATGAGACTGTGTTACCTTGAATTAAATAATCTTCTGGCATTGTTGTGAGTAATTAACCCTTTAAATATGCTATTTGGTTTAATTTTCTTATTTGCTGTCCATAAAAAGACGATTTTTACCAGTGTAATGACTGACTATGTTATCCATCCGTTTCTGTGTACTGATTGGATACAGCCGATAATTCAGTTGCCGACAATCGTAATTACACTCATGTTGATATTAACGTGTCTGCGATTGACGGCAACCGATCGTAGGAGAACATGCTCTACTCCAGTGATTAGAGAATTTTTGGACGGCGATTGACGGCAATCGACAGTAAAGTGATCGCAGGTACGCTCAGGTCAAACCTGTCGGAGACTAAATCGGTCACTGGGAGTTGCCGATAGTTGCTGGAAAATCAACCGGCGACTAGTTGACTCGCGGTGTATGCTCGGCCTGACAGCAGATTTAACTGATCGCGAACAAGGATTGCAGACACAAGGAACCGTAGTGTTACGGTTCTGCGCTGCTTCCAAACTGGCCCATCAATAACCAACTGGCTATTGGGTTGCGCACCGTATACAGATGGGCGATCTGATAGCCAATGGATTGATCAGATCTGTCACTCAAGTATATGACGTCATAATCAATTACGTCACATGTAGGCTTACGTCACAATCATTACGAATTGTATGCCCTTGATGGATTTGCTATTCAATACACATTCTGTTGAATATTTTGAAACTAATTTGACTGAGCGCTGTTGCTGCTATAGGCAGTAACACAACTCAGACAATTTGGTTTTCAAAATATGTAACAGCATACCTGTATATAGTTGTCTTTAACATGAAATTCTGATAGGTCATTATTCAAGGTATATATATATATATATATTATATATATATATATATATATATATATATATATATATATATATATATATATATATATATATATATATATATATATATATATATATATATATATATATATATATATATATATATATATATATATATATATATATATATATATATATATATATATATATATATATATATATATATATGTATGTATATATATATATATATATATATATATATATATATATATATATATATATATATATATATATATATATATATATATATATATATATATATATATATATATATATATATATATATATATATATAAATTCATGAATCCCTCCATTGGTCCTGCTTCGTTTACCAACGGTCCCATCTCATTTGACAACGGGTCAAATTGGGCATTTGGGCGCAGCAAACCAAATATCAAGTATGTATTTGCGCCAATATGAAAAAATACCAAATTAGTCCAATTTCTGCTTGCCATATTTTAGCATACTGGGCTTTGTTAATAATAAAAAACGATTGGTAAAGACTAGTAAATAAGCGTTTACACGGCTGTTACATAAAGCTGTATTGGCTGCATAGTTGTGAGAATGCCAAAGAGAAGTGAAATGAATGGATATAATTAAGGGACGAAAATAAATAAAATAAAATAATTCATAATCATTAAAGGAGCACATTCGCACTGCACTTCTTGAAAATGAGAAGTGGTAAATTCGTATACTTTTAGAAGTTTAAATCGTGTACTTCAATCTAATGAAGCGAAATAAACCGTAACATATGGTGATTTCATTGCGTAAACATTTATATAATTTCTTTAGTTGTGAAGTTGAATTAGGAACACGTGTCTCGAATTCAATTTCACAAGTTAAAAAAGTATGCTTAATGAAATCCTGATTAATTTTGTTTCAGCATATCTAAGCACACAATGTAAGTCTCTAAAAGTATACAATTCTAACAATTTTATTTTCAAACCTGATTGTGTGAATATACACCTTCAATTCTATAATAACAAGATTGTAGCTGCTTTTTTACGGAACTTCATACATGTATAATGGACCTTTCCAGTTTATCCATCCATTATATTACGTCATATGACGTCAACTACGTGACATGTAGGATGACGCCATTATCAATTACAACATGAATGACTGGATTTAGCCCGTCTTAAACGAGTAATAGTCAGACACGGTGCACGAAGTGTATATCTTTGTTATGTAATAAACATGCTGTTGAATATTTAGAAACTAATTTGACTGGACGATGTTGCTGTCATTGGCAGCAACAGCGCCCAGTCAAATTAGTTTCTAAATATTCAACAGCTTACTTATATAGTTTTCTGAAAATTGATAGTCAGTGAGTTCCGGATCGATCGATTCCAATACGAGCGAGGTGTAGGTGGAGCTTATGCAGAGATGGGCGTGGCATAGCTAAAACTGGAAAGGTCCATTTAGCTTCAACAATATTCGCTAATATAGATTACTGGTTAGATGAAAATGATAAAGTTTAGGTTAGATGAACATTGAATAACTTGCCAACTGCTATAATGCTCATCATGCGTCTTATGTACTGTATATCTACAACAAGATTGAAAGTAATTTGAATTCTACACGCATTATAATAGCGGCATAAAAGGTAAACGGATCGTTTGATCATTGACAGAGATTTCACAAATATTGCATCTCGCCTCGCCGGTGATGAGCAAAGCACATCACCCTGAACCCGAGATAAACAGCCATAGTTTGCTCAAACCATTTACCGATAACTCCGGAGTTTGGACAAGCCCTATCGGTCAGCTGACACGGGTAATCAGATGGATTGGCCTTTTTTCATTCGCGGATAGACACGTTCAGAGACAGTCAATATGGACGCCTCGAGACAAGATCAATACGCGCAAAATGAAGTTTGTTTTTCTTATTCTTCTCTCGCCCTCAAACCGCACGAATGGTATTAAGAAAGATACACTCGCCACCCTTTAACAGTTAACTGACATAGACGACGACAATCAGTTTGCTTAACCATCGTAGCCTAGAATACACCAAACATCATATACATTACAATGACACTGCGCCAATAATGAATATTTGAAAATAATTGTATAATAACTTGGTTAGAAGTTAAAACTTGGAGGCAAACTATATTCTATATATCCATTATAACATCACATACATAATATTAACCAATCTGTGTATTAGGGCTCGAATTATACCTATTCTCGCTACGAGGGTTAACACTCACACAACCAATATTTAACCATTCTTGGCACGCGCCACGATGGACAATATTTGACGCGGGATACGAGAATTAAACGGAGATCTTCACACCTTCCTATCTAAGATATACCTAGGCATACGCTTGGGTAGCGTGCGGACAAATACTCTCTTGTTTCGGCAGATTAAAAATATCAGAGTAACGTGATCTTGCAAGAACGATGGCTACTTGCTAATAATCTCTTATCATTTCTGAAAGCCTTGTATTTTAAATATGTATATTTTCGCCTGTATCGGTGGGTCAAGGTAAATTCGTGAAGTTGTGTATCCGTTTCTGACCCGCCCCCTCCTCTCCTCCCCTCCCTCCCGATGCCCTTTCCCCCCACCCACCCCACCCCACCACCCCCGTCTTGTCTCATTTCGTCTTGTCTCATTTCGTCTGGTCTGGTCTGGTCTGGTCTGGTCTGGTCTGGTCTGGTCTGGTCTCGTCTCGTCTCCTCCGTCTCCCTCCCTCCCTCCCTCCGTTCCTCCCTCCCTCCGTTCCTCCCTCCCTCCGTTCCTCCCTCTCTCCGTTACCCCCCCCCCTCTCTCTCTCTCTCTCTCTCTCTCTCTCTCTCTCTCTCTCTCTCTCTCTCTCTCTCTCTCTCTCTCTCTCTCTCTCTCTCTCTCTCTCTCTCTCTCTCTCTCTCTCTCTCTCTCTGGAACGGAATGTTTTTTCCTGTTTCATATACAAGATATTTTGATGCCATATTAGTTGTATTGTTTTTAGCTAGCATTAGCTGTCAATTGCTGATGTTTGAATACCAGATTCGGTATATATCTTATGTTAAGCAATATCTATGTAACACGCCAATAACCAATTTGGCATATTGGCGGTGCTCCGTTTACAAGCGGGCACGCCGTTAACAAATTGGTATATCGGTCTGTTCTGTTTACAGACGGTCCTGTCCCGAATTGGTTATTGGGACGCTACATATGGGCGGTGAATATGACGTGTGCCACGGCTTCAACAACAAGATTTGTGGCCCATGTTTTCAAGATTTAGTGTCCTATAGCGAAAATGTGCTGGTGGCACGTGTGGGCAATTGGTGATGTTTTGAAGTTATGATCCGTTAGACAATATCTACTATATCTGTTGTACTTGCTCCATTATCCAATTGTGCCCATCGGTGTTCAATAGTGACAGGTATACATCGACTTTTATATTTCCATATTTCCTGCCTAGTTTTTTCTAAGACCTTTAACCCATTAGTTAATAGCATCAGTTATTGTGACGTCATCCTACACGTGGCGTAGTAGATTATGACGCCATATGATAGATGGATAAACTGGAAAGGTCCATTATGTTTGCGAGACTTCGTTTGCTGCTTATTAAATGTTAGTGATTTATGTTTCATTTGTATTCAGTCATAGACCCGCGCCATGATAATCAATAACGTCGACTACGCATGTCCCATTGGTTAATAGTATGGTGTCAACAGTATTTGCCGTTTTGCTCATTAGTGTCAGGGATGCTAGACTCGGTCTTTGGTTCCATTGGTCCGAGCGGCATCCGCTACCTTTGCCACATTGACCAATAGTGCGTTTAGTGGCAATTGCTTTGTTTGCCATTTAGTGTCGATGGTGATTGCTCCATTGATTAGTAATAATAAGGGCATGTGCACCAATGGATTATGGCATCAGGTATGCTTACTCGAGTGCTCAATGGTGTTTGTTGTGCATGTCATGTGACTGTCTTTTGTCTTTGTGCAATTAAATAAAAGTCAGGTGTACATTATGGCCATTTCATTGATCTTTTATCTTCACTCTGTCCCACAGATCACCTCCAAATAAGATGGTGCCTAGTGTCTCTGCTGTATGTAAGTGTATGTCGGTGTAAATGTAATGCACAGTTTATCACCATTATTCAGTACCGGTATTATGACAATAATTTTACTAACATAAAAAGCGATATATATCAAGACGTGTGCAGATTCAAAGCACACTTCTCAATGTTGCATACAGTGGCGATTTTAGGACCTTTTCAGCAGGGCCAACTGTGGTAAATTTGTGCAAATGTGCGTGAAAACCGTAGAAAATTGCCTGAAATTGGGTAAATGTACCCCAGCTTGGGTACAATTTTAGAAAAATTTGTTTCTTTAATTTGGAAAATCTGATGTCCTGAGAAGCTATTTGCTGCACATAGGGCGATAGAATACGTGCTGAATTATCTGGGCAAATATGTATTTCCCCCCACATATTTCTCCATTTCTTTTCAGGTGTGGCAGTTTGCCCTTGCTGCTCTTTCGCCTTCACCCCCCCCCCCCCTCCCGCCCCACCACCCACCCCCTTCAACGGGAAGATGCTACTGTCATATGAAGCAACACGTTCCCGTTGCGGTACTGTCAATTTAATCAACAAAGTCTTTCAGAGCATCGTGAAATCTATCTTATATAATGGTATGTTTGAAATGGCGAATACATTATTGAAAGCAAAATAAAGAACATCGTTATGGTCCAGAACGCAGGAAACAATTGCACATGCATAGCATCTGACATTGATAAGTTCACGGGTACAGAACGATGGCCTTCGCTCGAGCAAGTCCCCGTTTGTTATTGCACCATCTACATCTCGTAACACATTCATGGCTCTGTCCATCCGTTCATGGAAAAACTGATCAAAATTTCTCACTTAATTCCTTTAATATATAATATAGTATCTTATCTATTTCATAACAATCCGCCGTGTACACAGCTACAAGAACTATTCCCTGTCTTTGCAGGATTCTAACACCTACCCTCTTACATATCATGACCAAGTCATGTTAATCCCGACAACCGCTGTCAAAATTCCTATTTATAGCCTATCGTTGCGTGATAGTTCCCCTCTACCCTCGGCAATATTCTCATCAAGATGACGAATTTAGAAAATGGACGACGCACGCCTAGAACGCTCATGTTACATTTTGACCATAGAATCGAAATGTGGCCGTGTATTAACTAAAACGAGTGAGTATCTGGTATATTACGCTGACAAAATAGAAGACGTTTCTTAAAACCTCTCAGTATATAGGAATAGACGCGGGAATAGAACATCACGCTTAGAGATATCGCCGTAGACAAGAAACTATTGTTTTAATGTAATCGTTTAAAATCTCCCTAGCCGCACGGATATGAACGAATCCAATCTGTCACTCAAGTATTGATGTCATAATCAATTACATCAGATATAGGTTGACGTCATACTCATAATTGACAGATAATACTCCGGCATGAAGCTGGAAAATTCTTTCAGCTGCACGAATTGTGTCTTTGATGGATTTACTATTTAATAAACATTCTGTTGACAATTTTGAAACTAATTTGACTGGATGTTGTTGCTTCCATAGGCAGCCAGCCAAACTAGTTTCGAAATATTCAACAGCTTACCTGTATAGTTGCCTTTAAATCGGTATTCTGGGATTTCAGGCTTCAATGGGTTCCAACACGGAGAACGCGCGGGCAGAGCTTAGCTAGAAATGGTGGGGGGTGGGGGGGGGGGGAATAGCTAAAAGTGTATTCATCCAATTTTTTTTTCTGGCAGTAGTCTTCGGGTAATGATAGCGTCAACGATTGCTGCTAGATTAATTGTGAGAACTTGTGAGAAATCGAATGAAAACAATGGAAGTCTTTCTGATGATGTTTCGGCTCTGTTCGTCTAATGGTTACTCACGCACGAAAATTGGTAAACGATATTTTGTGTGGCTACGGGCGTTTAATTATTGCTCAAACACAGAGAGTGATACATGGTGTGTTGATACGTGCGGTCATATGGTAAGATTAATCAGAAACGCTTTGCTCGAAAACCTGTCTAGAAAAGGACATCTCCTGATAGCACAGGTTACTGGTCCGATAGTAGGCCAATACCGGACAGTAATGGGCTGGTACTGGCCGAGTACGGGCCCAGTAACCTGCCTCATCAGGGCGTGTATGCACCATCACACGATGGCGGTTTCTTCAGACGAGTGTTTGTAAGAGTCGTGTAGCCAGGAACTGTGAAATTGTGCTTATAAACTGATAACATAAAATGGAATATGATGGCATAGAGCAGTAATCGGTGGCTATCGCATATAGCTTGTAAAACTTATTCACTGGAAGCGCCGTGTATTTGAGGAATGGTAGAATGGTGCGGCGCTCCGAGCTCCGATGGACGAAATTATTATCGATGCATGCGTTTTAAATACATGAACAGGCTTTCGAAACCATTTTGAAGTTCAATATTGAAAAGAAATTATTATGGCCTTTCAATGTTCAGGAATCGCTTCATTCATATTCTTAGCAATTCTGTGTTACGACCTAAATTGTGAAAGTCTTAACCGTTTCATGACGAAGGCGGCCAAAACCGGCCTCTGTAGTGGTCTTGGGGAATGCCTATTTGCAGGCCAAGAGAAGACTATTTTTGAAATTTTACTACTGGAATGACTGGCTCGATAAGCGAGCCAGTCATTCCAATGGTAACTTTTCAAAAATAGTCTTCTCTTGGCCTGTAAATGGACATTCTATAAGTAAATATTTTTCTGAACAAATTTTGTCATTAAAGGGTTAAAGATGTGTTGGCAACGTGAGTGTTTCATCTGCTTTCAAGCAGTTTGCATTGATTTCCGAGCTACCGGAGGGACAGAGTTGACGATTCAGTAGAGCATATTGGTGATGCGGCACTGCAGTCATACCTGTTGTCTCTGTCAGAAAATGAGCATTGAATGACATAGTACCGAGAAGCGGCTACACACATAGCAGGCTCTCCTTTATTAGTTGCTGCTCCTTGAGACATCAACCCTGCTCGATTCTGACTATATCAATATGTAACAACAGGCTTTCATGATACGAAATGGAGAGATGGCGGCATACACAATTACGTCACGCGTAGTCTGACGCCACGATGCATAGTGACGTGTCTAGCTCCGTCATAAAAATGTAAAAGTTTGTCAAGTGTACGAAGTGTATTTCTTTACTATTTTAGAAAAATTATTTTGAATTATTTTGAAACTAATTCAACGGGGCGTTGTTGCCACCAACACCCGGTCAAATTAGTTTTAAAATATTAAGCAGCTTAATTGTATATTTAGCTTAAAATAAGGATTCTGAGAATTCAGGATTGAAAGTATTCAAATTGAATCCAACACACGGAAAAAGTGGGCGGAGCGTAACTAGAAATGGGCGGTTGATAACTGGAACTAATTCCCTATATTATCACTCAAATAGCTTGGCAAGAGTTGACAGATAATGGCGTTGGCTGCAACTTGAGCAGAGACATTTTCTAATGTTCATGTCATCATTGAACTGCAAAATCAGCTACACTTTAAAACGCAGTGTAAATTTACACGCGAGACATCATTGAGGACAGACAGCTCTTAATCCAGTTCGTGGCGATCGTTACATACTTCCACGACCGCGTCACATAGTAGAATTCTAGCGGATTATTACGCTGCTCGTGGGGCTTCCTGTTCCGGGCGCGCGCTATTTGGCGTCTGCTGGACACAAGAATGGCGGGTATTCTCCGACTCGTCGCATTCATGCCTTAAAAATCGTCGACTTTATTTAGTTCCGTTAACCCTGGCTATTTTTCAAACAAATTTAAGCACATATGCGTGCTTATTGCGACATTCACGTGAAGTCTCCCAAGTATGGATTCGCGAAACGAGAACATAACTGTTTCAAAGTGTTTATGTTGCATAACACTGAACATTTGTTTAAATCCTTAATTCCCGGAATTCCAGCAGATTGATTATATTGCTATTACTTTCGATAGCTGTTGAATTTTTTTTTAAAAAGAGGTTGTTCTAATTCATGTTGTTGCTGCCTTATGTCTGGCGTAGGCTACAGTTCGCTACTAGTTGTGAGAAGTTGTAGAGAGCATGTAAGTCCGACGGAGGGATTCGATCAGAGTCAAATACGTAACATACTAACTGACGTCGCAATCAACATGACGCACAGTTTTCAGTAATGAAATTTTAAAAGTCCGTCAAGTGTACGAATTGTTTGTCTGTGATATATTTACAATTAAAAAATAAAGTTGAATATTTTGATATTAATTTGTCTGGGCGCCGTTGCTGGGAAGCAACAACAGCGACTCAAATTAGTCTCGAAATATTCATCAGCTTCTATGCATACTTAGCTAGAAATGGCATCCTCTCTATATAAGACCTATTGATAACGAATGCTTCGTCGGTCGTAGAACCGTGTATTTTGAGCTTAGGCCTACACATTGCAATTGTAATTCTCATTTCCAGAGTATCCATCTATCAATCTGACGTCATATGACGTCATACTCAGCCAAGTGGCGTGTATGATGACGCCATAATCATTACGTCATTAATGATTCTATTTGGCCAGTCTTTAACTCTTAATAGTCCGATACGTTGTACGAATTGTATGGCTTTACTATTTAATAAACATGCTGTTGAATATTTTGAAACTAATTTGACTGGACACCGTTGTTGCCATAGGCAGCAACGGAGCCCAGTCAAATTAGTTCCAAAATGTTCAATAGCTTACCGGCAAATTTTTCTGGGAATTGATAGTCAGAGAGTTCAGAGATCGGTAGATCCCAACACCAGCGACGTGTGGGTGGAGCTTACCTAGAGATGGGCGGGACATAGCTAAAAATGGAAAGGTCCGTTTTCGAGCTAGTCTTCACTTACTTGGTTACGTCATATCGACTGAAATAACATTTTATTTGGCGAAAATACTCTTTTAATTCACGAAATGGTAACTGAAAACTGAAAAATCACTGAGCCTCTTAAACCTAGAAAACGCAGTGTCTCAATTTCAAGAATATACAGTAAAGCCGTTGAATATTTTGATACTAATTCAACTGTAACATGATGGTGCCATAGATAGAAACAGTTCCACGTCAAATTAGTTTCAATATATTCAACAAAATGTTCCTTACATCATAAAGCATTTGTTGCGTCTTGTCCGTGAGTGCTGTAGCGTTAATGTAACAGCTGATGGCATATCATTTACAGCGACAAGACACTGGTTCTTTAATCCCGGTGGTTAGAAAGGAGGGATGAGATCTGTCATTCAAGTACATGACGTAATTATCAATTACGCCACATATAGGTTGACGTCGCAATCATTATGACGTATATAACACCGACATGAATGTTGAAAAGTCCGTAGTTATGTTGAATATTTTGAAACTAATTTGCTGGGAGCTGATACTGCTATGGGCATCAACAGCCCCCAGTCAAATTAGTTTCAAAATAGTTAACAGTTTACCTTTATAGATACCGTAAAATTTGAATTCTGGACATTCAGCGTTCAAAGGATATAAATCAATACCTACCCGCGCAATAAGTGGGTGGGGCAGGGCTCAAAATGCGCAGGGCACAGCTAGAAATGTACATGGCACAGCTAAAAATGCACAGGGCACAGCTAGAAGTGCACAGGGCACAGCTAGAAATATACACGGCATAGCTAGAAATGTACAGGCCATAGCTAGAAGTGTACAGGCCATAGCTCGAAATATACAGGACACAGCTCGAAATGTACAGACCATATGCTAGAAATGTACAGGCCATATGCTAGAAATGTACATACCATATGCTAGAAATGTACAGGCCATATGCTAGAAATGTGCAGGCCATAGCTAGAAATGTACAGGGCACAGCTAAAAATGTACAGGACATAGCTACAGATGTACAGGCCATAGCTACAAATGTACAGGGCACAGCTAGAAATGTACAGAGCACAGCTAGAAATGTACAGGGCACAGCTAGAAATGTATAGGGCACAGCTAGAAATGTACAGGGCATAGCTAGAAATGTACGGACCATATGCTAGAAATGCACAGGGCATAGCTAGAAATACACAGGGCGCAGCTAGAAATGCACAGAAATGGACCTCTGTATTTATTACTGACATTAAGAACCGGATTTGGTTGTCCTGGTCTTCATCGATCTCAGCGTCGGTTTCTTGTTGATGTCGTGGTCATCGTGATACGCTATTTGCGATGTTTCTGGTCGTGAACTTGCCTGTGATATCGATCCTTCTCTGGGTTTTGATATTCATCTTGATCTTGTCTTTGTTCGGTCCGTTTCCAGATTTTCCGGTCCTGGTCCTTGTCCCGGTCCAGTTTCTTAATTCTTGGTCCTGCCTTTGTTCGGTCCGTTTCCAGATTTTCCGGTCCTGGTCCTTGTCCCGGTCCAGTTTGTTAATTCTTGGTCCTGCTTCCATTCCCGTCGCTGTTAATAGCATTTTCCGTATATAAGGTAGCACAATCGGAAACAGAATTCAAATTCCAGGCTACACGTACTTAAACTAGTTAGAGACGCTAAGCCATAAATAAATGTCCTCTTCTATGTAGGTATACTGTATACTTATATATCAATTGAAACGCCAAATGAAATTGACAAACTTACTGATCAAACGAAAAAATCTATTAAATATTGTCTACCTGCGTGGCGGGCTGTCTTTGATGTCCTAACTAGATGTCGGCATTTCAAAGCAAGACTCGTCGATGTAACGATACAGATCATACGACGTAAAACCTTTCGATGCAAACCAAAATCCCCTTAATAAGAAACCGTATCGGTTATTATAGCGTTTAATCGCGCGATTATAGAGGTATATACGGCCTTTTTACGACGGGATATCTTTTGATTGAATTCTTACCTGGGTACTCGGAACGGCCGTAAAATACCTGATATGTAAAGGTGTTGAAAGCCACCCACAATGACACCGAGTCAGCCAGCTGGCAACTGGTATACATATTTATATATGCTCAGGAGATGGGCCAGTACGCTAAACATCCGCGTTCTTCTGGCTTTTGTCATGATTAAATAATGATGATTTTCTGAGACATGCGATAATAGAGGGTTCAGATAGGGCACTCAAGTATCTGACGTCATAATCAAATAAGGGTCTACGTCTCATGTTACCTGACGTCATAATCAAAATAACGTAACTCCGTAATGCCTAAAATTTATGAATCTAGAATTTAATAAACCTCCTGCAGAATAAATTGAAACTAATTTGACCGGGAGCCGTTGTTGCTATTGACACACAGTGCTCACCTGTAAAGTTACATTGGAATTTAGATTCTGTGAATTCAGGTTTCAAACTTTCAAATTGATTCCAACACACAAAAAAGGTAGGCGGAGCTTAGCTAGAAATGGGCGGGGCATATCTCTCCCTCTATTGATTACTGATGTACGATGCGACATTATACAATTTGATAATGGCCGCCCTATGGTCATCCTCGCAAAGATCAATACACAATGTAACACTGTGCAACTCTCCAGTAAATCACGCATACACATGAATATCATTATTCATGTATGTTGCGAATGGAGTGATCCAGTCTGTCACTCAAGTATGTGATGTCATAATCAATTACGACGCATGTAGGTTAACGTCACAATACATAGTGGCGTGTCTACCTCCGTTGTGAACATTGAAAAGTCCGACAAGTGTACGAATTATATGTATTTGATGAATTTTCTTTAATAAACATTATGTTTAATATTCTGAAACTTATTTGTCTGAGCGCTGTTGCTGCCATAGGCAGCAACAGTGCTCAGTCAAATTAGTTTCAAAATGTTCAACAGCTTACCTGTATAGTTACCTTGAAATTGCGGTTCTGGGAATTCAAGATTCAATGTCGATAAATTGATTCCAACATGTGCAAAAGATGGGCCGAACTTTGCTAGAAATGGGCGGGGCATAGTAATATATATGGATCCCTCCATTGCGTAATAGATACTGCTCTCTGTGATTGTCATTATCTTCTAGCCGGGTCTGTGATTTCTAGTTTTGAGATTTGCGTGCCAATTTTCTTTGAATTTGTGGGAGATTGAATAATTTTCAACTTTGAATGACAATTTTTTTTTAATTACAGGCCATGTAATAGGATAGGATCAATGCTCGACTATCATTGATCAACGGAACATGACCGTATACGTAGCTAAACCACTATATAAATAAGTGTCTGTGTAACGCGCCAAATATCGAATTTGATGTCAACTGGCCCGTTGGTCAACGGTGCAGGGACCAATATCGAATTTGATATCGGTGTGGCTGTTGGTCAACGGTGCAGGGGCAAATATCGAATTTGATATCGGCGCGCACGTTGGACAATGGTGCGAGGGGGGCCAATATCAAACATGATAACAATATCAAATTACACAAGTTTCTGATTCCCTGTTCGTCGGCCTAAAGCCCGTGATAACAACCCTACACGTCCGATTTTACATGTAGCATCCTACATTTGTATGCCATACATGTTCATCATACACTATCATACTGCATCGGACATCGTTGGATGATTTTACCAAACAGTGCTACCAACAAAATCACGTGACAAAAATTCCGGAATGCGATTGGCTGTTTCAGCGGACAGGATTTACGATGTCGGACGAAAGTTGTGCATTATCCGACTTTTTGCGTGTATTATTATTATACATGTCGGAAGCTATGATACATGATTGGACATCATCCGACTTTGTAGAATCATACATGTATAATGGGACATGTAGGATCGTGTATGACAGGCTTTAAGTTGTTTACTCAGGTGTTACGCAATGTTGTATCGCAGTGACTGTGGACGAAGGTTACAGACGGTTTCAGAGTTGTTAGAAGTGAAAACGAACTTTAAGTGTCTCTAAAAACAAAATTGTTAAAATTGTGACTCGTGTCTCTAATTCATTTTCACAACTTAGAAAAATTATATTAATTTATGTGGAATGAAATCGTCATATGTTAAGATTGAGTTCGTTTCATTACATCTAGGCATGCAATTCAAGCCTCTAAAAGTATGCAATTTTAACAATTTTATTTTCAAGCATTCTGGTGTGAATATGCACAGTGTGCCCTTTTTAACGAGCAAAGAGTCGTTTTCCAAAATCAGCTTGCCTTGAACGATATTTCTCTTGCTAATCTTACGGTCAACCAGCTTCTATACGGGACTTACACTGCCAACTTGGAAATGAACAAACTGATCTGTAATACGGTATGTCAATACATAATTAACACCAACCAGTAGCTTCCCGTTCGCGAACTTATAGTTTAAGGGGTAAATGGACAGCAACCCAACACGTACAGGTCGGGGTGAAGGCAGCACCTAGAGCTCACCTCTGCTATTCTTCCATTTGATCTTATTCCTTGCTCTCTCTATCTCTCACCCTCTCCCCCCCCCCCCTTTCCCCCTCTCTCTCTCTATCTCGGTCTTTCTTCCTACTCTCCCCCACCTCACACTCAACATCCACACACTTATGCACACCAATAGACTACAATTAATTAAACTATTATGATTTGCCGCCATTTTGTTGTAAAAAAGTTTTGAATAATCTGTATGTGTATGGGAGACACGGGCATAAGACTCTAAGTCTTATCGTGCTTCCATCAGAACAAAATAAATCACGTTTAAACCAATAGTATATAACATTGGTTATACGGAATTATGTTGCTAAGGTATTCAAACTTCAGAATTATGACGTTTTATTTATTTATTTATTTATTCATTGTATCCGCCAGCCATTAATAAGATTCAAGGTTAGGAATTTATGTCCTTTGATACTGCTTAATACCAGTCCAAATATATCGAATTTGATATTTGTCGCTTGCGTCGTTGACCAATGGGCGCGCATGTGTCAAATTCGATATTGGACCCTGCGCCGTTATCCAACGGGTGCGCCCATATCAAATTCTATATATCCAACGGCGCAAATTCGATATTGGCGCGTTACATCTGCACTCCTGTTTGTTTGATATTGTTGGGCGTTGGCTCGCAATAACGAATTAACTATTGGTCCCTACGTTTTCAAACCGGCGCACCAATAACAAATTGTCTATTTGACCTTGAGACGCATACAAATACGTGTGCCTGCTTCAAAATCCAATTCACCTCTCCAGAGTATCCATCCATCATCTTACTTCGTATGATGTCATAATCAGCTCAGCGCGTGTATGATGACGTCACAATCATTACGTCACAAAGGGTTCCATATAGACCGTCATCAAATCTCAAATCTTCCGACACCTTGTATGAATTGTATGTCTATGTAATTCTTTGATATTTAATAAACATGCTGTTGAATATTTTGAAACTCATTTGACTGGGCGCTGTTGCTGCCTTAGGCAGCAACAGCACCCACTCAAATTAGTTTCAAAATATTCAAAAGCTTATCTGTATAGTTTTCTGGAAATTGATAGTTAGGAAGTTCACAGATCGTACTATCCCAACACGAGCGAGGTGTGGGTGGAGCTTAGCTAGAGATGGGCGGGGCATAGCTAAAACCGGAAAGGTCCATTGGTTAATAGTTCTACACCGATTACCAACGGTCATGTTTTGTTCATCAACGTGTCATATTGGTTATTGGGATTAAACAATAACATCACTCTATTTGTGTCACCAACTAAAACGTGCATAGCAAGCCGTTATGATTTTGTAAATATTTTGAAATGTTTGACAGTATTTGATGAAATACCGTAGCGGATCTAGAATGTTCAAGTTTCACACATCAGGGATGTTTTATTGAACTAAAAATAGCTCCAATGAGTCTTATAAAATGGTCATTTTATTATTATTATTATTATTATTATTATTATTATTATTATTATTATTATTATTATTATTATTATTATTATTATTATTCAACTGTATATTGGTCCGTATATTTGCTACAGAGAACAGGCTCAATAACGGATACCACTATGGACCCTCAAAGAGTGGTCATTGAAGAGAGGTGGTCGCTTAGTACAGCGCATTTTTTAAGTCAAGTTCAAGTTCAAGTTCATTTATTGCACTCAGGTCACATTGAGACGTATGAGGAACAATTCATATAAGACATATATAGTGGCGTGATTAACAGTTACATCATAATAATTAAATTAATTATTATTATTATTATTATTATTATTATTATTATTATTATTATTATTATTATTATTATTATTATTATTATTATTATTATCAACGCCATTAATATCAATCTTGGCAAAGTAAAGTTAGCTATACCTTTAAAAACTGTATAAACTGATCGCAGGTGCCTCCAATCATTATTATAATCATCCTTTATTGTAAGCAATAGTTTGCATCCAGATGATAGCGGGTGGGGTGGGGTGTTTGCCGTAATTCGTTAGCACGCAGGACGGCCACCCCAGGATTAGCATCGGTCTTGAGAAATCCAAGAGAGGACTGATTGGCTCGATTAAAAAAATAATCTTCTCTTAGTCTGCAAATTGACATTTTCCATGAGAAAATTGAATATTTCTTGAAAAAATTTGAGAGTTAGAGGTTTAAGACTGATTGTCATAAGACCAGGTGTTTAGGAACCGCCGTCAGTTGTGCCCAGACGCTATTTAGTACAGCGAATGTATTGTATCATGATACTGTCTGTTTATCCATTACCAACTTTAGGCCTTGTTCAAAATAAAAATTAGTGATTTATTACTGATTCGTTTTATATACAAAGTTATTTTGATGGTTGAAGCTGTAATTGTTCAACAAAAACAATCCAAAACTATTATAACATTCTGACAATGAGTAGTTGGCTATAAGAATCAAAATTATGTCCCAAATCTCATATTTTTGACTCACATAATAATTAAACTCTGACACAAAAGGGTTTTCTATAACAAGCTGGGATTGTACCATCCACGATTCGGCTATTTATCACGGATTTCAATAACTGCTTGATTGCACTTGTTATTTTCAAATAAATAATCGAGTGAGTTGACAGTTAACTACATTAATTAGGTTTAATCGAATCTCGTAAAATTGATCTTTTGCAAATTGTGTAACTTGATATGAGGAGATAATTGGTAAAATGGTTCTAATAAAATACGGACAAAATGCAACGCACCGGCTATGTTGGTGCTCGCGCGCCCGCTGAGTAAACGACGTTATAGCTTTTCCCTGGTCTGACTCATTGATCGGTTGTTTGAGGTTTTTGGTCTCATGGGTTGAATCAAAACATATAGAAATTGGTCTCATGGCTTGAATCAAAACATATAGAAATTATCCATACCGTCCAAAAACGCAATTCCTTGCACAGAAAAAGTTTACGGAAATATCTACTGCGTTAAGAATTTCTTTTTTTAATTAATAAAATAATATTATTTTGTCTTACTAATACTAATCATTTCCCGTATTAATGTATCATATGTATTATATAACTTTTTCGATGGCATAAATATGCAACTTAGCCTGATGCAAATTGCTGGGTATCGTATTGATTAGCATAGCATCTCTCATCACACCACATGAGATTAGGTTAACCCA
Organism: Chaetoderma sp. LZ-2023a; assembly: GCA_034401795.1. NCBI lineage: Eukaryota > Metazoa > Mollusca > Caudofoveata > Chaetodermatida > Chaetodermatidae > Chaetoderma > Chaetoderma sp. LZ-2023a. The sequence goes on along the minus strand of CM067374.1, from coordinate 82,614,533 downwards.
TGGACCCTCATAGACTAGAAACGTCATATTCTTTATAATGTAACGAATATTCCGATGAATAGGCTATTTATAAACTTGCTTAACGGAGATCTCGTGCTGCCTATGGCGACAATGGTTTCAGTCTAATTAATTAGTTTCATAATATTAAACAGCATTGCAGCCTAACTCGTTTGAAATTCGTATACTGGAATTCCGAGTGTTCACGTTATAAACATAACTTCTATGAAATCACACTATCCAATGTTCAAAACGGGGTACCCATATGTCATATTATGACACCCCACCACCCCACCCCACGGTATACACAAGAGAGTCATAATAAGCAATGGAGAAGATGCCCATATAAACCACTACCGGGACGAGATCATTAAGATTAAGATCATTAAGATGGATTACTTCTACCAAACTAACTGGGTTGTCACTAGTCACCTTCAATGAACAATACTGACAACAGTTTAAAAGGAAATTAACTAAATAACTATATTATGTATAAAGTTGTACAGAGATGTGGGTGTATATGTCTGTGTATATTTTTGTACATGAAACGATACTCAACACTTATACAGGATATTTGGGCATGAATTGATTTTACGACTTGTTCCCGATATGAAGGCAGTTCGAATTCAGTAGGATGACAGTGGAGAATCATTATGATAGCAGTGGAGAATCTGTACGTTGGCACTCGTATCCATTACGAGGGCAGAGTCGTAGCGGTGCGACGCCAGTCGGGAATCAGTATGATGACAATAAGAACTCAGTACGATACCGGTCTGTTGACTGAGCGACGACTATGCGATGATATGCGGTCTTATTGCAGTTCAATGGCAGTTCGATGAGAAGATTGGGCAGTCTGGTCGCAATGCAATCACAATTCCGTGATGATACAGTAGTGATTCTATGGCATGGTATTGGTTGTTCAATGATAGTGTGAGACATCTGACTAAATTCCATACACTCCGGCTGTGGACACAAGGCTAATGGTACATATTTGGCTTTAAGGTTACAGAATTGTCCAGAATTTACAATAATAAATATCTAACATTGAACGGTAGTAAAGTGTCCTATGCCAAGTGCAATTGACGATTTGTAAGACGAAAATAGTCGAAATACAAAATTATTACAGATTATTCAAAATTTTAATATAATAATTACCTGTGGTGTGACGCATCATTCCATCAACAATGTGTTACAGCCAACAAACTTGGTGGACTTAAATTGTAAAAAATACAGTAATGCCGGTTCAATTAGGTCAATCAAGCTGGGTTCACACATATACCCAGCATCAGCACAACTTTACGATTCTGAAAATAGTCAAATACCTAACATTGATCAATATATACTTACATAATGAAACGCATACATCTCGTACAGCAGCTGCATGAAAAGCATGTAAAGGAAACAGATAGCCCAACATAACGCCTGCGTGAACGAACTTACGGGAGCGACGAGCGTAATCGGAAGATACTATAGGAAAACAACACAACATGATTAGCATAATAAAGTAACGTGCTACCTGGAATTTCTACAAACAATTAATAAAGAACATGCAGTTTTGCATAAGAAAGTAAAACTGCAGAAATTAACATAACAATGTGGACGTTAACGTCTCTTACTATTTATTTCAATTAACCATTTAATTGCCAATACCTTTCAAGGAGATTTTGATTTTTGCAACCAAAAAGAGTATTTGTGTAAATTTATAACTAGAATTTACAAAAAAAAGATTTCTGTTATCCTTCAAATGGACATTCATCAAAAGTGTAATGGTCAGGATAATTCAAAATTTCTGCTTAGCTTAGTGTCCAATTGCAGACCAAGAAGAGTATTTTTGAAAATTTATCACTGGAATGACTGTCTCGGTTACCGAGCCAGTCATTCCAGTGGTAACTTTTCAAAAACATTCTCGTAGCCTGTAAATGGACATTTCTTCAGGTCACTGCAGATGTCATTTTTTTCCAACTTGCCCATTAAAGGGTTAAGTTGACACAAGACGGGTTAATGTAGTGAACACTTCTTAATAACAATCTTTCATAATAACAACAAACACAGAGATTAAAGCTGGAAAGCCAATTTTAATCATATATAATTTGATAAAATTAATAGCAATTTGTATAATACTTAATACCCCTGAATAAAGATAGGGGCATATCTTGACACCATACGATGCAAAATCCTTGAAATCAATAGCTGTATTCGACTGGGACTTTTCTCGAGTTGCCACAATGTGCTCTACGCAAATGTACTAGTCGAATGCAAAAACCCTAGCAGTATGAAATGGGCAGAAACCGACTAAATCGCCTACATTTTACTATCTTGAAAATAAAATCCACCTTTCAGCGCTGTTTTCAGACGTGGTGAATGCTGAATAATAGTAGAATTCAGCTCCTAAGTTATGCCACACGTTTTGGCTCTGGCTTATTTCGTGCTCTATTTTTCGCCAGGGAAATACCAGTCGAATAAAAAATATACTCTATGGATCCAATTTACTCTAACTTTTCGGTCAGTCGAATACAGCCATAATGACTGACTTATGTAGCATACATCAAAAAGTTCTAGTCAAAGTACTTTACAGATATATTCAGCAAAATACCTGCTACAGCTGAAATAATTTGTATAAGCTGGTGGTTAGCTCTCAATGGGTTAAGATGGGTAGCAGAACTCGGGACAATATTCATTTCATAAAAGCAACAATAACAAACATGTATTTCTGAACATTAAATCGCTTTGGACCCTGAAATCCGCAAATATCCAGTTCAAGACAAACATACACCACTAAGTTATAGTAATATACTGGACCTAATTTGAGAGGAATCTGTTGCTGCCAAATCTTCCATTTCAAATTATTTGCAAAATATTTGTTAAATTGTACATTACTTCTGACATATGTTCTGATGGGAGCAAACGCTTAGAGGTTTTAATCTTTATAATCGATCAGATATCTGGTACAGGATTTGCCATACTCGTCACCGCCGCCATTGCAAACTATTTACTATTTGTTAATTAAAAGTAATTTTTTCTCTCGTTTCGGTTACTGTTCCGGGTTTCTATCCGTATATCACGCGATCGTGTTGACAAAACCAGAAATCCGCCTCCATGAATAGAAGATCTCTTCTTCAGTGAGCACGTGCGCGGTGGGTCGCCTGCCTGTGTGGTCGGACTGCAGAGTTATTAAGACCAGGGTGTGAAACACACCTCCTCTAGGCGACAGCGATTAAGTTAGACACAAAGCGATCTCACATGCACTGGGGAAAATAAACTTTTGAATTAATTCTAGTTTTAGACCACTTTTAGAATGCACGTTTGCTATTTGGACGTGTGCAACAAATTTCATTAGAATCTCTCTAAATCCTGACATACTAAATAGAAAAAATTCAGAAAGATGTACGGAACACTCTAGTGACTCTTTTGATATATAACGGAGGATTCCGGTTTCTCAGTCAAACATATGACGTCATAATCACTACGTGAATTGTAGGATGACGTCATAATCAATTCCGGCATGAATGGCGTTGCTAAGTTTGTGATGAACGCTTAATTAATGACGGACTAAGTGTTGTTTTATGAATTTTATGTCTTTACTATTTAATACACATGCGGTTGAACTTTTTGAAACTAATTTAACTGACCGCTCTTGCATAGGCAGCAACAGAACCCAGTCAAATTAGTTTCAAAATATTCAACAGCTTACCTGTATAGTTTTCTGGAAATTGATAGTCATGGAGAACAGGGATCGATCGATCGGGCAAATAATCGGTAGAGCTTAGCTAAAGATGCATAGCTAAACTGGATTCCTGGATTAGCCTTGAAACTGTTACAATTCACCTTTCCAGAGCATCCACCCATCATAAGACGTCACAATCAACTACGTAATGTGTAGAACGACATCATAATGAATGACGTTATGAATGACGTCGATAATATTGGAAGACGGTCTATGCGTTGTTGTACAAATTGTTTGCTTTTACTACTTAATAAATATTCTTTTGAATATTTTGAAACTAATTTGACTGGGCGCTGCTGCTGCCATATGTGGGTGGAGCTTAGCTAGTGATGGGCGGGGCATAGCTAGAATGGAAAGGTCGATTATGTTTAGAATATTCAGCAGATTACTGATTGTTACTTTGAAATGGAGATTCTGGGAGTTCAATTCTTAAACAAATTCCAACGATAATTGAAACGCTCAGGAAACAATCACACTTTGCCTGACGACAACGACGATGTCGACATCGAAATCGACTTTTTTCGTTGCCGCTCATGCGCAAGATGGCGACACAACACTACCGTTACATCGCCAAGACTTCTTCGTGGGTAAAAATGATTGCGCACCCTTCATAGAAGATATCGATCTTGTTGTTGTGGTTGGTGTTGTTCTTGAACGCTGATGGTTTCTCTAAATTTCTTACAATTGTTATTTTCGATTAAATTCTCAGGAGACTAAATGATTTCGAGGAATCGCCGTATGCAACTGTCTTAGACTAACATTTTGTAAACTAACATTTTGTAAACAGTTTACCTGGAATTCGTAGCTTTAGGGATTTCAAGATATTTCAAGATATTAAACATGCGCTTGCCAAGGATCTGGCGTGTTCGGACCAGTATCTATAGCTAATATATCATAAAATGGCTTAAATAACCCATTTGTGTATTAGCACTCCTACAGTCAGTGACAGCCATGTTTATCTATCACTTAAGTATATTTATGCATATTTAATGAGCCAAAATTATAAGGAAATAAATCTCCGTCTTATACTGACCAAAGCGTCCGATACACCTGCCCGCACCCTCGTCATTTGTCCCATCCTGTCGGTAGCTTTATTAAAATATATCTCAGTGCAACGTGGTAATAAAACTCCTTTAAGGTGATAATCGTCGCATGCAGGGGGCACATGCAGAAAAGTAATAAACAAGACAATTATCTCGGAAGCTTTTAATGAAACGAATTCAAAATACCTCTCGCGCAATTGAGAAAATCGATGTTTAAATTCTAGTGACGACAATGCCGGCAAATCCAGCTTTAGCCTTACCATTAGGATAGCTAAAGGTAACACTACTAGCAGATCGGTAAGATAGACACCAACCCATGCACCAGCCGCCGAAGAGCCGAAGAAGGCAGCTAGGCGCCAACGAATGAAAACGCAGTGTGAAGTGTCTCGGTACATTCTAATATGGTTAATGATAATATCCAAACACTTCGAAGCTAGATACTTTCTTTCAGTATATTTGCGACAAGGACGTGATTCCAGACGAGTGGTTCAAATACCAGAATTACCGATGAAGGGAGAAGTGTAACAATTGATGTGGCGTAATATTCTTATGTTTGCCGATGACACACAGATGTATAAAGAAATGTGGAATCCGATTCAATTGAAAAGATTATTCAGATACAACAATTAGAAAATAACATGCATGATTTCGAAAGGGGTTGGTGGAGCAATAGTGTTTATGCCGATATGCATTTAGGTCAGGACTACATTTTGCTATGTGCGACGCGGTATCGTATGACATGTTATGGAAAATAACCCTAAATCACCCACATTGTAAGTGGTAAGAGGTCTTTAAATGTAGTGCCATAGTGGATGGCAGCATATCTTCGTAATCATTCTAAAAAATGTCTGATGATATGACAAGCGTGCATCATCTCACCAATCCATTTCTGTGTCACTGTTGACGGGTTGACGAGAAAAACAACGACGTGTGACGGAGATAAGTATTATTCAATTAGCATGTCTGCCCAGCCTGTAATTCTTGTATTTGTCAATGAATGTACGATTACATCATAAAAGCAAACCGGAGCAGGCTACAGTACAGCTCAGAAATGACCAAATATGTTTCTAAAGCAAAGGCAGAAACATGTTAGTTAGTACATTTCTGAACACGATATAAGAAAGTTTCTGTTAAGATGTTGAACATAATATGATTGGAAGAAATTGTCGCTGTAGGCAGCAATTTCTTCCAATCCAATTATGTTCAAAATATTCAACTGTAGGCCATACATTTTATTTAGTCTTGGAAACATGTTAAGTTATTTTTTATGTGCAAACTAAGTCAACTTGCTTGTCCATCAAAGAAAAGAAAACACGTGAGACCAATCTTATGCTTTGCACAGCTAAATATAGGATGAGAGTGGCTGCAGACGTCACATACCACGGCAACATAATTAGTAACGATAACAGAGTGGAAAAGGACATTCATCTAAGTCTCATTATATCACATGGTGCATTCAGATAGCTTGTGCTCATATTGAAGGCCAAAAAGTATACTTGCTTCTGATTAATCATTGAAAATGACATGGCAAAGATTAACCAATTCCATAATGGATGCCATCTGAAAATTCTCCAATTTAAATGTCAAATTAGAGTTCAAAAGGTTATGAATTAGATGGCGGAACAAGTTGTAGAACCTCTGCCCGAGCTGCTAGAGATTGGGCATACACATAGTGAGGTCGGTCGGGTGATATGTGGACACTTGAATGAAGGAGGCGCCAATTGGAAGATGACTGCACATTTCTGTGATGTATCTCGGTGATAGCGTGTTGGTGACGCCTAGAGATCAGAATTGATTTAGTACGTGAAGCTAAAGAGAAAGTTTGTGGAGATTAATTAAGTTTCAAACACAGAAATTGGGGATTGAAATGCAGCTTACCAATACACACTCCCCACAATTTGACGTCATTACGACGGGATTTCCTTAAATCAACGCTCAGAGCACCGCCGTTGGCTGGGTAAAGTCAACAACAAGCAGCCGATCAGCATTGAGTTACTATTGCGCTAAAATACACCGGAATTAAAACAGCTCCTATAAATATCAATGCATTCTCAATGAACTCTTTTGGTCATACATTGGAAAAAAATAGGGAAGCGATGATATTTAGTGGGAATGTTCATTGTTCAAAGTTGTCGCGTGTCACATGTGAGCGTTTGAAGTTATACCAGAAAAATTGTCATCTTCCTCAAAAGGCCATCATTTCTCACTTGAACACTCAATATAATTGTTGACTGGTCGGAATCAGAAGTAGTTGTTCTCGCAGGATCCGTGAAAGCATCAATTTTGGACATGAGACACGTCTACTCATGCTGCCAAAGGCCCTATATGCGAGTATTGCGGGCAGTGTTGTCTGTCTGTTCGTCTTTCTGTCCTCTTGCCCATCTGCCTTTCTTTTCTCTGCATGATATCTCCATAAAGCAAGAATGTAGAATGACCAAATTTTGGACGTCCAATAATAAAATGACTGGCTAGGATGAGTTTGATTTTGGGTCAAAGTTTCAAACATCAATGTCACTGGGTCATTAAGTACATACTGGACCGCATTCCGAGTTTCTAAAATCTTCTGCCAACTCATTGAAATTGAGGATGTAGGTTCCTCTGAATAAAAATCTGAACTAGCAGTGTCCTCTTCTTCAGGCTCTTGTTAATCTATGCCATCTTCATCCGTACAATTGTTAGTTGCACTTGCTCAGTGGATTCTTCACATTTTACTTCTCTTCACTCGTCGCATGCGTGTTCACCAGTCTCTGGGTTTTCAGAATTTCTTCAGCCACGACATTAACCACATAGCGATGGACAATGAATACGTGTACCAGCTTTCCTGCATCCATTGCAGTTACATGAACTCAGATTCAAACGAATAAGCGTTGGATGGAGTTGTCCATGAAAGAAACTCTAACCCATTCAACCACTGATAAGTCACGACCTAACCGTTGTTGCATCTAGTGATAAATACACAGGGACTGTTCATTTGCTGCTGCAGATGTTGGTGGGAGCGATCTTCTATGAAGCCTATTGCGAAGCGGACATTGCTTGCATAACAAACCACCGTTCATTGATACCTGTGCTTGTACTGGCACGATGTTGTCCTCGCAGCTCCATAACGTACCAGTAGGAACTCTTCTCCAGCAGATGTGATGGGACACTCAGTCTCCAGCAGATGTGATGGGACACTCAGTCGATAAGGGGTTATTAAAGAGAGTAATGCATTTTCCATCTATCTGCACAATGGACTAATTGGTTAAATGTGTTCTTCTCCCGTTGTCTGCAAAGGGTGGACATGGTGTCACAACCTGTCCTCGCGTACAGAAGGAACAGATTACAGAAGCGTCCAACCGGTAGACTTAGCTGAACATGTCTGATAACAAACACAATTTTAGGTTTGTTCCACTCCCCTGTTTGAAGAAGTAGTAATTGTCTGGTTGAGAATGTTGCGTCAGAAGAATGATTAAATCGGTATCTGTGTCTGCAACTACAACAGTTTATGATGTGATAGTTTTATTACAGTGCGAACGATCAACATTTGCTCTTTTCTTGTGTATCCCAGCTTGTCCCATCCGCACTGTCACACCCTCAACCAACCTGGTATTGTTATCTCCAAGTGTCAAAAATCTATCTTGTCAAATGGTGATAGGTATGTCATCAGAGAGCAATAGTTCTGTGGACTGGACGTGTTTGGCTTATACCAAATTGTCTATGTATATAAGATACGCATGCGGCGTACAAGTTATATGCGTCCCATGTTGTGGCAATCCCACCGCATAAGTAGATAACGGCCACCTACTACGAACATGTTATCTTTAGGAAAAGTGTGTTCACTTGTGGCATTTGAATCTAACGTTATATGTTACATTGTAGATCTCTATATGGTCAAAACGTGTAATTTCGTTCAGTACCAATACATTTCATTTCATTTCATTTCATTTCATTTCATATGACATGGTACTTGACAGCCTTCTTTGTCTTTCCCATCGATATACCATCAAGCAATGAGAGCGGGTGAGGGCTAACTCATACTCTATAGACATGGCGTCAAGTCCTCCTCTGACCTTATCACGCAGATAATTCAGTTGAACTGTTGCGTGGTGTTCACTGGTATCGTTTCACCACGTACTTTTAAAGAGCTGCCGACGGCTGTCATGAGGTGACTATATCTTTCCGATGTAATTTATTCGTTGATTTTGTCATTACCAATGCCAACGCCTATATCTTCTACAGCATCGAGTTCGATTTGATGCCGTCATTACCAATAACCCCGGACCGTATTGGCATCAATTCATGACTTTTGGCAAAGCAGAATGGACGGTTATAGCCAGGCAACAACTTTTTCTACATCCGTGTTGTCCCGATGTTGACAAGAAATATTAGCTGGACATGTTGCTCAATAGTAGTGAAATTGATGCACTCCAACTGTTCCTTCCACCTATCCTGCTATTTCATCTTTCCCCCGTATACTAGCGTTAACTATGCTACCTAGACCCCGTGTTACAGTCCTACGGTCCTTCTGGCGGTTTCATTTCACATAACAAACACAATTCATCAGCATTCATACTTGCGTTGAATCCTGGATTCGTCAGCAATCAGTCAGTACATCTCAAATTTCCATAAAAGCAAACGAAACGTTTTATATCACTGTTACATAAGCGCTTCTATCAGTTCAAACAGCCGAACTGATTTAGAAACTTATTTAGTTTCAATAGCTTTGCTGTAACCAAAACCGCTTTTAACTTTACGTAAATTTACAATTTCAAAAATTATCATGCTCTATGTATTATCATATTGAATATGACTAATAATGTTAGCAATTGAAATGAAACTGAAATTATGTTTCCTGGTAGTTAAATTATAATGTGATTAGGATTATATGATGAGTATGGAAGATGTGCTGAGAGATATGGCGCAGAGAAGGGGAATTCCCAAGACCGACACGAGATCTAGAATGGATTTCATACCACGATGGATATAGATCAGATCTTTCACTCAAGTATGTGCCATCATAATCAATTACGCCACATATAGGCTGCCGTCACAATCAATATTCATATGAATGACGAATTTAGCTATTATTATTAATAAATATTCCGGTGAATATTTTGAAAATAATTTGACTGGACACTGTTGCTGCCATGGGCAGCAATGACAGACCAATTAATTTCAAAATATTCAGCAATTTACCTGTATAATTACCTTGAAAAACAAATGGGATTCTGTGAATTAAGAGTTCAGAGTATATAAATCGATCGCAACACACGGAAAAAGTCGGCGGATCTTACCTAAAATGGGCGGGGTATAGCTAGAAATGGGCGAGGCATAGCTAGAAGTGGGAGTGGTATATCTAGAAATGGATCCCTCTATTAACCCTTTACAGATTATTAAGATCAGATTGCCAAGATTTGCAATGGACCCTTCCAAAATAATGACGTGATATGACGTCATAATCAGCTAAGTGGCGTGTACGATGACGTGATAATTATTAAGTCATAAATGGTTCTATATGGCCCGTCTTTACCTTTTAATAGTCCGACACGGTGTACGAATTGTATGTCTCTAGTATTTAATAAACATGCTGCTATGACCGCAACAGCGCCCAGTCAAATTAGTTTCAAAATATTCAAAAGCTTACACGTACAGTTTTCTGGAAATTGATAGTCAGGGAGTTCAGAGATCGTTCTATCCCAACACGAACGAGGTGTGGCTGGAGCTTAGCTAGAGATGGGCGATAGCTAAAAATGAAAAGGCCCATTGATGCGTTGTGGACGATGCAGTTTATATAAATCCATGTGTGAATAAATGTACCCATCAAAGTGAGTTGTTCTGCTGCAATATTACTCCACGAGGGCTTCCATGATACACTTGAGCTGCTCCGTCAGATATGACCCACGGTTATGACCAAATGCGGAGTTCCACACAAGGCAACTACTGAAGATGTTCTGTACCATTGGCCAGTGAGCGCTCAAACGCAAACCGAATATTCGCCATGCTAGGTATTTGTGCACTACGGTAATTTGGTAAGAGATTCCTATATGTGATGAAATAGTGGTCGTGAAGTAACGCGCCAATATCAAATCTGCGCCGTTGATAGGGACCAATATAGAATTTGAAATTGGCGCGCCTATTGGTCAACTATCCCGAAAGCTTGGGCGGCGCTCGGCTAGAGATGGGCGGGGCATAGCTAAATGTGGATTTATCCATTATGGGCGACCAGTGAGTACTATCTCTTTAATGCCAATTTTAACATCAAAGGTACCGGGCGTTATGATATCCGTAGGAAAAATGCTATAACACAATTAATTCCTGCAAATGCAGGTTTAAGCCACAGAATAATATTCGCACATTTAATAATTTATATGTACATACGGGGAGCGTGAGAAACACGTTCGTCCCAAAATTTTAGATCGATGTTTTTCCAAATATGCCAAGTGTAATGTCACGATTACGGTAAATGTGTAGTTTTCGTGCGAATGGATTAAGCATAAATTGAACATAACACGTCGCTTGCTTTTCTACGTATGCCGACAATCATCAAATTACGGTATTAGGATACATTTGGATAAAGAGAGTCGTTATTAGATTATCTCTGGACAAAATAGTGTCAGGCCTTGTTTGCGTCGTCAAGGTGTGTGTGGCGCTCTGAGACTTGAATAACGGCGGTCAACTTAAAAAAGGTGTTGTTCCGCGGGAGAACAGGCGGGATTAGCGGTCAGTTCAAAACACTAGAAAATTGTTCCGTGTCTGTTGCGTACGTCTCCGATTGAGTGTAGAATTGAAAACATGATGTTCGTGTTTATTTCATTATGCTACACTATTATCATTGATCTACTGAATGTGTCTCTTGTTTTCTGCTTAACACCTTTAACAATTTAACTCTCAAATTAAAATTTTCCCATATAATATGTCAATTTGTAGGCCAAGAGAAGATTGTTTTTGAAAATTTACCAATGGAATGTCGAGTTTCTAGATCGGTTATCGTGACAGTCATACCAGTGATAGAATTTCAAAATAGTATTTTCTTGGTTTGCAAATGTAAATGAAAATTCCCCAACACCAATGCAGAGTGCAGAAGTCGCTTTGACCGGATTGACTGTCAGAGGGTTAATTACCCCCTTGAAATTCCAGCATCACAAAGTTAACCCTTCAGCACTCAAATTTGTTCAAAAAAATTTCAGTTTTGTCGTAGAAAATGTTTATTTGCAGCCCAAAAGAAGACTGATTTTGAAAATTGAACACTGGAATGCCTGCCTCGGTTATCAAGCAAGCCATTCCAGTGATAAATCTTCTCTTGGTCAGGAAATTGGCATTTCTCAAGACCATTGCAGAAGCCGTTTTTGTGAGATATGAGGGTTAACCCTTTAATGACTAAATTTGTTACAAAAATTAAAATATTTACTTATTGAATGTCCATTTGCAGGCCGAGAGAAGCCTATTTTGAAAATTTACCACTGGAATGACTGGCTCGGCTATCGAGCCAGTCATTCCAGTGGTAAATATTCAAAAATAGTCTTCTCTTGACCTGCAAATGAACATTTCTCAAGACACCTGCAGAGGCCGGTCTTGGCCGGCTTTGTCAGATATGAGCGATAAAGAGTTAAGACAACAATACCGGAAGGAGGTTGATTATCGTGAAAGTAATTTGACTGAGCGATGTCGTTGCCGGTCTGTGACAGTGTCATCTTCCTGTCAGATTACTTTATAAATATTCAACAGAATATTCCTTGTATTAGAAGGAATTTGGCATTTCTGGTCTCTAAGTAGATATGGGTTAATTTATGCTGTATCAGTAATCTCGACAGAACCCATTTAAGTCATTTTGTAAACAACAGAGTAGATAGATCATATTTTTATGATATGGGTGATATTAAATTTCGATACTCTGATACTAATTTGACTGGGAGTCCGATGTTAATGCAACAACTGCAGATATATTACAATTAAAATAGACAGTTATTCCCCTTATACTCGTTTTGCTCTTGGGATAGTTGATGTAAGCGTTAGATGAACTGATCATGTGTTTGCAAAAGTACCACACGATATACCATAGCTGCATTTTAGTATCACAACCCCTCACCACGCCGCCCCCCTCCCACCCCCACCCAAAGTCCCGACCCCACACCCATCCCCCCCCCTCTCCGTATGAGAAGGTGAAGGTTGCAGATGCTCAAATCCGGCTACTGTAATGGACGAATACGCTCTTTGATCCTCCTCAACAGCAACGTGGAGCTAAAAGACCGTTCGTCGGCCTTATATATTAACAATGGCGACTTGTTCGCTTTACTTGAAGCGTCCAGCCCACCAAATTGTAACATGTCTCCTCGAACAATCACTATTTTATTCGCATCTAGCTATCTGACTGAGGTGCTAAGATTCCTAGATAGACATCAACAAGGTCTCAGGACACGCAGATCATACTCTGCATAGACGACATTTCTTCCTGGTGGAGATGCTGCGTTAAATATATTGGAACCATGGAACGCTGCGCAGACGTAGAAAGATATATTGAGTGGGTACGAGGTAGGGTGGGGGGTGGGGGTGGGGGTGGGGGGTGTCTAAGCTTGTGAGTCTGGTAGGCGGTGACCCATCCAATATTCAATAGGGGTCCAGGAGTGTATCCATCCCTGAAGATAAATTATGGCCTGATAAGCCATGTCCAACGTTTTGAGTGATAAACATCAGTTGTAATTTGCATTCTAACTTTCTCAATAATCACCTTGCAGAAAACACATAGAGAGTCGAGTGTTTAGGAGTCCTCCTGGAGAAAATCAGAACGCTCAATACTTCAAGAAAGTATTTCTAGCCGTCTATGTAATAACTTCAAGCTTAAGCGAATCTATATATTATATACCAACTGCAGATCGTATAGTATCACACTCAACCATTCGTCTGTCAGAGGCATTTTCTATTATATGTATTTTGTATTAACCATATCAACAGGAAAATCTCAGAATCTCGTATTATGTTAAAAATAATCACCAGAATATTTATTCGAATTGTAAATGAGTTTTAGAAATCGTCCTTTTTTGGTTCAGAGGGATAAAGACACACATTCACACCAGAATCCTTCAAAATAAAATTGCTAAACATATATATATATATACCTGTAGTCTAATGTGTAATGAAACGAAATAAATCTTAGCATTTGATGATGGTATTCTATATAAATCAAGATAATATTCTTGGATGGGTAGTTGAATTAAAGATATTTTCAAGCATTCTGGTATGAATGTGAGGGTTGACCTTTCCAGTTTATCCATCCATCATATGACGCCATAATCAACTATGTAACGTGTAGGCTGACGTCATAATCAGTGACGTCATGAATGACGTTGATAGGAGTTCGTCAAGAACCCTTAATTAATGACGGACCAAGCGTTGGTGTACGAATTGTATGCCGTTACTATTTAATAAACATGCCAAGAGCAGCAACAGTAACTACGCAAATTAGTTTCAAAATATTCAACAGGCTACCTATATAGTTTTATGGAAATTGATGGTCTGGTAGTTCAGGGATCGATCGATCCCAGCACGGCCAGATGTGGGTGGAGCTTAACTAGAGATGGGCGGGGCATTGCTTAAACTGGATTCCTCCATTTAAGAGACAACCTGTGTTTAGTGAGCAGGTTTGGCAGCAGGCTGAGCTCCAAAACATATTTAAGTAGACTGCGTGTGAAATGTTTTATACAACGCAATGGATTCGATAATGGCAATGCAATGAGTCAATAAGTGATTTAGGACATTTGTCAATGGAGCAGGACCATTAACCAATTGCGTATATGGATCATCTACTGGTCAAAGGAAATTACCGCATCAGTGCGTTCCATTTTTTAATGGCGCGCGCACATTAGGCCTACTCAGTCAGTTTTTGGCGCGGCCATTGGTCTACAGAATCAGAATTGCGCGAATAGCCAATACACGTGCTTATAAACGGGTTGAACGGGTTGTGATTTCTACCCTCTCCCTCCGAATCGCACGTAATATATGATGTCGTTAGAAATCGAGTTGATCTACTATTGACACATATTTCGACGTTGATAGCACCTTTGTGGAGAGATGCACGTTATTCAGATGTCAGGACCCATCTACATAATATGTTCAATAAAATAGAGCCAGCTCTAAAGCAGAGGATGAACTAATGTATGATGGCAGCATTATGGTATTTGAGTATCCGTGCACACGATTGCCACAGATGAATTCTGGTTTCTTGCATTCTGTGTAAAAGTGTTGCTATGTTCTTGAGTGATCTTGAGACAGTGTCTACTGGTGCAATTTCGATATTGGCTATTGTGTCATGCACCGTTAACAAGCAGGCGCAGTGAAGCCATTGGTTGATGGTTCTGAGTCGTTGACCATCGGTCTGCCCAACCGGTCAGATTGATTATACTGAGGTATAGCGTCATCTTCCATTAACCCTTTCATTGCGAAACCGGCCAGAACCGGCCTCTGCACTGTTCATGATGAATGCCCATTTGCCGGCCAACATAATAATATTGTTTAAATTTGCAACTCGATAACCCGGCCAGTTATTTCAGTGGTAAATCTTCCAAAATTGTTTTCTCTCAGTCTGCAAATTAACATTCAATAATCTTGACCCAATGTTGCCATTAAAGCGTTGAATTGTATCAATTTGTCGTTGCATAAGAAATCAAACGTTTCTGCTTAGAGTCTTATCGATGTTCCTGGAAGCTGTCACTCGGTTACAAAACTTTTAGCATATCTCTGCCTTGGAACTAAGATAATTTCTCTGCAAAAATCACATAGAGGCCTACTTAAATAATAAAATTAATAAGCTGGTACAAGTTGCACGTTTAACGTTTTATGACTAAATATACATCTTTCTGTTACGAAAAACACAGGAAATGTACCCAAATAAAGTATACGTTAATAGAATTTTAAGAATCAACTTTAGGATGTGTATAATTCACACCGATTAAGTTTTATTGCTTAAACACTTCATTGAAACGACTTTCTAATCCAACCTATATATGGCCACGTTCGATTGTTAAAGTACGTAATGGTGTTATACGATGTTATTCTATGGCGGCTGAGATCAACAAGGCAATTACAGCTAATCGACAATTAGGTTGTTGTTGCTCATTTATATTTACAATCGAATCATTTTTGTATACTAGTGTGAAGGTAAGTGGATGTGTCGTACGAATTTGATTCTTTTATCCGATTAACCCAACTTCATCTCTGTTGTTTGGTTAGTTTGAGAAGACATCAGCTGATGTCAGCTGGGTATCTTGAAATGAAAATTTTGGCAGAAAACATTTACAGTCGAATTTTTTTTCAAAATATTCAACATGCCGTACCATTTATTATGTAAAAATATATGTCTCATGTAAACAATTAATAACATTGGCACGACACTTTTTAAAATATGGGAATTGTATCTGACGTGTATTCTTAACAGTGCTTCATTGCTATTGATTAAATCAGATATGCATTTTATTACCAATTTCTTTTAAATCGATATGTTCATTTAATTAAAACAATCTTGATTTCAATTGATTCCAAATTTGGCCCATGCTTATTGAGGTGACACACATCCCATATGACACTCGCTTCCAATTAAGAGTCTATGATTTGTGGAGCGACGTTTTCTGCATTGCACATGTTCAGCTTCCCATATCTCTTTTTATCTAATATCCTTTATATGTATATGTAACGCACCAGTAGCGAATTCAATATAGGCGCGCTCATTGCCTAATGGCGCTGTGGGATCTAATCTCGAATTCGATATCGGTGCGCCCGTTGATAAACGGCGCAGTGGACCGATACCACGTGTTATATTTATGTCGATGGGAAAAAATATCAAATTTGAAACATTTCTGTTTGTATAATATTACAGAGCATTATTATTGTAGTTTAGCCATGTGTTGCATAAAGGTGTATCAGCTTCATGGTTATGAGGATATAAATGAGAAGTCAAATGAATGCACAATAGCACAAATAGGCAGTACGATTATGGCTCAGAATAACTTAACATGTTCCAGAACAACATAAAACATACTATTGAATAATGTGCATATAATTGGATTAGAAGATATTGCTGCCTGAGGCAGCAATGTCTTCCAGTCCAGTTATGATCAAAATATTCATCAGAACATGTCGTACGAATTAACATGTTTCTGCTTTTGTTTGGGAAACATGTTTTAGCTTAGATCTTGGAATAATAACGCGACATAGCATTGATAATATAAAACACGGTCCCGGTCTCCGATGCCTTGCATGTAAAGTTGCATCCGGGGAGCCGATACAACCTTATATAACAGTTAATGAAAACACTTATAGGGATAGATAGATGGAGAAACCTATTAAATTTGATATTGTTTCGGCGCAAATATAATACAAATATATGCTAGTTCCTTAGTGATACTTATTGCGTTTGTAAATTGGGTGGGTGTTCAAATGTGAATGGGCCTGAGAGATAGTACATGATGTAGTTAGATTTTGGGTAAGATTGAACTTTGGCCGGGCGACGTGTCCTCAGGGACCGTGTATAATGTCTACAACAGTTTAACGCTCCGTATTCTATTGTATACCTTAGATGCAATAAAGAAACACGAAACAGTCTAACCAGACACAAATAAATACATCAATTTGTACCATAACGGTTGATTGCCGCTTAATATAAAGGGTTTGCCATTTTTTGGTTTCTCTATGACATGGTCTTTGGGAGCACAAAAAACCCCAAAACACAAAGAATGCGCAATACATATTTGTCATCGATTACAGAGTACATTTAATATACTTATCATCTGTACTAATTTCATCATAACATTTCAATACATGCCAATACGGCCCGGCCCAATGAAAACATCTTGATGATTTTAAAACTAATTTGACTAGAAGTTTTGCTCGCTGGCAGCTGGCAACACCGCCAAATCAAATATGTGTATAATCAGCAGTTAATTCTCAAGTTCTATGAAATGTATCGCAGTCTGCGGTGATGAAAGAATGCTAGAAGTCTAGTGAGTAGATTCTATACAGTTCCCTCACATATAGACGCCATATTTGCTAGCATACACCCGCATTATACCGTCATCTACGTTGTTTTAGAATAAATACAATTATTGAAAATTGGCAAGCACTCACTACCAGTAGCAGATGATGTCGCGCCAGGACAATTATTGTTGGTAAAACACATTTCCGTTATTTTCCGAATACTTAGTTTTCTCAACAATCAACATAAACTCGTGGACTCGATTCCAAATTACTCATCCTTAATAGTAAGAAAAACTATATTGTGGACAATCTGTTATTGAACTGGTCTGTTTATCCAATTGTAGAATATTGTTACAACGGTGAACTTGACCAGACTAACGGGCAACAGTTGATCAGCGGTATTCCCATATAGCACGACCTTAAAGCTAACACAGCATATGGTGAGCTATCAATGCTTTGACAGTGCTGAGCAATTCCGTTATAGAAACAACAGAAGTCTAGAAAATAAGAAAAGTTGACAAACAATTTTCGAAATGACTACAGTTAATGAATTGTTTGTTTAATAAATAATACTATCACACTAATGCAATTTTAGTAAGTTAAAATAGTTTGACAGTTGTTTTGGATGATTCTATGTCAGTCACTGTGGCTGACGATAGAAAGCTGAGATCACGCTTGATGGCAAAGACAACTGTTTGAGTACTTTGTTTGTACAAGAATGCATATTGTCCATAGCCTAAAGAAATAAATAATAATAATAATAATAATAATAATAATAATAATAATAATTTATAATTTATAATAATAATAATAATAATAATAATTATTATTATTATTATTATTATTATTATTATTATTATTATTATTATTATTATTATTATTAGATGCGACTCTTAACGTGCCTGAAAACTTATTGAATCTATGAGTACAATGAAATCGACATATCGTTTGTGTTTTGATAACGGCAGAATATCTGGTGCGCTACTATCAACCCATATGTGTGTCTGGCGGTCAGAAGCTGTCATTAACATAATGCTTAGTAAGAATCTCAGTTCTCGACTGTGTGTTTGTCATATGTCAACAAGATAAGTGAGGGAAGAAAACATGATTAGAATAATTAGCTTAATTCGGGAGCAAATGGGATGCCATCAAGAGATATATGCCCTTGCGTGATACAACACACAAAACAACTATGGTCTGTCATTTTTAGCGGACAATGAACCTTTCCAGTTTTAACTATGCCCCGCCCATCTAGCTAAGCTCCACCCATGCTTCGTCCGTGTTGGGATCGATCGACTATCAATTTCCAGAAAAATATACCGGTAAGCTATGGCAGCAACAGCGTCCAGTTAAATTAGTTTCAAAATATTCAACAGAATGTTTATTAAATAGTAAATCCATACAATTCGTACGTGTTGGACTACTAAGCGTTTAAGACGGACTAGATCGAGTCATTTATGCTGTAATTGATTATGACGTCACCCTACACGTAGTTAGTTATGATATCATATGATGGATTGATATACTGGAAAGGTCCAGTGTAGCATGCATTTTGAAGGTAGCATTGCCGTTCGTTGATGCGTGTTGTACATGAGAGCCACCTAAGTTGTTTCTTCCTATGACGACAACAAACTTCACAATGAAATCGATAGGCTATCAATCGTCCGTCTGGTAACTCAAGAACTCATTGAAATAATATCCTGCTGGTGAAGGCGATTTAATGAAATAGATCTCTCCAAAATGAATATTGGAACGATTTAGTATTGTCGTTTTCCCAATATAGCAATTTACCCGGTTAATCTCTTCGTCAGTTTATCTGTTCGTCTCTTGGTATTCAATTGACTTTTAATATTTGGCTACGCACATCGGCTTATGTCTCAAGATGTGCGTGCGTGCGTGCGTGCGTGCGTGCGTGCGTGCGTGCGTGCGTGCGTGCGTGCGTGCGTGCGTGCGTGCGTGCGTGCGTGCGTGCGTGCGTGCGTGCGTGCGTGCGTGCGTGCGTGCGTGCGTGCGTGCGTGCGTGCGTGCGTGCGTGCGTGCGTGCGTGCGTGCGTGCGTGCGTGCGTGCGTGCGTGCGTGCGTGCGTGCGTGCGTGCGTGCGTGCGTGCGTGCGTGCGTGCGTGCGTGCGTGCGTGCGTGCGTGCGTGCGTGCGTGCGTGCGTGCGTGCGTGCGTGCGTGCGTGCGTGCGTGCGTGCGTGCGTGCGTGCGTGCGTGCGTGCGTGCGTGCGTGCGTGCGTGCGTGCGTGCGTGCGTGCGTGCGTGCGTGCGTGCGTGAGCGCGTGCGTACGTGCGTGCGTGCTAGGGTGGGGCTGTGTGTGCTAACCTAAATCAAATCTCTGAATTGGTTAATCAGACTTGAACAAAGCTTATTCATTTGCTTGCCTATACTCAGATGATACAAGACAATGTCATAACAGAGGCCGTTGTGAATGTGCCGAAAAATTAACAAACAATCTGTCTAATGTGACAAACGATAATGCGAGTGCCTCTGATTGCTCCTGGTTTGCATCTTGGTTTAGATCAGGACATGTCTTCCCAGATTTACCGTACCAGTTGGTTACATACAATGGAAGGCGGCAGCGCAATTAGATTCAAGCCATGAAGTCAAATGTTAAGGTCATTGTGACCTATCGGTTTACGACATAAATAAATTACCCTGCTTTTAGATACGAATTTCATGTAGCATTGGGAACTAGCATATAAACGCCTTAAATATTACAACACACACACACATACGAATTTCATGGTAACATATTTCATCGGCTGTTTATAAAATTTTTGGACTAATATTTACTTGGTAGATTTCTATAATTGCCAAATATTCACAATGGCAATGCACATGATGCACCGTAATAACGAACTTGATGCGTTCTTTAACCCTTTAACCCTTGAATTTGTTCTAAGAAAATTTCAATTT
The DNA here is from genome assembly GCA_034401795.1 of Chaetoderma sp. LZ-2023a. NCBI lineage: Eukaryota > Metazoa > Mollusca > Caudofoveata > Chaetodermatida > Chaetodermatidae > Chaetoderma > Chaetoderma sp. LZ-2023a. Next base: position 82,593,909 of record CM067374.1, on the reverse strand, counting down.
TCTCTGAGAAAATGTCCATTTGCAGACCAAGAGAAGACTATTTTTGAAAATGTATCACTGGAATAATTGGCTAGATAACCGAGCTAGTCATTCCAGTGATAAATTTTCAAAAATAGTCGTCTCTTGGTCTGCAAATGGACATTTCTGAAGACCGCTGCGGAAGCTGATTTTTTCTGATATGAGTATTAAAGAGCTGAAACATCATAAATATGTTATAGCGGCTCTGAAATAATCTTACAACCGCGTTATGGTCCTATTAACGTAAGCGGCGCAGCAACACATCTCACGCAGATTGTTTTCATAGCAGTCATGGCTCAATGTTTCATATCTCTGGCATCGAATGCGTTATAGCGTATTAATAGCTAGTCGATTTTATCATCATATTATTTCGGTGAATATTGTGAACCCAATTCAAATGAACGTTGTTGCTGTCTATGGCAACAACCACTTTATGTAAAATTCTTTTCCAAATATTCAGTGTAATTTATTTTATAATTAGCTAGTCCCAATTTGAATAAAAAAGGTAATTCACTATAAAATGGTGTTATTAGCAATTCTCTAAATAGTTATAGTATATTTAAATATTTCTGTCTTAAGTGTAATTCGGTTTTCTTTAATTCGTTAGTTAGTTAACTAATAATAATAATTAAATTAAATCTATTTCGAAAAAGCGCAATTGTGTGCCGGTATATTTCTGCTTCGCCTATCGCGTGTTAACGCTTAGGCCTCTATTGGCCAGTCAATTTGTCGGCTTTCCCAACAGGTGTGATATCATTTCTACCTGTGAAATCGCGACAGCCAATCGAATGCCGATGGGTTTGTAAAGATGGGCGGAGCGTGTAGGAGATTGGACGAAAGCGGGACGCTCGGCGGTCGATTCAATGGAGTCACATGCTTATCACGTACTTGAAATACAAACGTGTAAACATTGAAAACCTCATTCTGTGCCGCTTTTTAACAGCAAGCTGACGATAACTTCACCGTGATAGAAATTGCTACAAAAACTTAACTAACTTTTACTAGCTAGGCCTCTCTGTGCAGGAACCGTTACCCAGGTGTGACCGTGTGGATTTTTACCTACTGGTGACAATTTGCGTGATAGATTTAATATCAAAGACGATTATCTTAATACGGTGAACAAAGTGATATTTCAAGCAAGGCTTGTTCTTGTAGCTTTATCTACCTAGCATCCTTTTGTTCTGATTTTTTGTCTTCGAGAACTTCACCAGTGTTATTAATAATTCAAGATAGCGTGACATTTTTAGAAAGTTGTTAAGATTTCTCTCAAGATGAAGTCGACTCAAATAGATATCAATCACTTACTGAATGCGGTGGACTCAGAAATGACCATGGGCAGTGAGAAAGGTGACCCGACTGAGAAGCAGCTCTCAGTACGGCTGGAGGACAGAGAATTATGGCAAAAATTCAAAGAGTATACGAATGAGATGATCGTCACCAAGAATGGACGGTAAGCGGCTACGAAGTTCCAATCCTGTAATATATGCAAGATGGACGAGTGCTTAATTAACTCAGTAACCCTTACAGAATGGCATATTCTGTTGAATATTTTGAAAGCAATTTGGCTGATAGCTGGTGCTGCCTATGGTAGCGACAGGTTCCAGTCAAATTACTTTCACTATATTCAACAGTTTTCATGTATATATTTATTGCAACTGAGACCTGACATTTCAAGGGTTTTGCCATGTTTTGCTCGGTTTCGACAAATCACCCTTTAGAAAGGCTACGGCTACGCAATAAATCCTCAAAAGTCATATGCAACGAAAACAGCTGATACCGGTACCAAATAATACCAAATTACCATTTCTTAGCTTACTTATCAGCGTAAATAAATATATTTTATACAATTTTCCTTGCATCACACATAATTTGTCGTTTCTAGTGTTAAAGGTCTTGATTCCAATAAGCTGTGGCACGTAAATGGGCGCGAAGACTTAATGCCACCAACGCATTTCTAATTTGATAAACAGAACAGGTTTCAAGGATACCATGTTCCAAACTCCAGCATCTTATCTTCCTATCACCGAACGTTCCATCACGGACACTATGGAGAGGAAACATCAGGTTTACTCAAATGACTTATTTTATCAAACGGTTTGTTACTGATTAAGATTTGGTTGCTTAAGATGACACTTTACTGCGCTAACCTTGGAGGTGGCACTGTGACAATGAGCAATCATATCTGACGTGCGCAATGGAACTTTCCAGTTTATTCATCCACTATATGACGTCATAATCAACTACCTGCTGTGTAGAATGACGTCATAATCAATTACAGCGTGAATAGCTCGATTTAGTCCGTCTATTAAACGCTTAATAGTCCGAATCTTTGTACGAATGTCTTTACTAATTAATAAAGATCTATTTTGAAACTAGTTTGACGGGGCCCGGTTGCTGCCATAGCCAGTAAAATTAGTTTTAAAATAGTCAACAGCTTACCTGTATAGTTTTCTGGAAATTGATAGTCAGGGAGTTCATGGATCGGTCGATCGCAACACGAGCGAGATGTGGGTGGAGCTTAGCTAGAGATGGGCGGGGCATAGTTGAAACTGGACTCTTCCGTTACCTGCCGATGACGAATTGATTCCAAACAATGAGAAGATATGTCTTTGTGAGAGAATTAAAATCAAACATTTAAATTTACTGAGATGCTACGTTTTTCTGCATCGCGTGTTTGATTCAGCTGGGTAGTCCAAACCTACCATATATTTACAGATTCAAGGGATGTTGAATTTTTTTCTATTGCTCCATTGGTCATATTAATTTCGAAATATTCAACCGCCTACTCAAGTGAGGATGCGCATAGCGAGAACGTGAACATTCCAGCTTTAGATATACGCCGCCTATCTTTAGCTACGCTCCACCCATACTTCAGTGTGTTGGGATCGGTCGATCCCTGAACTGCCTGGTTATCAGTCTCCAAAAAACTATGCATGTGAGTCTTTGAACATTTTGAAACTAATTTGACTGGTTGCTGTTGCCAACAGCGCCCAGACAATTTAGTTTCAAAATATTCAACAGCATGTGTATTAACCCTTTAATAACTGATATTAAAATATTTACTTATTGAATGTCCATTTTCAGGCCAAGCGAAGATTATTTTTGAAAATTTACCGCTGTAATGACTGGCTCGGTTACCGAGCCAGTCATTTCAGCGGTAAAAGTTAAAAAGAATTCTTCTCTTGGCCTGTAAATGGACATTGCTTAAACCCGCTACAGAGGCCGGTTTTGGCCGGTTTCGTCACGAAAGGGTTAAATAGTACAGCCATAAAATTCGTACAACAACGCATAGTCCGTCTTCAGTTAAGCACTCGTGACGTACTTATCTACGCCATTCTTGCTGTCATTTATTCCTATAAGTCACGTATATAGTTGATTATGACGTCATATGATGGATGGACTGGAAAGGTCCATTGATCCCATCATTGTGAATCGCCGCTTCAAGGAGTTTTTCATTCACATACTTTAATTTTCATACCCACCAAACATCTTTTTTCAAATCTTTTTATCTGTTTAAAGTTATCCCACTAATTGCCACATACCGGTAGAATGTGTGCCCTTTGGACGAATGGTGGTGGTACGTTATAATATATATGAGACAAATCTTCAATTGGATATTGGCTCACCCACTGAGCTGTGGTTTAAGATAAATCTTGAATTGAACATTGACTCAATGAGCAGTGGCTGCGGACAATTATCCAATGGAATATTGAACACCCCCCCCCCCCTCCCATTGAGCAGGGGCTAGGGACGAATATCCAATTGAATATTGACACGCCCAGCCGCCTACACACCCTCATTGAGCAATCGCTCTGGGCAAACATTAAATTGAATATATTGTCTTCCATTGAGCACTGGATTGAGAAAGATGCAGTCGTATACCTTCATCAATGGCCAGGGAATAGTAACCACTAAACTAATTTGACAGGAAATCAGCGCTACTCCAGCTAAATGAATATACGATTCAGGGTCGAAAATTGCTAAACAATTGAGAACCTGACATTTGTATTATTCCTATTAACTAAGCAACATTTGTTAGCAGATTACTTAGACACGTTCCGGACTATCACAGCATCGTCAACGTTAACGGTCAATAAACTGACCATCACAGGCCAATAGCCTGACACCATCTTTAATTACATCATCTTACATAGATTTCTCTAACACCGTTAAATCCACATTGCACCGTCACTGTAAGGCGTACTATATTACTGCTAGGTATTGATGAATTTATGACCCGCATCAGCAAGTCACTGCGTCAGGTGTCACGAAGCGCATTGTCGCTGCTGTTGTCTTTGGCACCCGTAGCATAAAGGTTGGGTGTAACCCCCACTGTGATCAAACCATGCATGCCCAACACAAACACGATTTAATCACAGGGGAGGCAATGGTACTGTACAACGTGACAATGGCTTCGAGGTGGGACAAGTAAACGCAAGAGCTACTATATTGCACCAACTCAACATCCACAAAGTATAAGTCTGATCTCTGGTTTAAATCTGTAATGGATAAATTTGGTCAAGATAATCAAAATATTCGCTTAGTGGATGTCCATCCGCAGGCCGAGAAAGGACTGTTTTGAAAATGCATCACTGGAATGACTGGCTCTGTTACCGAGCCAGCCATTCCAGTGGGATATTAAATTTTTTTTAGCCATATTGGTGTGGCTTCAACATGAAAGGGTTACAGTCCTTAGCTGGGTTGGAAAGCTCACTTTATGATGCCAAACGATACCTCCAATGATACCAAGTCACTCCTCTTAAAGGACGAGTCCGCCTTTTATCAATTTCACGCGCAATGACGCGCTCATCGAGTGTTTATCTAATCATTAAATTGTTCGCGTGATGTCTGCCACGAACCCACTTCTCTTATTATAACTATGCGCCGAACGGTCAGATAATTTCAGTTACATCTACAAAATACTTAAAATAATAATCAAAGATGAGTTGAGACCAACATTGAATTGGAATGGAGCTCGTTAGCCACAGAAAAGCATAGATGAAACACTATCTGTCGTTTATTTTCCTCAATGTGTAAACAATTGTCGAATGACCCGAGTGCGTCGGACCACTTAAGGGTTGACAGGAAGTGGGTTTTAGTGGCGTGTATTGACCAAACCTACCGACATTGCCACTTCCGGTTATTGAACAGTCCAGCGGCTATCTTTGTCTTCGTACTATACATAGCGTCAACGATAGAAGAATATCCTATCTTTTTATAGCATCGCAAGAGTTTTTTTGCTTAAATAAAAACTATGCAAAAATAGCATCACAGATTAATAGGCTATATTATAATAATTTAACAGTTTAAGAATGTTCGATAATGTCAATGATGCCTCGTCATTCTATCTTCTTTCTGTTCTTCATTTTCTTCATAATTTGCTCTGCTACCCTTGAAGACCAACCGTCATGAAACATCTCCGATGAGTTCTCCTGTTTACGTTATTTCAACATAAAATTGTCAGTGGAAATAACGGTAAAATAGCTACAAGACTGTATAAGCTGTTGTATAGTCTTTTCCGTAATGATACCTTTAAATGGCCCTGGATTAGTCATATAAAACGCTGCTGGATATTGCAGGTCTTTCATTTGTATGGGGTAGCCAAAATCCGGGTCAGTTAGACTGGCTAAAATTAAGCATAAAACAGCAGCTCTCTGACGAATATATTCAGAGCTGGAGAGCGGAAATTTTCCATAGCAGCACATGTACCAGCTATAAGATTTTCAAGGTAAATTTCCAATTTGAAAATTATTTAGTATCGCTACCTCAGAAATTCTCAAGATTACTTTGTAAATTCAGAATGAGTAACCACAGGCTACCTGTAGAACGCGGAAAATCCTCTACCTCGAAACGAGCGAGTGTGCACAATATGTGCTCAGAACGTCCTAGGTGACGAATTTCACTATCTGTTTGAATGCCCAGCCCTTGATAGTGAAAAAAAAAGAATATACCGATAAATATTATAGACTACGCTCAAATACCCTAAAGATGAACCAACTTGTCAATGTTCGGAACATATCAAAATTAATATCACTCTGCAAATTTGTAGATGTTATTTTTAACTGAAAAAATAAATTATATACGTTCCCTCACCCTCCGCCCCCACCCCACCCAACTTCCATCTCAACAAAATCGTGATCAGTGTGCCGAATCAAAAGTTATGTTTATGAATCGGTGGCACTGGCTGATTTGTTGGCAAAATTCATCAGAGTAAAATCGTAAATTCACTACAATCCAAAACACTGTTGTAGGCAACACATGTAACACAACAATTGCCAATCCAATCGGGTGCGAAATCGACTAGTGGAAGCGAGGTCCTGGTCTCTTTTCTGTCAACCCAACCCTATAATGGTTATGCGCCTGAGAAAACGGTATCTGCATTGGTCTTACGGGACAACGATTTGCATGCTATTTTCTGGAAACTTGTAACTGGAATGACCGGTAAGGTAACCGAACCGGCCATTCCGTTGGAGGTCTTTAGGAAGTGGTCTCCTCGTTGCGTGTAAATGTACACAGGTTCAGCACAAATTCTAATAATAATAATAATAATAATAATAATAATAATAATAATAATAATAATCTTATGTAGGCCAAACCGCCATTTAGACAAGTAAAATATTGTACTTCTGTTTCCCCTTGTGCCACGTTGCGGCTTTGGTGTAAACAAAGAAATTGAAAATTGAAATTGAGAAACAGCTACATGTAGCACAAATTAATGTTTATAAGTTGAATGGAAAGTTCTTTCACGAAGCGGTAGATTAAAGTGTCATAATCCTACATGCTTGAAAATAAAATTGTTAAAAGTGTGTATTTTAGAGACATGAATTGTGTATCTCAATGTAATGAAACGAAATAAAAATGTGATGATTTAATTCCGTATTGGTATAAATAAATAAAATTGTTATAGTTGTCAACTTTAATTAGCGATAGACCTACGTGTCTCTAATTAACTTTCCCAACTTAATAAATTGTATTAATTGACACGGAATGAAATCATCATGTTAAGATTTATCTCCTTTCAGTGCAACGAGGTGCACACTTTAAGCCTCCAAATGTATGTAATTTTAAAAGTTTTAATTTCAAGCATTCTGGCGTGAATATGGACCTTTAATTATTAACCCGTTGAGACCTGAAATCGGGCCGTGTTCTCACTAGAGACTTAACTGGCGTAACGCAATACTGACGTATGACGTTATTCACGATTAACTCTCCAGTGAGAACACGACTCTAGTATCTCAATTTCAAGATAATCATAAGCTAAACTGAATACTATTTTGAAACTAATCTGACTGGAACATGTTGATGACATGGGCAGCAACGGGTTCCTGCTAAACTTGTTTCAGAATATTCAACATAACATAAAAAATATTTCTCGCACCCGATCAAAGATATTTCCGAAAATAATAGGCATTATAGAAAATAATTTACGATTTCTCTAAATATTCAATTCTACATAACATACTTTCCACCCACAGGCGAATGTTTCCTGTTTTTCGGGTATCCGTCTCTGGTCTGGACCCAAACGCAATGTACACGTTTCTGCTGGACTTCGTCCAGGTTGACAACCATCGCTGGAAGTACGTGAACGGTGACTGGGTGGCCGGGGGAAAAGCCGAACCCGCCGCGCCAAACTGCGTCTATATTCACCCGGATTCACCTAACTTCGGCGCTCATTGGATGAAGGACACGTTGACTTTCAGCAAAGTGAAACTGACCAACAAACTCAATGGTGGAGGACAAGTAAGGTTCTATCTATAACTGTAATGCTGCACAATTTCGATACATTCATTGATAAACGGGGCGGGACAGTCAGTTATTAGTTCTTACACATGTCTGAAAGTTTGGACACGCATGCACTTTTTCTAAAAACCCATGGACACTGATTTCCATGCCTTACAAATATTGAAAATATTTTGGTTTTCACGCTTGTATAAAATTATACAGATTTGCAACAGAAACTGATTAAATGTGGAATGGTATAGAAAGTACATGGCAGTTCATTCTGCAGAAGGTTATGAACCATGTCAACGGAACAATGACGCAATAACGAATTGGTTATTGTCGCACCTGTTGATCAATGACACGGATCCATTAACCAATAGAAGAATCCAGTTTAAGCTACCCGCCCATTCCTAGCTAATCTCAGCCCACGCTTTGCCCGTGTTGGGATCGATTCCTGCACTCCCTGAATCTCAATTTTTAGAAAACTATACGGTAAGCTGTTGAATATTTTGAAACTATTCTGGCAACAACAGCGCATATTCAAATTATTAATCAATTAATAGTAAAGAAATACAATTCGTACAACGTGACGGACTATTAAGCGTTTATGACGGACACATTATGCCATTCAAGATGTAATTGATTATAACGTCCGCCTACACCTGACGTAGTTGATTACGACTTCATAAGATTGGTCGATAAATTGGATTCCTCTATTCTCCCAAGGTCCAGATACAAATGTTAATCGTTGGCATTGTTGCTTTATCGATGGATAGACTTGACTTCATTTCACAACTACCATATATTATTATTATTATTATTATTATTATTATTATTATTATTATTATTATTTTTATTATTTATTTTATTTTATTTTATTTTATTTTATTTTATTATATTATATTATATTATTATTATTATTATTATTATTATTATTATTATTATTATTTTTAGTATTATTTTTATTTACGCTTTTTACAAGCGAACATAATTGTGTGATCAATTGTTATTCAGTTGTCAATTTAACTCACAGATAAATGCATATGTACTGTTATATATTATTTAAATATACCAGGTAGTTATGCCATTCACTCGAAAAAATTTTACAAAAGCTTTCAAAATACTAGTGTGTTAGATAAAATCACCTGCTCGCCGAAAACATATAGCTTATTTTTGTAGCCATCCGAATTTATTCCAATAATGCAGGCAACTTATAAATATAACTTATAGACGAAAACTAAATAAAGGTTGGATTTGTTTTGTCGAATTTGTAGATGATACTTTTCGATGAAATCGCAGAATATTACGATCTTATCGGATCTTTCTCCCTTCTTATTTAGATTCAGTTTCAGTTTCAATCTTGGTCAACTTGTAGTACACCTTGGGACTTAGCGTGGTTTTTCTTTCCTTTTACATTTGCCGGCATGTTGCACACTTTGCTAAAAAGATATACCAGTTTTCGTTTTTGGCAAAAATGGCAAATGGTTGAAAACAATTTCCGCTCCGATCGACTTCTAGGTCCTATATAGATTTGATTTGATATCAATTTTGAAGAGGCTCAATCCAAGTTCGAGAAATCGTTTTTTCCAGTCCCAATGTAAACATGGTACTTTCGAGCATGAATTCTTGAACTGAGTTTTTATGAGATCAGCGTCAGACATGTGCAATGGTCATAAGAAGAGAGTAAGAATAATAGTCCTTAATAACCAAACAGCGTGGATTTAGTTACTTAGTAGATTCCCTCTAGTTTAATGTGTATTCCTGCGTCACAGCAATAATATAGATCTACTATACAATATCACATCCCAATTATTACCATCATTCTAGCTACACTTTTGTATGACTTCAACGAGAAATTACAAATTCGGTTAAATATTTTAAAACTAATTTAAAAGAGAGTCAAGTTCCAGTTGAATTAGTTTCAAAATATTCCACATCTTTCTTATTTGAGACTCATTTCAAATCCTAAAACGCTGCATATTCACGCCAAATTGTTTGAAAAGACAATTGTTAAAATTGTATACTTGTAAGCATAAATTGTATACATAGACGTATTGAAGCGAAATGAATTTTAACAAATGCTGATTTCATTACGTGTAAATTAACATACTCTTTTATAAGATGTGAAATTGAATTAGAGACACGAGTCCATAATTCAAAGTCAAACCTAAGACAATTTATTTTAACAATTTTATTTTCAAGCATCTTTGTCCGAATATGCACCCGTAATAGTACAATGTTGGAGAGCGTTGTCCATTGACATTATTGTCCTTTATACTGATATGTACTACCTTACGTATTATGTCTGCATATATTAAGTATGAGAACTAGGTCTCCATAAGGTGCGAAAAACATACAAAATGTTTCATAAAATTATTACAAATATTCAGAAATTTCGCAGAATTGATCACAATTCTGTGCAGAACCGATATCTAGTCACTAAGCATTGAGTAAATACCGCCAGACTGTACATGTATTGATAATAATCTTATAAGGGCCTTCTGTACTTATAAATGTCTGGTAGACATAAACTGATCTGAACCATGTGCTATTTCAAACGTGAACGTCAAGTGACTCTTAAATAAATTTAAAAATAAATTCGAAAGCGTGTTAAAAACTCCGAGAAATGGCAATTAAATTCTTAACAATACCATTCGTAATATTTATGTCCACGGCTTGTCGCTAGTGAACCGGGAATTCATCTAATTCTGTTAAATTGCCCTTTACAATCGCACCATTTAAATCTGAATAAATCCCTGGTTTTGAATTGGGTGTTTAACAATACTGTTTATACACAGTCTTGTTGATATAAATGACTCTGCCAGATATCTTGAAGTGCGCCACTTTAAGATCCGCAAATCCAAACGAAAGTTTGTGATAACCATTTTAACTCTTTAATGACTAAATTAAAATATTTACTTATTGAATGTCCATTTGCAGGCTAAGAGGAGACTATTTTTGAAAATGTACCACTAGAATGACTGGCTCGACTATCGAGCCAGACATTCCAGTGGTAAATTTTCAAAAAATAGTCTTCCCTTGGACTGCCAATTGATATTCCTCAAGACTACTACCGAGGCAGGTTTTGGTCGGTTCCTTGTGAAAGGGTCACTACTGAAATTGCAGGGTATATTTAAACGCAAGGATTGGGCTTGTGCCGTTGACCAACGGGCGCGCCGATATCAAATTTGATATTGGCCCCTGCGCCATTAGCCAATGGCGCAAATTCGATATTGGCGCGTAACATTGTGAATTCTTAGAAAACAATTGCGTTGGATACTTTTCTCAAAGCTAACAGAATTTCCGTAAGACTGTCTTCAAAATACTAAACATCGGTTGTCAGTTTAAATATATGTACTTCGAGTTAACCGAGACCTAATTCAAACGTTCTAGTAGTTTACAAACATAATACTATCCAATCCCCTTATGCAGGATTTTGGGATTAACTACCGCCTCTTACGTCATTCTTTACGATGCAAAGAATTTTCTTTGCGATATTTTGAAAGTACGTTGACTGGAAGCAGTTGCTGCCAAAGCTACCAGTCAAGTTAGTTTCAAAAGAGACAACGGAAACACCAACCGCTTACAGTAAAAATGCTTTTCAAAACATACAACAATATAGCTCCATGAAATTGAGATACAGGGATTTATAAAGTTTAACCAAATATACAACACCTTCACGCGGAAGATAAAGCAGGCTGTACAAACATATTTCGCCCTCGTTTGATAATACGCATTTGACAATTTAACGCCTATACGTATTTGACAAATCTGCCTTAAGAATGCCCTTATCAAATTTAGATATAAATGTTTGGTAGGCTAGCGTGTAAAATAAATATTACATAGACAGCGGTGCATACACACAAGAAGTAAGACTTGTCAGGGAGATTTTTAATCTGTAATATTTATTGCAAATGAAGTGAAAACATTTAACGCTTTCATGGAGAATTGGGCCAAAACCCGCCTCTACGGTGGTCTTGTCCATTTGTAGGCCAATAAAAAACCACTGGAATAACTGGCTCGTTAAGCTATGCAAAACATAGGTTTCGTCGCCTGCAAATGGGCATTCAATAAGAAAATATTTGGATTTTCTTGCAAATTTAGTCATTAAAGGGGTAATCGTCAGTAGAGATACGCGCTCATTCCCCCTATCATACCCCCTCCATTCAGAACAACAGGCTGATGGATAATAATCACAAATGATGTTACGTTTTTTATGCTAATCACTCGCAATATGATCGAAAATGTGGAAGTGTTTTTGCGAAATTGATTTTGGCCAAGGGTTTCTAGGGCAATCGTGGTTATTGGATGCACAATTATTATTAAATCTATTTTAAACTCTTTGCAGTAGTAAATAATATTAGATTTCCACGCTCCACATAATTAACCACGTTCAAGTTCACATTATTTACTTGGGCAATAATTTTCCCATGCAGAAAAGTAACCTTATCGGCCTATAATTAGGCCGTGTTCTCACTGACGACTTAACTGGCGTAGTGCAATACTGAGGTATGGCGTTATTCCCGATTAACTCGCCAGTGAGAACACGACTTTAGATACAAGGGGCATTTTACTTATTAGTACCATTTTCCGGTGTGTTGCTCGAACGCGCCAATATCGAATTTGCGCCGTTGATCAACGGCGCAGGAACCAATATAGAATTTGATATCACTTATGATGCCTTATATACCTGTCGCTTTCCAATTTGCTAATTTATCTATTGTTATTTGAATTTCTTCCTTACTGATTGGTAGAGACAAAAATTCATTTACTTCCAATTCTTGGTTGTCTTTCACAAATTAGTCAAAATACGGGCATAACATCGGTACTACCGCTTATATAGATAGATAAAATAGTCCTTATTATCTTTGAATTATTTTAATCCAAGTCAACTGTTTGAATATGATGATGGTTTGATAGTCGAAAAACTACCCGCATTAAGGATCCTGAGATTTGTGGACATTGGATATGGGTATGTAAAAGCTGTATCAGTTAGCTATGCCACGCCCATCACTAGCTAAGCTCCACTTACACCTCGATCGATAGATCGCTGAACTCCCCGACTATCAATTTCCAGAAAACTATTCAGGTAGGATGTTGAATATTTTGAAACTAATTTGATTGGGTGCTGTTGCTGCCATAGTCCAGTCAAATTACTTTTAAAAATATTCAACAGCATGTTTATTAAATAGTAGAGACATAATTTGACTGGGTGCTGTTGCTGTCAAATTAGTTTCAAAATATTCAACAGCATGTTTATTAAATAGTAAAGATTATACAATTGGTACAACAGCGCTTAGCCCGTCTTCAGTTAAGCGCTCGTGACGTACTTATATACGTCACTCACGACGACATTGAGTATAATTTATGACGTCATCCTACACATTACGTAGTTGATTATGGCGTCATGATGGATGGATAAATTGGAGAGGTCCAGTGTCCTTGCTTAACATCATTACCACCAGGACCATCACTCATCATCGTTCATCACTTAACATCACTATCATTATGTTCTGTTGATTATTTCAGATAATGTTGAATTCTCTGCATAAGTATGAGCCTCGTTTGCATATCGTTCGCGTGAACTCCAGAACACAGAAGAAGAATATAATGACATTCAGTTTCCCGGATACACAGTTCATCGCAGTCACAGCTTATCAAAACGAAGAGGTACGAGCAAAATTAGTCATTCGATATTGGACGATGGTTAACGAGGCAAATTCGATATTGGTGCATTACATCATTTTCAAGATTTTCGCTAATCATCGCCCTTATCGTTGTCATAATTTTCACGTTTGTTTATCAATACTATTATTGCTAGTTATGTTTGGGCTATTTTGCTTGCAGTGGCGATAAGTAAGAATCCCTTCAAAATATTACCACTGTCAACAGAATTTATTGGTTTGATTGGCGACTGTCGAGTCCCTGATTCCAGGTCCCATCCACGCCATATCTATTTCAGTCCATTATTGGTAACATCCCCAGTTTTACACTGGTACCCATTTATACTCCTGGGTGGAGAGAGGCAACGGGGGGGGGGGGGGGAGAGGGGGGTGGTGAAAGAGATCGCCCATGTTTCCACCGATTGCTCGTCTGCCACAGATCACCTGACAGCCCAGCGGGATTTGAATGAACCAATTTATTACCAGTCGTATTGTGGAGGTCTATAAATACAGGAAGCCTCAACAAATATATAACAGGCTCTAACTATTGTGCACAATGCCCAGGACATACAGGGAAGGCGGCGTACCCGTATTTATCCCAACAAACTAATTAATTTAATTCCAATGATCAAACGAATGTACAACATTATTTCTGCAACTTCTTAATTTCCTCTGCACACCAATTAGGTAGTGGTAGCTTGCACTTGAAATGCGGTTGAGGTGTTTTCTCTTGTTAACTCTCTTCTGGCTGAATAACACGCTTGCATAGATATGCTCCCATCAATATACACACATGTGCTCAGATTAGAAACGGTGTTGCAATAAGCTGGTGTTGAAAAAGCTGTTGCTTCCAGTAAACCGTTTTCAAAATTAACACTTCTCTTCCATTAGTACAATCTTTAACCCACCGCCCCCAAATCTGTCACATTTTGCACTTAGCGATCAAAGGGTATATAAACAGGTAAATTCGATAAGAAAATAATTACTCACTACCTGCAATTAATTCTTTTACCGGAGGTTTATTTGAGCAATGAAATTAGTTTACCTTTTCCCCTATCGCTAATAAAAACCCGGAAAGTGTTAGAAAAACAACCACAGTTTGTTTTCCTATTATACTTTTTAACAGCCCGAGTGTCATTCCCAGTGCGGTTGTATCAAGTCAGATTAACATAGAACTGTAAATGGCCGATTGGTAGTGTGGGGTGGGGTTGGGGGTGGGGGTGGGGGTAGCATGGGACTGGGCAAGCGACACCCAAAATGAAGAAGTATTTTTGGTAAGGAATAAAGGAAAAAGTGCCAGACGTTTTTGGTAAATTAAGTTGGCGACGAGATGTAAAGTGGATTTGTATAGCAAGTGATCTTGCGCGGTACTCTTTAATGTGTGTCCTACGCGTGTTTCTAACGATTATGTTCACAGCAAACACAGAAATTATCAGATATATTTGATGATATCCTAGCAGATGTTTGCACATATGCATGTTAACCCTGATTACGAGATTATATGTTTGTTTTTCTTGTAGATTACCAGCCTTAAGATCAAACACAACCCGTTCGCAAAGGCCTTTCTTGACGCAAAAGAAAGGTAATATATTTTTTTAATTATAACAATGAATACGGACCCCGCAGCCCACAAACTTCGCATCATGCTCTCACTATCTTGGGTAAAATTGTAATGATATTCCACATATATTATGGAAAATGATCTTGTATCGTGTATCTTATATCCATCAACTTCACGTGGCGTAATATCTTGCACCATTTCATAACATTGTTAAAATTGTATACTTTTTGTGTCTTAAATTATGGGCCTAGATGTAATGAAACGAAATAAATCTTAAAAAACGTATAATGAATTTACTACGTATAAATTAAAATAATTTCTAAGTTGTAAAATTGAATTAAAGACTCGAGTTCCTAATTCAATTTTGCATAACAATGTGTACGTAATGAATTCATCATATACTAACATTTATTTCGTTTCATTACATTGAGGTACACACTTCAAGCGTCTAAAAGTATACAATTTAAATAATTTAATTTTCAAGCATTATGGTGTGAATGTGCACCTTTAATAGCATTCGCAACGGCGATATTTAATTTTTAATTTTAATTAATGTTTCAGTAACCCAAATATCAGGTCGGTAAGCTGATACATATTTCCACAAATAATTTAAATGGGACATGAAACAGCAGGTTCGAGCCAAATACACCTTTCCCACATTAGTGTATTTTGGGAAAATACCTTCCCTGAATGAATCGCGCATGCCACTCCCGGCTGGTAAACGCGATAGCCGACTCACAAACAGCATTGCTTTACTATGGGAATCAGATACAGCGCACTTTAGGCAGTGCATATGAAAACGTTCATAATATTTTTGAAGGCATACATCATTGGAAAGCTAAGCCAATTTTCTATGCATTTCTGTATTAGTTTTTATAGTACAGTTGGTTGTAAGTTTAAGATATCCCCTATTGTCCACTTGATTTAATGTATCTAAAGCCGCGTTCTCGCTGGAGAGTTAATAGGGAATTACGCCATACCTCAGTATTGCGTTACGCGGGTCTCTAGTGAGAGCACGCCCTAGGTTGAATGGTGTATTTTATATACGCAAATAACTTAGTGAAAACGTTACAAAAATAAAAAGAATAATGCATTAATGTTTCGGCAATTGATTGCGCTTTCCAATGATATATGATTTAAATAATATAATGATTTTAGTGTATCATAGGAATGGTTTAGATTACGGTGTATTTTAGTGCAAAAGTAACTCAACGCGGGTCAGCGGCTTGATGGCGGCGGTACCCGCCAGCAGTTTTGCTCTGAGCGTTGATTTATGGGAATCCCGGCGTAAGGACGTCAATGTGGGAAAGGTGTATTAGGTTGAAAATAAAAACAGTATCCATTAAATTGTAATTTATCTTTCGTATTTGCTGTTTCTGTTTCATTAGATCAGGGCTAAAGTTCATTTCAAACGGGTTTAATTAAATAAATTTAATTTAATTTAGTGTCATAATATTTCTTTCAGACCTGAACACCGGGAGTTTTCAGTGGATGATCCTACAGACCCCTCCAGGGCGCCATTCTCACATTGTAAGTATGTAGGCATTACGCTCCAAAAACGCATTTGGACCGTTGGTAAACGGGACAAGACAGATTGTCAACGGCGCACAACTAACTATTAAAGGTGTGTATTCACACCAATATGGCTGAAAATAAAACTGTTGTACTTTTAGCGGGTTAAATTGTGTAAATAAATCTTATAATGATTTCATTTCGTTTAAATTAATAGAAAAAATCTTTGTTGTGAAGTTGAACTTGACTTGTGTCTCTAATTCAATTTCACAAAATTTATTAATTTATGCGGAATGAAATCATCACATGATGCGAATTATTTCGTTTCATTACGTCTATCACACAATTTAAACATCTAAAAATATAACATTTTAACAATTTTATTTTCAACCATTTTAGTATGAATATGCACCTTTAACCAATAATTGTCAACGGGGGCAACTTCAAATAGTAAATTGTTTAGTGGCAGGCCCATTGGTCGACGGTTGAGGGACAATAAAAAGGTGGCTATCGGCAGACTGATTTGTCAAAAAACTAATATCAAAATTACGCCAGTGCGCAAGGATATAAAACACACATTCACACTAAATATAAGAAACTACATTTCATTATTACGGTTTAATCCAAGGTATATTTACAAAACCTCGCGGGTTTCATTAGCAAAGTTATAACTTACTTAGTTTGAAGCTAATTCGACGAATACGTCGATGGACTCAAATTATTTTCAAAATACAGGTTACACCTACAATTATCTTCTTTGAAACGGGAGGCTATCACGAAACACAGACACATAGACAAATGCAACTGGCGAAGGGTATAAATCAAAATTAGTTACACTGCAATTGGTCATTGGCGCAATTTCATATATTGTCCCGCTGACAAGTGAACGCGTTGATAGGGAATTAGATATTTCGCCTGCACCATTGACCAAACGGCGCGATAAGAACCAATTTTATATCCAACATTGTACCAGTCACCAACAGGGTAGCTAATACCGAATTAGGTAATGAACCTGCTCCATTGACAAACGGACACACGTATAGGTAATTGGATAATGGTTACGGGCTGTTGACCCCCCCCCCCGAGTTGGTTATTAACGCGTCAAAGAGTTATCGGCAATCAAGCTTAACACTTTCACCAATAAATTTCATGTATTGCATTCCCAGGGCAAACAGACAGGAAATTTGTTGACTATTCTGAAATTAATATGACTAGAAGACATTATTGCCTTTGGCAGCAATGGCTTCGAGTCATTAATTTCAAAATATTCAACAGAATATGCTATACATCGTAGAGAATCTACGTTTCTGAGATTAGTTGTTGAAATGCGTTTCCTTGCTAATATACCTGTTTATTAAGGCATGTGTGCCATCACAAGACGCACACTAAGCACAGGTGGTGGCTGACTACAACTCATGCTATGGTATATTTGCAACTTTTACGGTCAAACGATGCTGGTTCTTTATCAAATGTGGTCTTGTAGCCACCCGTCTGAAAGCCACATCCTCTGACCACAAAAGCATTTGCCCAATATAGACAAGTTCGCCATCAGGTTTACAATCAGGAATCGCTAGCGCTCCTCGCTCTATATATCGATTTGTCAAGCTAAAAAACTTAAATCTGTACAGCTGTTTTAAATATTTAGTTAATAATACAAACAATTTCACGAATCCATTATTTCTGTTATTTAGGCAGCTGTTGAAGTGTTGGCAGGTTGAACACATAAATGACCTCTTATTTATTAACGGTGATATGTGAACTCATAAATAACATACTCCTTAGCGTATATGTAACTGTCACATTTAAAAGTTCAGGATTCAAAATATATAAATTGATTCTATGCCTTGGAAAAAAGTGGGCGGAGCTTAGCTAGAAATGGGAGGGTCATAGCTAGAAATGGGTGGGCCATTGCTAGAAATGGGTGGGCCCTAGCTAGAAATGTGCGGGTCATAGCTAGGAATGGACTGTCATAACTAGAAATGGGCGGGCCCTAGCTAGAAATGGACGGGACATAGCTAGAAATGGCAGACAATAGCTAGAAATCGCCGGTCCATAGATAGATATGAATTCTACTATTTTGAGGTAATCCATATAATACACCAAGCGTTTACGACCTATTGTCAACTCGAGCAAAATGATATGGGTGTGTTGACCCCAAAATTAGGTACCAGTTAAAAAGGTGTAACTTTGCATGTCACAAAATATTATTTAGTTATTAATCGCTTTCTCTGTTTCTTTCTATCAGTAGCTAGCACATGGTTCCTGCCCCCTGGAGGACCCACAATGCTGCCACCCCCGGCTCACCACCAGTTCGCTAACGCCTTCAATCTGGCCAATGGTCACTGTGACAGACTCAGCAGCCTCTCCCGGCATCAAAGAAGCACGCCTCATTATCATCCATACCAGAGACGGTCACCACCAACAGGTACATTTTAGAATAATATGCTTGTTACTGGAGATATTTGTTGGTATGTTAGATGGTAACTGCTTGATATTGGTGAAAAGTTTCCCTATAGCGCCTTCATCTTTGATATCATACCTCTCCATTTAAAATAGACTACACATTATGAAATAAATCTGGTAGTATTCGAGGTTCCTCTTGATACTCGCTGGGATAGAAAGGAGAGGGTGTGGTAAAGACTAATGCCGTGTTCTCACTAAAGACATAATCCGGAGTAACGCCATACTGAAGTATGGCCTTATTCCCAATTCACTCTAGTGAGAATACGTGAACTAAAGGTGAAAAGACTGCCGCTGCTGCTTCTGATGATGATGATGATGATGATGATGATGATGATGCCACCACTAATATTCGGCAATGTCCAGAATTTGCAATCATGCGCTCGACAAATTTGTGGTTATCAATAATCCAGATTCTGTCATTTTCATATCAATGCAGACAATATGTTTTCAGAATAACTCATGCGTGTGCTCATCTGCAATTGTTCATGATAACGTTTGTGCTGTAAAAATCGATAATTTAATCTGAATATTTCTATTTGCATATTCTATTTGCATAAAACATTTGTCTAAATATTAGCAACAATTGCGGACAGCTGCTTATACACGTGGCTAATAGATTACTTATGTTCTTCGTCATTCGAAATTTAACCCTTTTCGCCCTGAAATCCAAATTTCTCAATTTCAAAAGAAGTATATCGATAAAATGTTATCTATTTTAAAACTAAATTGACTGTTGCGGACATGTTATTTAACCCTGAAATACAATCAGTTCTCGCGGCGGTTCGCTTTTAGATGTCCAGCATTTTATCTCGGTCGTATGGATTCGAAATGTTCAGTAGATTATTTGACCTATAGTATTGTATCTACTATAAATGATTTATAAATGTGCTGTTTATTTGTCAGGTTCTTTCTCTAGAGAGGTCGGTCCTAACATCCCAATGCTGAATATCGCTGACAACTGGACCTCGCATATGTCATCCGGGGGCGCCGGCTTCATGGCAGCAAATCCGGTGACGAACACTCCAGCACCACAGTACGGAATGTGGATGGGCAGCAACCTCACGCATAACCAAGGATGTGCAATGCCGTATCTCAGGTCCCCAGCGGCGTATCAACTACCGACGACGCTGTCAACCAGCATGGTCAACAGTTCTCCTTCATTGAAAACCGAAATCACATCAGTAACATCTCCGATAACATCACTATCTCAAGCAACTTACGACCATCCGTGCGATTTCACATCTTATGTTTCTGCCGGTATGAACGCATCACGTGACATCTCCAGGAGCAACTGGAGCCCACTCACACCGCCGCCATTATGAATTGAGACTAGGCTTACAATATGAACAAGTTCCCTCTTGCTATCGGTAATAGTGCATTTTGTCATTCGTGCGCATATTTGCAAGTGTTTAAAAGAACTCCAATTGTTCTATGAACAACCGTGCTCGTACGTGTGTGCGCGCGTGTGTGTTGTCTTCAGGAACGTGTGGTTCTGACGTAACTATGCGCGCGAATTCGAAATATCGTTTCAAATAATTCCGCATGAATTTGACACCCCGGAAGCCGTGGGAACGCTGGTGAAAGACGACAAGTAGCATGTTGGCCAAAAAGAAGTGTGATAATATGTTTGTATTTCTCTGACGTTTCCAGTGATCTAGAAATGTCCGCCAGCTTACAGTCGACGCTTGCAACATTCTTAATGGATGACGTGTGTACAAATCGGCCAAGTTACGGAGCTTGTGCTGTAGCTGAGCAAACGGCCAGCTCGCGTCTCTAGTCCCGAGTTTGCACAGGTGTGAGAAGCAAACAGGCCCACCGCCAGAGCCGACATTGTCACAGCACTAATACCATCAGTAAATCACCACAGACATAGCGAGGACCCCTGCGCGCTGCGCTAACAACAGTTACACCATTGCTATAGTTTATGTCCAAATCAAAGTGCATATTTAAACTCGGAATGACGAATTTGTAACGATTAGAATGTTACCTGTAAACGAAAGACATCACAAAAAACCTCACAGAATCTGGCTTCGCATGAAACATGATGAGGTCATATAACATTTTGCTACAATTTATGTCGAGAGAGAGAGAGGGCGAGGATGAGAGGGGAGAGGGAGGGAGATAGAGAGGGAGAGAGAGAGAGAGAGGGGGAGAGAGAGGGAGAGGGAGAGGGGTGGGGGGGGGGAGAGGATGCGGTGGTGATATGTAGAACTGTTGTGTTACTAGTTGTTGCTTTAGTTGCTATATATGACAGCAAAACTTACAGAAACGCAGATCTAAGAGTAAGCACCAGCTATAGACCGAAGATGAATAGAAACGCTAACTGACAATTCAAAAAAGCTATTCTGAATTATAGCCGCCTCACTCAATATGAACAATAGCTGAGGTCAAATGATTATTATACAACGATGGGAGTGATGAGATTATGGATTTATGATGGTGCTTGCTGAAGTCTTTGATTGCAGGATCTTCGCACTGGATAATTTTCATCATAGAAAATGATTTCTGTCTTGAAAATTATCCAATGCGAAGGACCTGTAACATGAGGGTCACATCAAAATAATTTATCTTTCAAATACGTATCGCTATTGACTAGAGAAATGCAGTCCTGATTTCGCAGAATTGTATTTAAGAACTCCGGTCTAAACTGTGCTATGCCCCGCCCATCTCTAACTTAGCTCCACCCACACCTCGCTCGTGTTGGGATCGTGTTGGGATCCATCAATCTCTGAACTCCCTGACTATCAATTTCCAGAAAACTATACAGGTAAGTTGTTGAACATTTTGAAGCATCAGCGCTCAGTCAAATTAGTATCAAAATATTCAACGGCATGTTTATTAAATAGTAGAGACGTGTCGGACTATTAAGAGTTAAAGACGGTCCATATAGAATCATTTATGACGTAGTGATTAAGACGCCATCCTCCATGTCTAGTTGATTATGACGTCATTACTCTGGAAAGGTCCGTTGTCACCCATTCCTACCAGACTTGTATATTTGTGCATACGTGTGTACAGCTAATTTAAAAATGACGCCAAAGATCACCCTTAAAATATTATATTGTAGATAAATATTGTTATATATACATGGTCCTGACTATAATAATAATTATTATTATATTAACCTCTGTAAAATGGCCTATATTATGTTTGTAAAAAGATGTTATTATATTGTACAGATCGTCTCAGAAAAAGTGAATAATATATTCATATATATAAATTTGTGTCTGCATCTTTTTCTTATGACGCCAACCCATTTGACTCATTCAACCCAGCTTCCAGGGATGGTGGATGTGCCACGTGCACGTTAATAGAGGGTCCCATCTGTCATTCAAGTATCTCACCGTAGCATCACGTTAGCTGACTTCACAATAAAAATGACGTGGTTCCGTCACGGAATTTGAAAAAGGCGTCAGTAAAGTGTACGAATTGTATGTTTCTAAGAATAAGCATGCTTTTGAATATTTTAACTAGTTTGTCTTGTAGCTGTTGATGGCGTCTGCAGCAACGATGCGCAGCCAAATTAGCTTCAAAAGAATTTCAGCAGCTTGGTTTTGAATATTATACATATTATACAGGCGTAAATAGTTATATTTAGATTTAGATTCTAGAAATTAAGGTTTAAAGGCCTCATCGATTCCACCACACGTCAAGTGGGCGGTACTTAGCTTTAAATGGGTGGGCAGAGCTACAGGTTGATCCAGTGGAGTTTGTTTTTATCCAAATCAGGACATACACATGTTTCTGAGACATTGATTCTGAAACGTCTCAGCACACATAAAAATAGAGAAATCCATCTCTAGCTGTACCTCTCCCATTTCCAGCTAAACTCAGCCCACTTAGCAGGCACATTCGAATCGCGAACCCACAACCGGCGAAAGGGCCCAGCAACATCGCCCGCAAACGCTTCCACCACACCAACGCCGTAAGACGGCGTTGGTGTTGTGAAAGCGTTTGTGGGCTATGGTGCTTGGCGCTTTCGCCTGTTGCGGGTTCGATTCCCCGTCTAGATGAATTTCCAGAATCACTGTTTCAGAATAGCTACATGGAGGGGCGACGTTGTTGCATATTTTCAAACCACAGTACCAACAGATCCCAGTCAAATTAGTTACACACTATTCAATCGAATGTGAGTTATTATGTGCCACACCTTGTCCCTTTCCTGGATATCTACGTCATCTTGATTGACGTCACCTAACAAGTAACGTATTTCCTTATGACGTCAGAGTTTCGGAGACTTTGCTTCACTATACGCTCTAAAAGCTTCACGAGTCATGCTTCTGACGCAAAATTTTATAAAGTTGAGCAATGTTCTACATTTGGGACTATGTTTCGGAAACATTCACTTTTTCTCAATCTATTCTCTATAACCAGGTAACAAGGTCATCTCGTGCTTAATAGGAAGTTGTGGTAACTTTCTGCCAATGATTGAGAAACAAACCCTTCAGACCAGCGTTTACGAAAATTGGCTGGTATACCGTGGGAGACAGGATATTCTGCAACAAATATACCAAAACAATATTTCTGTATCACGGATCTGAACCCAATGATTTCGAAAAGTGTGTGGAAGATTTGTGGTGCATGCCCGGCATTAGGTGTCAATGATATGCATTGAAGATCATAATTTTACCCTTTCACGGCAAAGCCGGTCAAAACCGACTTCTGAAGTGGTCTTGAGGAATGTCCATTTGCAAAATGTAATTATTTGCTTATTGAATGTCCATTTGCAGACCACGACGACTATTTTTTTGAAAACTTACTATTGGAATGCCGTTCCAGATGCAAATTTTCAAAGAATAGTCTTCTTGACCTGCCAATGGACAGTTATTGAATTTAAGCAAAGGATTAGAATTTCAAAAAAATTTGGCCATTGAAGATCTTAAGCAAGATATTAGCTAGAGCATACTTAAGTCATCTTGATACGACGGATATACTATTTTTGTTGACTGTCGTTACTACCCAACCTATCGATACATCGCAATGAAATTGTGGCGTTATGACATCACGGGTAAGGAAACACATTATGGGCTATGTAATTCCAGGCAACGCGTCAATATCGAATTTGGGCTGTTAGCACCTAACGGTGCGGGGACATCGAATTTGACATCTGCGCGCCCATTGGTCAACGGCACAGAGGCCAGTATTGAATATGACATCGGTGCGGCCATTGGCCAACGGTGTAATAATAACGCAATACAGAACAGTCGCTATGTAAAGTTGCATCAGTTCCATAGTTGTAGGAATATCAAATATGGAACCGAGCCAACTTCATATAACATATAATAAACACATCAATTAACGGAGAATCAGTGTAGAATTTGTGTAGTTTGATATTGTTTGATATAGGCGAAAACATTCTCACGAAAATCCTTGAAAATAAAATTGTTAAAATTGTATACTTTTAGTGGCTAAAGCTTAACCTCAATGCAATGAAATACATCTTAACATATGGCGAGTTCATCCGATATAAATTATACGTGTCTCTAATTCAATTTCGCAACATAAAAAATATTAATTTATACGGAATGAAATCATCATATGCTAAAATTTATTTCGCTTCATTACAATGGTGGCACATAAGCCTCCAAAAGAATACAATTTCAACAATTATAATTTCTAGCATTCTAGAATGCAACAGAGCGTCACGTGATATAAATCGGTTGCCACATCAAATAAATTCTGTCGTCATGAAACGATATCGTGGCCATGAAAGCTAGTGGCCTTTGTAGGGAGGACTGACTACATAACTGATACACGAAGATCCACAAATGAGTCTTTATCCTCTCATGGAAGGGTGTCATTTTCTGTGTACAATACAACTTGAAAAATACACTTTATGAATGACTTCATTTGGGGTGCCTACGTGTGCCGTGAAAATGCTCAATGGGGAAGAGATTAGAGAAAAAAGTCAAATACCCATACTATCTATAATTACCCGGCTTGTATAAAACCCTCCTAAGTGGAATATGAGCGAAATATGAAAGACGAGATATTCCTTAATATACCTAACCAGGTGGAAATCTACTTTGAAGTTGTGCGGATGCGTTTGTTGTCGCTCGCGGATCGATTTAAATGGAACGTTTTAACCCTTTACACCATTCAAACCAGATATAGCATTTTATCGGATACGAGAAACAGTATATATTGACTACTGAAACTAATATGACTGGAAGCTGTTGCTACCCACGGCAGCAACAACTTCCATTCAAATTAGCTTCAATATAGTCATCCGATTAGACATATATGATTAATTTGTTGTGGATGAGTTGACATATGAGTTTTGAAACTGTACGCGACGATTCTCGTTTCAAAGTGATACTATGACCGTAGAAGGCGTTCCCGATCAGGATTAAGTGTTACCGCCAGGTTGGGTGGTCCCTGGATCATTATCCCCGTGATCGTGATTCTATCCGGAAATTATTCACACCCAATTGGCAAATTAGCGACTTGCAAATCGTCACTGTATGTATAGCTTGACGATAGGCAGGGACATGACTGGATGTGTGTCTTGTGGGATAATATACGATCGTGTAACACGCTATACAATGAAACCTGGGTTAGCAGACCACACCCGGAGGCACCAGACATGGACACTAATGAGAAACAATGGCCATTTCCAGTTTATTCATCCAACATATGACGTCATAATCAACGACGTGACATGTAGGATAACGTCATAATCAATGACGTCATGAATGCCATTGATAAGTACGTCAAGAACGCATAGTTGAAGACGGACTAAGCGTTGTTGTACGAATTTAATAGACATTACGTTGAATATTTTGAAAATAATTTGATGTTGCTGCCATAGGCAGAAACAGCACCCAGTCAAATTAGTTTCAACATATCCAACAGCTTACCTGTATAGTTTTCTGGAAATTGATAGTCAGGGAGTTCAGGTATCGATCGATCCCAACACGGGCAAAGTGTGAGTGGAGCTTAGATAGAGATGAGCGTGGCCTAGCTAAAACTGGATTGGTCGTATAAAATGGTTGATGAAACAGTTTGGTGAAACCGATACACACGGACCAGTTTGTTGTATACAACTTGTTGGATGAAAAATGAAAAAAGTTGTATCAAAAAGTTGGATGAAAATAGAACACTGTTCTAATTTTTTCAGCCAACCTTTCGTTGCACACATCATGTTATAAGTGTGCACGCCTAAGACAGCTACTGCCACACCAACTCTGTTTAAAAAATGAAAGACAATCCGAAGATTTGTAACGTAATTGGCACGCTAGTTCTCATACGTGATACCCTGGCCGCATGTGACTTTCTCCACGCCGTTGATTTGGTTATCTCATTTGCGTTCTCCGGCCGATTGGTGGTGACTATTGGTCCCCTGTGCCGTTGGATAACGGGCGCGCCGATATCAAAATCCATATTGGCCCCTGTGCCATTGGCCAACAACAATTCCATATAAATCCTTGGCCAACGGCACAAATTCGAATTGGCGCGTTACAACAATACCGTTAAGACACATGGGGTTACAGGTGGAGAAACTGCACCTAAAATGATGTTAACGTGGGCACCAGATCTCATTGTAGCCAAATCAAGAGGACTCTACGACCTTATCTATTATCAGGTCTGCAGGATGGAGAAACAGTCAGGTATGTCCACGATGTCACAAGAAAGTGACCGCACCCAAATACTTGCAGAGACATCACAGGCTAAAGCGAGGAGAAACACACGGTAGGCCACATATTGAACCGTCCCCAATAGAGGGATCCGGTTCTAGCTGTACACGCCCATTTTTACTAGGCGTCGCCCACATGTTTTGGGATCGATTTATATACTTCGAACCCTGAATTCTCATAATCCCAATTTCAAGGTAACTAACTGTTGGATATTTTAAAACTAATTTGACTTGGTGCTTTTTCTGCCTATGGCAATAACACCGGCTTGTCGAATTAGTTTCAAAAAATTCAACAGAATGTTTATCAAATAGTAAATCCACCAACGGTATACAATTCGTAACCGTGACGTACTATGCCAGCTTCATGACGGAGTATTCGCTCTCAATTATGATTTTGACCATATCCTGCATGTGCTATAATAGTTTATGACGTCATATACTTGAGTGGAAGATCTGATGCATCCATTACCCATGCCTGCGACAATACTATTACCTTTGAAAAATCACAACAGAGTATTTGCAGAGTAGACATATTTGTAGATCCACATGATGATTACAAATCCACATGACGATTGTAAATTTCTGTTGAAACAATTGGTGCATGTGTTGTTTTGCTGTGGGAG